>OX375875.1:29790606-30990606 GCA_947359465.1 Metellina segmentata
ACACTATAGTTCGGTAGACTACTCGTATTGGATAAGAACTAATCAAAATCTTGAATTTTAATGAGACTTACAACTCATAAAGGTTTGAATATTTTAAGAACATGTACTTATTATGCCCAATGATTCGAAACTTCGGTGTTCTAAAAAAATCGGGTTTAAACATACTTGGTCTATCAGACCATTTGTTTAAATTTCCTAGACTATGCTTTACAGTATGATTGTGCTAGAGTTAAGAATTACGTTATCTGACAAAATTCTCGGGCTAAGTAACTGCACCTAAGTACCTCAAAAGACAAATAAATATTCCATAGGCGTTGAGGAGAAAAACGAGAACACCCCACAATTCATGATGCTAATGGACACTGTAGAAGTGAAAGAAATGCTTACGTGAACACACTGTAGGTTTCAGTTATTGCGAAAAAGACATTTTTTGCTGTTGAAAGAAATTTAAAGTGAAACATATGCTGGCCTCTGACACCCATGCGTACCTGACAATGTGCATACATGCTTCCTATAAGGCTATAAAAGAGTTACCGTACCAAGGAGGCCTATTTGCGGACTAGATCACATTTTTGTTCTTTTGTAGCCTTGAGGGCGTTGTTTAGGCTGATTTACGCGAGTACCCTAACCATGCATTGTTGGATTGAGATCAGACCTTGCCGGATACAAATTCAGTGGTAACCTTAACTTTTGGACAGGTTTGAATAGAAATTTTAGAAGTGCCCTATGCTAATATAAAGATAATTTTAGAGTGTTTTGAATGCCCTTTGAATGTCACGAGATTTCCACCTTGTGTTTTATGTTATTTGTATAGTAAATATGACTTTCATAGCTCTTGTTCTTTATGTTGTTGCATTTTTGATGTCCAATAGTTATTAATCTACTCAGAGTAATTAGATTTCCACTTAGAGACTATTAATTTAACACTAAAACACATATAATGACTAAATAGTTATAAAATAATTTTTTAAATGGCTAAAAGCCATGCAGAAAAGACTAGCCTGTAAAATGGACATATGGGTGTTAACTCCTCAGAGGTTAAAAGGGTGGTGAGAACACCCATCGAGAACACTCCTAGACATCAGAATATCAAATGGAAGAAGTTGTATACATCCTAGTAACCCTTTACCACACCTAGAGTATTTATATACATAGCCTTGACAATTCAACATGGGACATCAGTACAACAAATGCTGAAGATGTTCACCATTTTTCAGTCACACATTGTCAGTCGTTTTACTATCCATTCCAAGGGGTAGCTCAGTTGGAAGGTTGCGAGTTCGAAACCGAAGACCATCATGTACACGGGGGCTGGTGCACGTTAAATCTTTCATGGTCTCAAATGTCCTCACTTTGACGTGATGCAGCAGTTTTATGAGTGGGTTACAAGCACAGATGCTACCTCGTCATCAAACCGCGGTTCAAAATTACGAGATGTTGTCCTCGGCTCATTCCCTTTGGTGTTGGTGACCGCAGACAACAATCCGTTGTGGTCCTCCCCAGCCTAACTTATTAACCATTCCCTACAAACGCAGAGAGCTCTTTAATACGGAAGCGGAATTAGATGAGCTTCAGAAACTACAACCTCACACCTTCCTGAAACTCCATCCTCCTCTTTTTTTTGTTTACAACTCACCCCTTTCCTCGGATGCTGGCCGTCCTTAAAACCCGGGCTCAATCGATTTGAAAAGCCGAACTTGAAGAAACTCGGGCGAAGAACAAAGCTTCCCTCAATATTCCCCAGGTCCGCTAGACTCCGACAGCGGCTTTCCCGAGCTCCCGCAAATCCACAGAGGGATACCGAGGACTGTTCCCTTTTTTCGGGCCGTTTCCATGGCGACGGGGGCCGAGAAAAGTTGTCCGCCTAATTAAAAGCAGCCCCCCTCGCGTGATCTATGCTCGCAGAGGGATCGCCCGGGGGAAGGCACCATTTGTCCCGTTTTAGCAGGAAGGCGGCTCGTAGAGGAGCTTTTCCGCTCTATTTCACCCTCTGCTCCTCACCCGGGTGCTCCACCCCCCGTTTCTTTTGTTCCTCTCCTAACTGGACGGACGCATCGAATTCATTGTTGTTGTTGTCCGTGATTGAAGCATCATCCAAGTTGAAAAATCAACGCTCATTCCAGTTAAACTCACAAGTCTACATGAATAATTTATTTATTTGACATCGTACTAGAACAACACAACGGGTTGTGTTGCTCTAGTACGACGTTATTTAAAATTACACCTTACCTTACCTAAACTTATTCCCATTAATGGGATGAGGCCGCGGAATCCCAGTTGGATGGTAATGGTAATTTTAAGTTAACATCGTACTAGAGCAAAACAGCGGGCTATTGACGACGGTCTGGGATCAATCCCCTAAAGGAAAGGGGAAAGATCCGAAGGCAACACTACGTAATTTTGAACCACGGTCAGATGATAAGGCAACACTTGACGTTGCCGTTCGTGAATGGGCGTGGTTTTGCGAGTAAACAATTAAAAGTTGGTTGTTGTTGTTGTTGTTACTAATCCCCTATATGGTCTCCTTAAATTAGACCAAGACCACAAATCCATAAACCCCCAATAAGTCCAAGAAAAGTAAAAGTACCTTGTCCATTGTAAAGTCAATACATTTTAAAATTTGAGCTGGCGAAGTCTGATCAACTCCGCACTTGGTACAAGTCTTGAAAACCAAAAGTAGGTTGGTTAATTTTATTGGCATACGGGCCATATTCAGCCAAACCGCACCAAACACAAGACAGATTGTGTTAACCTTTTGACTACGGCTATTCTTTCTTAGCGCCATTCTTGCAACTTTCGATGTATAACTGCAGTGACGGTCGTAGCCTAAATTCTTTCTTGGCGCGATTATTGTAACTTTCAAGACACAACCGATATACTAGCCGTTGTCACTATTCTCTCTTGGCGCGATCATGGTACAACTGCTGTACCGGCTATCGTCTAAAGGTTAAGTAACTGGGTAAGTTTTAGTAATTCTTTTTTAAGTTAACGTCGTACTAAAGCAACACGATGGTCTATTGATGACGGTCCGGAATCATTCCACTAAAGGAAAGTTCGGAGGACAACACCACGTAATTTTGAACTACGGTCAGATGACGAGGCAACACCTGAGCTGGCACCCCCAAACTGGCACACCAACCCAACGTGATGACTTTCGGCCACGACAGATTTAAGGTGCACCAGCCGCCTCTACACTATACGCTTACAAACATCCAAGCACTAACCCGTATTTGAACTAGGAACCTCCCGATTTAGAGCATAACACCTTAACCAACAGATCAGTTAGTCGGCAAGTGTATATAAAAGGAAGGTACTTAATTAACGTTAAACTGAAACAACACAGCGGGCTATTGGCAATCATCACCGAAGGGAGAGATCCGAGGACATATCTCGTCATTTTGAACTATGGTCATATGACGAGGTGGTAACACCTGAGCCGACGCCCCGCTGCTCCAGCCAATGTGTAAACGACTATCTTTGGCTGGAATGAGTTTCGAAGACGCAACCCTACCCCTTCTAATCCGTTGATCTTCCAACTGGGCTTTAGCGGCACTATAAATTTTCGAAAGAACGAATAAACTGCAAAAGTAGAAATGTTCAATTTATTATTTATTTCTGGAACGAATTTCCCCCTTTTCAGAAGTGTACTGTAGTATTTCTCCAGTGCGAGGTTGATTAAAAATACCTACCTTTATAATTACCTACTCCCGTTTTACAATTTATTTCTTTTCACGATAAAATCCAAATGTATTATTCCAATATCAATTGAGATCGTTTTCATTTATGAACCAAATGCAATAATCAGTTTTCGTTAACACTAAAATAGTTTTCACCACCCCCTTTTTTAGGTTTTGTCAACACTCCCGCCAAACCGTGCTCCCATTCGGAGGGGTCGTCGGGATTGTTGCGATTGAAGTGTTTCTTCAGCCGTAAAAGAAGCATCAGACCTTTCCCAGCCATAAGAGAAGATTCAGAAACTTCCTAATCATAAAATAATCAGACCCTTCCCAACCATAGAAGAAGAATCATACCCTTCCCAACCATAGAAGAAGAATGAGGCTTCCCAGCCGTAGAAGAATCAGACCCTTCCCAACCATAGAAGACGAATTAGACTATTCCCAGTCATATAAAATGAATCAGACTCTTCCCAGCCATAGAAGAAGAATCAGACTCTTCCCAGCCATAGAAGAAGAATCAGACTCTTCCCAGCCATAGAAGAAGAATCAGACTCTTCCCAGCCATAGAAGAACAATCAGACCCTTTCAAGCCATAGAAGAACAATCAGACCCTTCCCAACCATAGAAGAAGAATCAGACCCTTCCCAACCATAGAAGAAAAATTAGACTATTCCCAGCCACAGAAGAAGAATCATACCTTTTCCAGCCATATAAGAACAATCAGACCCTTTCCAACCATAGAAGAAGAATCAGACCTTTCCAAACCATAGAAGAAGAATCAGACCCTTCCCAACCATACAAGAAGAATCAGACTCTTCCCAGCCGTAGAAGAAGAATCAGACCCTTTCCAGCCATAGAAGAAGAATCAGACTATTCCCAACCGTAGAATAATCAGACTCTTCCCAGCCATTGAAGAATAATCTGACCCTTCCGAGCCATAGAAGAAGAATCAAACCTTTCCCAACCATAGAATAAGAATCCGACCCTTCCCAACCATAGAATAAGAATCAGACTCTTCCCAGCCATACAAGAAGAATCAGACCCTTCCAAGCCATAGAAAAAGAATCAGACCCTTTCCAGCCGTAGAGAAGAATCAGATTGTGAGCCGAAGTTTTAGGGTCCCCTTATACTAAGGAATCTATAAGATAATAAAATCTCGGATTTTCAAGCATCAACTCTTCTAATATGCTACTGAATATTAGTCAAGGGCCTTATAAATAGTATAGTGGTCATAGCGTCTGTCTCTCACACAAAATTCCGGGTTTTAATCCCTACTTATGAGGGCACACGGATATTAGTGATTGTTAGGAGTAGCAGCGACTTAAAAAATAGCGGAAATATGAAAGTTGAGTGAGCAACTGTAACCTTTTTTTATGTTCCCATGATCATGTGACCAAAAATAAAAGTAACGTGATCCTTAGACTACTTTCGTTTTGGAAACGAACATTTTGATTTGTCCCTTTTCACGGGACGTCAAAACACGCATATCCATTGATGGATTTTCTGATAAGACCGCGGGACATAGTAATAGATTTTTGCGATTTGTTTTCAACGTTTTCATCACTTTTATAGAAATATCGTATTTTGATGTTAATTAAATTCCAAGAAATAATCCAGATTCTATTTGGGTAACTAAATGGAAAACATATTTTTTCAAGAATTAAACAATTTCTTTTCCAAAGTGGAATTTTGAAAAGGGGAGCAATCGAAATGTTCCAATTTGTTTTGTTCATAATTTGATTTCAAAACTATCTTTTGGCAATTCTATAACCAACTAGCCACTCCGTAGCCAGCACGGCGTTGCCCGTAACAGTTCTTTTCGCGGGGTGACCACTGCTTGCTGACGCTCGCCGACCACCGGTGATTGCTACATATTCACATTTGGTTTGCTTTGCAAACGAACTCCACAGGCAACGACGTGATCGCTGTGAAGTGGCTATTATCAACAACGTAAATTAAAACACGCTAGAATCGGAAAACGTGCCACAGTTCCAAAGACATAAGGACCAAAAACGCTTGTGACGTCAGTGGTCGAAAATTGCTAAATCGGCCTGCTTCTTCATTCGAGGTAGGGGTGACGTCACATTCCGGAAAGAAGAAAGAAAGGTGAAAAAAGTTGGCATAGTTCCAAATGCTGACGCCAATAGCGACGTGAGGGAGAAAAATCTAAATTTTTTTATGTTTCATCATTTCCCGAAATATGAAAGAACGGTGAAGAAACTAATAAATTAATTTTTAAATGTTCAAGATTGTATTTTAAAATTCACCGCAGCCCTGCAAAACGGCTACAAAATAGGCCAGTAAAGTCACAGAAAAGTCATATGACTACTAGTCGTCATGTTGGCAATACGTTTTGAAACTCCTTTGAATAGTCTATATTTCGCGTCTATGGTTTTCCCAATGTGCTCCTTTACAAACAACATCTTTTGTAGTGCCGAAGGCTGAAGATGATATTGATCTAGCATTAGGCAAAAAATATGAATTCCATCAATCACTGCCAACTAAAAAAGTCACTTTTTTTGGCGGTTCAACAATATCTCCTTTGAGGAAATGGAACTTTTTATTTGAACACAGAAAATATTTTCCGACTTAAAAAACGTCTACCCTCATGGGAACACTTCGCTGTGGGTATAAAATAATTTTGAGCATGTTTTCAGTACATGCTTTCCGAATAACATAGAGATATAGATCCATCTTACGATTCTAGAACATCAAAATCGGAAAACCACTCAAAGCGGCAATAAATATCGAAGAACAATATGATTGCAATAAAATGCAGGAATTCCTACAAACGGGGATATGTAAAAAAAGGATATATCTGGAAAACAAAATTCTACACTTTACGCTTTGGTCTTATGTGTGTTTTGGGAAAGGGGTATTATCATGCGAAGGTGATAATCTATCACACTTCCATAACACACACCCACATTCTGAATTTCGTATATTAAATCAATTACAAACAATAATAATTCTACTTAAAATATTTGGCATATTACAGGAAATCAAAATATCCATAGCTGAAAGCGAAAGTTTTTATTAATCAAAATGACTCTGGTATATGATGATCAACTGTGCTACATCGCACTACCAAACCAGTGATCAGATTCCGAATAAATTGATTGTATGGAGCGAGAGCAAGGATAAATTTTGTTTTGACCCCAAAAGGCTGTAACAGTTGATAAAATGTTGACTTTTAACTATCGATGTGACATCAAACATTAATGTTTACTTTATATGAAAGGAATCACTGAACCAAAAATAAATGGAAGTACAGTGATCAAGCTAATAAAGATAAGTATCATCGAAGCACGAACTAATAAAGATAAGTAGCGTTGTAATGTGACAATTGAAAAACATCAAGCCAAAATTTTCAAGATACGTGTTTTTAGCACGTGGTTATCTTTAAACTCAGGTACTCTTTCTCTATGTCATTTTACCGTGTAGGAAGGTTATATTTCTTCTTGAGTAACACACTTAGGTGATAATTTTAGAGTAGTAGTAGAATTATTTTCCCTTGGTTTTCTCAGAAATATGTTTTTACTTATTATGTTTCCTTTGTAACCCAACGTTATGCATTCAGAAAACGAATAATTTAGACATCAACATACCTTGAAAATTTAAGAAAAGTTCGAATACAAAAAAGTACAGAACTGTTATCTACCTGGCAACGGAGTTGTTTACGTTTTGGGTTTCAGCTATGAAAAATAAAATAACACAACAGATGTTCTGAAGTGGAAAATTCCTTAATCGTAGATACCTAGGAGGAGTGCATCTATATCGGAACTATTCATTTCTTAAATCGTTTTGAAAATATTTTTTATCAAACATATGTTTTGTTGCTTTTCCGTGTTTTATTTTCGAACCTTATACTCAATGCTCTTCTTTAAGGCTGAAGCGTTTTATCAAGAAATCGGGGGAAAAAATTTTCCTTCTCAATAGAAGTGGTATGAGTCAGGGAATCAAAATGTAAATATGTTATCCATTATAAGGTTTAAAAGTTCCGAAAATAAGTAAACAAGATTTACATGTTGAACCCACTATACTGGAAATAAATACATTAATTCACAAAATTTAAAAAAATTGAAAAAATCGTTATCAAGTATTTTTTAAATCACTGCTCTTTTTTTTCTTCTTTATGTTATATAAATATCTAAGTTACTTTCTCATGTTTTATAAATATCTAAGTTACTTTTTCATGTTTTATAAATATCCAAGTTACTATTCCATGTTTCATATAAGTAATGTGTTCATGTTCGTGTTTCATGTTTCATATAATTAATGTGTTCATGTTTCATATAATTAATGTGTTCATGTTTTATGTGGTAATATGCTGTTACACTGAATAATCAATTTCAATTAAATGTATTTGTTGAAAATATTTCGTAATAGCGTGGCATTCTCAGGTTTATTATTGCTCTGATTGGAATGCATTTGAAACATTATTTATATAAATTTTATTAAATAAATAATGTACCTGTTATGACAGTAGATGTTTTAAACAATTATGTTTATAATCAAACAATTTTTGAATTTAATACCCTAAATATAGAAAACCACTTATGATGCTCAAATTCTCGTTATTTAATTGGTCATGTTCTATTTATCAAGTAAATAATTCACATAGATTACTGTAGAAAAAGTCGACGTCAAAATTTACTTACTCGTCGTTCGTAGTAGAGTAAATTCAAAGGTAACATTCCATAAGGTATACCTTCGAAAAATTTATATACATTACATTTGCGTGACAGGCCGTCTTTAGGATATATTTACCACAAACATTCATAATTTCTGAAAATTACCCGAATTTGATACTACCTCAAATTCTAAGTTAGTTCGTCATCTGATTCTGGCTTGAGTATGGAATATTATGAGCAACTACTGTTAAATAAGTTTCCCTAACTTATTCATATATCTTCAGAAATAACAGTCCTATCAATTTAAAGAGCCTTATTATGTTAATATTGAAGGACCTAAAAACGAATCTTACATGTTTCTTTTAGTATGAGTTGCTACACTATGGAATACTTAACATTTTATATTTATTCCGTAGTTAGGAATAAGATCAAATATTATATATTTTTTACCTTCAAATTTCAGTTGAATTCAATTCAGGACTTCTATATCAAAAACTCAAAAGTTTCATCTGTTTCCTCCCAATAATAATTTCTATTTGCAAAAAAAGGCTTAAATTCATAAATATTAAATTTATTATACTAAACAAATTGAAGAAACTAAAAGATGTATGACGTGAAAAAATAGTAAGCAGTAAATATTTTGAAGAACAGGAGAAATTCATGCATTCAGAATTATGTACTGAGAAAATGGTTGAATCATACCGAGATTCATGCAAACTCGAGTTGAAGAGGCTGGTAATGTTTACTCCTGTCTATTTTTAATGAAATATTACCAGCCCCCTACAATACCGTTAAGTGTTAAAATTGTACATTGCAAAGCCTCTTACATTAAAAAAATATTAACATTCCCCGTCAACAAGCGCATTACTAAGTTTTTAAATAGCATAATACTGTATTTGTGCCGATCGGGAGAGGTTCTATTTATCATTTCGAGCAATAAACAATACCGCTAACTTAACTGTGAATCCTTTGTCAGAATGAAAGCCAGATAAATTCCACAGTGGAACTTGTATCTTTTTATTTTTGAATCCTTATTCAATACTGTTTAATTTTCATCAAATTCAAGGAGTAAAAAGGTTTTATGTTCAATGTAAATAAAAAAAAATTTTCACTATTGTAACATCTTTAATATTTCTGTGCGTAAATGAGAGCTTATATATTTAGAATGGTCACATATTTTGTAAGTTATGGGCTCCATTAATATGATTAAACAGACTTTTGTGCTCCCTGTCTGTTCGACACCAAATACATATAAGCTATTCGAAACTAATAACCTCAAATAAATTCCGCTGTGGTACTTGTATATATTTTTATTTTTTTATAAGTATACAATACTGTTTAATTTTTTATCAAATTCAAGATGTAAAATGTTTTATGTTCAATGTAAATAAAGCTTTTTTGCACTATTGTAGTATCTTTATTATTTTCTGAGCGTGAAGGGAAGCTGATATAAGTTAAGGAGGCCCGCATATTTTATAAGTAATAGGTTGTATTAATATGATTAAACATACTTTTGTGCTCTCTCTTTCTCTCTTTGTTCAATTCCAAATACACATAAGCTATTCGAAACTAATAACATCTTTTTTCCATCACATCGCAATCGGCCTCAATTATCTACTTACGCAAAGAGCTCTATTTCCGTCCCAAAGGAAATAATCACGCATTTCATCGATTCCGCAACTCCAATTAATTCGCCGACAGTAAATGCTTAAAGGGCCCGTTAAAAAAAAGCCACCTTGTTTTCCATTCACACCGCACAAGCCCCCAGAGCTGTCATCAAAATCTAATTTATCATAAAAACGGGCGACCCGGTGCAATTTTCGGACCTCGCAGGCCGCCCGCCAGAGCTAAAAGAAAACGCACCCACAGCGCCGCAATAAAGCGGCAAATATAAAAACCCTCGGAACCTTAAGTGGCATTTAAAACGGTACTTAGCCACCGCACAACGTCTTATAAATTAGATTTTATTAAAGCCCGGCCGGGGCTAATAAAAGCCCCCTCCTCTACAACAGCAAAAGACCAGGGCTTCATTAAGCCCCATTTCGAGGGCCACCAACAAAAGAGGTAATGCTAATAACAGAGGGCTTTAATGTCATTAGAGCCTTCCTTATGAAGTATATCGCGCCCTGTAACGAGCCAATTACAATGGAGGTTCTTCGTCTATTATTGCTTCGAGATGTGGGGTATATCGGGACGAAATTGAGTTTGGAGTCGTGCGCGTCGTTACTGAGCCTCCCTGCGTCGTGGCTCTCTCATTACCCGGGTAGGATACTCTGCGACGCGTATTTCATTAGGACTTCTACTGGGGTAATTGAGTTTTGAAATTCGGCGAGGGATGTTTTAGTTTGACTCCTGCGCCGAGCAGACGGCGTAATTGCTTTTGGTTGATGCGCTCGGTTTTGTTGCGATTCGCTGGATTGAAGTGACAGCGGAAAACATTTTGAGTTCGGGGTAAATGAAGTATTGGAAGTCTGTGTTCACGTTGCCTCCCTCGCTTCAAATCGAATGTTGAGTGGGATTGCATTGAAAGCAGTGACTGCTTAACAAGCACGGTCTTCTAACCATTCGAGGTTTCGACAAGGTATTTCGTGTATCAAGGTCAGACTCATTTTGTCTAATGACGATATACATCTTGTCATCAAAATATAACCGATTTTATTATGATGACGAGGTCAAGATTTGGTCTTTTCAAAATAACGAGATATTTCGTCTATCAAGATCTGATAATGTTTTTTTTTTCATGACGATATTACTCATACCTCACCAAGACAACCATTAGGAGTGTTAAGAGATCCATTTTTATGGCTAAATGCACTCTTTAAAAGTCATTGATAATTTAGCTTCTCAGTGTGAAGTATATACTAATGACGAGATACATCATTATACGTCATGACGAAAACCATCAGGAGTGTTAAGAGATCCATTTTTGTGGATAAATGCACTCTATAACAGTTATTGATAATTTGGCTTCTCAGTGTGCAGGGCATACTAATGACGAGTTACATCATTATAACTCATCAAACCAACCATCGGGATTAAGATATCCATTTCTCTAACTAAATGCACCTCTAAAAGTTATTGATAATTTGACTTCTCTGTGTGCAGAACATACTAATGATAATTTACCTCAAGATATCTCACCAATACAACCATCAGTAGTGTTAAAAGATCCATTTTTATGGCTACATTCACCACTGTAAAGTTATTGATAATTTCGCTTCTCAGTATGCAGGTCAGATATAAAGTTTTTAAATAAAGGGAAGAGTTTCTTTCTTTCTTCCAAGAAAAAAAAATATTTATAAAAATTAAAGATTTCTGCTAATGTAACGTGATGATAATTATTTTTAATTTAAGTGTATCAACAGAAGTTATATACACTAGAAACAAATGAATACAAAAGTGAAAAGAAAATATTACAAAATAAATGAATAGATGTACAAATTCACTCAGTCTTGAAGCATACAGCTAAGAACAAGTGTGTGACAAGTATTTGTAAGATTAAAATATATATTACTTAACCCTATACTCCCGAGTACTGTAGTATTGTTTTTAACCCACAACACGCATGACTAAATAACCATATCGATAAGTTGAAAGAATACTAGGAAAGATTATATTGGACAAGAAGATCAAAATTGGTCAGTTGTCATATAGAGCAGAATGTAGGACGTAGTACGATTACATGTGTGTCAACCCTGTTGTGAGACACGCGTTTTATAACTCACTGCCTTCTACAAGCTCCCCGTTTTGTCTGGGGTGATTTTTTTCAATTTGTTTTCCTCTTTTCATCACCTTCGTCTTCTTGAAGAGAGCGCTAAGCCCTGTGAACTCTTGACCAGAGTACAAGGGAAGAAAGGGGCCGTCTCAAACCCTAACGGGGAAAGAAGACAAAACATTCGAGAGAGTAACAGGGACGAAAAAGAGAAGGAAAGGAGTATTTGTTTTCCAATGGCGGGGACTTATGAACTCAATCATTGTCCGTTATGCCGGAAGTGATAGCCACTTGTGAAGGAGTACCCAGTGGGAGAACCATCATTGCTCCTAACAAAGTATAGCACAATTTTACATCCATGCCCTGACTCAGGGTTCGATCCAGAGGCCAACACCTTAACCAACTAGACCGGTTGGTCGGCAGTAAAGTATGAATTAAGCCTTTTATTTTGTGAAAGCCAAAACAAGGGGACCTATGATTGTTAAAGTCTCATAACGCAGTCATGCCATCTACAAATGTCTCTCTTCAAGTCTGATAAATACGAAACAACTGATTAGTGTTCCATTATTTGACATAAACTCACACCACAACTACGAACCCCTCAGAGGGTTCAGATTGTATCAAAATCCAAACATGAAAGAAAAATGTTACCAGTTTCATATCATTACCCTTAGACAAACAAATTATGCCATTTGTGGCAGTATCCATCAAATAAGAACCGATTCATAAAATCCACACCAGCCATTATGTAATCTTGTTTTTCCACCTGCAACAGAACGAAATCTGTAAAACAACTTTCCTAGCACTATCACTCTTCACGCAGGAAAGCAAACACAGACTGCAACCAGCAGAACACGCCAGTTCCCGACGTCATAATTATCAGCGACTTATATCTTCCTCCCAGCTGGCTTCTATTCAACTCATTGCTGATTAAAAATATGAACATTCAAATTCCTTGGAGACGATGCCCGACACAACTCGCCTGACAACCCCAGAAGTCGAGCCGAATAAATATTTAAAAAAAAAAAAAGAAGCACCACGTCCCTGATTGCATTTCTTCGTGCCCCAACCAGACATTCATAACTCACGCCGCATGCCAGCTGAAACGGAAAGATTCACCCTTCTTACCCGGGCACATTAACAAGCCCAAACATCCAATTCGCAGCGCATAAGTGCGGTCTTCCTCGGGTGGTCGCGAGCCTTAACCTTAAGGCTCGTGCATGACTGATACCCCCCGCACGCACGCACGGACAGGAGGGGGGGGGGGTTCCCGAATATCGGGCGGGCGGGATGAATCGATGAAGTGAAGTCGAAGCGGGGGTGGTGTAGGGTTGTATCGATTCCCACGCGCGGTGACGCGGCCTTTTCCCAATCGATACAGGGGTTCCCTTTTGCTTCTCGATCAAAGTGAACTTTCGAAGGGGGGACCCTGGGTAACAGAGGGGTCTTTTGTTTACCGCTGAGAAGTTTCCTCTTTGATGTTCGCGATTTTTTGGACGGGAGGAAAAAGATGAGGTTCGTTAAAAACGGGCACAGGTCGGAGGAGGCACGCCTTGGAAGTGGTCTCGACTTTCTTTGGAGTTAAAGTTTACGAGGTTCGGTTTTTCTGCGTCTCCTGGAAACTTTTGTGGTGATTTGGTTAGAACTACTTTTAAGGGTTTTTTGGGGTGCTTTTATCACTTTTGCACTAGGGCGCTTCGCTTGTTCAAGTCGGGGAATGTTGCAGAAGAAATACTTCTTTTGTTTAGGAAAAGTCTCCTTTTTATTTTTAAAAAGGGGATTTTTTGTAAATACAAATTTTGTCATTGTTTAAAAAGAAATAAATAGAATTTTTTCCTCAAAATTTTTTTAATCAGTTAATTCCACAGGTATGTTAAGGTATCCCTTTATGCATAAGGTACTGGATTATCTGAGTTTCGATCAACTGAGTGTCCTTGTTATTCTAGCCAAATTTGATATCGATTTTTTTTAAAGCAAGCGAGTATGTGTACTTAATCTAAAGGTAAGACATATCAACCTGCTTATGCTTTCTACTCAAAACACGCAAAGAAATAAGGAAACTCAATTTTTTTCTTATTGAAAAATATTGGTTATCTTATGAAATCAGTATTCAAATTTTAATTTAAAATTCAAATGCACATAAATTGTTAGAAGGAAGCATTATTAAAACTTAAGTTACACACTTGTTATGCCAAGTACTGAATCTAATCTAAAGACTTTTCAAAGCACATGCATCTGCAATTCAGATAAAAAAAAACAGTTCTAAGTCCATAAGATGATTTATAAGCTTACATAACAAATGGATGGAAATAAAATTGCGATGGGAATTTCAAATTTTCAAAACAGTTGACATTAATTTAGATGCTTTAACTGCAATCCCTCTAATTGGGTCTCTGGGGTCTGAATAGAGGGAAATAATGTTAAGAATAGAGTTATGTACTTAGTTTATATCATCTGAAGTAAAAGATTAACTATGAACAAAAAGCAACAAACGTAGGAAACAAAAATTAAAATTTAACGAACAAAATGCAGGAAAATTAAATTGCTGTAATAATTCAAATTAACATCGCTTTGTTTGATATAGAGAGCAAAATTTCAACAATGTGTATCTTAGAATATGATTTATAAATTAATTCATTATCATGATATTTTTGAACGCCGTCTCATTGGTGTAGTGTCCATTACGTTTTTCTGTCACCAGTAGATCCCTGACTTAAATCCTGTTTTATAAGCGCATTAATATTGGTGGTTCTTTCTGTAAGGAGCAGCGATGATTGCCCACTGAAGCATTTAAAAATAATAACATTTATGAATAAGTGCATATACGTATACTACAATATTATAATCCCCACCTTTTTCTCTAATAAAACATGAAAACACATGAAGGAACATGTTGACCAGACACATTAGACTACATTATAATGAGAAATTGTTTTAATATTTTCGATTAAATATTTTTTATGCTAAACTAATAAAAAAACTACTACTAAAATAATGAAAATTGGTACCAATGTTTTAGAGCACGATATTTATGATGGATTCGGTATGAATAAACAAAAATTAATTTAATACAACATGAACATCGTTATTTTTTAAATTAAACTTCATTTCCCCCTTATCCTCTAAGAGTGAAAACAAGTTTGCAATCCTAAACTTTCTCTGAAAACACCTAATACATGTTCAACTATAAGCATTCAATTATTTCGATAAAAATTTTTTATAAAAAAAACGTTTTCTATTAAAATTATATTCCTTAATGCCAATAAAACTTTACTAAAATATTACTACAATGGTATTTTTTCATGTTTAACAACATAATCTTTATAATGGATTCCCTATGAATACACAAACAATTTAATGCATAATAACACAGCATTATTTTACCTTCAATTAATCTCCATTTCTCCTATTCTCTATGAGAAAACTTATTTTTAATCCTAAACTTTCGCCGAAAACAAAATACTTTTTCAACTATCTTCAATTGTCATTCGATCAATTATCAACCACTCTTTACGAACACAGTGGTATCTTCCACGAGAAAAAGAGAGATGAATATTAAAATAAGCACCTAATTCTCTCACATGCCACGGAGACGCTGTGTGCATTTTAAAGTAAACGCACCACAAAGAGAAAGTGAAAACGAAAAAGTTGGAAAACTAACACTGAAAAAACCGTGAGGAAACAAAGAAGGCATCTGCCGTCATGTGTGGTTGATTTATTGCCATTCCACCCCCGTTGAACGCAGTGCAGAAATTTGATTGATTGCTTTGGCAACACAAGCGATGTGACTTACCAGCGCCCTAGCGGCGAAAAGGCGGATCTTAAGCGGAACGCTCTAGCCTTATAGACCTATCGCTATTCATTGTTCTTGCGTCTCCATTCTTGTCTCATAGCAGCCAATCAGAAGGCTGAACCGGGGCCTCGACAACGCTAGTGATGGATTTTAAAATGTAAACCAATAGACTGGCAGTGATTGAGTGTGCAATTTTTCTAAACGAGGATTAAGGAATTTGGGAGAAATCGAAAAGGCAACTGAAATCCTATAAACGATTTTTAAATCTGATCAACGACACATAAAGGTAAATTTTAAAAAAATCAAACTGTTAACTTTATTCGTAAATAAATGTATAAGCTTACGATTGAAGAAACAGAAGAACTTCCGAAATTTTCATTGGAAATTAAAAGTATAGGAAAAGAAACTTCATTTAAAAACTATCCAGATAACAAATAAGTAGGATTTTTACTATCTCTGTTACAAAGCGACTTGTAAATTTGCATCATGTAGTAGCTGAATGTTTTTCGGGTAAGTAAATACATTCGAAAGCTATATTTTTTTAAAGCAAAACAACGTATGGTAAAATTTTTAAGGAATTTGTTATTAAGTTTTCATCACACACCATAACTGGTTATAACCTGCAATTATAACTTAACTTTAATGTAGTTACCGAATTAGAGCGTTGTTTGATCACCTTACCTCTTTAATTGCTTGAATTCGTATTTCGTTAGAAAACCTAATGGTAATCTAACTTTACTGAAATAGCGAAATGAATTTTGCTCGGACTGTATTTTTATATTCTAAAATCATTTGTTTCGATATTCAAGCATTTTCCTCTAAAATATATTTAAATTCACAACCTAAAATTATGTTGAAGAATTATCAAACATAAATACCCCATCACAATAGAGATTAATGAACTACTTTTATAACCCTAAATCGGAGAGCACTACTGAAGGGTGGCATTTGATGGAAATAATTTAATATACAGTTCCTAAATGTAAGATTGATATACACTACATAAACAAAAAAATTTGTAAAATGCATGTTTGTAAAAAAGTTATTTATTATCTATATATATAATTCTCTTACGTGGCACGCAAAAAAGACGTTATTTGTTATCACGTTTTGGCAATATTGTACGATTGTTTGTTTATCACGTAGCCTCGCGCTTCAATTGAATTTATAGCGCTTTCAAATGAAATTTTATTGAAAAAAAAATGAATTTTAGTTCAGCTGTTGCAGTTAATAATATAAATCAAAGAAAGCGGAGGATCTTTTCAGGGCCATTAAAAAAAAGGTCCTTTTCAAGGCCAACAATTATAGTTCAACAAGACGCTTGCACTACAACTTTCGACAACAAACTCAATGAAAAAGCGTGGGTGGCTCGAGTGCAGGGGTAAATGTACACACAAACAACATGCTGGGTATTCAATTTCCAAATAAGCAATCACATTTCGAGTCAAAATTTGCTCAAAGTTTTCATTTGAATTCTGTTTCTATAGGTACTGTATATATCTTTTCTGAAAAACAGCAAAAAAAATTTAGCTTTGAAAAATATTTTTGTGGAATATAATATTTTGTAAACAATTTCTTCTGCTAGGACACATGTCTTCATTGATGCGAGCGAAGCGAGCATAAGGAACCAAGGAGGATTGCGAAGCAATCCTCCTGGGGTTGGCGAGCGTTAGCGAGCAGGGGGCGGGCCCCCTAGTTCTAGTTAGTAACGGGCAAGACTTTATTTTGCTTGTATTACAGCAACAACACGTCGAGGCATATTTTCCACAATTTCTCTGTAAGACTGGGCAGGAATAGCTCGCCATGCCTCTTGTAAGACTGTGAGAAGAGATTGCCGTGAAGATGGGCGTGGCGGTGTCTTACTTCGCTCCAGTTTGTCCCACAAGTGCTCGATAAGATTGAGATCGGGGCTCTAAACAGGCCAGTCAACCAAATTCGCCTCATTTTCAGGAAACCAGTCCGACACACGTTTTTGCAGTAGGACATGGAGCTGGATGCTGTTAGAATAAACAACCGTCATGGCCGTAGTATTGATTTAGTGTAGGTAAGGCCGAATTATCCATAACGTCGAGGTACACGCCAGAGTTCCTGGTACCAGGTACATAAAACAATGGTCCGAGTCCTAACCAAGGAAAACACCACCACACTAAGTAATCATCTTCCTAATATATCCAGTGTCCAAATACTTTTGTCCACATAGTGTATACCGTTCAGACAACACTGTCCTAATACTTCAAGGAGAATGAAAATTTAAGTAGGGAAATCAGACTGTCCCTTACTCAGGTTTTAGCTCTAGTGGCTGTTCATTGTAGCACAGTTTTCGACGCAGACATAAACCACTAGGAGAGTTAATAATGAGAAATATGCGAGAATTTACGTTGGAAAATTGGAGAGAACACGTTGAATTATACAACTACATGGCCCATTAGAAAGTCCTCCTATTTGATCTTCAGTGCATTAGAACGAGTAAAAATTTACATAAAAACTTTTAAATTATTGCAAAGGCGGAAAATGTGAAAGAAAATGCATTTTAATCTCTTCAGTAAGAAAATAACATTGAAACTAAACTGTTTCCGAAGAAAACAATTCCAGACCCATAAAAGTCGGCGAATGAAAAATTCATCTCCCTTCGCTGTGCTTATTCAGTTAAAAGCTCCAGAGTGTTAAACCTAACCGCTTTTTTATAGCAACTTCTGACTTGCTGCCAGACGTCTCAACGCTCCTAAATCAGAAAATATCGTATGCAAAAGCTACGGTCAAGCCCGGATTTGGAGATATGCCAGAACATACAAAAGCCACATCCATTCCATCCATCCATTCCAAACAAAATTGTGGAGTAGTTTTCGAGAAAAATTGAAAAAGAATATAAAACTCGAGCGCCTCCGAAAAGTCTTATGGACGATAGTCTCTGGCTTACGTGGCCCGGGCGATGAAAAAACTCAGTGACATCTGGGCTCGGGATAGCTCCCAAATAAACCTTCAAACTTCTCGCTCGTTTGTTTGCTCAGAGAGCAATTCTTGAGTCCACAATGCACCTTTCTTCCGGCCTCTCCACTTTGACCAAAGGATTTATTTCGGTTTCCTTTTCCCAGATCCCGAATTCCTGTTCCAGATATATATTCCACCACACGAAAATGGTTAGAAATCGAAAACGTGGCGTTGCAGGGGGGATGTGAAAGAAAGCTTTACCAAAAATTGGAATTCGAAGGAGATTTCTGCAGGGGTTGAAACACGTAAACGAGCGACGAATATGTTTTCTTCTGCCGAAGAAGAGGGCCGGCGATTTTTATTCTATTTCGTTAACGTTCCCCTCGCTATGAGCCACTAAAAAACATCGCCGCGGAAAATTGAAACACTCAGAAGAACCGTTAAATTCTGTTCCTTTTATTGGTTTTATCTCGGAAGGAAGGGAAAGTGGTAAAGTAAAGAAACAATGGGGAGGAATATAAACACAATGGCGGAGACCCCGAACACAAACACTCGCTGCTTCCCGATATCACTTCTCGGAAATATTGTTTCGTTTAATGGAGATTCTTAAGTTTTGAACTTTATTTTCACCCCATTTGCATTATTCGATTGAATCAGGGAATCGTGTTTACTCCCGTTCCGCCTCCCCCTTGGAGTTCGATTCCCGAATCCCCTCCCCCTCGCATTCTCCGTCGAATACGTGAATGGTTCGTATTTCGTTCAGAAATTCGATAGCCGACGAGTGAAATGCAAATGGAAGCACTGGAATGAAGGGATAAAAAAATGTGTGTATCTGGATGGAGAGTGGATGGCGGGAGCTAGACTTTGGAACTGAGATTGATTTTTCTATATTTCGGGGCTGTATTCTTTCTCCTACCGAAGTATAGAATAGTGTATGTATTCCAAATATCGCCCTTGCGCCTAATATCGCCTACTCGTGTTTGCAAGCTACTATGCGCAACATCTATGAGTTTTTATAGTTAACTCGACGGTCTAGGGTTTTACCACGCGTAGCGCCTCCGGCCAATATTCTAGCATCCAATCCATTCAGGGAATATACAGGTTAGTGTTTCCAAATCGTAATTTTGTTCATATGACATAAACGTACATTAAATACTAAAGGTAGGTATGCACTAGCAACTCGTTTTTAATAGCAGCTCCTCATTTTGCCTGGTGGGTGGTAATAGGAACAGGGGTAGGCGACATTAGAAACCTACTCTTGAAAATGTACTTAGGAAACTTTTGAAGTTTTACTAGTTAACTTAAACTGACTTAAGAAAGGAAAGTATATGATCTATGGAAACCGAAAGATAATAGTTCCTAGTGATATTCATTTAGTTTCCAGCTTGATTTCCCAACTCAGGAGGCTGAAGATACAGAAAAATAGTTAGGATAGACGATATTTGGAACACCTGCTGTATATGCTTTGCGTAGATGTACGATATGGCTCTCATTTGCGACCCACTCTTGATAAATCACTATGTACATGTAGAAAACAATTTCCGTAAAAGAAAAAGCTTTTGCGAGATCTTTTGTGGATTCTTTAATTACTTGCGTAGTGATTGAAGAAATAAACGTCTGATGAAATCTTGCTGCACCTAGTGTAATTCAGATCAATAGAAAACAACAGTGTTTATTCAATAGTGTAACTGAAATTGCTTTTCCATTGATTTATGTAGACATTTTCTTTATCCTTGAAATAAACATTTCACCATAAGTCTATTTTACTGTCTAAAATAGTCTAGTAACAGAATTAAAATAAATTACTTTTATCAGCACACATCTATATATATAATTCTCTTACGTGGCACGCAAAAAAGACGTTATTTGTAATCGCGTTTTGGCAACACTGTACGATTGTTTGTTTATCGCGAAGTCTCGCGCATCGATTGAATTTATAGCGTTATCGGATGAAATTTTATTGAAAAAAAAAAGGAAATTTTAATGAGCTGTTGCAGTTAGTTTATAATAGAAATCAAAGAAAGCGGAGGATATTTTCAGGGCCATTTAAAAAACGGTCCTTTTCAGGGCCAACAATTATAGTTCAACAAGACGCTTGCACTACAACTTTCGGCAACAAACTCAATGAACAAGTGTGGGTCGTTTGAGTGCTGGGAAAATGCACACACAAACAACATGCTGGGTATTCAATTTCCAAACCGCGCTCACATTTCGAGTCAAAAATTGCTCAAAGTTTTCATTTGAATTCTGATTCCAGAGGTCTATCTTTTCTGAAAAACAGCAACATATTTAGGTTTGAAAAATATGTTTTTGGTACATCATATTTTGTAAACAATTCCTTCTGCTAGGACACATGTCTTCATTGAGGCGAGCGAAGCGAGCATAGGTTCGCGCAGCGAACCAATGAGGATCGCGAAGCAATCCTCCGGGGGTTGGCGAGCGTTAGCGAGCAGGGGGCAGGCCCCCTAGTTATTTACTAAATGCGAAATCAGTAAGATCCGAGCAAATATTGAGTTGAATTTCTGTCATGTCTGAAAGATCGAATGTTACGTTTGAGAGTCCTACAAGACAGTTAGATAGAGATGATATTATAAATAGTCGTATCTAGTGAGAACACTAAAACAAGCACCTCAATAACCAATTTGTAGATAGTCATTTCATTCTACACAAGACATCAGTTTTTTCGTCATAAGGCTATCTGTCTGACTGCACAATGTAGTCTTAAAAGAGAAATAAAATACGTAATACAATTAGCAGTATTATTCCCTGACACGTCAGAAACGTCAGGGTAACAATTAAGGTGGGTTTCTGTAAAATTTGAGAAATCACACAGTGGGCAAGTTGGAAAACTTGATAAACTAAATCGATAGATACGATTTTTCTGGCAGTCGTTTCTAGTAAAAAACAAAAACAAGCTGCTCCTATATCTCTCCGTAGTCCTTATGACCACTCAAACCTTGGTAAGAACTTTTGAAAGTATTAAGTCGAGAATGTTTGATTTTGAAACAGATAATCATTTCTACCGGATGGTATTGAATGGGAGGATACGGTTTGGGGAATACAGAACTGGAATTAGTTAAATTAAGATAATTTTAGAAACAAAACATTTATCACTGTTTTCAATGTCACAGTGTAATTCCAATTTCAAAAATCAGAAATTAGACGCTTGGTGTGGCATTTTGGGATTATTTTCATTCATGGCCGATTCATTCATATTTAAATACAGCAGATCCTCCGTTATCCTACCTCAAATTATTTTAATGTCCATATTATCTGAACCGAATTCGATACAGGGATATTTGTAAGCTGTAAATCTGCAAGTATAATTGCACTGTCCAAAGAGGCGAGAAAATGCAAGAACATAATATCGTTAAGAACTTTTTCCAAGATATTTTAAAGGGTACTTAACTGACATGAATCTTTATTGTAAAATTATCACAATACATGCTATGAAAATAAATCCGGGAATAGATGATTCTTATGTCTGAGTTTATGAATCTTTCGGTACCAGTATTAGTAACATGTAGTATAGCAATTTTTTCTATTTCCATCTCAAATTAATTTAGTGTCTATATTAGCTGAACTGAATTCCATACAGGGGTATTTTTAAGCTGTAAAACTGCGAGTATAAGTCAGGCCTCGAATTGATTTTTTTAAAATTCAGGTGCACAAGGTGCACCTAAGTTTTTTAATTAGGTGCATGGCATGCACCTAGCGGGAAAAATTTAGGTGCACCATTTTATTTTCATGTACACAGTGCACCTGTGCACCCGGGTATTTCGAGCCCTGGTATAAGTGCTCTGTACCCATGTACAAAGAGGTCCATGCACAGCATGTCCAAAGAGGCGAGGAAATGTAAGAACATAATACCGTTAAGAACTTTTTCCAAGATATTTTAAAGGGTACGTAACTCACCACATGCATATTTATTATAAAATTATCACAATACATGCTGCGAAAATAAATCCAGGAATAGATTACTCTTAAGTCTGAGTTTATGAATCTTTCAGTATCAGTATTAGCAACATGTAGTACACTAAGTTGTTCTATTTTCGTAAAGGGTTGTTTGGGTGTGTCACTACGTCCCATTTCTCAGAGTTTCTGAATATTTGAGGTGTCCTCCTTTTACATAACCTCGGATAATCAAGTTGTCTACGTTAATTATTCTTTATCTTAGTTTTAATTATCTTCATACAAATTTGAAACTATATATAAAATAATTTATCGTGTCACGTAAGCTTAGAATTCTATGAACTTGCCTTGGATAAATGTCTCGTACCTTGCTTTAAATTACTTATAAATGGATTTTGTTACATTTTTCACAAAAATTATGATTTAATGAACAAAATATATCTATAAAAATGAGTAAAGAAGGACACGAGGTTGACCATATTCTAAAATTAAATTTATCTGTGAAATTGTTTCCATAATAATCCCCCCACTACAAATTTTATAAACTTAAGTTATATGTTCAAATAAAATCTTAAATGCATGTCCAGAATAAAAGTCATTCTAAAAGATGCTGTTGAATGCATTAAACGGTTGTCAAGATACTCATGTATTGCCCTTTAGTAGCTAACGATCAGTTTTTGTTTATACCAATACAAAAATATTTATTTAATAATAAATGATAATCTGAGAAGTTTCAGTCTCGTTACCTTATCAAAGTTCAAACGGTTACCCTTCCCGTTATAAATATCCACTAGTTTCTGATAACCCATCTTTCATAATATGGGTTAATGTTTGGATATAATAATTCAAGCGATCCTTTTATAGCACAACAAAGTTCCAGACTTTTGATATTAACAGAGCATGAAATATGACAACATCCTATGAAAGACATTAATACTTCATATGATGTTATATGGGCTAGGGTACGTTCTAATCTAACCTTAAAAATTAGGCTGGTACCTTTACTTAAATGTTTGCGTCAGTAATATCAAATGTTTCTTTACGATGATTAATAAGACCAAGAACTTTCACTTGAAATGGATTCAGAACCCTTACAAACAGCCATTCGCAGACTAGAATTCACCCCCAGGGCCCGTTGGTCAGAGTAGGTACTAACCAGGTAGGCCAACAGTTTAACATTAACTCACCTCAGGTAAAATAATAATTGGAAAAGTACTGCCGTTTTCGAGGTCTTTACTTCCTACAAATTGAATTTTTACCCAGTTAATTTTATTGGAATCAACATCAGATATTTTCTCAGTTATATTTAGATGTGATTTAAGATCGGATATTTGCACAGTTATTTGGATCGGTATCAAGATCAGATATTTACACAGATATTTAGATTGGAATCAAGATCAGATATTTGATGATTTGATGTCATACATTTTTGAATAAATGAATCAAATATTTGTAGTCATAATTAGTATCTGAGAGATTATATTTTGAACATATTTTCTATTTATTCTTAAAGCATTTATTTGGTAAGGTAAGGTAATTTTTAGTTAACGTCGTACTAGAGCAACACAACGGGCTATTGACGACTGTCCGGGATCAGTCTCTTAAAGGAAAGATCCGAGGACAACACCTCGTACTTTTGAACCACGGTCAGATGACGAGCATTTATATATATATTTTAAGACTAACGATATGGATTAGTAAACCCATTTCCTTATGAAAAACTGATATCACGGCTATATTTATGGTATAAATGTGTAAAACTCAAATTTCATTCTTTGTAAGTGATAAATATACAACTTCATAGACTTTAATTCGTATTTCAAACACATGGTTTTGGCTGTTTTATGCTCAAATTAATTGTTTTTACATGCACGAATAATGTCGAAGTGCATTTCAGAATGCTTTCTTTGTCACCAAATGGGTATGCAACTTGTTACTATAAATAATCCGAGGTTATTTAAATAACATAGTTTATGTGCATTATCTAAAAAGGGTTTCGTACAACAAGTAAAATTACAGCCTTTGCGTCTAAAACTTCTCTCTTCCAGAAATAACTTTCATTTTGGGCACTTATTGAATATACGTAACCTGATATATAAACGAAATTACGCGTATTAATAATCTGATGCTAACGAGATTTACACATTATGTAACATTCCCACTTCTCCATAACACACATAACTGAATAACCACATAAATTGGTTTAAAGGTACAATGATTCTATTACTCAAAAGTTCCGAATAGATTATAAACAATGCAAGGAAAACTATAGGTTGTAGAACGGGCATACAAACCCCTCAAATGATTAAAATTTAAAATTTTCTTCGAATATAATTCTTCTAGGATATAAAATTATTCGAGTTAGTAATAGTTATAGTAATGGTAATTTTTATTAACTGTCGTACTAGAGCAACACAACTGGCTATTGTCGACGATCCGGGTAATTGGTAATTAGTAATTTTAATTAACGTCGTACTAGAGCAACACAGCGGGCTATTGACGACGGTCTGGGATCAATCCCTTAAGTGAAAGATCCGAGGATAACACCTCGTAATTTCGAACCACGGTCAGATAACGAAGTAACACCTGAGCTGGCACCCCACTCTCTAAACTTCCACACCAACCCAACGTGGGAACTTTCGGCTACGACAGCTTTAAAGTGCACCAGGCGCCTCTACACCATACGCTTACAAACATCCACATACTGACCCGGATTCAAACCAGGAACCTTGCGATCTAGAAGCTAACACCTTAACCCCAGACCTGTTGATCGGCTAAGTTAGTAAAGGAACTTTACTACATAATAATATGCATGACGTTTACACTATTGTGAATAGAAGTTTTCGGTTTATTTAAAAATACTTTTAAGGTTTTCAATGTCACGTCATGTGCAATGAATTCAACGCCGACAACATTCAGCTTTATTCCACACTCGTTGGATTTTTTTAGTTTGAATTCATTTCTTCTGTTCAGTACGTATTTAAAAATGTATTGCAGAAGACAGATTCCGGTCACGTCGCGGTTTCCAAAATAATACTCCGCAAATATCTCGAAATTTCATAAGTACAGAATAAATCTCATTTTAAAAGACCTCCACGTAATGCACTATTTCATGAATGCCCTTGTATTTCGAAGCAAATATATTTATGTTTTATGCATGTACAGCATAAGGTAATGCGCATCCATTTACTTGAAAAACAACGCGCTACAAAATCGACATAAATCTACCCTAACAAACAGCATATAGTTTATTTCCCGAAAAAATTCCTTTAAAACACACCCTTCCTCTGAATCCAACGGTAAATAAATAATTCAAATCCCAGACATTCCCCCGTATACTTTCCAGGAGAAATACGCCACTCAGAAGTGAGATAAAGTGTAAACTAAAAGCGGCTTGCTAAGTCCAGCAACATTTATAAATTCTGGTTATATAATCGTTTTCATAACTACAAATCTCCTACTTCTTCCTCTGAATTCAACGGTAAATAAATAATTCAAATCACAGATGCATACTTTCGAGAAGAAATATGCCACTCAGAAGTGAGAAAAAGTATAAACTAAACACGGCTTGCTTCGTCCAGTAATATTTATAAATTCTGGTTATATAATCGTTATCATAACAACAAGTCCCCTACTACTTCCTCTGAATTCAACGGTAAATAAATAATTCAAATCACAGATACATACGTTCGAGAAGAAATACGCCACTCAGAAGTGAGATAAAGTATAAACTGAACACGGCTTGCTACGTCCAGCAATATTTATAAATTATGGTTATATAATCGTTATCATAACAACAGGTCCCCTACTACCTCCTCTGAATTCAACGGTAAATAAATAATTCAAATCAGACATCCCCCATGCATACTTTCGAGAAGAAATACGCCACTCAGAAGTGAGATAAAGTATAAACTAAACTCGGCTTGCTACGTCCAGCAATATTTATAAATTTTGGTTATACAATCGTTATCATAACTACAAGTCCCTCGCTCTCTTTTGGATAAAGTGATCTTCCACTATTTGGATAGAAGAAAATCACGAAAACCTGGAGAATCTTCCCTCTACTCCCAAAAAGTTTGCTAGACAATTTTTCCCACTTCAACTATCAGAGACCAAAATAAAAGAAAGAGTAAAAAAAGAGTGGGTGGAAAATTGTCTTTAGGGGGGGGGGCAGGAGTAAATTGGGATAAAATAGGGGCACACAAAGGAATTTTTCTTTCGTTCTCTTTTTTGTCTCTCCTTTTTGCGAAAAAAAACTTTTTATTCCCTTCTTTTCATCCAGTATTCTCTCTGTTTGTAGCAATTCTAATCGATGGAGTTGGAAGTGTTTGCAGTGCAAAAAGTGCTGAATGGGCGCAAAAATAGAAGAGCAGAGTGCGGGGTCTGTTTTGGGGCCTCTCCCCCCACTCACTCGTTCCTTATTCGATTCGATCCAACGCTTTAAATTTGCGGCGGGGCTTGTATCTTTTCTATGAAGCAATGCTGAGCGGAGGAGGGAAAAATTTCATGTACACCCTATTTCGGTGTTTGATTTAAAATACTATTGGGGAAGAGGAGGTCCGGATGCATTGGCGACTCTATTTCATGCGTTACTGTTGAAGTATGAGTCTAAACTAAACTCTGTTGGTCATTTTGAGCTCCTGCTGAGGAAAATCTCAAGACATTTTTGTATATCTACATTACAACGTATTGAAAAGCAGAAACCTAACTTTAATTGACTTTACTAGAGGTTATAACTATCCATTCTATTGAAACAGTATTGAAAGATAGCAATTCAATACTCGAAGGCCTCGAGAAGCATAGTGTTAATCCATGTCCAGTAATGAAATAAAAATGCAAAGCAAAATCTTCAATAGGTGATCTTCCTACCACTACAAAAACTAGCTTTCAGTACAGTAATATATACACTATATGGACAAAGTTATTTGGGCACTGGAGAAATTCGCACTAGGATCCATTTGGTGTGTGGTTGTTATCCTAGTTAATACTTGGTCCATTGCAATATGTACCTAGTACCATGAACGCTGACGTGTACCTCGACGTTCTGGATACTTCGGCCTTGCCACTATGCAAATACTACGGCGATGATGGTTGTTTCTTCCAACAGGATCGAGCTCCATGTCATACTAAAAAACGTGTGATGGACTGGTTTCCTAAAAATGAGGTGAATTTGCTTGACTGGCCTGTCCAGAGCCCCGATCTCAATCCGATCGAGCACTTGTGGGACAATCTGGAGCAACGAGTACGACACCACCACGCAACCCAACTTTACAGCTATCTCTTCTAACAGCCTTGCCAGAGGCATGGCGAGAAATTCATTCACAGACTTACAGAGAGCTTGTGGTAAGTATGCCTCGACGTGTTGCAGCTATAACAGCAGCAAAAGGAAGGGCCTACCAATTTCTAAATCGAATAATAAAGCACTTTTTCTGAAAAACATGCAGTGTCCAAATACTTTTGTCCATATAGTTTAACTATAGCGGTGTGATATATCTCCACCCTTAAGTACTTTTTGGTAGACAAAGATCCGCTGTGTTTCAGACGTCCTGCTAATTTGGTTATCCAGACATGGTTATGAGCAATCATAAAAAATATCGAGCACAATAGGCCTTCTGACAAATACCAGATATTCCTCTCAACAACTCGCATTTTGATGTATGGTTCACTGTGAACAGTTGTGTTGCCAATCACTTCCAACAGTTGTCTAAAACTCTGTGTAACCAGACATATTTTCTATTCCTATTACGTCTTCACTCTTCCTTTCACACGAAGACACACACTTTTCTGCTATAGACAGCACAGGCTAGTCAAATGTCTTATTGATTTATTTCACGACAAGGCATACGGATGTACGTACATGATCTTAATGAAGATCTCATAGTCTCACGCAATCGGCAATCTCAATTAGTATAAACATCTATCGAATTTAGTCACTTCTGAATTCTGTAGGAAAGGAGTATTGTGTTGAAACACCGCTACAAGAATTAATTTACAATACAGTAGTATATTCAAGGTGTTTCAAACATACCTGAGCAAATTATAAAAGGTGGTAGAGGGGCACAAAATAAATATTTGTGTCATAGAATGTGCCCGTAAATGATATTTTTAGTTGTTATGTAGAGCTGTTTAGATCAGCTGTTGAGAATCATTTATATGGCGTCAACCTCAGCTGAGATTTTCAACGGCAAGCATCACTACATGAATTCGGAGCTTGCCATTGAAAATATGAGATGTGTACGGTGTCTTAGGCCACTGAAATGATATTATCCACTGACCTAAACAGCACCCTTCACTTCATCACCGCATCTACCACCATTTACAGTTTGGTCAGATATTTTCAAAGGTATATCATCTTGTATAGCAATGCAACCTGATTCTACAATGAAGTACGTTTTGGAAAACTTTTTGGAATATTTGATTGTACACCATTACCACAAAAAACATGGTTAATCCCCAAAAATTTGCATACAACGGCAATGTTACCAATCGCATGTAGTTTTTCCACAGTTTGATTATCACTCAGAAATTTGTATAGGTTTCAGATTGGTACCCAAAACTTGAAAGTCTATAACACATCGATAATCGCGGTTAAATTATTATAATTTTGGAACTTTCAAAATCCAAAAATTGCAAGCTTGAAATATTTGAACTTAAACTTTTACCCGAAGCCCTTCAACTGAAGGTTGGCTATGGAGCTTAATATTTTTTTTATCATCGTTTCAAATCATAACTAGACAATCGAGACTTAAATACAATTCATATAATTGTTTCACAATAGAGAATTCATCGTTTCGAATTCTGCGTGCACCCGTAAAAATATGCTTATTCACCAGTTTTCATATCCATGCCTTAATTTATACACTATTACATAGTTAGAATACAAAAAAAAGTGAGAAAATTTATAATTCAAAATTTATTATTTCCGAAAAGACTTGAAATAAAGAATTTAAGTGATATCGGAAATTTGTAATTCCTTTGTTCCTTTCTTATTCAATTCATCGTAAATTCCCCTTTGCATATTAAAGCATTTTTGCAATTATCTCGTTTGGAATGTTCTTTATTGGCTAAAATGAATTTTCTGGGATGCGTTATTTCCACATTTATTTTTCTTTTAAACATTGTTAGCGAAAAGCAAAAACTGAAATATTCTACAGCAAAAGGGGAAAGATTAGAATTAAATGTTACAAAATATTTCGTTGCAATTGCAATCTCAAATCAAAAGTTTATTGAAATTTCTTTTTCAAGAATGCCATCATAATAACGTTCAATTATCCATGGTAAATAGAAACTTGTTCAATTGTTTTTCAAAAAATTATATAATACTGATGCTTTCCATATCATACAACCTCGTATGTTGCCTGCTTTATCAACGTGAAACACTTAAAGCAAATTGTTTGAAAATGAGTAATAGCAATTATTCTTTTTGATGATTAAAGAGATTCGATTTTTTTGCAAAAATATACTTACCAAATGTTTACACACTCGTATGCAATCCTTTCAATCTGTGTTTTTAAAGGAATATTTGGTATAGTTAAAATATCCTTTGGATGAATTATTAAAATCAGTTAAATTCTCTAGAGGTTTTGAAACTCTTTTTGGCTGTTGTAGAACAATGGGACTTCAGAGATCATGTGTATAGCAGTTATCGCAACTGTTGAGTGTTATCTATTGCATGAAACAAATAAACAATGTTTTAGTTTAATAACAATGTACTTAAATAAATTATTGATAGTTTAAACAGATCACTTTCTGTAATTCTTAACCATTGTTTCTAGTAACTTTAGATGATTATATTTAAAAAATTTCATTTTCTGAAAAATAAAAAATACTGTCAAGCCTGATTTTTAGAATGTATTTGGATGCAAATGGTATTTTGCTTGCATCCGTTGAATCTTCATTCAACAAGACGATCCTTAACAAAAGTTATACTTATAAAACACAAAAATAGAAGTGTGATGTTATTTTTACTCTTACAATAAATCTAATAACCATCAACTTAGATTAATTCCATACAGAATAAGAAAACCTATAGTATGGTAAAAATACAAATCAAGTACGGGAAAGCATTCTACACACACATTCTGGAAAGTTTTCAAATCATCCTAAACATTTACGTGGAATATGTGTACAACGTTTGTATGAAATTATGTTAAATAGCTATTCATTTCATGTAATTCTCGTTCCTACGTCATGCCATAGGAACCAGTAGGATCGAAAGTTTCAAGTTAACATGATTTTTTGTTGCTTTTGTTGAATCCCTTTAGCCTTATAGCTAGCTCTCATAGTGCCTAAAAATACAATGTCGTACGGAAATTGGCAAATTATTTACACAAAATCATATTGTGGAGATGTATGGATGGCTAATGGCTGAGCCAGCGGAGCATGCGCAAGACATTCGGCCTTCATCTGACGTCACGTTAATTGTTTCTACTGATAGGCACACGAGGACTCACATACACTACACACAATAATGGACCGGACAGCAAGATGTGATGGTATAAGGGAAAGAATACATGCTTTAATAGGTGGATGGTCCACTACGTGCTGCAATTACCCTAGCAACCCTTCTGGGCACACTTTCAGCAAGATTTTGATACACAGCTAATGGTATTTGTGTCCATTCCTGCTGCAAGAATGTCGCCAGCTCAGCTGTAGATTTCGGACGTGGTTTCCAGGTTCGTGAGTGTCGCTCTAACGCCTCCCACAAATGTGCTATGTGGCTTAGGTCGGGAGTCTGAGCAGGCCAGGGTAGACGTTTCACATCCATATCTTGTTTCCACTGCTTGACAGAGGCTGCAGCATGACATGGAGCGTTGTCGTACTGCAAGTAACATACGTCCATTCCATAAAATTGCCAAATCGTAGGAAGAACCTGACTGTCCAAAATTTTCATGTAGCATTCAATTGACTAGGAACAACATGCAATGGTCCCAGGTCATACCACGAAAAAGGCCCCCAAGGATATGGATGTAAAACGTCTTCCTTGACCTGCTCTTATGGGACGAGTTAGAGTGATGCTTACGGACCAGGGAACCACGTCCGAAATCTACAGCCGAGTTGGCGACATTCTTACAGTAGAAATGGACACACGTACCCATAGCTGTGTATCAAAACCTTGTTGAAAGTATGCCCAGAAGGATTGCTAGTGTAATTGCAGCATGGGGGGGGGGGTTACCATCCTCTTATTATAGCATGTATTATTTCCCTTATACCATCACATCTTGCTGTCCGGTCCACTATTGTAGGGCAGTGTGCATTTTTAATATTTAATATTTTTATTTCCAATAGCCAGGGCAAGATACAAACAGCAGAAATACAATTCAACAGCCCAAACTACTAGAATACAACATACCTCATATATATATATATATATATATATATATATATATATATATATATATATATATATATATATATATATATATATATATATATATATATATATATATATATATATATATATATATATATATATATATATAAATGCCATTGTTGTCCATTGTTTTGTAGATATTCAACGTTGCTGTTGTTGTTGATAGATGTGTCAAGGATATTTTTGCCGAGTGGGAGGAAGTCCTACAACAAATGTTGTAGTAAAGTAGTTCTTTTTTTGGTAGAAGATATGTATGTTTATTACCCAAAACAGAGCAATGTCCACGTATCCATTGAAAGACGAAGTATAAGGACCTCCTGGCATTGTTGTGTCTGATATGAAATTGGGGCTGGCATAGAACAACAATATACATGCCACTTAATTTATTCAGATATGAATTTGATCGCCATTTTAAAACCAATTTCTGGTTGGTATGATAGGTTTAATGTCGCAAGGTGACACGAATTTCCTATCCACGTTTCAAGAAGTCAACCAAGAAATGAATTTGAATGTGGTGAACCTATTAAGTTAATCGTTTAAACCACCGAGTTGAGCAAATAAATTCCATCAAGAACCCAAATAAAACATTACAATAGAGTTACCCATTTAAGCTTCCCCGTCAGAGAAAAACATTACAGTTAACCATTCAAATCACTCAATCAGAGAGGAGCCGCAGTAAGTATTTTCAAACATACAGAAACGAGGAAATGGGATTTGAAACTTTTTCCCTAAACAAAGCAAATGGCTTCGGAGTACATTCCGACGCTCACTCTTTGTAATTAATGTCATGAAAGGAATACTTTTCCAGCTCTAACGTCCCCGAAAGAAACTGCCACAATGACCTCCTCCATCTAAAGATCTCACTCGCAGTGGATCGCCAAGATTGCTTTCCTATTTTTTCCGACCCTCTTAATTTCACTCCCAAAAGAATTCTTATCCTCAGTATCATTACCCGATTTCGAACGTCTTTATTTATTCCACTTCACTTGATGTTCGATTTGTTTTGCCCTCGGTTTACTCCTTTGCTGGTATGGCTATCTCGCTTTGTTCTACTTGGGAGCGACATTTCTTGGTCTTGGGTGTCTTTTTACTTACTCGGGTATCCGGAGAGTTAGATATAAGTGTGGGTATTCTTTTTTATTTTTTAGGATTGCGCACTCGACGTCGCAGAAGGAAGATTGATATTCTTCCATGGAAGATCGCTTATTCGTTTTGAATCTTATGTTTTCAGAAGCTAAAGTTCTATGTTCTACTTCAAAACAGCATCTCTTTTTTCTTTCTTTTTGTGTATTTTACTTCCGATGCAAAGCAAAAAAGTAAGTAAATAAAATAAAATAAAAACGTTGAATTATTTATACAGCTTTAATATGAGACTCTGGGACTGCGGAGGATTCGTTGAATTTTTACCAGAGCTACTTTCTCATTTTTCCGAAAGAAAAAGGAAAATCGTATTCAAGAACACACGTTTTGAGGCTTGTGAATGTTAGTTTTTTGAAACGGTTTCAAATTTATTTCACTCGTCTTTTCGAGTAGTAAATAAATTCAGATTTTAGGCCTCAATAAACTATATTTTAAGTATACCGCATTCGTTTATATCCATATTTGTTGGTATCCACATTGTTGTGAATAAAAATTTAACCTTCTGAGGGGTATATAAATAGATCCTGAAAGCTGTATTTATTTCTGCTTGGCTTTTAACCAGTTTTAAACTTTTAATCTAATAGAATTTTTTCTAAGGTATTTTCAACCAATAGAATCTTTTCTGGGATACATTCAACCATTAGAATCTTTTCTATGATACTTTCAACCAATTGAATCTTCCCTATGATACTTTCAACCAATAGAATATTTTCTAAGGTACTTTCAAATAGAATCTTTTCTGGGATACATTCAACCAATAGAATCTTTTCTGGGATACATTCAACCAATAGAATCTTTTCTATGATACTTTCAACCAATTGAATCTTCTCTATGATATTTTCAACCAATTGAATCTTCTCTATGATACTTACAACCAAAAGAATTTTTTCTATAATACTTTCAACCAATAGAACCTTTTACAGACGAGTTGCAGCTGTTTTGCAAGCCAAAGGAGGCGCAACGCGTTATTGAGTAGGTGGTCATAATAGAAGCCAAAATATTATCCACGTTTTTCAATGAACTCGTCTAGAGAACGTGAAGTTTCTAGAATGCTTTCAACCAATAGAATCTTTTCTAGGATACTTTCAACCAATAGAATCTTTTCGAGGATACTTTCAACCAATAGAATCTTTTCGAGGATACTTTCAACCAATAGAATCTTTTCGAGGATACTTTCAACCAATAGAATCTTTTCGAGGATACTTTCAACCAATAGAATCTTTTCGAGGATACTTTCAACCAATAGAATCTTTTCGAGGATACTTTCAACCAATGGAATCTTTTCGAGGATACTTTCAACCAATAGAATCTTTTCGAGGATACTTTCAACCAATAGATATAGTTACTTCGTCGATGTGTGTGTTGTGAGATAAAACTAAGCTACAATACACGAAAATATCGTGAAACCCAGGGGGGGGGTTATTGCTATATAATTATACACGTAAATATTTTTAAAAAAGAAGCTCATATTAAATTAATCTCTTCAAGGGATTACCTATTATCTGTCGTCCACGAGAACGAATCACGCTGATGTCTGTGTGTAAACTATTTCCTCTAGATGATTATTGAAGTTGAAAGGTTGTTTACCAGCACAGATATTGGAAAGAAATAAGACTCTCAACAAATATACCTTTTTGGCGCTGTTTGCGCAGTGTTAACCTACTGTGCTAGCACCCTGTGAGTAGACCTCGCAATTATGATTCCACCCTAAGTGTATTTCTCTCGTCTGTGTCAGAAATACATTGCTTGTATGTCCATTGCTTGTATGTCCATTGCTTGTATGTCCTTTGCTTGTATGTCCATTGCTTGTATGTCCATTGCTTGTATGTCCTTTGCTTGTATGTCCATTGCTTGTATGTCCATTTACTTAACGTTATTTGGTGAAATTTGGACGGATATATCAACCGTGTGCTATAAAATACAACCAACCTGAATGCTAAATACAACAATGCGATAAACTTGTATGCTGGTCTTCAAGTATTCCCTAAGGAGAAAGGGATAAGGCCTGTTCCTATGGCAACAGACAGGAGTGACGGGATTAATTTTTGTGATAAACTGACAGTAATGAGCCTAAAGCTGCTAAAATATTGAAATATGGTATGCTTATGTAGGTATTTAATTTTACGAATTTAATGTAAGGGAAAGTTCGACAAAACCTGGACCCAAAATGTGTTTTTCTTTTCTTAAGGGGACCGGGAAAGCCCTATCTTCTCCATGTTAAATTCACGAAATTCAAGACCCTTTTTCTCAATAACTATAATAGTAATCAACACGAAATTTTTATGGTGGTTAGACTGATATGTTATACAAACTTTAACAGCTCACTTTTTTTTTATTTAAAATTTTTTATTTTATAGAAATTTTTAACTGAATATCACTTTTCAGATAGCATTTTTTACAAATACAAATATTGACGACCAGCTACAGGCTCAAGCCCAACAAGACTGGTCCTTTGTTTATGAATTCTCCAATTCCCACTGACTATCCAATTGTGTCTTAAATTCGTACACTCCCTTTGAATTAACTATATTTTCTGGCAACGCGTTCCAACTGTCTATTACCCTATTCAAGTAGTAGTTTTTCCTTAAATCCCGATTAAAATGTGTCTTATTCAATTTATACCCATGGCCCCTTGTTCTGTTATCCCTATTGAAATTTAAGCCCTCTGTGTCCCCTTGTTTTACAAACTTGAAAAGCTGAATCAAATCCCCCCTCCTTCTTCTTCTTTCCAGTGTATGCATGTTTAGCTTACTTAAACGTTCATTATAGTCGAAATTTGCTAGCCCCTTTATTATTTTTGTAGCTCTGTGCTGAACCCTTTCAATTGATTCTATGTCCTTTCTCATATATGGAGCCCAGAATTGTGCAGCATATTCTAGATGTGGTCTTACTAAACCCTTATATAACGGCAAGATTATATTCTTATCCCTTGAAGTTACAGTCTTTTTAATATACCCCAATAACCTATCAGCCTTTTTACCCGCAGCTGAACATTGATGACCCATTTTAAAATCCCTGTGAATTATCACCCCAAGATCCTTGACTGTTTCTCCCTCCTTTACCTTTACTCCCTAAATTTCTAAAAAATCCAATTTTCAAAAAATCAAAAAATCCCCGTGTTAAAATCTTTAGAGATATAACACAAATATGTCATAAAAATGTTAAGTCATTATGTTCAGTAGATTCTGAGAAAATGGGGCATGAACCTTAAAAATTTAAGTTTTGAGAAAAATGGATTTAAACATTTCAAATGAATTTTTCTAAATAATTTTACGTCTAACTTTAATGAAATCCTGATTTATATAAAGGGTGATATCTTTCATTTTTAATACATGTGTCTTCATTTTTTTTAGGCTTTTCTTTCTCTGGCGGCCTATTTACTGTATTCGGAGAGTTTTCGTTCTCCGTCGATAACACGGTCTTAGTCCAATTTCTTCAAAATTTGTATACAATGGTAGCCTGGATTGATTTCAACTCTAGATAATGTATAGCATTTTATAATATTTCCACTGTTGCAGCAGAAAACAGCATCAAACATTCCCAGTTTTAAAGATTGGATCGTTACAAACACATTTTTTGGAACACGAGTTCAAATCACATTGTTCACCGATTAATTTGGGTTTTGAGTCTTTCCGTGAACACATTTTTTCAACAATTCTGGTTTCGCCAAGTCTCTGAAATTTGATTTAATTGCCTCCATAATATAGGCAATATAAGGCAAGGCAATATGTGTGTGTTTATCGTGGTAATACACATCACTCTTTATAGCTACAGCACGTTGAAATTTCCACCAGCTTGACAGTAAATATAAATATTCTGCCCAGACTGTTGCATAATGTGCAGAAAACTATCATTTATCCTTATTTCTAGTCCATAATAGATCAAATGTCATGTCTCAGAAAGTGCTAACAACTTATATCGCATGGGAAAATTAATGAAAATAGTTAGAAACAAACTAAATGGTTACAGTTATCTCTACTGTTACCAGATTACCGAAAATAATTTGAGTAAAGTAAAAAATATAACATACTTAAGTTGAGCAACTAAGATTAGAAATGTCCACAAACGGTTTGTTTACATTTGAAAGGCCGTGTCAGCTGTGAAGTGCTTATTGGAAAAGTGCATAATTTTCAAACTTCCTCTTATTCTATTACCTAGTGTGATATATCATTGGAAAGAGGAGATTTTGAACTACATAAAGGAGCAATAAAATAGTAATTGATTTTTCAGTCGAATTTTGCCTTCCCGGTCCCCTTAAGCACCTATACGAATAAAATTGCTTCAAGAACTATTTGAATGATAAATTGGTTTTTTAATTCCAAAAATAAATGTGTTTTTCAATGTGAAATAACTATATTTTGGAGGGTAAATAAATTATATTTTGGAAGTATGCAAGTACCCCGTTTTATCCGACCTGGTCGGATAAAACCGGGTATATATAGAAATATTAAAAATCGTTGTTGTTTTACTGCTGAAATATTTATTTAGGTTTTATCCGACCTGGTCGGATAAAACCGGGTATATATAGAAATAATTAAAAATTGTTGTTGTTTTACTGCTGAAATATTTATTTATAACAATAAATTAATACAGTGGCTTTTCTACACTGAGTAACATACGTGGGCTTAAAAATGACAAAACATAAGTAATTTTGAATTAAATGTGTTTGGAATGTATAGTAAATTAAGTTAATTGATCAGATTTGTAAGAAGGTTTAAGAACAGAAATCACAAATGAATTTTTGATTATGCTCCTCTGCATTGCTACAGGAATCATGCGCCTTTCCTTTACAGTTTAGACACTGTATCCAATCTTCCAGAGAATATGAACAGGCGTACAATCCATTACAAAAGATACACGCTTCGTCACATTCCACGTCGTCTTCATTCGATGCCAAGGAGTCTGTTTTAATTCTGTACTTCTTGTTCTTCCTTGTTTAAGCAGTTTTTTACATTTGGGATTTTAACCAGTTACTGCTTTAAGTTTTTCTTTTCTTGTTTCTTGGTTTTTTTCTTGTTCTCCAAGCTCTAATTCCTATTCGGTTTTGTCCGTCTGCCGAGGTCACGGTTTTATCTGACAACGCCATTAATCAGAAAAGAAGGCGAAGCATATCTCAAACATGATGCAAAAATTGGTTTAATAATATAAAATAACAGCTGAAAGAGGTGTTATCACATTTTGTACTTACCTAAAATAAATCTTAAAGCAATAAGAAACAACAAAGTAAAATCGGTGGAGTAAAAATTGAACCTTTTCTACTCGAATTTTTTTAAACATCGGCATCGACAAATACATCATCTACATTGCCTTTCATTTAACTCCAAATAACATGGCGGTTGTTTGCAACTAGCTTCATGCGTTATCCAACAGATAGCAGTTATAATCTATCCAAAACTGCCGGGTCCCAGTTTTGTTCAACTTTCCCCTACACATTTAGCACTGAGCGTCACGATATTTATGTAACATTTCTTTTATCCCACAACACACAAATGACCAAATAACTTCATCTATAATGGAAGAATCCAATAAAATGTTCTACTGATCAGGAAGGTCAAGTGGATTAGAAATTCTGCAGAAAAGAAGCTTTCAAAACGTATAAATGCATGTAAACCCCTCCGAAGGTATAAAATAAATCAAAAACATCATTGAAGCCAAGTTAAAGTCATTTAATTTTGCTAGTGAACCTTTGTAAATATTGGAACCTTCTATAGTTAAAGTTTCCCACATAAGGAACAAACAGCTCAACATCTAATTCATAACCATTTTATTACTGTGCAATCGAACTGCATGTTTCTCAGGAATGATACTGCAAATGGCACCAGGACAAGAATGAGATCAGGCACTTGACATTCCGGAATCAAAAGTGAATGAAACTCGCATCCATCTTTTAGACGGGGATGAGATAAATTTTAAGATAGAACTTCGGAAAAGTTCCTTCGTGATGGTCACTTCCTCCTGAATTAATTAGCTGATGGACTTCCAGCAAATCCCCTTACTCAGTCGAGCGGTATCGGCACAATGGTTAAATAATGACTCGGGCCATGTGGGGAGATCTGTTGGATTTATAAGGTAAAGCAGAAAGTCACCAATGACCAATAGAAAGGATCTACGAAATGTGAAAGGCCTATCTGTCCATCGACGGTTCATTAAGCGACGTCCAATTTAAATGGATGAGTTGAATTAACTGATCACAAGTTATTCATTCCGTGTATATAGTAATATATGAAACGAATGTATGCACTTAAGACAATATGATGCGTAATTTTGACCAAAAAGGCACTCCTTATCTCAAAATAAATGTCACGTTTGTATATTTTTGTATAGAGTATTAATCTTTAGACTACGGCGGATACATCAGTTGTACTATGATCGCGTCAAGAAAGAATTTAGACAACGGCCAGCTCATAAGTCGTACCTTGAATTTGACGACCAACAAAAGTTAAAGGAATCGCGCCAAGAAAGAATTTAGACTACGACTGTTACATCTGTTGTATCTTGAAAATTGTAAGAATCATGCTTGTTATATCTATAGCCGTAGTTAAAAGGTTTAACAGTTTTTGTTCGATTTCCAAATGAACTGTAAAACAGAGGACAACCATTTGTAAGCGGTGATGAAACAACCTAATAATATCACTCAATCGTCTTCTTTTTACTGTAGAGAAATTCTGGTTAAAATAAAATGCATCGTCATTCATTTGCACAGTTTATTTAAAACTTGGACAACTATTTTTAAAGGTGCAAGGAACGTTAAGAATATCACCCGATCCTCTTTTTCTTATTGTAAACAAGTTCTAGCATAAAATTAAAAACGAAACCTAAACGTGCAGCCGTTAAAAGGCAATTTTCTTAACATAGCAAACGCTATGTTAACATAGCAACGTGTAAATCGCTTAACAACTTCTTAACATAGCAACGTGTAAATCGCCTTCCAAGAATATCAATCGTAATCTTGGGGCTATATTAAAAGTCCAACACTCTCTTGATATGTAACAGTAAAACATGTAAGAAAACGTGCTTTAATTAACTATTATATATTTTAATTTTCCATCTTTTATACAAAGGAGAGAACTGTTTCTGAATAAAACCAAAAAGTTAAATCTAAAATGCATTATGAGACAAAGGGAGTATTGAACTGTTTAATTCTAATCACTAAATGGGTTGTTATGCATTTTTTGGACTAAAATTTTATTCACATGAATCATAACTTGAATTTTAACGGGGTTTTTTCATCAAGTTTGAACATGTGTGTAAATATATAGTTAAATATATAGTTCAAGTTCTATATATATTTTGCTTATTGAATTAATTTAAAAATTCTAACTACTATTTCATATATTATATACTATTTTCTTCGGATAATATTGCATGTTGTTTATATTCATACATGAGTATTTTTTTGCCGATTTTAGAATATCTTTTGAGGTTTAAGCTCATGGGTTTAGAATTATTACAGATGTTAAAGTAACCTGTTAACGCGTTAAAGTAACTCGAGCCACACATTTGTTCTGAGAAAAGTTACAGTGTCTTTTCTTTGGGAAAAATTTAAGAACTCATGTGGTTTAAATGTTTGTCGTGTTCTAAAAATAGTAAAAACAACAAGGAAGAATGAAATAATTCAGTATATTATTTCATTCTTCGAATTAAATTTTTATAATGAATTAAATTAATGTTTAAAGGATACAGGATAGGTTGTATGCTTAAAAGACAGCTGATAGTTCATATACTACTTGAAAAAAGAAATTTTAAGTAGCTTAAGCGATATTTTTTCTTTGAAACGGGATTTTTTAGTACTTACTTAAAATTTGCTAAAAGGATTTACTTTCCATTAGCAAATTTAATTCGCCAGCTGCATTACGTGACGCTTGACCAAATCTTTGCCAAACAGAAAATTCAAATAAAGTCCTTTTTTTTGTGGCACGTATACATATACAAAGTTGGGAATACGACGCAGAGTAAAAGATAAAAGCTTTAGCCAAACTGGTAGACAATAGTGTAAAAATCATAAAAAGAAACTAATAAAGAAGATAAAGCAAAGATAAAAAATAGTGTATAGCTGTTTCGATGAAACAAAACGTTCACTATTATCAGGACGTAAACAAACAAGAGGAAAAAATGAGTTTTAAGAACAGTGTTTCTGCCACGCTCTTTTTAATTAATCCTTCCCGTGACACGTGTACAGTACTGATAATATTTTGGTCCTGTGGATAGGAGCATTTTGGTCCATCGGAACAGATGTAGACCAGTTTTTTTATCAGTTGTTCATCTTTAATAGCCAATTTTTAAAGTTTTTATACTCTTGAATAAGAAGCGTTCGAGATTTACTAAGCAAACAAGGTGCTAGCAAGCAACTCACATTCTCTCAGATGAGACTCATATCCGCATTTCTTTATCTTTAAAAAGGGCCAGTGACCATTTTGTGAGTTTTTAATAACAGCTTATTTAGGTTATTTTTATTTTATTAATTTTTAATAACAGCTTATTTAGGTTATTTTCACTTTATAAATTTTTTATACAGCATACGGTAAATTATTTTCAATTTTTTGGTTCTTTCATGATGCAATAACAAGAGGATATAGACGTTTTCCCGATAAAAAAAAACTTCCATTATCTGAAAGTGATTTATGGATAGCCCCAAAACAGCAAGTTTGGGTTTATCCCTTTTGCTACAAGATTTATATTGGTAATGAATACCGGCCAATTTAAAAAAAATTTCCAAACCGAAATAATTTGTCCTCAAAGGCCCAACACCCTTTTCTGATATTATCAGTCACCGAAAAGGAATGAATCAAAAGAAGCCTTTCAAAGTAGATAAAGGCTTAACGAACTATAAGCAGAGACGTTTGGTACTGACGATTTTATCTTTTTAAGCTAGATTTGCATTTGTAATCAATATCAAAGGATCTGAATAAATTTGCCTGGAATGAGTCAAATGATTTTTTTTTCTGGTAATGTCAATCATCGAACGAAATTCAAAAGAAGCCATTCAAAATGACAAAAGGCTTAACGACTAAGCAGAGACGTTTGGTTGCAGACTCTCTATCTCCAACCCGGCCCTGTCCTTTGACCATACCACACACATTATACAGTCGCAATCACTTGCGATAATCCAAAATACATGAAAAGGGAGAACCCATTCACGTTGCGGAAGATAATCTCAGAAGATTCGACTGGATTCTTTTGTAAGATGGCGGCCTCATTCCACGACCGACTTGTTTGTTCTACCGCCGCTTTCCATCAATCTCACCAAAAGCGCTGGAAAATAATTTTCCTGGAGGAAGATTATTTTCTTTAATTCGCCGCGCCTTGCGCAAAGCCTTCCCCGAGACTACTTCCAGTTATCAATTGGGATGAAGACGGAATCACCGTCGGAAACAGAGTTTCTATTGAAACGCGAAATTTCTCAAAAAGCCAAGCATCTTTAGAGTCGGATAGAGCCCACAAAAGAAATAACAAAGTGGGGAGAAATATTCCCTTCCTTCTAGTTAGGAAAAAAAGAGGGACTTTTAATAACAGCAGTCGACAAAATCGTCGGGTAGTGACAATTTTTTCTTCTTATTTTTATACTTCCAAACCGAAATTTCATTCGTCGGGCAGAAAATAATTTTCTGAAGATCTTCAATAAATCTTCCGAGTTGGAGTTTTTGTGAACGTGCTAGCAAAGCTTTGCTTCTCTCTCCTTTTATCGTGTTATTTTCTTGGAATTCGGTTATTTGCTGCATCGCTTTGTTGGCTGCCACCAAGTTCCTTCGGCTACTTTTCTGATTTCTTTTTCGTTAGCCCCTCCCCCTCCAACCCCCCTCCCTGTGGAATTCCTTAAATTTATATCTTTTTCCAGATTTGAACAGCGTTGGTGCGGGGGCGGGAAATAATTCTGTGGGTTGAGATTTTTCTTCTTTCTGCTCCCAGTAATGTTTTCGAGTCCGAAGTGGTAGATTTAATACCTTCCCGATCTTTGATGTCTCGAGATCCAATTCTAACGAGTGTTTCAGAGGTCTAGGAAATCTAAAGGTATATATTTCTCAAGTCACCACAGAAAAATTGACGTTACAGTTCGTGAATGGGCGAGGTTTTGCTCGTAAACAATTAAAATTAGGTTGGTTGGGTTTATTGGCGTACGGGCCATATTCAGCCAAGCTGCGCCAACACACAAGAAAGATAACGTTAACCTTTTTACAACGGTTGTAGATATAACAAGAGCGATTCTCTTTCTTGGAGCGATTCTTTTGGGGAGCGATTCTTTCTTGAAGTGAGTCTTTCTTGGAGCAATTCTTTCCTGGAGCGATTCTTATCCTTTTAGTTCGCTACCTAGTTCCACATACGTAGACCTCGACTTTCGTCTAAAAAATAATCTTTCCAATAAAATTGATAGTTCAGAACTCGGGTACACGTGCGTGAATGTCTTAGTTAGTCCTGTGGAATGTTTATTATTCAAAAGCGGTGTGGAAGAAATGGCTTCGATTCAACGTGCTCGTAAAATTAGGTAAACTTAATTTGTTTTTAATGATTTTTGAAACCTTTAGTTAGTGTGTTTTATTTTATAATTTTTGAGTTCTTAAGTATGACTTCTCAAGCAATATCTTATCATTTGAAAATTATCACGCTTTCAGCATAATTGAGACCCGAGGTACACATCAAGCACGCCGGCAAAAAGAATGACACAACTCAAAATTGCAGAATTTGAGAAACATCAACTAAAAGGATACTATAAAACTTATGTTGAAATAGTATAAAGTTCTTTTAAATTTTAGGTGAGTATTTATGGTGGTAACTTTTATTATATTCTATAGAACAAAAATATAACACTCCGGGGCACCTCATACAAATTTTTCAATGACATAACATCAAAATTTTTATATTTTGAGTTGTGTTACTTTTCTAGCCGGGGTGCAATATGTGTATCTAAAATGTTTAGCCCTTATGATGCCACCATCTAAAAGAGAAATTTACTTGAAAACTTTAAAGTATTTGAAAACATTTATCAGAAAAGAAACTGATTTTTAGAGAATTTTTATATGGTTGGTAGTGAAGAGGTTAAAACTTTCGAGGTACAGCTGTTGTATAACGGCAGTAGTCAATTCTTTCTTAGCGCGATCATGCTACAACTGGTGTACCGGCCGTATTTTAAATGTTAAGTAACTATAAAAAAGGATGTAGAGAAATAGATAAGGATCGCTTGGGCATTTTGGGATTGTTTAAAAGAGACAGTAAACCCTATGGGTAAGGAATAAATCACTGAGGTTCTTCGGATTCGCAAAGCCTGTACACACTTATACACCACCCTACAATAATGGACCGGACGCCAGCGGATTTACATAAATCCGACTACTTGTTTGGGTGTGTTTTTCGTGGTATGACCTGGGATCTTTGCATGTTGTTCCTGGTCAATTAAACGCCGACGTCCATATGAAAATTTTGACAATCAAGTTATTTCCTATGCTCTGGCAATTTTGTGGAATGAACGAATGTTACTTTCAGGACGACAACGTTCCATGTCATGTTGCAGCCTCTCTAAAGCAGTGGTATCGAGATATGGATGTAAAACGTTTGCCCTGGCCTGCTCAGAGTCCCGTCCTAAACCCCATAGAACATTGGTGGGACGAGTAAGAGATACGTTTACGGAATAGGGAACCACGTCCTAAATCTACATCTGAGCTGGCGACATTCTTCAGTAAGAATGGACACAAATACCAATAGCTGTGTATCAAAACCTTGTTGAAAGTATGCCCAGAAGGGTTGCTAGAGTAATTGACCTCAACTTTCCCTTTTGTGATTGATCCCGGACGAATGGCCCGTTGTGTTACTCTAGTACTATGTTAATTAAAAATACCAAATACCAAGATGCATATTACCAATAAATAATGGGAAATCAGTTGTAAAAGTCAAAAAACAATAGGTTTGTGTTGGTTGGTTAATAATCATACTTGTGACCTCTGAGTGTTTTGATCATTTATGTCAACACCTCAGAAACTGTCCAAAAAATGTCCTCTTAGATAGGGTTGAGTGTTTCTATAACGATGACATGGATGATACAATAGACTAGAATTATTTTACGATTCCTCCATTTTAGAAATGGCGATGTATTTTAATATGCTTTAAATTGAACTCCTTAAGTATATATTTTCTGTCATCAGAAAAATAACTAATAGTTTTCCTTAGCATTTTCTAAGCATCTTCATAACTCAAATGAGTGTACAAAATTTCAGATAATTTTAATGAGTAGTGAATAAATGTAAAACAACATAATAAAAAATCAGGCTTTTCAAATAACTTATATAGAATTAAAAATATCTAGTATTAAAAGTAAACTTATCTAGTATTAAGTATGCTAAAAGTAAACTTATCCAGCATTGAGCATACTAAAAGTAAACTTATCTAGTATTAAGTATGCTAAAAGTAAACTTATCCAGCATTGAGCATACTAAAAGTAAACTTATCTAGTATTAAAAGTAAAAAACGTGATTTTTACAGGGATTATACTATCTTGGATCGTATCGTTGTATTTTTATAGCTATTAAATATAACTCAAGATATTATGTCAGACAGTGAAACTGGTTTTGGCTTGGCGCCATAAATAACTAGTAGTCTTCTTATTCTGTATATTACTTCATTTTTCCAAACAATCCAAAAGTTTTAGATGTGTTTGAGGAATAGGAAATAATGAAAGGGCATGAAAACTTTCCTGACATTTTAAATCGTTCGTCTAGCATTTCAAAACTAAAACTAAAAAATAATTTTTCACGCCAATAAATGAACTAAGTATAACCATTGGGAATGAAAAAAATAATGGTACGTACCTCACAATAACTATGTAACACAACACTAACCATTTTCCACTATGTCTGTCGTACTCGATCAGAATTTTATCGACAGGTCATATTGGATTTTACCCAAATTTTTTTTCGATATCAAATATAACACAAGCTTTTACATCAGACAGAGAAATAGCTTTTGGACGGATTGGTGCCAAACAACCAAATGTGACCAATAACTAGAACCACAAAATCAAGAACTTTTACAAATTGTTTTGATCGTTGAGACATTTAATGATAAACCTACAGAGAAAAATGCTTTCGATTGATTATGGTTCTATTACTATATGCCTCGGTTTGATAAAACGTACAAGCTATACAGCGTTCTAGTATCAAATGTAGATATGATGCAACGTACAGTTTGAATTCTTTGTATACTTTGCACTTTTTAAAACACTGAATTGGCTAAATGATTCTGTGCACTTAAAAGGCTGATGGACAATCATGATTCTGATGGGAATAAATCATGAACTTTGTATATTAATCTTACAACTCTCTGGAATCAGACTTTATCAACATAGCACACTATATCTGCTCATACTTCGTGTGATAACGTTTATGAAACATAGAGAGAATCGTTGAAAGTTTCGAACGTTTGATCGTTGAAACTAGTCAAATTACAAAGACGGTACTTGTAGAATTATTTTTCCTATCGCTTTGTGTTTATATATTATGACGAATTCAAACAAAATACGTGAACTTTGAAACGGAATTTTTAAAGCATTATAATGAGTTTTTTCAAAAGAATTGACATGTGACGATATGTGTATTCCGGTTGTTTTCTTTACTCAACGCATTTAGACAACATCGTCTAATATACCAAGGCCATTTTAGGTCCTTGAAGAAAGTAACGCTCCAATCAGTTTTACTTTAGCCTATTAAAGAATAATTCTTTAGAAAAATATATAATAAAATTTTTCTTTATGTTATAATGCATAATCATATTTAGCAGTATAGTGTATATTTCTCATGTATAATTACGCTTAACTATATTCTAAAATTCTCTACACAAAAGCTTTTCCGCCTATTTTATTTTAGTATATTTAATATTTTTCTTTATTATACGATATTTAATTCTTTAGAATGCTGAAAATTAAGCACATTTTCAATTTGTAAATATCAATGTCATTGTTTTATTTAAACGTCGATCTCAGGAAAATATATATTTATTAATTAGAAGGAAACAAAATTGCTTTTGGACTTGACGACTAAGTATTGATAGGAAAAGTACAAATTATAACTTGGAATGCGAGTATAGACAAAGGTGGCAAATAAAGAATCACATCATCCTCTATACTTCACAAAGGACATAAAATGGAAGTTCGAAGATTTCTCGAGTCCAGTGCTCAGAAAAAAGAAGCATCACGCCATTTTTTTTACTTTTACAGCGAACTACCGTGTTCCATATCCGGAAGTTAGTTCCTTTTAATCTCCCATTTCTGTTTTTATCTCACCGGCCCCGATAACTCTGCGAGAGTTCTTTATCGAAGACCGCTCTGACAGCTTTAGGGGGACCCATAAGTCTTCTTCGGAAAATAGCAGTGGAAGGCCCGTATCGATCAGTTGCCCCGAAATACCCAGGAAAGAAAAAAAGAGACTTCCAACGACAGAGGTCTCTTTCGAGATAGGTACACTAATGTTTTCTTTCAGATATATTCCTCTTCTTTCGCATGCAAGTGGGTAAATGGCATCCTACATTGCAGAAAAGAAACAACTTTGTATAAATGTAGAACTTATACAAGGCTTCGGGTTGTTTACAGATTTTTACTCTAATCTCGTGCATTCGGAAGGAGAAAAATAGAGAGTTGAAACACCGAGTGTTTGTTCTGCTGAATAAATGATATGCTTTCAGGCTGTTGTTTGAGAATGGGGGGGAAATATTTGCAATCGCTCCAAGAACTAGATGAATTTTATAGACTTTTCAAAAGTATCACACACACAAGGGACGCAAAGCAATACGAAACAAACGTTTTGTTCGCCACCTCTCTCAAATGTCCTACTGAAGCCTTCATTTTGTGTATATATTTTCTCTTTCAGAAAACATATCCATTTTTTTCTGCAGCAAGATTCTTATTTACATAGAAAGAAGTACACGGCTTAAGGGTTTTGAATAGTAATTTTATTATACCAGTAACGCGCGATATATTTTGAGTGTAAACAAAGGAATATGTATAGTCTCTTATGACAAAAGGACTGGTCAACATACGATTCAACAAATTATACCAGCACATAGCATATTTTTTTCACGAAGCATTCTGTTGTTGTTTCTTATGCCTGCATTGGTATACCAGAGGAGTGCCAGGCCCGTCGAAGACGGCAAGAGGCGAGGGGGGTGCGCCTTCCATGTTATTGAGCCCCATTGGGAGGAAGTCCGACTTTGCTCGACATACATGACACATCCGTTTTACAGGAAGGTCCCTTTCATACATACATTCACTCACACATATCGTAATTTAGATCCCAATCAGAGGCCGATAACCCCCTGATCAGGTACCCCCAGAGGTATTGGTTTGGTATGGGAACATGGGGGACATTGTGACCACGACCTATTTAACGTGCCCCAGTCACCATTAGTGAACACGACGGTCTTTAGCCAGATCGAAGCGCCGATCTCGTAATCATCAGAATTGTAGGCTCCAACGAGGACAGAACCGCAACCCTTCTGATGCGAGCCCGACGCTCTACTGACTGAGCTACCGCGGCTCACGAAGCATTCTTATAGTTTTATGTAACTAAAAAAACATTGACTTAGTTTAAGAGACAATGATATTTTTTAAGTTTTACATATACAATTATCTATATACATAATTCTCTAACGCGGCACACAAAAAAGACGTTATTTGCTATCGCGTTTTAGCAACACTGTACGATTGTTTGCTTACCACGAAGCCTCGCGTAGCAATTAAATTTATAGCGTTATCGGATGAAATTTTATTTAAAAAAGAAGGAATATCAGCCGAGCTGTTGCAGCTTACAAACAACATGCTGGGTATTTTACTTTCAAACAGCGCTCACATTTCGAGTCAAAATTTGCTCAGCTTTCATTTAAATTCCAAATTGTTCGAGATTCTAGAGGTACTGTATAACTTTTCTGTAATACAAATTTAGGTCTGAAAAATATTTTTTTGGAATATCATATTTTGTAAGCAATTTCTTTTGCTTTGACACATGTCTTCATTGATGCGAGCGAGGGTGGTTGCAATCGCTTTCCCATAACGTCCCAAATGTGCTCTATGGGAGAGAGATCGGGTGACCTAGCTCGTCAAGGAACTGTTGGGAAAGATTGTAAACAGTTCATAGCAACACGTGCCGTGTTGGAAAGTATGTCTGGGGTGTCTCAAAAGTAACGGTAACACAACCGATCGTAGAATGTCGTCTATACCGCTGTGCTGTAAGTGTGCCTGAAATGACTACCAAACGGGTTCGGTTATCGCAGGAGGTGGTACCAAAGACCATAACCCTCTGTTATGAGCATGTGTGGCGTGCGATAGTAAGGCAGAATCTCCGCGTTGTCCTGGACGCGTCTGCATATGTGGTTGTCATCAGGACACAGTTGGAAACGGGACTCGTCACTAAATCACTAAACACTATACGTCCCCAGTCAGCGTTCCAAGTTGATAGAGCCCGGCACCGCTATAATTTTTCACCTTCTTGGTGAGTCGATTTTTTTGTTATAATGTACTTTTTATAATTATTCAATTACTTTTATAGGATGCTAAAATAAACTGGCTTGTAAAACTTATGGAATAGTAAGGTTTACAGCTTCTACTTTTCAATGAAATTACATGGGTGTCGGAAAACGGACCAAAGATACGTCCAGGATTACCAAATCAATGAATAAATTCAAACAGAAGCGAACAATGAAAAAGTTGAGGTAGTGACACTGCACTGCCGTGAGACAGAAGGATTACTTTGAAAACTTAACAGAGACGAGGCAGTACTTTGTAGGTTGTATGATCACCTTGAAGATTTATGTAGGCTTTCCACGCCAAATATAGTAACCTCGATTCTTCGTAGATTTATGGTAATCTTTTTCACTTCCATATGTAACTAATCGAATCACCAAATGGATTGCAATACTGTCTTCGGCGGCCATCTTGTTTTGGCGAGAAAAATTACTTGGCGATAAACATGCTCCGTATACTACATATTTACCGCATTTTCTTCTATTCGGTTCATCTTCACAACCCTACAAGTGGTTTCGAAAATATATCTCCTCCATCAAGATCCAATCAATTTTGCTATTGGCGAGGTACAGCCAATTTGTTTATGACTAAATATCTCTCCATCAAGATCTGGTCAGTTTTGATGAGGAAATAGTATCGTGTTCATCAATATCTGGTCAATTTTGAAAATGGCAAGATATCTCGTCCATCATGATCTACTCAGTTTCGTTAATGACGATATACCTCGTCGAGAAAACCTCCAGGAGTTATGTTTCCTCTTAGTTTACTACGATTAAAACATCAGGGATTGTCTAAGTCGCGTTCTTGAAAGGCACTTAACTCCGATCACGTTTCCAGTAAATAAAATAAAAAAGAATAATATGAAAAATAAAATTCTGTCCCAATGTATCATCTTCATTGAAGGTTCCCAGAAAGGCAACTTAATTGACAAGCAGCGGCGCCATTTTGTACTGCATTCAACTGCTCTCTAAAGAAGAGAATGTTTGAAAAATGATACATGCTCTAAGCCAGGATTCCCTCGCAGTCCTTTGTTAGCGAGTGGTGTACATGGGAGAATTCTCTTTTTCCTCTTTTTGTTACAAAAAGGAATAAAACGTGAACATTCATTCGGCGACATTGTTTCAGACGAGACGTCGCGTTGCTAGGGGATACAGTGATTTTCGGACCATTGAATTCCTTCCAAAAACTACAGCTACCACACGATTTGAAATATGTCGTTCATTCCGTTCTTTGTTTGTTTCCAGATGCACATGGCTAAACACAAATGCTGATGAGCGATTTATGGTTCTGTATTTTTAAGTTGTGCCTCTTCCAAGTTTGATCTTTTGAGAAATATATTCGTTCGAACACAGCAATACTAGTTTAAATTATTATCACAGGATTTTGTGTGATGTCAAAAGCAACATTTTTACCATTTGAATGGGCGCCATTGCTTTCATAGAATTTATCAGCTCCCTTTCACAGTATTCTGAAATTTTATTTTTCCTTTGTCAAAAACCGCAGTTCTATGAGGGTCATTTCAGAAGTGATTGAATATGACGTTGCATAGCATACTTCATCATACTTGTTAACAAAAGAAAAAACGTTTGTAATTGTAGTTAACAACTTGCAATTTTTTCAGGAAGTAAATTTTAAGCATATTCATTTACGGATTTTTTTTTTGTGACTAAACACAGCACATTTTAGCATGCACGCAGCATGGTAACTGTTTGCTGATGTGAATTAAATAAAGATCCGTACAAATACATACTTAACTCTCGTGTTTTCGTGGCATCTTGACCATCAAAATATGACCAATTATGGTACCGACAAGAAATCTTGTCTTTAAGATATGGCCGAATTTTGTTAATGGAGAGATCAAGGTCTGGTCAATTTTCCTAATGACGAGATAACTCATCCAACAAACACCGAAAGGGTTAAAAACTTAAGAATTTAAGGATATACAAACTAACAATCGGTTTTAAGCATTGGAATAGTGTTTTCTCGCTGTTCCTGTCTTCCCGAAGTTTAACTGTTTCGTCGAAAAATACGGCTCTCATACGAGCACCTTTCTGAGTTTGACAGAGGAACAATTGTGGTTTGGAAGAAATCAAGCCCCATAGCTTCAAGTATAGAAACGGATATGTATGTGGGACACAATGACAGGCGCAAAAGATTGCAGCAGCCTCATCACACAAATTGAACGAGAGGACAGACATCTTGTGCGCATGGCTATTATGAATCGTTCTGCAACATCATGGACCTAAACACAATAATTAGGGTGAGTTTCACTGGAATCTGTACTTTTCGACTTGGAGCAGTGAGGAATTTTTTCAAGACGTCCATTGCTGTGACTATCTTTGATTCTAGGCCACAAGAATCTAGATCTGCAATGGTAGGTAGAAAGCCACACATGGACAAACAAATGGCGTGACATCGTCTTCCGAGACGAATCTGGATTCGAAACATTTTCGGCCATATTCACAAGTCTCGAGTTAACTCGAGAATCAGTTGATCCGCGAGTAAGAGTTAACTCGAGGATTATCAAAAACGGTATTCTCAAACGGCGTGTTAAGTGATCCGGGGATTAAAATGAGACGCTCGCTGTGATTGGCTACCTCACGATCACGTGGTATTGTTTACATTGGTTACGACGCCCCAATATGCATTCATACTGATCAAGCACGTACTTCACCGTAGAATTGATTCCAAATTGTGAATAAATACGACTCGCACAGCATTTTAATATGGGTTTGGTAAAAGAAATGCAAAGGTATTTAATTTCAAATTGGATTTTTATGGAAACCTAAATTTGGCAAGAAAGAATTGTACACAATGTCTTGACAGATGTATGTAATATGATTATCTTTATACTTGTCAGTATGGGTGTGTGTTGGTGTCGTGAAAAGTAACTTGCATTGTCAATTTTCTTTCATTCGTAATAAATCAACAGAATAATTTTTATTCTACGACGAATTTTTGTATCTGCCATGGTCGTTTTCTACCGTTCGCTTTCTCCGACTTATAGGACAGAGGTGGCGCCATCTATCTTTTCGCTAAGCTGCTTGTTTAAGATTTACGCAGCTACCTTTATTTTCATTTTTCTTTTGAATTTCAATAAAAATATGTTAAAATTTTTCTATTTAAGCAATATTATGATGATGAGATTAGCTGCTATTTAGTAGGTGCTCCGTAATGACAGATCCAGTCCAGTCGTCGAAAGAATACTGTAATTGAGCATAGAATGAAATGTGTCCTCCATTTTGCTTTTCCAAAAAGATGGTACTGCGCATGCGTTAAATGTAACTCGCGAGTTAACTCGCCGATTTCGGAGGATCAAAATGTAACACCGAAACGGCAGTTTAAACCACGGATCAGGACTTGTGAATACGGTTTTTTCGATAACTCGCGGATTTTCGTTGATCCTCGAGTTAACTCGGACTTGTGAATACGGCCGTTAGGTGGTTGCATCCTAAGCTGTGTGTGGCACACTACATGCCTCTCGCATTATGCATCGCCACACTGTTTCGTCACTTGGCGGCATGGTATGGATCCACATTGGATTCTGCTTCCAAGCCCACCTAGTTCGCAGTGCTGGTACACTCAAGAGCTACCGGTACATCTATGATATTTTGGACCTGTTTCCTTTTTGCCATTTTTCAACGGAACACTAAGTGATCGCACGCGGCATACAACATACAGCAATTCATCAATGTACAACATAATCCATGACCCTCCAGTTCACCAGATCTGTCACCCATCGAAGACATTTGATCAATGACTGCCAACCATTGGCTTACCACAACCACCATGGCTACAGATAATAAGGTATGTAAACGTGTGGAATTAAAATGGATTCGTATGCCCCTATACACATATTTAAAACCTCTTTCAATGCCGAGATTTGAAGCAACAGTTATTGCCATCCATGGCGGAGGCACAAAATCTGAATTCTTTCGCTATTCACAAGTCGAGAGGAACTGCACTTTCAATAATTTCACGCTTGTGCCTTGCATTATTTGTATAAAAAATATAGTATGATATACTATCTTGTCCTTCATGGTGTTCAGAGCAATCTCGAAGGTCATTAATGAATTTTTAACTACTAGATTTCAGCGTAGAAAAATATTGATTTTACTCTATAGCATATATAATGGCAAAATAGCTACATTAATTGGTTTTAATCCTAAAAAGGATTCAAATAGACAAGAAGTCTAAAATTGGTTAGAAATCATTCAAGGAAAACTTCAGGTTAAATGGTGAAATAATACGTGCGACCCCCAGAGGGTTAAAATAACACATAATGCTGTCTTCAATTTTTTAATTTTAATTTCTGTTACTTTAATAACTGATATGCCCCTACTTGAAGAAAAAAATATCATCCGTCTCATTTTTAAAGACCTATTTCATTTGTTTTCTAAGGGGAAAAATTCCTATAATATTGAATTTAGCTACAATAACAGCACCAAAAATTCAATAATGCGAAAAACAAAGATTCTCTCTACAAAGAAAATATTTCTCAAAGTAATTCTATTTCTATCAATAAGTACGCTCAAGACGCCTTGTACTTAAAATACACTATCTGTATTCCTCTTTATTTGTCATGTGTGTCCTATTCAATTCGGTTTTAAAGTCTCGTGCCAACTCCACCATGCTCTTGGGGAACTCTTAAAATCCTTTCAAACTGATTGTTCGAAGCCGTCTTCCATTCTTTTTTTCCACGAGATTTCCACTTCCACGGGGACATCGCCAGCGATTTAAAGGAAATGGATATATCTGATAAGTAAGGTACTGACATTTGGCGCCGAAAATCGCCACCAGGGACATGAGAAAAATCGAACTCTCATTGTGTCAATCTATGAGAAAACCCGGAATTTCCATCTTTTTTCCATACGCCCCTTTTTTCGCTTCCGCCCCTCCTTCATTTTTCTCTCTTGTTTCGGCGTTTTGGAGCACGACGCCATTTTGACGACTCCAGTCAAGTTGAGTTGTGCTGCGGGACGGTCGAGCGGAGTGTAGTTGTTGGGGCGAAAATTCGATCACAGCGCGGCAGCTGTTGCATAATATTCGCATTGTTTCGCCCTCCAAAAATCCTATTCCCCCATCTTTTGCCATTTTTTTCATTCCGTGTAGGCACGTCCGAAACGATCGATACTTTAGATGAGGTTTCCTCTTAAAATAGAATCTCGGTTATGCACAGAGTGAGACACACAAATGCAAGAAAAAAATGAAACATCCACCAATTTCCTTTTCGCACTTTGGTGGGGATTTTTTTTTTATCCCATTTAATTCTTGGGGATTTTTTCCCTCCGTGGGAGAATTATACCTTTAGAATACGTGGGATGTGTACATAAGTGTAAAAACGATTGAAAGAAAAAATTAATTTGCATTACGGCACGGTAGTTTTGCAGTGTTCTTCGAATTATTCGCCAAGTTCTTCGCCATCTGTTGACTGTTTGAATTTGTATTGGCGTATAGGGAGTTCGATGAGAAATGTAAAAAAAAAAAATTTTAAATAGCTTGCGCAATTTTTTGTACGTAATATTTTTTTAACACTCAAGATTTTTTTCTCTGTTTCAACAATAGAAATCTTTTTCCCGCGACTTTCTCAGTAGTTTTCATTTCTGTAAAAGTACTTATTTTAGGAAGTGAAGTAAACATCATTCAAAAATATGATATGAAAATTTGAGAAACTACTTTAATTCAAAAATTCCTTATATATAAAGGTTCGATTGGGAGCAAAAACAATATTATTATAGTTAGACATCGAAATTTTATTCAAATAAGCCGAGAAAGCGTAGCAAATTTTGAGTTTTCTTTAGATTTGTGCCTCTTACATTACAACTATCGCAAGTTAAATTCCGAATTTGACCACATCTTACAGGCGTAACTGTGGAATAGATAGTAATGACAACTGGACCTACCGCAAACATAACCCTTCACTGGATGGGTAATTTGGTAATTTTTAACTAACGTCCACTAGAGCATCACAAAGTGCTATTGATGACGGTCTGGAATCAATAGCCAAAGGGGAAAATCCGAGGACAACACCACGTAATTTTGAACCACGGTCAGATGACGAGGCAACACCTGTGTTGACACTTCACTCCCCAAACTTAAACTAGGAGAGTGATGTGTGCATACTAACTGTACATGGAATGATCTGTCAGTCTTGAATGTACTTTTTGATGTGAATACGTCATTAAAATTGTTCTGGGGGTCTAAGGCGCGTGCATGGGGGGTCATTGGAAATAACTTGCACTTCACGAAAAGTGTTGTATATCTCAAAGACTCGTAATTCCAGGGGGAATAAGTCTACGGGGTAAAAGATTTATCATCGTGTAGAGGAAAGTGGATCGCAGAGACTACGTTGGCCCCGAACTCTTCATCTCTCTGTCCTATCGGGGGAATGAGTCATATTTCGGGCACACACACGCTTACTCTGGCCTGCTTAATCACTAACTTCAGTTCTAGTCGATGGGTCGTGGCGAGTACGTGCCTAAATTGAAGAAAACGACGAGTTCTACGATTCCATTCGACTAGTTGACACTTTAAATCATTTGTGTGAAGAGTTTGTGGAGTGGTCTAAGGATCGATGCACACATCCGATTTTTCATTGTGCAACTCCGCTGCGGCACCGAAGCCCAACTACGCACACATAAACGTGAAATGACGCAAACACTCATTTCACGTCATTTGCGATAAATATTCTATCGAAGAAAACAGGTTTATTTCGCTTACATGGTGCAAAAAGTATATTTTGAAAAAAAAATAAACGTTACTGGATACAACCATTTATTTTAATTATTATTTATGTTATATACACGTGCGGCGACGTGGAGAACTGCAGTACAAATTGCACGCAAGTTGGACGTGCGTCACCGCAGTGGCGCCGGAGGCATGTGTGCACTACTTAATTGGATCTAATGTATCTCCAACCGCACTTGCGTTGCGGCAGCGGCGCCGCACATTGAAAAAATGGATGTGTGCACCGGGCCTAAATCTATGAAAAATGCGGAAAGGTCAAGAGCTGACCGAAGACGAAACAGGCGCGTGTGAAGTCGCTGGATCATCTAACGTGCTACCACCGGCTGAGCCTATGAACGTTTATAATTATGATTTGTCTGCTGTTAAACCAGTTACCATCAGAGAAGACATTCCAGCAGTTCATAATAAAGCCATGAAGAACCACTGGAACCTAGAATCAAATCAGTTTGGCAATTTGTAATTTTTAATTAACGTCGTTCTAGAGCAACACAACGGTCTGTTGGCGACAGTCCGGGATCAATCCCCTAAGTGAAAGATCCGATCAAATCAGTTTAAGAAGGCGTTTGAGGAAAATATGTGTGGACACGCATGTGGTGTTTTTGGTATGAAAAGGATCTTCGCCAATCTAAGAAGCAGTTCATTATTGATCTTCCAAGGAGTATGATTCCATTTGAGACGATTGAAGAGTTTAGAATGTACAGCAATTACCGACAGTCGTTATAGTCTAAGACGATATATCCGCCCAAATGTATTCACGAACTAAACCACTAGGGGTTGCGACAAACCGAGGTGCCGTCCTTGGATCATTTTTTTTTTGGTATTGATTCCGGACCGTCGCTAATAGCCAGGTGTATTGCTTCAGCGCGATGTAAATTCATCTACCAACCTACTTACTGAATTCATTATTTATAAGTTTACTTAGTGAACGTTTTAAACTTTCAGCTTTTGGATGAATTCTGAATCGTATGACAAAGTTTAATCGTCAAATAATATAAAAACATCCAACGACAGATCATATAAATAATTCAATAAAAAGTTCATATGAATGATTTAAAAATATTTTTTTCTGTTTTAAATATTTATATAATCTGATGACAATTTTGGTTTTAGAATATTTCTTAAATACTATCGTGAAATGAAAATTTTTTTTTTGTTCAGAATGAATTGAATGGTGAAAAAAATAGGAAAAGTCAGTCTACAAACGTACAAAACTTAATCTAAAAGTATTATAAAGCGTGTTTGTATTTTAAATGGTGGAAATAAAATATTCATTTCAAACTAAAATCATAATTAATCATTAGGGATGAAATGTATACCATACAGAAGAAAAAATTTATTTCAGTAGAATTTATTTTAACAAACTTAATGTTAAATAAAGTACTTTCAAAAGTTATTGCATTTTATATGAATGAGAGAAAAATTCACGTTGAAGTCTAAATTTGTTTAGAATTCCGGGATAAAATTGATCATTACTATGAAAACAACTGTCGTTGACAACTCAGAAATAAGTATTTAAACGGCGAACAGACCTGTAACTGAATGAAATATAAAAATGAATTGTTCAATAGGAAAATTATGTCATTAAATAAAAAATGAGAATGAAAAGCCGGTACAGCTTCAGCCTATGTTTATAGCGGCTTTAGCGTGGTTTTTTTTTTTTGTGTGTGTATTTCTAAAGCCGACATGGAAAACATTATTTCAAATGAATTAATGAAAGCAAACGATAGTTTAAAGGATTTTGAAAGATCTTTCAAGAATATTCAAAGTGAAAATTTAAATTTTCCGCTTGCCAAGGTTGCCATAAAAACCGAAGTACAGATGGATTGCCTTAATCTGCCATAACTCGCTACTAGAAGTGTGCCAAAAAGGCGCCAATGCCTTTACCACCGCTATAAACGTAGACTGAAACCGTACCTAAAAGCCTCCAAACAGGGAAGAAATGCGATACCATATTTTAATTTTAAAAAAGAAGATTTTTATTCGTTTTTTCTCTTTTGATTAATTTGCGTTGCCAACTCAGAAATAAATATTTTAACAGTGAATAGAACTGAAGCTGAACGAAATAAAAAAATTGGATAGCTTAAAACTCTTTTTACAATGACGAGATCAAGATCTGGTCAGTGATTTTTATCGACGAGATACCTTGTCCAGAGAACCACTAGGAGGGTTAATATGAAAATTCTAGGGCAAATAAGAAGGGTGAATCAAAATACTTCTATTCTTCTTTCGACTAATACCTTGGTGATTCCATTCACCTCCCTTTCAAGACAAATTTATTCGTGTCGAATGAAATTCAATAATGCACGATAAGACGGATTTTCAGTGAAATAAACACCAGATTTCACATCCATCACCCAAACAGTCTCGTTTGATATAGATCAGGGTTATCCTAAAATTTAGTTTATGGCCTTTTTGGCGACGTTTCGTGTTTAATCAAATTGGCTTTAACCAATCAATTATCACATATCAATTAGGAATTATTTACTTGGGCATTTTATTTGTGAAGTACTGCAATCGTATTCCATAAAAAAACAGACCTGTGACATCACGTTCGAAATACGTAGCTTGACAGAAAATGCCTCTCATACGAAACTCTGGAAGGTTTTACCAAATACGTGTATGAAGAATTTTGATTGCTGGAGCATTTGTTAGTGCTGCTTAATCTAATGAGTGTTTTATTTTCTCGGACGATTATTTTACCGATTCATATGAAAGGGAAGAATAAATTGAACAGTCAAGCCGAGAAGGAAAGAAAGGGCAAAATCGTATTCGATAGTCCGAAATAGCCAGCTAAGAAAGAGACCTTCTCGATTGCAAGCTCAGAAATGAATATTTTAACAGAAAAAAAACTGAAACTAAATTTTTTTTCTTCTAATGGCGGGCACATTTGACCGAAGTCATTGGCCACTACAAGGCCGGAAGTGATGGCCACTTGTGAAGGAGCACCCAGTGGGAGGGCCATCATTTCCCCTAACAATTACTTCGTAATTTTGAACCATGTTCAGATGACGAAGCAACACCTGAGCTGGTATACGCTTACAAACATCCATGCCCGAACCCGGATTCGAACCGGGGACCTTCCGATCTAGAGACTAACACCTTAACCACTATACCGGTTGGTCGGCACTGAAACTAAATCAAATATATAAAATGAATAGCGCGTGCGTAGTGCGCGTGAAAATTATCTCGATAGATAAAAAGCGTGAATGAAAAACTCTATATGTGTTGGTTTAACACCAAAATGTCAATATCTATTTCAAAACAAATTTATGCACGTTGAATGAAATTCAATGGTACGCAATAGGAAACCATACACGATTTTTTTCAAATACGGAACTTCGAATAAGTAATTTCGAATGCTAAAGCATTTGTGGATACTGCTAAATGCAATGGCTATTTTGCTTTCTGAACACTGATTCATTCACGTGGAAAGGACGAATAAAATTGAACAGTCAATTCGAGAGGAAAAATGCGAAGGCGTATTCAAAACTTTAATAAAAAAGGAAAATTTATCTTCTTTTTTTTGTGTTGCAGATTAAAGGAACTCACCTCACTGGCATTTTTTATGCTAAATTTTTTCCAATTCTTTCCCGAAACAGACTCAAGGTAAAGGGATTATGTAGATGGGGATGGGTAGGAGATCTCTTGCCTTTGGCCGGCGTGAAATGATTCCCTTCTGTTTCGTGAGTCGGGCTTTTCTCTTTCTAATCCCTCTCTGATTCCGCATCTTAAATTTAATTAAGGCCGGCCGGGTGTTCGCTTGAGCGTTGTTTGGATTCGGAAAGCGGAGTTTCACTTTCCTAACTATTTTCGCAGAGGAAATTAAAAGAATCCGTGTGAGTTTCCAAGAGTAGAAATTTAAATCGAAATTGAATTAGGGAAAAAATAAATACGATCGAAAACCTTAGCTTGTTTTTGTTTCACTTAATCGGGAAATAAGCGATTTCTTTTTACCTCTATAACAGGCTTACTAGAAGCTGTATTCAAGATTACTAATAATGAACAATGTCGATGTGCAGGCTCCAATGAGAAGGCAGATAACTTTAGCTTTGCTCTTTTTTTTATAAGCTAGCCCACCCCCTAGCCTGCCAGAAAATAAACTTAACTCTTGGTCTTGATCTCGCAGGTGTATCGAGTCATTAGTAAAACTGATAATTTCTTCATGGATGAGATCTATAGTCTTTAAACGAAAAATGGCCAGATCTTGATGGACGATAAATGTCGTAATTGATCTCGTCATCATCCCAAAACTTCAATATCTCAACGTGATACTTCGTTATTAGCAAAATTGGTCAGATCTTGATGGTCTTGATCTCGTCATTATCCAAAACAAGGCAATATATCGATGTGATACTTCATCATGAGCAATATTGGCCAGATCTTGATGGACGATAAATGTTGTCATTGATCTCGTCATCATCCAAAAAACGGCAATATCTCAACGTGATACTTCATCATGAGCAAAATTGGCCAGATCTTGATGGACGATAAATGTTGTCATTGATCTCGTCATCATCCAAAAAACGGCAATATCTCAACGTGATACTTCATTATGAGCAAAATTGGCCAGATCTTGATGGACGATAAATGTTATCATGGATCTCGTCATCATCCAAAAAACGGCAATATCTCAACGTGATACTTCATCATGAGCAAAATTGGTCAGATCTTGTTGGTCTTGATCTCGTCATTATCCAAAAAAAGGCAATATCTCAAAGTAATACTTCATTATGAGCAAAATTGGCCAGATCTTGACGGACCATAAATGTCGTAATTGATCTCATCATCATTCAAAAAACGGTAATATCTCAACGTGATACTTCATCATTAGCAAAATTGGTCAGATCTTTGGTGGACGAGATAGATCGTCAAAATAATTTGTAGGGTTAAGGTCCAGCAAGCAGGGTGGGATGCATTGCTTAAAAAATATAATATTAATTCAAAGAGCAGGTGCCGTGCAGCAACAGAAGCAAATATACAATTCAAACACAGCAAACAAAACATGAGTTACATCGATCCACCCTGTCCACCGTAACGGATCCACTCACGTATTCACCTTAGGGACTGTTTATTATTGATTACATTAATTATACATTATGATTGATTATCAGTGGATGGTATAACCAATTGAAGTTCAGTAGAGAAAACACAAGCGAACGCAGAGTAATCAGGGTCACCTTCACCTAGACCGAAGTTCCGGGGTAGTTCATTTGTAGGAAGAGGATAAACTAGCCAGCGAAAAGGGACATACACAAAATTATGTGATGACCATAGATGATTATTAGTTTCGCCAATTTGTATCACTGCTTTTGCCCACTGAGCGATGCATACAGAGCGAGAAATCACTCTTCAGGTGCCAATTGGAGAAAAGCTTTGTTTGCGTTTAACTCTACACACACCCCAATTTTGCGAGTGGACTCGTCCAAAGGCACGTGATTAATATGCCAACTAGCACAAACCGAACTATAAGTTTGAGCTGTCAATGATAAGCAAGCAAAATTTGCGAATGTTTTTTTATTTGAATTTATTCTTTACATGTTAAGGGTAAGAGGTAAAGAATAAAGAATATGTTTTTATAAATACGTTCTTCCCAAAGAAAAATTTATCTAAACAAAAATACATATTGCATGCGGTCTATGTCATTTCAGACCTTTTATTGTGACACCCAAATGATGGTATTAGAAATTATAAGAGTCGTATACAATCCTCTGTTAAACAAACAGGAATTGTTAAGATTTATGTGCGTCTCTAAGATTTATAAAAATGTATTAAAATTTGTGTTTCATAAATGCTTGGAAATGTATTCAGAGTAACATTTCTAAAATATATATTAGAAATCAATAAAAAATACATAGATTTATCAAAGAATGTGATTTGTAAATACACTGTTGCAAAAAGATCCAAACACCGTAAAGGAAGCCTCCGTTTGAAATGAAATTCATCTATTGTTGGAATGTATCCTAATTAGTTAATTGCCAGTAAAATTGAATTAATGGTTAACGCAAATGCATAATATAACCTTTATCTGCCTTCAGTTATCAGTTTTACAATTACTAATGGAAACGGAGACGATATGTTACCATGGAAACTCGCTTCTACATTTTTACATATCGAAAACTGAAGTTATTACACGCTTTTAATGCTATTTTGCTTATGCCCTTTTAACATCTGTCGTATTTTTGACGTAAAATCTTTCTGCTAACTTCGTCGTGACATATAGACTTCCCAGTGATGCCCACCTAAAAGTCAAGAGACAGGAAATATCTTTACTTGCTTTTCTTGTCGTTATGTCGCGTTCTATGGTAATTAATGATCTGTAGCCCGAAACTCTTCTACTGAACGAGTTCAAGTTGTAATTGATGGTCTAGCTCCAGAAAGAAATTAATGAAGTCTTGTAGACGTGATAAATCTAACTTTGAATATTAATTCAACTTCCTTTCAGCCATAGAGAATTATTCGCAACTCTAATATAGACAGTCTTCAGCAAGCTAGGACGCTTTTTAAATTCTCAAAATAAGAAAACGTTGCGTGACTCGTGTAAAATACATGCATACTATTATGAAAAACTCAATATTAAGTTATAGAAAAACATGAAAATCTTAAACTAGTATAACGATTCTTTTAATTATTTACTATTTGTAGAGCCAAAGATCTGCATAAGGACGAGGAGATACCCCTAAACTTTCTAAAATATTACTCTGTGCATCCAAACCTCCAATACATAGAATTCCATTTTGTGGTTATCCATGCATGTGGTTACGTATAGTGTATGTGTGAATACATGATGCTTCAATGTTTCAGGAACACACAAATCAATCGTACTTACCTTGAAATGTATTTCTGATTAATTTTGAGTTCCTTACCTTCTCTTACCCCCTTGAGGGTTATGCAAGTATTGTTCTACCATGGAGTCTACATAGCTTTACCAGTTACTGTGGGTTAAAAAGGCAAAAACTAGTTAAATCAGTTTTTGCCTTTTTAACCAACAGAACCTTTTGTAGAATTCTTTCCATCTATGCTTTTGGTTGTTTAGTTATTATGAGTATAAAAGGGTAAAAGTAGCAATACACTATTATCAAAAATTACATGACATTCTGAGTTTTTTATTATTTGTGACTGGAAGTTCTGAAACACAATGTATATACAATCGTATAGGAGGTGTACAAAATTACCCATGGAAGACAACACAGTGCTCTACTTCGGATTCTCTGATGACTGAAGTATAACAAACAAGTAACATAAAAAAAGTAAAGAAAGGCGTACTGTAAATTAAATTGGGATTGAATACATCATATAAATGTTCACTCCATAATTATCACGACGCTCTACATTACAAGCTGTTGAAGAAAAATAAATCGCAACAGTCCACAGCTGCCGGCCTCAATCCCCAAATGATTATTATCCAATATGTTTTATTCGCCAGCCAAAAGTAATCGATTCGAACCATTCGTCGCACACTCGGAAACACCTCCACACCCGAAAGAGGTATGAAACAAATGGTGCAATAACGCATCGTGAAACGAGTCATCCTCGCATTAACGGCGGCGGACCGCAAGGGACTCAAATCCGATAAATGCGTGAATTGTAACGCATCGGAGACTCAGAAATTTCCCAGCCAATGCCTCCCGTGATTAACCCCAAAACAATCCCAACAAGAACAGGAGATACAGCAGTCTCAGTTTCGGGTTAGGGGACGACTTCACCCGGGGTTGTAACAAAACACCCCTCCTTTTGCTTAGAGGGCTGTGTGCAGTCTGGCCCCTCGAGTGTTTACCCCATCTGGTCCGATAATAACCTCCTAATTAGCTGTATGCCCAACGTTCTGCTTATCTCGCTGGCTGCCACCCCCTCCCGACAAATAGCGGTGGAGTTGAGTTGAGAGGCACGGTGCTTGCTGCAGGTGGGAAAATTAATTGCTGACACTCGCTGTAGCACTGCCTGCAGATTTGATTCTGTGCTCATTAGGGTTGCTGGGCCTCTCCTTTTGATAGATGGTGATGGAGACCCAGTCGAGTAGCCCGTCCGTCATGACGTAATTGCACAGAAAGGTCAACGCTAATCACGAGGGGTTGAAGTTGAGCAGTTTATAAGCCCTACGTGTGAGTGCCAACGTCAGGTGCGCAAGAAAAACAGTCGACTTTAACAAGAGGTGCATAAACATGTATACTTTATTCGACGGGGGTTGGTGGTGTCTTTTACTCGTGAGACATCACACAAGTTGTGTCATTTTCGTTACTGTAATAACTTTGTATTGCTTGAGATTGTATTGCTGTTTGACCACTCCAATCTGCTTTCGAAACGTATGGAAGTATTTTAGCCCACTTTGTATCACAGTGTGACTTCTGAAACCAAACTTCCGTTCTCAAAAGATACAATTCTTGTCTGCGCTGATTGTTCAAAACTATCTTCACCTTGTACTTACTCTACGTGCGTTAGCAAACGTTAAACGATATTGATCGACACGGTTGTTTCTACAACCATTACTTTTGGAAAGAAGTCCTTTCCTACAGAAGAAAATATTTCCGCTTATGCAAATCAAAGCTACCAAATCAGCTTTTCATCCAATATGCCGTCGCACAGAACTGAACTGAACAAAAATCGGTTTGTTGTTAAAAACTAATTAATTGTTTATTTATTTGAATTGAGTTGACCCAATAGTTTAATTTGATTTAAAACATTCAAGCTGTATTGAGGTTATAAATGTTATTTTCCTCTCCACAAAGAAACTTGGTAGACAAACTTGTACTGTAATGTTAAATTAGCAACAGGTAGGCGTGATGTGAACCCCCGCTCACTTAAAAAACCACAGATGGCACTTTTGATTCTGACAAAATCCATACGACGATGGACTCATTCAATGCATTCTTCAATGGAGGATCCACAGTGAGTAGCTGAATTACCATGCAATGCATATCACATTCAACAGTTTTATGAAGCTTTGTGATAACAGACATTGCTTCACTATTATCACACTATTCACAACGAGATGAGAACTCATTCAAAAAAATTCCGATCTGCATTCACACTAGGCTGTTCAAGGCAAAACAGGAAATTCGAACCATCGCAATCTTCCATTGCGTGATCACGCTTACGGTACTACACCCGTGATTTTAATACAGTTCTCTGTCTTCAGCTACTGGCAATCAATTAACTAGTGATAGTGTCTATCGAATTCAGCCACTGCTAAATTCTGGAGTAGTATTACAGTAAATTTATTCAAACTGTCGCTGTCTTACATTGCATGACCACGTTAACGGAATTAATTACATTGTAGGTAGCATCTATTGAACTAAGCAACTACTAAATTCTGGAGGAGAATTATAGCTAATTTATCCTCCACTACTAGAATTAAATTTCGATACAGTAACTTTGATAACCGTTGTAACCTATATCCACCATGAATAACTTTTTGATAGGCAAAGTTGTGCTGTCTTTCAAGAGTTGTGTTAAACAGTCTAATCCGACAAAAGCATTTCAGTTTTGGAATCGCAGTTATATCGGGGGCAGGGTTAGAGAATTTCAAGTAGTCGTTCCGCTTAAATCGTTCTAGTTCACCACTCAAAGCATCGCAAATCTTGTTTCATACTAGTGCTTAATAATTTCCAACCTCCAGTTGGAGTTATGGCTAAATTTAATAATCGTCACTGTCAAATATTTACTTGCTTTCCTTTCAGGAAAATTAATTAAGTGGGACGCTTTTGTTGGGTTTAAGATAACTTGTGTATGGAACGTCTCCATCGAGAGCCGCGGTAGCTCAGTCAGTAGAGCGTCGGGCTCGCATCAGAAGGGTTGTGGGTTCTGTCCTCGGCGGAGCCTCCAATTCTGATGATTGCGAGATCGGCGCTTCGACCTGGCTAAAGACCGTCGTGTTCACTAATGGTGACTGGGGCACGTTAAATAGGTCGTGGTCACAATGTCCCCCATGTTCCCATACCAAATCAATACCTCTGGGGGTACCTGATCAGGGAGTTATCGGCCTCTGATTGGGATCTAAATTACGATATGTGTGAGTGAATGGATGTATGAAAGGGACCTTCCTGTAAAACGGATGTGTCATGTATGTCGAGCAAAGTCGGACTTCCTCCCAATGGGGCTCAATAACATGGAAGGCTCACCCCCCTCGCATCTTGCCGTCTTCGACGGGCCTGGCACTCCTCTGGTCTGCCAGTGTAGGCATAAGAAACAACAACAACACGTCTCCATCGCACAAAGAGAGGATAGCTATTTGACCAACCATGTATGGATAGAAGAAAAGTTGTTATTGCATTGAATAAAACATAGAGTGATCTCTTTTATCAATAGTACATAATTCCATGGTAATAATGTATGTCTACTCCTCCGACCACAAAACTAGTTCTTAAATCAAATTCGATAAGTTATAGCTAAAATGTTCTTTCGTGAATTTACAGGTTAAATGTCCTAAACTCATGTTATCTTGATCCATCAACTTCAAAAAGCAATTTAACCATTATGTATTCGCGCTACAAGGATTGGTTCGTTTGGTCTTACGGCACAACAGTCATAATTGACAAATCTGAGCCAAACACTGTCAAGTAAATATACATGCACGTACCAAGAAAGTTTTAATAACACAGAATAGAAAAATACACAAATACTATGAAATCATATCTACGTTTTTCCTTAAACAGTGTCTTAAATGCTTAAAAAAGATTATAGACGATTGATGTTTTCGGATTACAAATATTTAAAAGCAGTGAATAAAACTTAAGTCAAAGTTAAATGTTTACAGTACACATTTCTATAAATCCTCAAATATATCCGAATTTAGTCAGCTACCTCAGATGTTAGCGAAGAAAGATAATAAAAAAAATTGCGTCGGAAACTGAAAAATCTGAATTCGCAAGCATTCCAAAAACGTCACAATACTTTTTTTGCTGTTCAAATCAACTCAAGGATCATTTTCAATAACCGAGGAATTTCTCCTAAATATTTACGTGGAATTTCTCATGGAGGGCAGAACAAAGAGAGATCTCTTTTATAATTCGCTCTCATTCGGGGCTTGAGGACTGCGAAATTCTTTTCTTGGGGGATTTAAAAGACGGAGCCCCGAAGATTGAGGGAAAAAAGGGACTTCAATACCCCATCATATTAGAATTTTCGTTTGCTTTTCCAGGGAGCTGCATTGTGAGAAGGATCCTCGTATCTCATTAGAAATCCGGGACTAAGAATCGCGGTGTATTATTAATTCCAAGAACCCCTTTGTTCTACGGAGGGGTATTTAGTTTAGAAGAGATCCGCATTAAGGGGATGCAGTGCCTATTGTTGCCCGAGGCAAATCCCGTTTTATTGCTTTTTCTTAATAAGTGCCCGTTGTGTTGCTCCAGTGCGACGCAAACTCGACTACCTGAATAAGTCGCGATAAACTAGGGCTTGGTAAAAAATCGTTATTTCTTAGAGAAAAGTGAAAAGGTGATATTTCTATTGTAATTTTCCAACTAAAAATTAGTAAAGTTAGAGCTATTAGTAAATTAGTTTGAGTCAAATTAAAAGGTTTTTTTTTACGTTTTATTTGGTTTTGAAGTAATGCGTATTCTCTCTTTCTGACTGACGAATTAAGACTCATACTGCCGAAACAAAATTTATCTAGAGGGTGAGGTAGCCCAGTTGGCAGAGCAACGCTTTAGCAAACAGATAGTTCCGAGTTTGAAATCCAACCAACTCACAGTAATCCATTCCAATAATGAAAAACGTTTAACCGCCTATCTCAAATGAACTTAACTGTTCTTATCTTTGTTGTCATATATTTGTATCAGGAGATCAAAGAATAATTCTTCAGTAAACAAATTCAGTTTTTGTACCAATAGTTTTGGGCACAGACAGTAAAACAGATAAGTCCTTTTTCAAAACCAAAAGAAATATAAGAAAGACCACTACCATTTCTGCAAACTGATTTATCACAATTGCTCTAATCTAATCAAACATTCCTTTTTATAGCTAAAAATCACTTTTTCACTTTTCTCTAAGGGATCTACTTCTATAATCCTCCTAATACAAATAATTGGGTACATGTTCAAGAGGCTGATATTTAAATTTGTGTTGGGAAATACTTTTGCTTGCATATTAAATATAATAATATCCTTGTAAAGTAATCGAAATGTAAAGAAAAAGCAAATTAACTTCGTGATAATCTTATTTACCACTTTAAAAATTAACTTATAACATAGATGTTTAAAGCAGTACTAATAATCTCATCTATAAAGTCCTGTTTAGTTGTCTAAAGTAGCTCTTTCTTTCCACATCCTCCAACAAATGGTGTCTGATAGAAGTATATATTAATGTCTTGTCGACGTGTCTTTCAAACAAGCCAGGTAACTGTACACAATTTATTGCACTATAAGATACTATCACTTGTTTGATCACTGTATTCATTGTACTTTCTGTCCCTTGTTCAATCACTTCAGAAAAAAAAAGACATGAAAAACAAGATAATTTCTGAAACACCTATTTTCTAACTTACGATTCTTTCACTGAATCTTCAAAACAACCCTTATAACACAATACAAACACAATAAATGCCCTTATTGTGTTTGTATTGTGTTTATTATACTATTTATAGTGTTTATATTATACTATTTATAGGTGTTTATTATACTATTTAAATAGTCCAACGGTTACATAACACTTGAATAAAATCGTGCGTTTGAGGGTTTACAAAGTTACAAAGTTACTAGTTCGAACACTATCCCAAGTCCAAATCTAGGCTACTTGGAAAATATGAAACTATGTGTCTCTTAATCACAGAAACAGAGTGCCAAAGGGCAAATGCACTTGACTCGGCACTTCGCATTCTGGAGCAGCGGCCCAAATGCCAATTTCTATGCAACTGAATTCAATTCTCGAAACTGTCTCTACTCTAATAGAATGAGTATTGTCTAAGTGTATTTGCATATTAATATGAACGCGCGATATGCTGAACAGTAAATGCTAAGCAAACAACTCCTCTGTTTTCACAGACACGAGCGAGACTCAAATGCTCGTGCCATGAATATAACGAATTCAATGGCGCATAGAAATGGCGATGCTTTAGAATACATTTGATGTCATTATTTAAGAATATTTAAATAAAGTGATATTTTTCATTTTAACGAATAGAATAAATATTTATAAAGGTATATTTTATTCGAATAATGTTTTAAGATAATCTACATGTATTATTTTAATGATTAATTTATTAGTTAGGTTATGATGTGAGCAAAATACCAGGACAAAATACCAAGACAACAGGAATATGCTTTACCAAACGACATAAATTCAAAAATAAAAACTTTAATTTATATTTGATCAGACCATAATTATTCACTTAAAAGGACAAATTTGATATACATAATTTGCAAACGATTAATTTTTATTCGTGTTTTAATTTCCCGAACTTCAGAATATAATTTATGGATTTATCTTTATTGATATTCATTTGTGTGTGGTGTGTTACAACAAAAAGGAGATAAAAACACGGAATCAAGTCCACAAAAAATGTCGATACGAAATTATTCATGGAACTTCGTAATTATGTTGTTTAATAACAATTAGAATTTTTGGTTCAGTGGGGTTTGCCCACTGCGCCAGGAACCTGCGAGTTTTAGGTGGCGCAGGTTCTATTCCCTCTTTGAGTGCATTTCTCTCAACTTTGTCTGCAAAATTTTCCACGGGTGTATATTCATTTAATTGACATCGTCATCTGAACGTGGTTCAAAATTACGTTGTGTTGTACTTTCCTTTCGGCTTTGAACCCGGAACGTCTTCAATAGCCCGTTGTGTTGCTTCAGTGTGACGTTAATTAAATTCCTACTTACTGACCGTTTACTTGACGTTATTTGGTACAGCTTCGCCATATATGACCTTTGCGTGATAAAAGCTAACCAACCAACAACAACATCCATGCGCATTTAAACTGATTCGTGTCTAAGAGACTTAGATAAATTTATTCTTATCATTATAATCTGTACTTATTGATTCATTTAGTATATTGCATATCTTTTGGATATATTTACATATTTATGTACATATATTTTATTATTATGCATTTATACTTATCCAAACAACTACTATATTATTGGGGGGAAAAAAGTAGTGAAATAAAAAAAATCTCTATACTAAGATTTAAAAAAAACCTTTTCTACAAGAAATGGAAATGCGCGAAAGAGAAGATGAAAAAAAACGCTATTTAATAAACATTAATCGAAACAAAACGGAACAAATAGCGGAAAGTTCAATTTTCTTTTCTTGCCTTATTGCTTCTTGACACGAAACTTTAAGAGAAAAAATGTAGGATTACGCCCTAATACTTTTATCTTTTTTAATGCACTGGCTTGTTTGTAATAAATCGTTGAGTCGGGGCAGCGGAAACAATTCTTCCTTGAAAATACTGCCTCCACGTCTCGAAGTACGACGGGTCTCGTAACAGCCTCTACGAGCGAATTGTCGGACGTAACGGGTCCCATATTTCTTTCGGAAATAAGGGTTACCCGTTATGAGCTCATAACGGTGCGGGTAGGTCCAAGAAACGGAGTTGCACTAAAAGCAGAGAATTTATCTTGAGGCCTTTGAACTGAGAGAACCATAAAACAAAAGAAGGAAGATTTCTTCGAGCAAGAGGTAGGATAAAAGCACTTTGTCTACAGGAATGGTAGGACAACCTGGAATTAAAAGTTACTTTCACTGAAAAGAATTTCTCGTTAGGCTGAAATTGTATTTTAAGTTTTCAATTTTATAAAAGCTTTTAAATTGAAAATTGAATTTGTTTAGATAAATATCTCTTTTGAACGAACAATCTTTTAAAATTTAACTCTCTGAGCAGTTCACTAGCATATATGTTCTATAACCTGTCATCTTCCCTGCGTGTTTTCTAATGATTAAATGTGTGTATTATATATACATATATATATACATACATATATACATATATATATACATATATATATACATATATCTATACATATATATATACATATACATATATATATATATACATATATATATACATATACATATATATATATATACATATATATATACATATATATACATATATATACATATATACATATATACATATATACATATATATATATATATATATATATATATATATATATATATATATATATATATATATATATATACATATATATATATATTTATATATACATATACATATACAGTGCGTATCGAAATGATAGGTCTACTAGTAAAATCGAAAGTTATGTTGGTAAAAAAAGTTTTACTGTGTACAAAGTACTATTTTATAAACTACGTTAGTTCATACAATGAAAAAATTAAGCATAAATATTATACAAATCATAGGAATTATACGGAAGATAAAAATTATGTGAAACAGCTGTTTCAAAAAGATAGGTCCACTGAACCAAACATAGAATTAGTGTTCGACTAATACGAAATTTTCCCACTGTTTTTCAGAATGAACTCATAAATTCTATTCGGCATAGTTTCTACAAGTTTTTGTAGAGAGTTTGTCTTGATTTTTTTGCCCACACACACACCACACACACAATCGGAGGAAATAACGTTTTTTAAGTCTGTAGTACAGTTGTACAGCCTTCCGCCTGCATACACTGCTCTTGTGAGTATGGCTCATATGTTTTCTACCGGATTCAGATCGAGGCTGCAAGGTGACCAATCGATAATATATACATCATCATCCAGAAACCATTCAAAAGTGGACTTTGCAGTATGCACAGAAGCATTGCCCTGTTGGAACATAAAGAACGGGCCTCCAATGTGCTGTGATTGTGGAAGAAAATATTGTTCAAGCAGCTGTTGGTAGGCTTCAGCATTCAAACGATTGTCTACAAATGCTATATCAGTTTTTCCTGCATGTCCAAATCCGGCCCATACTATAACGGACCCACCTCCAGCTTGCCTCTTCGAGAATATCTCTCTATCGGTACGCAGATTGTACCAGTAATACTGCCAGCCATCTGGACCATCCAGGTTAAATTTTTTTTCATCACTGAATATCACTCGATGTCAGTCTTCTTTCCAGAACATCACTTCCTGCGCAAATTTCAATCACTTTTTTTGCGATCTTTAGTTAATTTCGGAGCCGCTTTCCTCTTCCAGTAAACTAAATTGCCGAACTTCTTTACCACTCTATGGACCGTAGATTTTGATATTTGAGGGTTTTGTTGCCTGACCAACATGGATAAGCTCGTATTTTCAGATTTTAAATCCTTTACGATACTCCTTCTTTGTCAAGGTATCACTTTTGATGGCCGCCCAGATGTTTTTTTAGTGCCATAAGCATTTCCAAGTCGCACAAAATTGTTTACAACATTTTGCGATCTGTTTAAAAGTTTAGTTATGTCTCATTTCGATTTTCCCACACTTCTTAAATGCATCAATTTTCCCCTGCTCAATCAACGGAAGACTGTAAGTACGAACCACTTCATTTGATTGCAACGTGATGTTGAAATCTGTTTAAATACCTCCACAGCAGCCAGCGTAATCAATCAGTAAGGCTAAACTGTGATATTTATGCAAATTGTGTGGAAATAAACGCTTTGATGCAAAGATTTATAAAGTTGGACCTATCTTTTCGAAACGATCTCAAAATGAAAATTTGCGTAAAATAAAAACGAATTATTTATTTTTAACATATTGCTTCCTAAATAGTTATAACGATTATTATGTAATTATCTCCACACTAAAAAAAATGATTCTTATTCTAAATTAAGAGTCGAAACTTTGAAAAATGCGGATGGACCTATCATTTTGTATCATATACCTATCATATACATATACATATATATATATACATTATATATATATATATATATATATATATATATATGTAAGATTCGTGTTGTTCTGTTTGGTAAGGTCTATATTAAAGACTTCGAATCTTACAGCACATTGACATTTAATGAATAAATATATACAATTATTATGTACAGTTGAGTTATATTTCAAAAAAGTTCCGTCATTATCGGCAGCAGTCGTCTCTGCTCGGAAAAAATACGTCAGCTCTCAATGGCGTCCAGGGGAAAAAGTGTCTGTTCTATTAATTTTTTCGTAACTGAATACCAGAATGTGAATGGCTCGTGACAGTCTTGCCTTGCATTCCTACTACAATGCAACTGACTCCTACCAGTCTCGTTGCTCTTATAATGAGTTCTTTCCAGACTAGTAGACAACTACCGTTGTTTAGTATTCCTACAATCGGCCATCCTGATGATCTTTCGTCCTCGAAAGGAACACGACAAACCTAAAAAAAAAACACAAAACAGTATCTGGGAATACATTGATTCAGTATTAGTTATTGAACCACGACTTCATATGGTCAGCTGCTGTCGACGTCAAGTTCGGTCCTTCATGGTTTCCAACTTTCTCAACGTCATAGCGATCATGGGGTTTCACTTTCTTCACTCGATATGGTCCTAAGAATTTCGGTCGTAATTTCATTCCGACACCAAATTGAGTCCGCTGAATAGCAATAAGATCGCCCTCTTTGTATTGATGAGGTTTCTTCCTCTTCTTATCATACGTTCTTTTATTCTCTTCCTGAATTTTTAGGATATTCTCTGGCATCGTCTCTTAATTTCTTCCTCTTCTCTAGAAAAACTTCAGTATATTCTTCTTCTAAAAGCTGGACTATCTTGAGATCTTCTTTGTTTCGCATTTTCACACAGTTTCGAAAGTTCCTTCTATCCGTCTTTTCCGTCAACTCGTCTTTTCCGTCTACGCGTTTTTTCGTCTACGCGTTTTTTCGTCTACGCGTTTTTTCGTCTACGCGTTTTTTCGTCTACGCGTTTTCTTTTTTGTCGTTTCAGTCTATCATCAGTACCACGTCAGGAGAAGTCATGAAACTGTTCTTGCAGATGATTAAAACACAAGTCCAGGTTTGCATAGGGAGTCAAAACATTCCGCCGGCCGGTTCAATCGTCACTGCTTTCGGGGTCTGCTAATCCGTCGTTCAAGCCCTCGTACGAAGAAGGAGAATCGTCGCGGTCGTCAACGGTTTTTTACATCGCGGTCGAACCCTCATTTTTTGTAAGATTCGTGTTGTTCTGTTTGGTAAGGTCTATATTAAAGACTTCGAATCTTACAGCACATTGACATTTAATGAATAAATATATACAATTATTATGTACAGTTGAGTTATATTTCAAAAAAGCTCCGTCATTATCGGCAGCAGTCGTCTCTGCTCGGAAAAAATACGTCAGCTCTCAATGGCGTCCAGGGGAAAAAGTGTCTGTTCTATTAATTTTCTCGTAACTGAATACCAGAATGTGAATGGCTCGTGACAGTCTTGCCTTGCATTCCTACTACAATGCAACTGACTCCTACCAGTCTCGTTGCTCTTATAATGAGTTCTTTCCAGACTAGTAGACAACTACCGTTGTTTAGTATTCCTACATATATATATATATATATATATATATATATATATATATATATATATATATATATATATATATATATATATATATATATATGCCTTTTTCTTATATATACATGTGTATATTTGTTTTGGAATAAATCAGTTTTATTTAAAATGAACTTTGAATGCCTTTCGTGGAACTCCGGATCACTCAATACAAGCAGGTAGTTTGTGTGGGCCTAGACTTTTTTTTCAGTTACGACAGATTCATAGAACAATTGAAAACACAACGCATATTTGTACTAACCGCTAAATAATTAGGCACCCAACAAAGGATTAAAATTTCAATTGGAGTAACACTAGTTCCCAAGGTTTTTATAACAAGAACAAATTTAACTGGGTGCTGATTTCAGATTTAACTTTAACCCTTCTTTGGTATATTATAAATCGAAAGCCTTCCACTCGCAAATTATATGTTGTTGGCTGTATGAAAGGCATATTAAAAAATGGGAAAATTTCTCATTTGATTGAAATATGACCACTTTACAATATGCGGCGACAACCTAGAAGTTGAACCAATGAACCAGAAGACTGAACCATGATATACGAACCATAGAGAAGGTGTATCAAAGCAGGTGGGATCACTCAATAATTAGAGATTAATGCTGGTTTTGTTAAAACAAAGAAGACACGACACACAAGATTTAAAAAAATAATTGCTTGCGTGAGAATAGTTGAGAGAGGTAAAGAGAACTATTCACCGTGCCAATATATCTATATAGAGTTTATAATTGAAAAAAATGTTTAAAGAGCTTTGTGTGTAGATAACAATTGAACCGAAATCAACGAGCTTAAAGAAATTGCTTTCTTCCCTATAGAAATCCAATTTCCTAAAAATCAATACAAATTTTCAGTCAGGGTGAAACTTGACTCACGCCTGCAATTTATGCAATGTGGGGTTATGAAATGAAGCGTAGCGTTCGTGTAGACTACATGATTTTGTAAACTGCATATACTTGAAAATAAAAGTTGTATTGAACACATATAGTTTATTAATTATATCATTAACCTTCGCTTACACCATCAACGATGATGAATCGAACGGTAAAACGTGTAGTTTATAAATTATCCCAGCAATCTTCATCAAATACCTTTGACCGCGTAATCTATTTAGATGTGAGGAATATAGATGATAATCGAGATGGGTGTCTAGAAACGCAATCCCTCTGATGTCAAAAGTTGCTGAAGCGAGAAGTTTTGCTTATAAGAAATACGTTGTGTTGCTCCACTTCAACGTTAATTTCCAATTGTTAATTTTAAAACAAATACACTCAGAACTTATTTATTATTGAAGATAAAGAAAAGTTACAGTTGACCCTCCATATGGATTCGACGAGATATCTCGTCCATAAAGATCTTACCAAATTTTTTTAATCTGGAGATATCCATACCGTCATTAGGATATTGCCAATTTTTACATGATAACGAGACCCGGATTTCATTACTTTTTCCCTAAAGAGGAGATATTTCGTCGATCAAGATCTGGTAAGTTTCGCTCAGGACAAGATACCTCGTCAAGAAAACCACCAGTAGGATTAAAAGCAGGGACATAACTTTATATATTTACTATAAAATATTACTGTAAAATACAAATATTTTTTTATTGATGTTGCATTTGAACACGTTAAGGGGGTCCGGGACGCGTATTTAGAAACACTGGCGATTCCAGCACAAACGGAAATACGTCATATACATAGATGCGCAGACGCGCCCGCGCAAGCAAACCCGCGTCTTTTTAGTAATGGCTCTTCGTTACGTGGACGATTCTATTTAGGACCGTAGGGAGGTCGGTAGATATTAAACTCGTGATAAGTGAATCGATTCTTCAGTTTGATTCTTTCGTAACTTGTTTTGATCATTTGATCTACAGTGAGCTATGATTATTTACTTGTCTGGTAGTCATTTTTTTTGTGTATCTTCTATGATTTTTTGAAGCAGATTGATGGAATGTATGATTGATGGAAGGGTACTTATACTTTAAAGAGCTTCTTTTCGTGAAGCAACGATGGCCTAATGGCTTAAAGTCACCTACATTAGCGTCGGCAGCGGAGGATGACTTCCCGAGTTCGAACCCAGCTGGCGGAAAAATTTTTAGATCCTCCAAATTATTTTTAAAAAATTCCAATTTAATTCCTTTTCATTCAAATTTACTTTTCCTAATTTTTAATACCCTTTTCATATTTTTCCAAGCTTCCGTTGATTTTACATAAATAATCTAAGAACCACTCCTGAACTCACTACCAGCTGATATTTTCCCGCCCCTCTGCCGTCCCCTTTGCTTTAGGATGATGATGTCGTATCCACCGCTGGCTTAGGACCATTCTGATGTAACAAAAAGCATACATAAAACACTAACTTATATAATTATTAACTTATATAATAAAAGGATACAATTTTCGGCTCCCACCTCTACCCACCCATAGCCATGGATCTGAAAAGAAAAGAAGAAAGCAGAAAGGAAGAGATAAATCGCTAACAACTATAAACCTTGATGACATACGTATCTAGGTCATGTGATCCGATTAGCCGATCAAGTTGGACTTGCGTAAAGTACTATCATGGGATTGAGGCGCCTGTCCTCCCCACGGTCCTAAATAGAATCGTCCACGTAACGAAGAGCCATTACTAGAAAGACGCGCTAGTACGACGCCACGCCGTTGACGTTGACGAGTCATTTACTCATTTCACCATGAACTGGTCTCGTGTACTTTTTATTTAATTCCAACTATTAGAATCTTTTCTTGGTGAAAAATACAATCTACTTAACAATTGCAACATGTCCATGCACACATGTTAAAGAAATTACCATTTTATAGGGGTTTTGTGTTTACTTACACTGCCGTGTCAACATTATTCAGGCAGATGATTTTGACATGCTTTCAAGTAACTTTCATTTAATTCTTTGTAATAAACTCCAAGTTATACAAAAGAAAGAACACAATAAAAGAAAGTTATTAAAGCCAAAAAATTTTGGAAAAAAACAAAAAATAAAAGTTCTGGGTCTCATAAGTGTGTTCACCTTCATCAATGCATTTACACTGAGTACTTGTTTCATGTACTTTTTAATTAATTCTAACTTTATAAAATGTTTTCTGGGTGAAAAAGTGAAAGCATTTATGATTTCCAACCTGTCAATCCAAAGGGAATCAAGAAATGATCACTTTTTAGAGTTTTGTGTTTGAACATTTTTTGTGAACATTTTGATTCTAATATGCTCTGTTACCATTGTCAAGGCAGGTGATTTTGACATGTTTCCATGAAATTTTCATTTAATTATATTAATAATCTCTTTCCAATACATAGAAAACAAAGAACATAATAAAACCAAGTTATTCATGCAAAAAATTGGGTAAAAAACAATAAATAAAAATTCTGGGTGTGAAAGTGTCTGTGCATCTTTGTCGAAGCATTTCACCGTGAACTTGTTTCATGTACTTTTTTAATAATTCAAAACATTAAATGTTTTTCTTGATCAAAAACACAAACTATTCGATAATTGCAAAGTATAAATATTAAAGGAATGAGGAAAGTAGTCGTTTTTAGAGGTTTTGTGTGTATTTTAAATTGGATGTGTTAACATTATGAAGTCGCCTGCTTTTGACATGTTACCTTAAAACTTTATACTAATTCTATGTAATAAACTATTTACAAAATATATAGAAAAGAAAGAACATAATAAAATCAACTTATTGATGCAAAAATATATTGGAAAAAGCAATTAATAAAAATACTAGGTCTTAATGTGTGTGTTCAGCTTTGTCGATGCATTTCACCGTGAACTTGTTTCATGTACTTTTTACATAATTCCAACTTTCTAACAGTTTTGTTTGTGAAAAACAGAAAGTATTTATCATTTGCAACCTATCCAAGCAAAATAAATCAAGAAATTGGCACTTTTTGAATATTTTGTGTGTCTTTCTAACATGCTGTGTTAACATAATGAAGACAGCTCATTTTGAGATGTTTACATGAACCTTTGTGTTAATTCTAATTAATAAACTATTTCCAAGGTATATAAAACAAAGTATACAATAAAAGAGACTTACTGATGCAAAAATATTATGGATAAAAACATTTATAAAAATTTGGGGTATGAATGTGTCTGTTCAACTTTGTCGAAGCAGTTCACTGTGTAGTTTTTTCATGCAACTTTTGGTTATTTCCTACAATTAAACTTATTTCTTGGTACATAATTCAAAGTAAACACAGATACAAATTTATAACTGCTAAAAAAAACATGAATGAAGCTTTTTTTTTTAATTGGCTCTGAAAGTACTTTGTTGATCTAGCTCACCATGAACATTTTGACACTCATCCTTTAGTGAAATTCAAGTGTTAATGTTTTTTCTTTGTAAAAAGGTGAAACTATTAATAAAAACAAACTTTTCCATCCCAAAAGTAAAAAGAAGTAAGCATTTTTAGAGAAGTTGTGTGTGAAAATGAGTATGCAGCTTTGTGAAAGGGTTTCACCGTGAACTTTTCCCACTCCTCTTTTAGTAAATTTGAATTACTAATGGTGTTTCATGGTGAAAAAGTGAAAGTAATAATTAATTCGAACTTCTTAATATCAAAATTAAAAAGAAGTAAGCATTTTTTAAAAAGATGTGTGAAAATGTGTGTGCAGCTTTTTCCAAGTATTTCACCGTGGACTTTTCATTCATCTTTTAGTAAATTAGAATTATTAATGTTTTTCTTGGTGAAAAAGTGAAAGCAATAAATAATACTAACTTTTTACTGCCAAAAGTAAAAAGAAATAAGTGATTTTAAACATTTTGGCTCTATTAGTACTTTGTCGACAGAACTCGCCCTGAACTTCTTCACACTCATCTTTAAGTTAATTCCAACTGAAAATGTTATTTTTTTTTTGTGTGTGAAAAAGAGAAACGAATAATTTATTCATACTTTTTAATGCCCATGTAAACAAGAAGTAAGATTTATGAAAAAAGTTGTGTGTACATGTGTAACCCAACTTCTCTCTTCAAATTTCAGATACACGTGTTTGTTTATATGGAGTTATGCTACACACACAGTTGTTCACCATTATGGCTTTATTTAATACATTTTTCATTTGCTAAAAGAAATGTAAACCCAACAATTATTAATTTTTAGATAAAACGGCCATTACACATATCTCAATATCAATACGAGCGAGGGTCGTGTTTACTGTTTAGGCTCGCTGTGTTTGCGTGCGCGGACGCGTCTGCGCATCTATGTAATGACGTATTTCCGTTTTGTGCTGCAAGCACCAGGGTTTCTAAATACGCGTCCGGGACACATAGAAAAAAATTTATTAATTAATTTAGAATTTTTTATGTACTGATTACCCATTTAACTAATAAGCGAAATCACAACACAAATTTTTTCCAAAAGTTCTTTAAAAATTTTAAATTAAAATTTTTTGAAAAAAAGAGGGGTCATTTTAAATTGCTAAGGCTTAAAATATTCTTGATCAATTTTCAAAATTCTTGCAGTGAATTATTCACAAATTTATTAACTTTAATTTTGATTCAGCAATTTAAAAAATATTAATTTTAAAAAAATTAAAAAATATTTGAATGAAAATTTTGAAAAATTTTAAGGTACTTTTTTTTTAAAAAGTCATATTTTTAAAAGTTCATATTTGTTTCAAATTTGCTGAACCAAAATTAAAGTGTAATGTTTGAAAAAGATATATTCCAAATTTCAACCCTTAAACTGTATCGGTTTTCGACTTATAGCAATTTGAATACAGGAATTCTTGAAAAAATGTATCATGGAGAAAAACGCATTTAAAGTTTTAAGGATAGATGTTGCTGCCATAACAACAACTGTCAAGAGTGTTAGATTTTCAAAACAGCGCACCACAAAAATTACTATATCTCTAGTTCTAATTAAGATTGAAACATGATTTAAACGTCATTTTAAGGTGAAAAACACAGAGAATTTCTTAAAATATTAAAAAAAAAATTCGAAAATTTGACGATTTTTGTGTCTTGGACCCCCTTAAAGAATCTCTAAGAAGCAAGTCTGGTGAATAAATTATGAACCCCCGTCAAATTGCTAGAAGAAAAAGTTTTGTTTTTACAATATTTTAATCAAGAAAGCGTAATAAAAAATCTACATTTTTTTCAGGAATTTCAACATTTAAAATTCAATTAATAATCCATTTCTGGACTAAATACTCTGATGGAGTTTTAAAACATCCATTGTATTATATAGATCCATTATCCAATTAAAACATCCACTGTATTATATAGTAGATCATAATGATTCAAAACAACTATAATAGGTGAATTCATTGTTATCATGTTTTAAACAAAGCATCCTATCGCAAAAACGCAGTTCTTCAGAAATCGAGTTTAAAATATAGGAAACATGTATGTTCCTAGGTGACAGTACCTAATGAAAACCCTTATAACTGAACAACTTTTTCGAATGTTTGCAAGATCTTGTCATCGTTTGAAAGGAAATAAATCGAACAATATTTTGAATTAATAAAATAAATATTGATATTCTGGTCGATTTTCGTGATTTCCAGTGTATACACACACTTTAATAAAAATATATTCATTCCACGGTTTTTTTTATTAGAAATTTTTGTGAGAGTTCGGATACGGCTCAATATCAACCCCCTTCAGGATTTTCGCCTCTGCATCGCCGCAAATACCAATCCTGAGCTCCTGCGTCGATGCGACAATGACCCCAAACGGGTTCTCACAGCACTGCCCCCATAGATGAAGCTTATAATCCCAATGACCTAGCAGGATCCACCGTGGAGACCACGGCATCTGGAGAAAAAAGTTTTGAAGTGGGAGGGACCGGGGTGAGACCACAATGGGCTGACTCAGCTTTCCGAGGGTCGATAAAAGGGCTTCCCAATTACACAGCCCGACATACTCTATCGTTGTGACCGGTGCAATTATATTTCGCCACCCCGCGCTGCCATTTATAGGCTCTGTGTGTGTGTGACGCCCTAATGGGAAAAAATGAAATAGAAAAAGTTCCTCCTCCACCAACCACGGGTTCGAGTCAACTGATCCAATTGAGTATTGCGCTCTGAAGTGAAGTCAAGCGTTGCGAAGATGAGGAGTCATGTTTTCATCCGTCGTAGGCTGGAATGAGAGGATGCTGTTGGCATTAATCATGGAAACGAAATGAGAGCAGATAAAATAAAACCTTCAAGCGCAGTTGGTAGAAATTTGATTACATTGATAAGTAAAACGGCATTTTATGTTTCTAAAAGAAATAAATTTTGATTTGCGGATGATGTGTATTAAGTGTAATTAGAATAAGAATAGATGGAGAGAGCGATGTTACTCATTCCGAAATGTATTCTTAAAGTTTGGGTTGGAGATCGATTAAATTTAATTTAAAATTAAATTTAAATTTAACTTGAAATTTTAAAACCTACATAGATTCCAGGTGTCAGGTTAACTTTGAACCAAAATAGAAGGTAAAACTATTTTAAACCAGGGCACGACAAATCCCGGGTGCCAGGTCACCATGGCGACTTAAAAATTTAGTCTGGCGCCTAGATTTTCTGTTTCTGTAAAATACGTTTATTTTTTATAAAAAAAAATTGATTTTTTAGGTTATAAAAATAAAAAATGGAGCAAAATGTCTAATGTAGGTAGTAAAAATGTTTTTTTTATTGCCTCAGTTGCACTATAAATACCATATTATTTACTGTGCGTGTGTGTGTAGTGAGTTCTGCGATATACTCAGAGTTCAATAAATATTAGTACAGTATGTGTTGCAAGGGTCCTAGCACCTAAAAAATTGGGCTGGCTAATAAATTTTTTTATTTTTGTCATCTCTTGATTTTAAACAGAAAATAACTGCTTGTTTAATGAACTCGTGCTTTTAATATATCGATTAAAATGATGATTTAGATTCCTGAAATATTTTAAACAACTTACAGTTGCTGTTCTACTGATTCGAATTATTTATACGATAAATGGGGCCTGTTTTACAAAGCTCTCTTTGAAACAAAAATTGTTCTAAGAAATTAGGATATACTTGATAAGGCAAGCATTAGCATTGGCTCAATGGGGTAGAACTAATGAAACCATTTATTCACGTAAGTCGCATTATCCATACTCGCGTCAAACAAATGTTGAAAGATAAAATCCGAGAGACTATAGTAATCTGGCTAAGTCTCAAATAATCCGAGTTGATTTTCAGTCACGATCCATCCCTCTTCAGATGGAAGTCTTCCAATCATCCTATTAAGATAATGTTCTGCTTGATTTAGTGGCGGCCACCCATCGATTTTCATCGATATGGAGGCATCAGAGGAGGGACGCCCAAGCACCCAAGAAAATATTCCACTGCATCAATTGTGAGAGCAAGTTAATATTCTAAATTTAAAATATCCTCGGCAAATGATGCATTAACCCTAACTACTTAAAGTTTCTCGGATATGCACATATTTAATCTGGGCAGGTCGTCGCCGTTAAATCAAACAGGCGCCGACGGCTAGACCAAACAGATTTGCATCAGGAAGAAATTATGTCCGTCAAAATCAAGATACTGAAATCTGGAGAACTCTTTAAAGACTTCCGAGTTTCCAAACTATCGGATTTAAATTGATCTTGCGAAGATACTTTGGACAACCCTTTGAAGGGTGAGGGCGTTGTGTTATGGCATGAAATTACCATCCGCGATACTCGAAAAATTGAAACAGAGCTATGGCAGAAGTTAGACTTCACGTTATTAGTTCAATTTGTTCGTCAAAAGTTATGGAAATTTTACGTTCATAAGAGGTAGCACAGCTTTTTACATCGTTAAAATCGAATTAAAATGTTAACGATCGCAAAATACTTGGTATATGATGTGCATATATTCAATAGCCTATTCCTCTCATTTTAAGCGAGTCTTCAGTTTAATGTTTCTCCCCTCGGGTAGCACCGAGTCCATAGAGAGAATAAACCAACCTTATATTAGTTTAAAATTACCCTTAATGCTACAATCATAATTACGTTTCATGATTTGATTAGAAGACCCGTGCTTATGTTCTGAAATTTCCATTTATATCAATTGAAAGGAATTGTCGTTACTCGCGTTTCATACCTTATTTAAATCCGCTTACATGCAATTCATACCTTGTTTAAATCCGCTTACACGCATTTCATACCTTATTGAAATCCGCTTACACGCATTTCATACCTTATTTAAGTCCGCTTACAATCTAATAATCGTAAATTTGCACATTTCAAGAGCATTGTTTTTTAGATTTGAAGGAACCGTATGGACCGACAAATTCCCACAGGATATCATAATACAACTTTCTCATTCACAGAGCGATGGCACATTAGTTTTTTGAAAAATGGCGTCGGTCAAATTTAGCTCTGGGACATGCGCTCAACTATCTATTCAAAATCCGTGCCTAATAGATAAAAATAAAAAATGAAATCGATGCATCTATTGGGATGATGTAAAAGTTTGTCCCGTTTTTAGTCGCTAGATTGCGTTGCATCGCAAAACCGAAGTGTTATCTCTTTCATACGTGTGAAGTTTTGATGCAGTTTGCAAGAGGGAATTCCTGCGAGTGCTTGAGAAAAATTGTGTAAAACATTAAAAAAGACTGATAATACCAAGCATTTTCGACATAGCTATTATGTTTTTTTTTATTTCCAAAAAGGCAAAAATGATTCACAGCTGCAAAAAAAAGATATGTGTTTTGTATGATGAGGGTGCAGTTGTCAATTCGACGTGCTGGGAGTGGTTCAGAAAGTTTCGTCACCTGGATCAGTTCTTCAACCAGAAACCTGTGAACTTCTATGAGCGCGGCATTATGTAACTACCGGAGCGATGGAGACAAACATCAGACAGACAGATGGAAAAGCCATCGAACAGAACGCCACATGCACTACCCTACAATAATGGACCGGACGCCAGCGGATTTGTATAAAAACCGACTACTTGTTTTGAAGTGTTTTTCGTGGTATGGCATGGGACCTTTGTATGTTGTTCCTGGTAAATTAAACGACGACGCATATATGAACATTTTGAACAATCGGGGTCTTCCTACGCTCTGGCAATTTTATGGAATGGACAAATGTTACTTCCAGGACAACAACGCTCCATGTCATGTTGCAGTAGTCTCTGTCAAGCAGTAGTATCAAGATATGGATGTAAAACGTCTTCCCTGATCTGCTCATAGTCCCGATCAAAACCCCACACAGCATTTGTGGACAAGTTAGAGCGACGCTTGCGGACCAGGGACCACGTCCGAAACCTACAGCCGAGCTGGTGACATTCTGGCAGCTGGACAGAAAAACCCAGAGCTGTGTATCAAAACCTTGTTGAAAGTATGCCCAGAAGGGTTGCTAGTGTAATTGCTGCACGTGGCGAACCATCCCCCTATTAAGCAGTCTCCTTGGGATAGATCAAGAGAGCTGCTGAATTTAGGTAGGTACACGTTCTTTGTGAATGTGACCATTACTCTGCACAACGATTTGAATATCTGGGATACCACTGTATCGAACCCTGGGAACTGTCAAAAATTCCAATCAGGTACATGCTGAAATTTATTTCGGCACTCGGTCTTTAGTGGATCAGTAGGGGTCTCAGTACAATAGACTATTAGTCGCTGGCACTCTTCGGAGTCATCCCTTCACAAGTCATAAGTCATCCCCCTATTAAAGCATATATTATTTCCCGTATACCGTCACATCTTGCTGTCCGGTCCATTATTGTAGGGTAGTGTACTATATTGATTAAATGTAAATTTTAGTGAATTAAATATATTTAAAAAAAAAATACGAAATGTGTTTCAACCCAAAACAACTGTATAACTCACACTTGGAGCCACGCAATATGGTTCAAAAGCGTTCATATTTTTCTATTTGAAACAACCGTATGGACCAACAAATTCCCACATTCCAATATCAAAACAGAAATTTCTCGTCTTCAACGACACGCGCACTTTTTCAAAACGGCGTCGGTCAAAGTCAGCAACTTGGACATGCGTTCACATAGCTTTCTGATTCGAAATTCGCGCCGACGAATAAACTGAAAGTTTCCTCGCAACGAAAACAAAAAAGGGGGGTGGAAGGAAAAACTTCTTATCGATAAATATAATAATAGCAGGAAATCGCAGCCGCATTGTGTGCTAACTCAGCTTCAATTGCCACATCCTGCGTCAGCTCCATCCCAGATGAAATCGTCGCATGGGGGGTGGAGGCTGGATTCCACCACCGCTGATTCAATTTCTGCGAAAGCGCGACCGAAAGATTCAGTTACACCCTTCACAGGAGGGCCGACAATGCGCAGTTGTGCACGCATCAGATGCGCCGGGATAAAAGAAGGGGAGGCAGAAATATATAAATATAAAGGGTTGTGTGGGGGGGGAACTTAGCTATAAATATGGATGAGATATGCAGCCCCTTGGGAGGCAGAATTTTGTTGCGTTCGCCAAAGCATAAGATATATAGAATTTCGACGAAAAAATATTTGGGGTAAGAAAAAAAATTTTCTTCTCTGATACGATTTGGAAATGCTTCGTTTTAAATTCGGAACACGTCTGATTGTTCTAGAGAGCAAATGTTTTCGGGATTGTGGATGCGCCACCGCATATTCATAGTGAGATAAATCTCGAGCCTTATTTTTATTCATTTTTCAGAATAGTTTCGCACAGTTGGTTGGCATTGGAATATCCGAGTCAATTACGTGTCTACAACACATATAGAAGTCAATCCATTTTGTGTTCAATTTTTAGCATATCAAAGACTGGCTTTGACGACACGTGATGGTTCACTGTAAATGCATTAAATTGTTTTTTTTTTTCTATGAAAACTTGAAATAGTTTCAACGCCAGAATTATCAATGCTCTAACATAAGGTTTAACAATCGCAATCTGTATTTATTTGTCAGATGGTAGGCTCAGGCCCATGTGAAGATGTTTAGATGCGAATGTTTGTGGGAACTACAACTTTTACTTTTACGTAACTATACAGTGAGATTCCGTTACGCTGTTTTGAATGAATTTTCGTTCCTTTAAACGAGTATTCAAGTATGAGAAGGATTTTCAGTCTTTAACCTTTGCACTACGGCCTGTACAATAGTTGTACCATGACCGTGCCAAGAAAGAATTTAGACTTCGGCCAATACAGCAGTTGTACCTTGAAAGTTATAAGAATCATACAAAGAATGAATTTAAGACTACGGCCAATACAGCAGTTGTATCTTGAAAGTTATAAGAATCACGCCAAGGAATAATTTAGGCTACGGCCAATACAGCAGTTGCACCTTGAATGGTATAAGAATCACGTTCAAAATGCGTACAGGTACAAGTATCACTGCAAAAACACTGCTCCACCTGTTAACTTAATAGAAAATGCCTCTCATAGAACACAGATCCATTCATTGCTATTTACATGGTTCCCACACCTTTATCCAAAAAAAAATTCAAGGACTTTTAAGGACTTTTCAAAACTAAAAAAATATTTTTCAAGGACCTAAAATTTTTTATAACGACCTAAAACAAGGCATACACAACATTTGTCAATTAAAAAGAAAAATGCGAAAATTATAAAAAAAAGACATAATTTTTTTTAAACTACTGACACTTAAAAAAAGGAAGGTTATCATCAATTTTTGTTATAATTTGGATTATCTTTCCTCACAGAACCAGTGTTTTTTTTTTGTTGTTGTATAGTGGACTTCTCGTCTGAATGCTAACTACCAGGTTACTTGCACACACATCGGTTTAGGTCATGCGATAAAATATCGTACAATAAATTCTTTTGGTGGCACGAAGAAGAGTAGAGGAGCTTGCACACGGTTCAATCTACACGACACAATCTCTATTTTGCTGTCGTCCACTGCCTACAACAGACGGCTGTCATGGTTTATTTTGTTTGAGAAACAAAAGTTTTGACTAGTATTAGGGTTTTTTTATTCTCCAGTCTAAGTTTCCATCTTTGCGATCGTTAAAGATAGAGTAAACATTTCAAAGGATATGAAAACTGCAGAAAATTTTACAACAGAAGGATATCTTAAAACATTTATTTTTTAATTGCAACTTTTATATTTTTGCAATGAGAATTTGGCTTTATTTCTTTGGATGCGTGCCAGGTTACCAATGACGTCCTGACTACAAAAGTTAAGGTTTCCTAAGAAAGCGGTGCAGTTACCTAGCGGCCAAAGATACGTCATGATGCGGCAGGCATAACAAGGCGGCCGTCTTAACGGAGACCAGAGGTGTCAACTTAGACGTACAGAATACTGTGGAAAATGGACGATCTATATGTAGTAGTATTAGTATATCACATAGTGTGAAAGCGCAAAACACCAGTTTCATTCAGAATGACGCACCTACTGTGAAGGAAACTAGTCTGGACAAGTTCTAATGCAAGACGAAAATACACAACTATGTACAAGTTTTTAAAAAAATCAAGTACTTTCAAGGACTTTTCGCCAAGTTCTGTAATTTTCAAGGACTTTCAAGGGCCCCTAGTTAGAGAAAAAAATTTCAAGGACTTTTAAGGACTTTTCAAGGACCGTGGGAACCCTGATTTAACATTGCACATTTTGAACTTTTTATGAAATCATATTGTGATTTGATAAATGAAAATAGCACATACGCATTCCACTTCGAAAATTTAATGAATTATACTGTAAATTCCTGATGACATTTTGATTTTTACTTGTGAAAATCTAAACGTTTTGGGAAATAATTTGCGCTGCTTTATTTCATCGCTAACATTGTAACTAGATTCTTTTGCACTTAAAAAAATTTACTAGTAATAAAATTTAAATATTACGCAACAGACTTATTATAAGTATTTACAAGTACTTTATACAAGTATAAGTACTTACAAGTATTTTGAATATTAGAAAACATTAGGATCTCAAATTGACGGAACTATTATATTTCAGATTTTCCGTACAAATATCCTTTGGGACATGTCTATAGAGGCTTTAAGTTCAATCATTTGTGTTTGGAATTTCGAGTTGGATTGTTTTGAAATTCAAATGAGATTTTTGAACAGTCTGTAAACGCTTAGTCATGCTAATCCATTCCATTTCTCTCTCCTTTTCTGCGTGTTTAAATATAAAGAATGTTTAAAACTATTTACTCATTAAAAAACGTAATTTTGTTTTAAGGGGAGCAATACACAAAAATCTTTCAAAATTTCATTTTTTTTTTATAAATTTAAATAAGTGTTTATATAATAATGTTTAAAATTATATATTTATGGAGTTGAGAAATTATATACGTTGAGTAGAAGCATTTTAAATAATATTTTGAAAAATAACTGTACTTATTTTTGAAGTAAGGTCAATTTTATGCATTAAACTTCAATATATCAATATGTGTATTTTTTCCATAAAAGGAACAATTTGTCAGTCTATTCAAACAAATATAAAAAAAATTATTTACAAGTGTTATAACATATTTTTAACGCAGGCATTTTTTTTCGATTTGCATAGAAAAGTTCATTTTAATTGTTAAAAAGGATGAAAATTGCTCACTTTTCAAAAAAAAAATAGGAGTTGAAAGAAGGAAACAAAATCTCAAAACTTCAAATTTCAAGTTTTTTCGAAATTTTTGTGTTAAAGGGTTCAAAAGTGTCTTCATGACCTGTATAACAAATAAAATCAATTTCTTAATAAAACAATAAAATCAAGATTCCGAGAAAATGTTCCTTAAAATTGGACCATTTTAACATTACGGAGATAGGACAGCACTGATTCCCTTGAAACCCATATAATACTTCAGGAGTAACTGATAAATTTCACACAATGCTTAAAATTCAGCCGGACACCGCAAAAGAATTTGTTCAATAATAGCAGACATAAATAAGATAGGAATGCATTTCAGAATCCGCGGTGCTTTACATTTTTAGGTACATATTTTATCGGTCATGAATACGAGAATAGTATATTTCCGTTCAATTCATGCTCACTGAACTGCAAATAAAAACTTTTGATTCGTTGCACATAACTTACACGATAAGTATGACAGGACACGAGTGAAGCAGTATAAAAATTCACTAGTAGTAAAGAAGCATGGATTTTGTCTGAAAAGTTTATTTCTTTGAGTGTCTGTTGAGGAAAAAGCAAACTAGAGACTACATTATTGGATTATACAACACTGACCAATATTAGTGTTATTCTAAAGGGTGTCCATAAAAGAATGTTCCAGTTTCAATGGTATATTAAAACATTTTAATTTAGACTATTTGCAACAAATCATGTATCAAAGTGAAGGTAAACTCACATAGTTTTTCTTACAAATGATCTATATGTGCACCTTTAGTTATACGGCATACATCCAAACTAAAGTTCAATTTTTACCGTAACAGGGATGACTTATCTGGATATGTTGAAAGAATGGCTCTTTCCCCAATCAGTAGAGGGTGAACCTGTAAACTTTATTTGGCAACAGGTTGGAGCTCCTCCCCATTGGAATCTCTTAGTACGAGAGTGGTTGAACGTCGAAGTCCCTGATCATTAGATATATCGTAATGTTCGAGACGACATAGCTCTTTTTTGCTGGCCTCTTTCGCTGGGGCTACTGTTCTTTTTTTCGCAAAGAATCTTCTTGAGTTTACATTGGACCCCCTACTGAATTTGATACCATTCCGGTTATTACATCGAGTTATAGATAGGGTTGCGAACCGTCCCGGATTTGCCCCAATTGAACAACCGGGTTGAATGTTAAATTATCACGGAATTTCAAAGAAAGCTATCGACCCAGATCACCTACACTTCAAAAGAATTCTTACTATTGCACATGACTACGTATCCATCAAACGTCCGTTTCCATTTTTGAACGTCCGTAAGTGTTTTCGGTACCATTGTGAACACAATTTTTTGTAGTGCAAACGTTCAGTCACGATTTTGTGTCATAAAGATCGTGAAATGTTTTGAAAATTCATTGACCAATCAGAAATCGCTAATCGCCTATTGGAACGAACTGTTTCGTCCATGCAGCGCAGCAATTCTTCGGTGATCAACGACGGGCGTCCACTGCACTCCTCGTCGTGGACATTTCCTCTTCCTTCGTTAAACATCCTAACCCACTTTCGCACCATACTTTCACACATCGTGTTCTCTCAGTAAATTTCACTTATCTGACGATAAATTTCACTATGTCAAACATTTCTCGCTTCCAAAACCTTGGTAACGGCTCTTATTTCACAGCTGGTGGGCCGATCGATTGTTTTAAACAATGATTACCGACAAACAATGACTTCAAATATTAACGTACCCAAACAAAATGGCTAGGCTAGTTCGTTCTCGAGTTGAAGGATGCGAGACTTTCGTGCTGTCAGATGCGCGAGAGATCTGCGCAAACGGTACTTAATTTCTGGACCAACTTTGTATGTATCGTCACTCAAAATACAAAAGGTCGCATGAGAAAAATTATAATTTTTTTTTATTATTTCTATATGTAGAATTTTGTGATTTCCATCTATTGACGAAATTTCTTATGTCATACGCTGATCTAATAAACTAATAACAAAACCCAGAGTATATAGTAGAGTCAAAAATCATCAGGAAATAATTCGTTTTTTCGTTCTCCTGATAAATGGAGCTTTTAGACATGCGACCTTTTGTACTTTGAGAGACAAAATCAATATTTCAGTTTTGCGTAATAAATCCCGGAATTGTCTCGAAAAAAGTTGGCAACCCTAGGTACAGATGGCTTTGAATATATATTTGGTCAAAAACTGGTATCGAAGGGAAAGATAAATAATATCTCAATAAAGTAACTGGTGATTTATGCGATATGGTAAATGCGATGCGATAATATTTTGAGAAAGGAAAATGCGATGTAGTTACAAACATAACTTTATTGAATAGAGATCTGCGATATACTACACGGACTACGCCCATTCTACGAGTACGATAGGTTGCAAGAACAGTTGTTCTTGCATTCTAGTTGCTACTTACTCTAGTAAATGAACATCGATAGATGACAGGGCATGAACTTTGATACGATTAAGAACATGAAATATGGGGTGTTATTACAGAAAAGAACGTAAATTCAATACAATTATTTTACAATTCGGAATGAGACGTTCACAGTAACCATTGGCACAACAACGACTAATGATAATCTAAAGCATAGTTTCCAAAGTGGGGCGCTGAAGAACTCTTGGGCCTCAATGTTAAACCCAAAGGAAATAGAGGGTGTATTGGAGCAAGAGTTGGAACAATTAAAATACGTTAAAAAAATATCACTAAAGTATGTTTTATGCAAACACTTATCCACTTGATCATTTTGACACACTCATTTTAGAGATGTCTTGTCATTGATTCGTTTAACAAAAAAGAATCCACCGAAAACAGTTGATTGAAGATTTAAATAGGTTGCTGACGAAAATAGTGCCTAATATATAGAAATTGTTAACACACCAAGCTCATCATCGCCATTAGTGATTATTTTTTATTTTTGTGATTTGATAGATTGATATTAATTAACAATAACAGTGAGCAATTCCGTGTGTTTATGTGTAATTAATTTTGCTTCATTTTGACAAATAGCTAGCTTCAATTTCATGTTGTTTTATCGCCAAACACGTTTTTTCAAATTTTTAAATTACACATAGCTACATAAATATTTTAGTGAAATTAAAAAATTATAGGTACACCTAAACCCGCAATTTATTATTAGTTAGATAGTTTCCAGACTGGGAGCGTGGGAAAATATTGTGTTTGTAAAGGTATTAAGCCAAATAAGTTAGTACAACCTAAACTGTGTATAATAATTTCAAATATTTGTAAGTCTGCTAATGGGATTAGACTGCCTGTAAGTTATTATTTCCTCCAGTCTTTAAAAAATTTTTAACAAAGGGTTTTTTAAGCCTACTACAGATGTTAACTTTTCTTTCAACCTATTCAAAGATGTGGACAAATAAATAAAATATGCGAATGTTAATCCCCTTTCTCTCTAAAATACACTACGTCAAATTAATTCGTCAAGGAATTTATCTATATAATCAGAATTGGGAAACAGAAGACTGGAATAATGCGCTCTTCGATATGTTTGGAATGCAGAAATCGGTTTACCAGTCACGTTCAGTTTGGAAATTAGCGTATTTCCCTAAGCCTCATTGGTAATGGTGTATAATTCAAAATCCTGTTAAGTAATGCGGGGAGTGAGTAATTATTCGCTTCATAGCTGTGGAAGAGCGATTTCCAGATTATGAAGCGGGTATAGGATTCACTATTTTCTTAATGAATTTTCAAAAGGGAAAGTTAATGCTTTTTGAAATGCATATAATAGGATGGCGAAATAGGAAAAAGCAGTTTGTATATTTCTATGGATTTCTGCATAAATGTTAAGAAATATTTAATCTGATGTCTTGATTATTTGTCATGTGAAAGCATTTAGCATGTTCCGTTAACTCTTCAAGTGGTTTCGACGAGATATCTCGCCCATCAAGATCTGATCAATTTCCATAATGACGAGATATCTCTCCATTAAGATCTGGTCAGCTAATATGTGCTTAGGTATTCCAGTGATGAGACATCGAGACAACCCCCAGGTGGGTTAAGCTAGACTAGAAAACAATTCAGGACTATATTTGCATCCCCAATAACAATATAAACCTATCTAAGCATTTTTCGCAAATAAACTTACTCAATAGATACGTATGCTTTCAACTGGCAATTTCATTATTTTTAGAATTTGTTTTTAATTTTATAGAATTAAATGAAAAGTATGAATACAAGTGTTTTTCAGAGAAAAACTGTTTAAGCCACTTTTGCATCTTAATTTAAATACAGAGTACAAATTTTTTAGAACTCTGTTACTTTTAATAGTTTTTAATAATTTAATAAATGTATCTAAAGTTTCCTTTTATATTCTAAAATCAGATATACAGGTACAATCACAGTACTGACTGATAAAATATCACTCAATTTGTCACACCATCAAGTGTAAAAAAATATATATTTTTTAATTCATAAATCTGACAGTGTAGCTAAAAACTTTTTATCCGTGTTGTAATATTTTCAGTGAAAATATTTATCCCACTATGTGTAAGTGAGATAGTGTCTAATATTAAAATATTAAAAGTACTATTCGAGTTCGAGTATAGGTTGTTTTAAAATTGAACCAAAATATCTACGGAATTCAAAATGCTTTTTTCTGAACTTATAAAGCTGGCAACAATGGGAGGCATTTTCTGTCATGCTAAACGTAGGCGGAGGTAGTATTCCTTCGATGATCGAGTTTCCTGTACTTATTCTGAACGAGACGACAGTTCATTTGTTTTTGGAACACCCAATTTCAGTACTTCAATAAAAAGTTCATATAGTAAATTACGATTTGATGTATGTGAAAGTTGGATTAATCAACACCAAGTAGATTTAAAGTCAAAGATCTCCAAAACGTGGATAAACTACACTTTAAGGTAACCCCAATGTTTGGATAGTAGGAGTAAATCTTGACTCTCTGATTTGTTTGTTTACACAAGAAACCTTTTCATGCACAAAATTGATACAGTACATCAAGTTAGTAGATTATGCACAAATCGATACTTATATATATATATATATATATATATATATATATATATATATATATATATATATATATATATATATATATCCTTTGTACGAGTTCTTGAAGTTACTGAATGAAATCTGCAACATTACAATCGAAATTTCGGTTATTAACGTTCACTGAGAAATAAGTTTCACTAATTCAGTGTACAGTTATGGCCCACTATCCCTCCTTTTAGAGTACATCGCCACAGCAAAGACGTCATCGATGTTATTCAATGCGACAAAAAAGAATAAAGTTCCAAATCAGACCACTGTTCTTTTTTTATCGGATCGCTGGCAGAACACACGATGTAAGAGCTCTAGAAATGAAATCCCTAATACATAAATCGCCTCCACTCTATGTATCTGACGCCAGATATCATCAAAAGAACGCAATACTTTCTCTCTTACATGCCCCGATGGGCACAAAAAGAGTTGATTCCTTTTCCTGTTCTCTTCTATGAACTTCCAATATTACTTTCATTTGCCATAAGAAACATTCAGGAGGAAAAAAAAGACGGCAAAAATCTCGGAACAAGGGAAAAAATTCCATCCGACACTATTGTCACGTAACAAGGCGGGGAAATAAATCTCTCTGCAGATGCGAGTCGAATTCGAATCTGCACCTAGCCGAAGCAAAAAACAAAAGGAGACGCAGAAACAAGAGTGGTCCACGGAAGCAGAAATCGCTGATTGAATTTCTTCCCTATCCAATCGAGTTAAGCGTCAAGATTTTTGTTTTCACCTCGCAATGACCAACAACAGCCTCGGGCTGCAATCGGGGAAAGAAAAACGCCCGAGCGTTTACCCGTGCTGAGAAATGCAGCTGCTTTTTTTTTTATTCAGCTGCTGTAACACAGATGCCAGTAAACGGCGAAGATTTCAATTGGATTATGATACTTTACATATTCAAGAGTAATCAACTTCTCTCTTCGGAAAGAGAGACCTTTATTTATTTGTTTTTGCGATATTGAGAGGTTCGTACTTGACAAAATGAACGGAAATGCTAGATGCTTGAGATACGATAAAACATTTTAAAAGATACAGAAAACGCTTTTGTAGTGTACTGTCAAGTGAGATGTTTTAATAATTGCTCTTAAGAGTTCTCGATATCCATTCTTGTATGTTCAAATAAAAGCTCTAATGCAAACAACTTGGTTTTTTTGAATGAAAAATATATTACTAGAGTACTCTGTTGTTTTTTCTCAGATTTTAAGTGGAAATTTAAAATTTGCATTCCATAAGTTCTTATCTACGAGAGGTTTTTTTCTGTCGAATCAAAAGCAAGAGGTGGTAATGTTTGTACGGAGTAACACATTTTCTGAAGGTATTCCGATCGTATAGTCACTTGACTTGTTTTTCGAACACCATTTTGGCAATTTCCTTATAAAAATTACAAAGAAATTTCGATTTTATGAATAACTGATTGATCAACACCAATTAGCGCTCTTAAACTCGTAGTAACGACATCCTCGAAGTTTCTGTGTGTCACGAGAACATTTCCCGACACCAAGTCTGGGTAATGGCAATAGCTGTAGAAACAAAGCTGGTTCATTTAAATATCTTGGGAATGATTAATTTTGTTTTGTTTTATTTTTCGCAAATGTTAGCTACGGAAATAGATACTTTATAGATCTTCTTGTCGACAAATAAACACCACTAAAAATATATTTCCAATTTGTTATCAGGTACCACTAAGTGATAATTTGAACGCAATGAAGTCTTACCGAAACAAAAGGGAGAAATGCATCCAGAACAAGTAACAGTAATCGAAACTGCATAGACTACATCTCGTAGGTTGGTCATAAAGGTGAAATATAAGTAGACCGAGTATTGCTATTGAGAGGAGCTTCGAAAAGTGTGACCAACAAGTCGACTAGCAGTCACGTGACTCTCTGTGAAGAATGAACTTTGCTGGACAATTTGGTACCTTGGTAATTTCAATTAGAGTCAAACTGGAGAAGCACAACGTGCTATTGATGACTGTCCGGGATCAACCCTAAAGGGAAAGAATCCACGTAATTTCGAACCACGGGTCAGATGACGATGCAACACCTGAGCTGCCACTCTACTCTCCAAACTTCCACACCACGCCAACTTAAGGACATCTGAGGCCACGACAGACTTAACATGGACCATCCCTCCTTTGTACACGACCGTCTTTTGTTGGATTCGAACTCGCAACTTTGTGTTTGCTAGTCTGTTGCTCTTCCAACCGGGAAAGTGGCCCGATTTGGTATACAATCACCTCATTTGGTGATATAACATTTATGATAGGGTAGGTGTGTGAATGATAATTTCTATACAGTGGCGGTCGAAGTGTTGAAATCGCCAGTCTACTACTATCAGATGATCAATCAATGGACCAATCAGATGATGAATCAATACATGGGCGTCTTCGCCCGTTCCAAGGACCTATCATATTACACCCCGGCAAAAAAAAGAAAATTGATGCTATATCATTGTAAAACAGGTATGAGGTGCCCCAGCGTGTTATATTACTATTCTATAGAATATAATAGCAGTTACCACCATAAATACTTACCTAAAATTTAAAAAAAGCTTGTACTATTTCAAAAAAGTTTTATAGCAACCTTTGAGTTGATGTTTCTCAAATTCTGCAATTTTGAGTTGCGTCACTTTTCTTACCGGAGTGCTATATGATGAATATTAGATTCCATCCAGCAGACGAATGTAGTTTAAGGGTCACGTTACTAACAGTTTTGGTTACATGATCCTGAGCACACAAAAAGCTCACCATTGCTTCATTCTAATTACCCACTATGAGACTGGTCAGAACGAGGAGCTTCCTTCTTTTATTTTAAATATTATTTGGTTCCCTCGAATAAAATAAAGATATAATAATATATGCAACCTACTTTTTTTTAAAACAGAAGTAGCAACTTTCGCTTCTTCACTTCAGATTATATTTCCGTTCCCACATCTTAGAAAAAGAAACGCCGGAACTACTTCAGACTGGAGTTTATTAGCGACTGCCGCAGCCACATCAACAAATCATTGAGGCAAGCATTTGCAAAACACTGCAATTCATTTGCAATTAAAATCCTCACTTATGAGCCTTTAACGGAAGAAGGGCGAAGACCGAAGAAAAAGAAAGATAAAATGCAACCCGCCCTTCCTCTTTAGAAACGACGATCACGTATTTGCACTCCCCCACCCCTTTCTCGGCCCCCAAGAGAACAACCGATCTTCTGGCAGGCGGACCGAAGTTTCATTAAAACAGATTAAACTTTCAGCTGCCCACCTTCCCGTTGCCAGCAAGCGATTCCTGATTTAAATTCCACCGCGTGAGTTAAGGGATTTTTTTTTACTTATTACCCTTTCTCTCTCGTGCGGAAGATATATAGCGTAGGGTAATAAATTATTTATCTTTTCGTAAATATATCTTCAGAGAGCAAAGTGGGCTTTGATGTGGCTGGACAGGTTTTGAACACACTGAGAATATTTTGATTGATGTCTGGAATTAAGCTTCACGAAATACATGAGTGCTCCTTATTGACAGTGTGATAGTATCGCAACTGATGCACAAAATCTGGAGGCAGTAAAACAAGAGTAAGCGTCGATTGTACTACAAATAAAAAATGAAAACGATTTCTCATTTTCAAGATCCGCTAATTCTTCTAATAAAAGTTAACAAGACATATACAATTTACGGATGCTAATCTTGAAGAAAGATTACGTGTAAAACTTCTGTCTGTAGTTTTACACAAGATGTGGACCAGAACGTAAGCATGATATTTACGTCGATTGAATTGGGTCGTCTTGAAATTGTAATCTGTTTTTCTTCTTTCTATCCCACTTCTCTGTTCCAAATGCTTCTTTTATTCCCCTTCACGATAGTGTTTACTTAACGATGTGTTCGGCGCAGCTTCAGCAAATCTCGGGTCCTTGTGCCATAAAACGCCAAAACATCCAACCAACAATACGACATAAACATTCACTGTACTCACAGATGGCGTCAGCGCAATATCTTGTCAATACGTGGAATCCTACATATTAGCCGTACAGATGCGTCGAAAATGGTTCTGCAATCCGATTTCGAGTCATAACCTATAAATGAATAAACGTATCGAATCCTCGAACTACAGGCAAACCGATTTGCTGAGACTCAGTATGGAATTCGTTGGTATAAATCCTGTAAAGAAAGTGCTATCCTTTCTAAATGATTTTTATGCTCGGGTTATTACAGACACTAGCCAATAGATCTATTGGGAAGCAGCCGACAAGTGTGACAGAGATTACTTCGAGATTAATTGCAATGGTTGAATGAATTCTCCATAATATGGGTTCGAATCAGAAAGAATTTTCTATTAGAAATCGCTAAAATCAAAATGAACTTACAAAAGTATCTAAATGCAAAGTAAGCATGAAATGTCACATTGGAATTGCATTTTAGCTAACCAAATAAACGAAGCATCCTGAGTATGAAAATACTCTGCAGTTAAAAAGAAGTATAGAGAGAAAGATGATCATACAAACTGTAAAAACATGCTAAATAATTGTTATTTAATCATTTTTTTTTCCATTGGATAGATATAGACTAGTTTAATGTCAAAATGATCTTAAGAAAGTACAAATTTTACAAGTAAATATTTTGAATACCACCGTAAATAACTTCTATCTAACAAAACACTTCATCTTAACATTATATCGATGGAAACATACTTGTTTACATAATGTCTCATTGACGACATTCGTGTAAGAAATTTCTATAGTAAATCAGCATTAACAAAGGTAATAAGGATTGATACTGAGTTAAACCATAATATAGATTGATAGCTTAAGGAGAAATGTACTTAAGAACCCGTTTCCTGCCATTAGCACGTTCTGTAGCACTGTTATTCCTTTTGCAAACTGAAGTCGTCGGTGACAACACTCTTATTCAATACTACCTCTCATGATCTAACCATTGCACATCATTTTGAAGAAAATAAACAATGTCTAACTGCATTATTTCGCCAGTGAGAAATTAAAATGAGAGATTTTATTTGGCTTAAAAAAAGTTACTAGTTATTCCCAATACTCCATTCCACAATAATCGTCAACTAAATATTTTAAGAGGCAAACAAAGAGCACTACAAACTTTTTGTGATAAACTAAATGTAATTGACGTTAGTGTTTCTTAGGCGGAACATGCTTCTTGTGCATATTCTGACTTCATGTGGCTTGTTTTTCAAAAGCGATTTCAGCACGTCGACAGTAAAAATTTCAAATAATGTATTCTAAATGTATGATAGTTGATTGGTAAATACCGATTACTCGTACATTAAACACTAAACGTATCTGAAACGACAATTATTTACATTTTCAAGTCATAAAAACTTCCATTTTCCGGGTTTTTTTCTGTTACATTGAAAATTCTTCTTGCATTAAACTTTATAATATGGGATAGTTAAAGCCTACATGGTCATAATGCATAGCAATTATCAGTTTATACAACTGCTTTTTCAGCAGTCATGTCAATTACGGGTAAAAAAATTGCCACAGAAATAATTTCAATCAAATCAAAAGTTTTTTTTTATTTTAATTGTTGCAAAATTTTCTTCGTCGTTAGCCATAGAGAAAAAAATCGAAACTTATTCTGGAATTTCCTCCTCTTGAAAGATGAGATGAACAAGCAACGATCGATTTTCAATTGCCGAAATAAGATAAATTAAATATTCAGGCTAATAAACATTTTCTCCAATACGATCATGTTAATGTCTTATTGCATTATTTTGTCTTTAATTCTCTTTTTTACCTCTAAAAATAATGCAAGGAAGAATGATTAGACTTTAATTACTTATTTCGTTCATCACAGAAGACTGAATATTCTCATTACTATTCAAACGATTATGAAGGAGAAAAAAATTCATCTGGATTTACAAAAAGAGAAAAATAAATATTATCCGACTTGTCCCTTTTTTTATTTTCATTATTCTTTCTCGTCTTCTTATCGAAATGAGGTCAAAAGAACAGACTTTCTCTTTTCCTTTCTAATTACCTAGCGGAAAGTTTCGAATCGTAAATTAACTACTGGCGTATTCCACAAGAAAATGCTGCATGCAAATAATTTTTTTACGTAGGGGAAAAAAAGGGACAAAAAACGAGGGAAGAGGGAAATAAAGCGCAGTTCTCCAATTAAATTCGACGAAATGAGGGAAAAAATACATCGACCACAAAAGAAATGCTTAGTGGAAAGTCGAATCAGCTTTTTTTTTTCGAAACATTCTTTTCAAATAAACAGAAAGAAATGGCAGAAAAAATAACTTTTTTCGCTCAATAGTGTCACAAAATAGGACTGTGAAGGAATTCCTACTTTTTCAAGCATTGATTAACAGTGATAAAAATCATCTACTTATAGTGAGTCCCCGGATTTCAATAGACTTTCATAACCAGTGAAACACTGTTTCTGTGTTTTACCGTAAAATTTTACAGATACCACAAACTTTAACTTTATTTGGTTAATTACTCTCTTATAGCAAACAAGGAGAGTATAGAGTGCAAACCAAACCATTAACTAAATTAAATCCAAATGATGATTAAATTAACAATGTTGATTTAAAACTAACTATATTTTTTAAATAGTTATTTCGATTCAAATACAAAGTATTTGCAGTATTAATATAAATTTTACTATGAAAGTCGCAGCAAATTTTATCTTAAAATTACCATATTTCATACCATCTCGTAAAGATAGATAAATTACCTCCAGCAAATTTGTAAATGCATCAATTTCAAATCAATGCTGATGTTTACTTTTAAAGATAATTACCATCTGTTAAATCTTCAAAACGTAAACTATTATTAAAGAAATAGAGCTAAAACATTTTGTATGATTCATTTCAATGCACTTGCATTTAACTGAAAACATTTTTACAGCATAAAAGAGTTGATAATGTATTCAATTTATTATGATTTAACGGAGGAACAATTTCACTGAAAGTACTCCATGCCACAACTATGCACTACTATTTCTTTCCATAATTATGGAATCTAAATTATGTTAACTCAATGATAAAAGAACTTACCCTAATTTATAATTTGTTTGCCATCAGTAAATACTACAACTTCATTTTAGCCGATGGAAAACCTCTATACATTGTTTTTGCTAACATTCTATGGCCCATGGTAATCCAACCTAAGACTATAGTGTACATAAGGGATAGATACGATCATTTTTACACGTTTTGAAAATCTACGGAATAAAAGTATTCTGCTTGGGGTCTCTTTACTATAGTTTTAAAAGAATTCCTTACAGCAGTGATTTTCAACCGGTGTGCATCAGAGGTATTGAAACAGTTTAAATGGAGTGGGATTTATTTCATTTGAATGGTTTTATTTTGAGCTTTTTACAACTACGTTCACAGATAATTTAAAGTTATACCCGTACAACAAACAACATTATTTTTATTAAAAAGTGTCATAAATAAATTGTGAGCCGCGGTAGCTCAGTCAGTAGAGCGTCGGGCTCGCATCAGAAGGGTTGTGGGTTCTGTCCTCGGCGGAGCCTCCAATTCTGATGATTGCGAGATCGGCGCTTCGACCTGGCTAAAGACCGTCTTGTTCACTAATGGTGACTGGGGCACGTTAAATAGGTCGTGGTCACAATGTCCCCCATGTTCCCATACCAAATCAATACCTCTGGGGGTACCTGATCAGGGGGTTATCGGCCTCTGATTGGGATCTAAATTACGATATGTGTGAGTGAATGGATGTATGAAAGGGACCTTCCTGTAAAACGGATGTGTCATGTATGTCGAGCAAAGTCGGACTTCCTCCCAATGGGGCTCAATAACATGGAAGGCGCACCCCCCTCGCCTCTTGCCGTCTTCGACGGGCCTGGCACTCCTCCGGTCTGCCAGTGTAGGCATAAGAAACAACAACATAAATAAATAAATAAATAAATTGTTTCGAAAGCCACTTACTTTAATTTTTTGGTAAATCAATAAAAATAATAGCTATTTTTTTTGTCAACACGGGAGGAAATACCGTGATGACCAAAATATATTATATATTTTTGGAGTGTCACAGAATTTTAGTAGCAATTAATTTATGTGTACCCATAAGATGAAAAATGTAAACATTTCTGCCTTTGAGGATGGATATATTAATTTTTAAAATACTTTTTTCCTGGAAACGGAAGCACAAAGCTTGACCAAATTGAAAGTTACATAAAGTAATCTACGAAAATGTAATGTCGTGATAGTATGTGAATACCTAACAATGAGCAATGGATCTTGCATGATAAAATGATTCAAGACCAGGGTCGATAAAAATCCACTTAATTGGTTTAGGAACACACACAGATATATCAGCACCAACAGACAATGACTTGAAGAGGGCAATTTTTTTCCCGCTTCTTATTGAATACCCTCGCTTCACGATAAAAGCATCGATGCTATCACTTAAACTTAATGCGATTTTAATCTTTTGTAAGTCGGAATTAATGAAGGGCGTTTAGAATTAAATGGGAGTATTTCTAATCGCCGACTCTCTCTCTTTGTCTGTTTCTCACCGAAGCCCTTCTCAAATACATTTCAGTATCGAAGTACTATCCATCACAGACGATTAATAGCTTTGCTCTTTCCTCGACTCCTCTTGATCAAAAGGTTGGATAAAGTGAAGAGGATGAACTGTTCCAGGAAGAGATTCTTTTTTGAATCACTGTCATTAGTCATAATTCCTCGCTGTTTCTTTGTTCGAGAAGGAATTGATCTCGATAGGAAAGTGAAAAATAGGTGTTGGCTACGTGTTATATCAGTTTGGAAATACCATTGTGAAGCTCACCTAAACCTCTTAACATTTTAACTTTTTCATTGTGATGAGAAGAGAAAGAGGTGTTGTGTGTTTAGAAATATACTTCTTACTCTCATCTAAATTCCATGATTTGAATATTAGTCTACTTCTCTGCTAAGAAATTTCTTTTCGAATAGTAAGAAAATAGGTGCTGGCTACGTGTTATATTTGTTTGGAAATACACTTGTTAAGCTCATCGAAACCTCTTAACATTATAACATTCAGTCAACTTTCTTGTTAAAGAATCGTCATTGGGATAAGTTGAAAGAGAGGTGTGTTGTGTGTTTATAAGTATACTTGTTACGCTCATCTTAATTCCAGCATTTGAACATTAATCAACTTTTTCGCAAAGAAAGAAATTGCTTTTGGGATAAGTAGAAAATAGATGCTGGCTATGTGTTATATTTGTTTGGAAATACACTTGATACGCTCATCGAAACCTCTTAACATTATAACATTCAGTCAACTTTCGTGTTAAAGAATCGTCATTGGGATAAGTCGAAAGAGAGGTGTGTTGTGTGTTTATAAGTATACTTGTTACGCTCATCTTAATTCCAGCATTTGAACATTAATCAACTTTTTCGCAAAGAAATAAATTGCTTTTGGGATAAGTAGAAAATAGATGCTGGCTACGTGTTCCCTAAATTGTTTTTAAAACTTTGATTTAGGTTATTATAAGCTTTAACTCAAATATCATTATAGATGTTTCAATAAGTTTGCGGAAATGTTCTACGATGCTAATTTTAGACTATCGCTGCAAAAGTTTACGGGATGAATACCTTGCTGTTTTAAACAGAAATAGTACCCATTAAAAATTTATTCTGCGAGGCTGGAGGACGGTAGGGTGAAAAAATACTTTCTTTCTTGTATACCTTTTCTTACCAATTGTATGTATCGTTTGTGCATGCGTTTGTTTCCAACGTTTGTGATACATATTATTTTGTGTTTCTGCCTACCGTTGGAAACATTAAAAAATCGAGAGAAGCATATTTAAACTTTTAGTGGAGTAAAAGAAAATGTATTGCACATTGAAGGTTTAGGTAAAGAGATAGAGTTGATGTGTGTAGTGCCTATGGCATTATCAAAAATTCAGAATAACAGTCAAGGAAATGCATTATTTGAAAACAACCAAAAGGTAGATTGGTTTATTTGGCGTTCGACCGATGATATACGTTCATATTGATTTATCACTGAGATGTATTTTCCATAGGAATCATTAAAATGGTAGACCATCCCATCAATGATGCTCCCTTTTCAAGCTGTCATCAACTTATCAACAGAAAAATGCCGCTTTTGTGCCTTTCTGGGGGTAATGTCTTGGAGGAGGGGAAGAGACTCATCCGGGTTCTGATAAGTGCCTCTCTCCACAAAAGAGCCTGAAAGACAATTAGACGTTTGGCAAAAGAAAAGTCATTATATTTGGGCCGAACTGCGTTGGGAGAGAGCTTTTCTTCATCGCATTTCTTTGCCAAGAGACATTCCCCGTACGAGTCCAAGGCATAACAGGAAATTTTGTTGACTCTTCCAGAATGACTTCCCCTTTTTTTTCTATTCCTTCCCTTTTTTACTTCTCTTTTCAGCTGCTGCTGCTGCTGCTAACCGTCGTCTCGCAGGTGGGAGGAATTTTTGACTTTGTTCTCGCTTTAATTGGGTTACGTCGAAAACTGCTCTTCGTGGAAGGGGGGGGGGGACACGTTCCCGTTGCCCACCCCTGAAGTGCTCAAGTTTCGGGTCTTGCCGCGATTTTAAGAGATTAAATCTGACGTTTCGGGTGTGAGGTTTGATTTTCCTGCGTGTTTCTGCCGGAACTCCGGTTTCGTGGGGCTCTTGCGATACTTTATAAGGGGCTGAATTTCTTGGTAGGCGTGAATCTTCCTCGTGCTGCGGGAACGTTGGGTTTAATTTTCGTCTCCGTTTTAAATATTTAAATGAGGTTGCTCATGAGGAACTTTTCTTTATTATTTTCAAGAATCGAGAGGCGCAGTTGTTTGGTAAAACAAATGTTCTTTTATTTCAGTGGACGTTGGAATTGTATCGAATTGTGAAATAAAAGAACAGTTTATACAGTAATAATGTGCTTAAATATCGTTTTGAAGAATATAATAAACCCTTAGTTCAAATATTTTAGAGTCTTGTTCAGTAAGTTCGGATGTAAATTTCATTTCGAACATGGGTTGGGCAAATGCGGCTCTTCCTAGAGTTGAGTAGTGAGGTTCTCATTTGTCGCTGTACTCGGTTTTTTTTTCCTAACTTTTTTTCTCTGATCTTGTTAATTTGACCAAGTAAGTGAAGCGCCCAAGTCGCATGTTGTTGCTTCGGTAGTAGATCTTCAAATTTCAGTTTCAATTTTGGTACAACATGTTGCTGAAAATTGTTGTACTCCACAGTGAAGTTCGTGAAGTCAAAATATCGTCCAATCTCCATACCAATCCATATATACCAATCACCATCTCACATAATTAATGCGGACGCTTTCAACAAATTTTACGCCAAATTCCAAAGATTTGACCAAAGGCCTTCGTTAAATGTTATACTTTTTAATAATAAATTTTTATAAAATTTCATTTTTTATTATTAAAATTTTGAAGTAATTATTTTGTATATTCTTTCTTTTAATTATACTTTCCTCCATGCGTACTTTACAAAAGACTTGGGTAGAATATGTAACTATATTAATTTCATTAAATTAAATTTGAATATGGGTATTTAATACTATGTAACTATTGTGTGGCTCTTTATAATATATGAAAAACCGGAATGAGGCTCTCATTGACTACATGCGAATCCACCCTTGATTTAGAATCTTGATTACCCTAGGTATGTACCCTTTAAAAGGAGTTTACTTTCTTGAAGTAAACACAACTCCGAGAAACCCCAATGATATTTCCTCCTTTTCCTTTTACTAATTTGTACGTTGTTCTTACGACACTAGTCTTTGTTTATCCTTGCTTAGTCATATAATTAAATATTTAAATAGTTTCACCCCTGTTTTATACGAAGGTCGTATAATAAATATGGTAGAAAAAGCAAATAAACACTTTGGGAGGAAAAGGCTATTTTTTTTCTCAACATAGTCTCCATTAAGGGCTACACAGTTGGTGTTGCAGTTACGAGAGAAATAAAAGCCGGATCCAGTATTAGATCAAATAAATCCTTATTTATTTATGTAAAGTGAATAGATTACATGGTATTTATAAAAGTATAAACTATTAAAAGTAAACAAATAGGTGTACTTCACCTGGACCGTAGGCTTTATAAAAAGAGAGGTTTGAGGATTCACACTCTGTCATCCTATATATATAGTATTTCAAATAGAGATAGATGACGTAGTAACCAATCATAGCCTGAAGTGGTAGGGACTAAACGTAATACGTGATAGAATTGATTTACATATTAGTTCTTGTTTATAAACATCCAAAATATACTCTAAGGCCCGGTGAACACATCCGGTTTTTCAACATGCGGCGCCACTGCGGCACCGAAGCCCAACACATAACCGGGAAATGACGCAAGTACTCATTTCGCGCCATTTGTGATAATATTCTATGCACGATTGACATGCACGACTTGTAGGTTGGTCATGATCTGCCGTTATTAGTATTTATACAAAGTGGATAAATGACGCTGACACCAGCAGTAGACGTCAAGGCGTTGGTCGTCCACGCGTCATCAAAGCAAAGGGACGTCGGATACTTTCCCACTTGGTAAAGCAAAATCGACGCGAGACAATGGCTCAGCTGACAGCCCAATACAAAGTAGGTCCAAACGCAAGTGTTTCGGAACACACAGTTCAGCGGACACTGTTGGGACTGTGCAGCAGACGCCCCACTCATGTGCCTTTGTTGACCAAGCGTCATAGTCAACTACGCTTACAGTGGACCCGGGAACATTGAGACTGGACCATGGATGAGTGGAAGAGAGTTGCCTGGTCAGATGAATCCCGATTTATTATTCATCACGTCGATGGTCGTGTCAGGGTACTCCGTCTGCCAGGCGAACAGTTGCTCCCATCTTGCACAGCAGGTCATACACAGGCTGGTGGTGGCGGTATTATGTTTTGGTGGTCGTTCTCATGGGCGACTCTGTGACCCGTAGTTGTGGTACAACAGACCATGAACGCTGCGAGCTATCTGAACATCATTGCGGATCAGTTGCACTCTTACATGGCGTGTGTCTTCCCAATGGAAATGGAATCTACCAACAGGACAACGCCCCATGTCACAAGTCTGGGATTGTGTTGGAGTGGTTCGAAGAGCATACTGATGAATTCCACTTAATGTCCTGGCCACCTAACTCGCCGGATATTAATCCGATAAAGCACGTTTGGGGTGTCATGGAGCGGCAGCTCAGAGCTCAAACACCACCATGTCCGAATATCTCGACTTTGCGTGACCGCTGCCTAGACATTTGGTACAACCTGTCTTCAGTCATGTACCAAGAACTTGTCTCATCTATGACCAGGCGAGTTGCTGCTGTTTTACAGGCCAAAAAAAGGCACGTTATTGAGTAGGTGGTCATCATGTTTTGGCTCTTACGTTTGAGTAGTATATACATTAGTGTCTCAACTCCACCATGAAGTACTTTTGTACTTTTTGGTAGATACAAAGTCGGGCTTGCTACATTGGTGACTGATGGACGTTATTTATACACAAAACATTACAACTTCAGTGGATGGTCCACGATAGGTAGTTGAATCGTCAATGTGATTCTAATCACTTTCAACCACCTGAGGCTCTGTGAAAGCAGACACTGCTCATATCACGGCTTCACTCCATTCATTGCCACTCAGCCTTCATGTCATAAGGGCAGTCACACTCGGCTGCTAAAGGCAACCTATTACAATTACAATTTTGATCTTAATACAGCTCTCAGTCTCACGCAAATGGCAATCATGCTACTAGTGACACCATTTATCCAATGTTGGCCACCTCTTAATTCTGGAGGGTGAGTATAGTATCGAGCTTAGCCACCACTACAAAAATTAACTTACGATTGATTACTATATACTACTGTGATCAAAAAGTACCCGGAATGCTGTTATAAAGCAAAAGGTATCGATATATTGGTTTAAATTTATTACATTTTCTTCAAAGTAATCTCCTCCGACGTCAATGCACTTCTGCCAACGTTTTTTCCAATCATCAAAACATACCTTAAAGCCGTTTTTGTGAAACCCCTTCAGGGTTCGAATCAAATTTTCTTTTATAGCATCAATGGACTCAAAACGGTGTCCACGAAGAGGGAGTTTCACCCGTGTAAATAAGTAAGAGTCACTTGGTGCCATTTCAGATGAATATGGAGCTTGTGGAGCCGTATTTGTTGATAGTTTTGCTAAAAATCACGAATAATAATGTCATTTTAAGAAAGCGCATTATCGTGATGCAAAACCCATGAGTTATCTCGACACAATTCAGGTCGTTTTCGACTTGTCATTTCAACGAATGATATGGGAACTTGTTCAATAATATATCTTATTGTTAAACGATGATCACTAAGTACCAATTCTCTGACCTGATTAAAATGTTGATTATTAGCCGAAGTGGATGATCTACTAGATCGTGAATCATCTACGACGGATTATCTACCTTCTTTACACTTTTTATACCAATTAAATACTGTTGTTTTTGATAAACAGTCGTCTAAAATGGCTTTATGCAACATTTCAATGTATTTGTAGCAGAAATTCCATTGCGCGAGCAAAATTGAATGCATGTTCGTTGCTCAGTTACATTTAACATTTTGGAAAAACAACTAAGGAAAAATTGTTCTCTTTTTTAAAACCAATTTATTTTTAGACGTTAAAATTAAATAAACCCTAATTGTTGCCACATGTTTATATAAGTCGTAAAAGTATTTAATAAAAGTTTGCAGACTATGTGTATTTTAAAGGAAGCATTTCTGATGCTTTTTCATCACAGTAGTATATCAGTGTAATCCAACTCTACCATGAAGTACTTATTGGTAGATACAAATTTTCACTGTTTGATACCGGTATGCTAAAATACGACTTAACCGAGAAGTACACAAGAAAAATATTAATATTTCATTGCTGGCAAACAACCTGCTGATGGAGACTTTCTATTATGCGTATATACACAGCTGAAGTACAATTTCTAAATATTTCATATCAATTATAGGAAAAGAATTTTATTCGATTCCTTCGTGTTTACATACAAAACTTCTTACCTTGCATGTACTGATGGTCAAACAAAATGCTAAGCACAGTAGTAACGTTCTTGGTGATTTCAATGGCATCATTACTTTTATATATTTCCTGGAAAGAAAAGAGCATTTTTAAATTACTACATCATACTAAAAGAAATTCTTAGTACTGAATGCAACTACACAATCCTATAGTTTTACAAAAAAGTGTAATATTCTAAAAATACATTATTCTGTAAAACATATTCATAAAATGTTCTAATAACAAAAACGAATGAACTACATTCCAGTGTAAGTATAAATTGTACAGATGAGATTAGTAGTTTTCACATGTTCATGCAATTCCTGACTTTTAGCTTACCATGTCCTTACCATGTCCTTACTACATCCTCCTGCGAATCAACTTTCTATCGACTAATGATTGTTAATGAACAGGTGACCTAGGCCATAGCGTGAATAGAATCAATGGAACACACAGTGTGAGGTAAAAAACTTTAAAATTTTATTTTAGAAAATTTATTAATAACTGCATTGCTAATTGCATCACATGAATTATTTAAAAGCATTGCAGATCTTTCGATTTTCAAAGTATTAAGTGCAAGCTTCATGTTTTATAACAATTATCATATTTATTTACTGCTACATTTAAAAAGAAATCCTTTTATTAAAATGTGACGAAATTCTCTTAAATTATAAGTGGGTTGTATTTAACGATCCAAGTAATTTCGACGAGATCTTTCATCCATCAATATTTGATTAATTTGATAATGGCAAGGGCTCGTCATCAAGATGGTGTCAATATTTTTGAGACCAGATCAAGATCTGGTCAGTTTTGTTAATGACTAGATCTTCTTCAAGACAACCACACGGAACCAACAAGAGGGTTATAATATATAGAATTTTAACCTTACAAATTTTTGGTTAGAAAAAAAGGCAGTGTATAATAATTTGACCATTGGAATACTTTTGGTGCAATGGTTTTCAGCATTCGTCGAATTGTTGTTGTAAATATAATATTTCGTACATTTTTTATCAATACCCGGGGCTATTCGCAAATGAAATTGAGTGAAAATGTTTTATGCAAAATTTTCATGTTCATGTGTAATACTAGCCACTGTGAGGCCAGCTCGGCGTTGCCCGTGACAGTTCTTTTCGTTGGGTCAGGTGTCACCACTGCTCGTTAACGCTTGCCAACCCCCGATGATTGCTACGCATTCCCATTTGGTTTGTTTCGCATATCAACAACACAGGCAACGCCGTGAAGGCCTCGAAGTGGCTATTAAGAAAAAAATACCAATGAATTAATTAAAAAATATTTCAGATTAAAATTAAAAAATTAGTCTTGACACATTAAATCTTACTGATATTGAAAACATTAAAAAAGAAAAAACTATAATTTTTAGAATGAAACACACTTTCACCCGATATGTCACGGGTTACAATTGAAAAAATTATTTATTTAAAGAAGATCACATTTAATACAAATACAAATACGAATACAAATATTGACGACCAGCAACAGGCTCAAGCCCAACAAGGCTGGTCCTTTGTTTATGAATTTCCCAATTCCCACTGACTATCCAATTGTATCTTAAATTCGTACACTCCCTATGAATTAACTATATTTTCTGGCAACGCGTTCCATTTGTCTATTATCCTATTAAAGTAGTAATTTTTCCTTAAATCCCGATTAAAATGTGTCTTATTCAATTTATACCCATGGCCCCTTGTTCTGTTATCCCTATTGAAATTTAAGCCCTCTGTGTCCCCTTGTTTTACCAACTTGAAAAGCTGAATCAAATCCCCCCTCCTTCTTCTTCTTTCCAGTGTATACATGTTTAGCTTACTTAAACGTTCATTATAGACGAAATTTGCTAGCCCCTTTATTATTTTTGTAGCTCTGTGCTGAACCCTTTCAATTACTTTACCAACTTTAAGATACCTATCCTGTGTATAATTTTCCGCAGGTTTCAAATTCGTTGAAATTTTTACTCGATCTTGAACGATCGCGAAAATAGAAAGCCTCAAATAGTCTTTGCCCGTGATAAAGTTTAAATCGCTAGCAAGAACGTTATACTAATCTGGAGGTGTCCTTCTGTGGGGGTGCATATCAGCATCAGGACTAGGTAATTTGGTATTTATTGATGGCATAAAGAATCATGCTCTTTGTTTAAATATTTAAAAGACAATTTAATATAATCAGACCACAAATTGGGTATTAGAAACAGCTTTGTTTTTTTTATCAAGATAACGATCCTAAGCACACTGCTCTCAACTTTCGCCTCTGATGTCTCTATAATTGTCCACATGTTCTGAAAACGCCTACTTAGTCGCTGGATTTTAACCCAATAGAACACATTTGGAGAGAAGTGGTGGTTAGAGTACGAAGACACGACATTAAAATGAAAAGCTAACTAAAAACCGCAATGATTGAAGAAGGAAGGAACATTAATTCAGAAATTTTAAGAAACTAGTGAACTCTTTTCTCAGACGTTTAAAAGTTGTCGTGGATATATATACTATAGGATATATATATTAACACTATATAACACTATATATTAACACTATAACATATTACTACTAAGTACTAATTTACATAAATATCACAATATTTACTAATATGAATATAATTTTTTTAAGTGTACGAAGACTTGTGAGGTAACTTTTTTGTTACTTTTTGATTATTGATTTTCCAGAAGAAAAAAATATTTTATGTAGTTTTCTTACGAAGATGTTATTAAAAAATTCCCATTCCGAAATATTAATTTTTATTTATGTATAGAGCCTTATTTCATTGAAATTCGTAAGTTTACGAACGCTTTTGGGAACCACTGTATAAAAATTAAAAACATTTTCACGATTTATTTAGTTTTCAAATAAATAAAACTATAATTTAGATTGCAGTGTGTTATGTTTTTCAGACGTTACTGAAAATTACCCTTTTGCAGTCAAGTCCTTAAATAGAAGACAGAAGGAAAACGAATTCAAGTTTACCCTTTCTAGTAAAATTTCCCCAATTTTGATGCTTTTTGCACCTTAATTGCAATTACTTTCACGAATATTTCAGATACTTCTTCCGTCTTCTTAAATAAATTACTGTATAAAGCATCCGTTTCTAATTTAACATTTTTTATGCAAAAGGGACCATATAAATTTCAGCCTCCTTAATGTTTTCGAAAATATTTCCTACAACGAAACAAAATTCTATGTGTGTGAGAATTATATACGCTCCTAACTGTAACAAACATTTAAATTGAAAGCTTGGTTTAACTCCAGTTGCCTAAACACTAAATGGGATGTCAACTGCGCTGAAACTTCTTGAAAACGCTGCTCTGGTACTTAAATTAAATATTCTACGAATCTTCAAAACTATAGTGAATGGTATTTGAAGTGGTTATTTTAGTGCTAAGTTAATTTATCTTCATTTTAAATTACTGATTTATATATACCAAGAAAAACTTGTATAAAAGCCTCTAAAATATACTTTCTGCAAAACTAAATTCAAATAAATTATCTAAAGAGAAATTAAGCTCTCCAGGTTTTACCCAAATACTTGGAAACAGACTTCTCGTTAAGGTAACATAGCAGAGCAAATGCAAGTCAAGCAACAGGATATTGATTATGTATGGTAATTAATCTCTTGAAGCCATGAAAACTTATTTATGAGATGAAGGTAATGTATAAGTAATCGAGGCTCAGCTTAAATATTATGCTAAAGTGATGGATGTGGTACACATAAAAGATAAGATATATATATTAATACGTTTAAAATGCTTACTTATACGCTTGAAAAGACGAATAACGCTGCGAAATTGAATAAAATTCTATTGAATATATTTTACTTTAGATTTTCAGCTAAAACGCTGCATGGTATAAAAATGAAAGAAGCAGATCTACCACATGAAAATTATCGAAAAGACCCTTTACATTTTTGCAAAAAATTGAATTTTGAGAATGTTTCATAAATTAAAAATTAAAAATATAACGGAAATGAGAACTATGAATATTTATATATTAAAATAAATTTTGCTAATTGAATTGCCCAGACACCTCGTGACTCCGCCATTTTCAGTCTTCACCTGCTACTATTCTGCATACTATTTCTCCTCCATTCCTCCATCATCTCTGTCCGCCGTCACTATTCAACATTTTAAATACAAACTTAAGGGGGTCCGGGACACATCGGACAAAATTTTTTATTAATTAATTTAGAATTTAGAATTTTTTTGTACTGATTACCCATCTAACTAATAAGCGAATTCACAACACTAAATTGTTACAAAAGTTTTTTAAAAATTTTAAATTAAAATTTTTTGTAAAAAAGAGGGGTCAATTTAAATTGTTATAGCTCAAAATATTCTTGGTCAATTTTCAAAATTCTTGCAGTAAATTATTCACAAATTTATAAACTTTAATTTTGATTCAACAATTTAAAAAACATTAATTTAATAAAAAATAAAAAATATTTGAATGAAAATTTTTGAAAATTTTAAGGTACTTTTTTAAAAAAAAGTCATACTTTTAAAAGTAAATATTTGTTTTAAATTTGCTGAATCAAACTTAAAGTATAATGTTTGAAAAAGATGTATTCCAAATTTCAACCCTTAAACTTTATCGGTTTTCGACTTATAGCAATTTGAATACAGGAAATCTTGAAAAAAAGTATCATGGAGAAAAACGCATTTAAAGTTTTAACGACAGATGTTGTTGCCATGACAACAACTGTCAAGAGTGTCAGATTTTCTAAACAACGCAAAACAAAAATTATTATATCTCTAGTTCTAATTAAGATAGAAACATGATTTAAACGTCATTTTAAGCAAAAAAACATAGAGAATATCTTAAAATCATAAAAATAATTTCGAAAATTTGACGATTTTTGTGTCCCGGACCCCCTTAAGCCCCCCAAGATTTGTTTCGTTGAATTATTATCTAAAGCCCAGAAATAAGAGCGACAAATCTTGACATTTACTTTGAAGCTTGAGTTTTCACAGACCCCTATACCAAACCGAATTTAAAGACCCGCGCGTTTTATTCAAAACTCATTTATAAAAATAATTACTTTTGCTGCTCGGTATCTAAATAATTTGGTAATTTGTAATTAAAGTCGTACTAGAGCAACACAACGGGCTATTGACGACGGTCTGGGATCAATCCCTTAAGTGAAAGATCCGAGGATAACACCTCGTAATTTCGAACCACGGTCAGATAACGAAGTAACACCTGAGCTGGCACCCCACTCTCCAAACTTCCACGCCAACCCAACGTGAGTACTTTCTGCCACGACAGATTTAAGATGCACCAGCCGCCTCTACACCATACGTTTACAAACATCCATACCCGAACCCGGATTCGAACCAGGAACCTTCCGATCTAGAGGCTAACACCTTAACCACTATACCGGTTGGTTGGCCACACACATTAATGGGAATAAGTTCAGGTAAGGTAAGGTGTAATTTTAGTTAACGTCATACTAGAGCAACACAATAAGCTATTAACGACAGTCCGGGTAATTGGTAATTTTTTTAATTAACGTCGTACTTGAGCAACACAACGGGCTATAGACGACGGTCCGGAATCAGTCCCTTAAGGGAAAGATTCGAGGACAACACCTCGTAATTTTGAACCACGGTCAGATGACGAAGCAACACCTGAGCTGGCACCCCACTCTCCAAACTTCCACGCCAACCCAACGTGAGTACTTTCTGCCACGACAGATTTAAGATGCACCAGCCGCCTCTACACCATACGTTTACAAACATCCATACCCGAACCCGGATTCGAACCAGGAACCTTCCGATCTAGAGGCTAACACCTTAACCACTATACCGGTTGGTTGGCCACACACATTAATGGGAATAAGTTCAGGTAAGGTAAGGTGTAATTTTAGTTAACGTCATACTAGAGCGACACAATAAGCTATTAACGACAGTCCGGGTAATTGGTAATTTTTTTAATTAACGTCGTACTTGAGCAACACAACGGGCTATTGACGACGGTCCGGAATCAGTCCCTTAAGGGAAAGATTCGAGGACAACACCTCGTAATTTTGAACCACGGTCAGATGACGAAGCAACACCTGAGCTGGCACCCCACTCTCCAAACTTCCACGCCAACCCAACGTGAGTACTTTCTGCCACAACAGATTTAAGATGCACCAGCCGCCTCTACACCATACGTTTACAAACATCCATACCCGAACCCGGATTCGAACCAGGAACCTTCCGATCTAGAGGCTAACACCTTAACCACTATACCGGTTGGTCGGCCACACACATTAATGGGAATAAGTTCAGGTAAGGTAAGGTGTAATTTTAGTTAACGTCATACTAGAGCGACACAATAAGCTATTAACGACAGTCCGGGTAATTGGTAATTTTTTTAATTAACGTCGTACTTGAGCAACACAACGGGCTATTGACGACGGTCCGGAATCAGTCCCTTAAGGGAAAGATTAGAGGACAACACCTCGTAATTTTGAACCACGGTCAGATGACGAAGCAACACCTGAGCTGGCACCCCTCTCTCCAAACTTCCACACTAACCCAACGTGAGGACTTTCGACCACGACAGATTTAAGGTGCATCAGCCGCCTCTACTCCATACATTTACAAACATCCCTTCCCGAACCCGGATTCGAACCAGGAACCTTCCAATCTAGAGGCTAACACCTTAACCACTATTCCGGTTGGTCGGCCACACAAAATAATGGGAATAAGTTCAGGTAAGGTAAGGTGTAATTTTAAATAAAGTCGTACTAGAGCAACACAATGGGCTATTGAAGACGGTCAGGGATCAGTCCCCTATGGTAAGGTAATGGTAAGGTAATTTTTAGTTAACGTCATACTAGAACACCACAATGGGCTATTGACGACAGTGCGTGATCAATCCCTTAAGGGAAATATACGAAGACAACACCTCGTAATTTCGAACCACAGACAGATGACGAAGCAACACCTGAGCTGGCACCCCACTCTACAAACTTCCACACTAACCCAACGTGAGGACTTTCGGCCACGACAGATTTAAAGTGCACCAGCCGCCTCTACACCATACGCTTACAAACATTCAGACCCGGACCCGGATTCAAACCAGGAACCTCCCGATCTAGAGGCTAACACCTTAACCACTATACCGGTTAGTCGGCTCGGTATCTAGAAATGCGATAGTCAGTTATTTATTTTGAATTGTATCCGAGTAAAGGCAACGCAATGCGTTCATATGAGAGCATATCTTGCCATTAGGAACTTTTGCTCGAATGAAATCATTGGTTTCTATTCAAAGATATATTTAAATGAGTGGACTACGCATATCACTTACGGAACACCTGTTACGAAACAACTCATCTCATCAGAAAAAGGGAAAAAAATCAGAAAAATTAAGTGGTATGGTTATGGTAATTTTAGTTAACGTCGCGCGTACTAGAGCAACACAACGGACTTTTGATGACGGTACGGGATCAATCCTCTAAAGGGAAAGATCCTAGGAAAACACCCCTTAATTTTGAGCGACGGTTCGATGACGGGAAAAATAAAGAGGTTAAATGAAAAATATTTAATATAATGTCGATGGAACGGACTAGATAGCTTTAGTATTCCGAGGAGCCGTAATTTTTGGCCCATCCGACAGTCGAGACAGTACTCAAGTAGTCTTCTCACCCCAAGTACTGGTCACGACCAAAGATGTTTAACTTGGGTGGTCGAACGAGCGATCCGCTGCACCTTGCTTTAAGAGAGTTAAAATTAGAATATTAAGGGTGGAGTCGAGTAAAGGAAGATAGGTAGAGTGATGTACTTTAACAATCAAGTGACTACATACATAGAAATCTGAACAGGTGCGTGTTTTTCATTCAGAAACCTAATCTTGAAATTTGAAAAAGAGCCATAAGGATTCGATTTGGAACTGGATATACACTACCATACAATAATGGACCGGATGACAGTGGAGATTTGCATAAAATCCGACTGCTTGTTTGAGGGTGTTTTTAGTGGTATGGCCTGGGAACTTTACATGTTGTTCCTGGTCAATTGAACGCCGGCGCCTACATGAACATTTTGGACAATCAGGCTCTACCCAAGCTCTGGCATTTTTTATCGAATGGACGAATGTTACTTCCGGGACGACAACGTTCCATGTCATGTTGCAGCCTCTGCCACGCAGTGGTATCGAGATATGGATGTAAAACGTCTTCCCTGGCCTGCTTAGAGTCCCGACCTAAACCCCATAGAGCATTTGTAGGACGCGTTAAAACGACTCTTACGGATCAGGGATCCACGTCCGAAATCTAGAGCTGAGCTGGTGACATTCTTGCAGCAGGACTGGACACAGATACCCATAGCTTTGTATGAAAACTTTGTTGAAAGTATGCCTAGAAGGGTTGAGATTGTAAGTGCAGCTCGTGGTGGACCATCCCCCTATTAAAGCATGTATTATTTCCCTTATACCATCACATCTGGCTGTCCGGTCCATTATTGTAGGGTAATGTATGTTTGCTGGCTAAAGAAATGTATGTATAACTAAAGAAAACTTTAACCTGTTGTGACTACGGCTATAAATATAAATAACACAATTCCTTCTTTGCTGGGCCGACCAACCGGTATAGTGGTTAAGGTGTTGGCCTCTAGATCGGAAGGTTCCTGGTTCGAATCCGGGTCCGGGCATGGATGTTTGTAAACGTATGGTGTAGAGGCGGCTGGTGCTCCTTAAATCTGTCGTGGCGAAAGTCCTCACGTTGGGTTGGCGTGGAAGTTTGGAGAGTGGGGTGCCAGCTCAGGTGTTGCTTCGTCATCTGACCGTGGTTCAAAATTACGAGGTGTTGTCCTCGGATCTTTCCCTTAAGGGACTGATCCCGGACCGTCGTCAATAGCCCGTTGTGTTGCTCTAGTACGACGTTAACTAAAAAATTACCAATTCCTTCTTTGCTGGATTTGTATACCTTTCAAGATACAACTGCTATATTGGCCGTAGTCTAAATTCTTTCTAGGCACGATCAAGTGGTGGTACAACTGCTGTACCCGCCGTGGTCTAAACCTTTCGACTACTGCTATAGATATTTTTTTTTATTTCCAATGTCAAGGCTGGGTACAGATTGCAAAGACAAATACAATACATGATACAATACAGAAATACAATACAGTACAGAATTGACCGAAGTCATTGTAGCCTTATACAAGGCCAGAAGTGATGGTCAATTGTGAAGGGGCACCCAATGGGTGGACCATCATTGTCCCTAACAAAGGACAGCACAATTTACATCCATGCCCTGACCCGGATTCGAACCAGGAACCTTCCGATCCAGAGGCCAGCACCTTGACCACTAGACCGGTCGGTCGGCACGGCTATAGATATAACAAATGCGATTTCTTCTTGGCACGATTCTTATAACTTTCAAGGTAAAACTTCTGTACAGGTCGTAGTCTAAATTATTTCTTGGCACGATCAAAGTACAACTGCTGTACCGTCCGTAGTCTAAAGGTTAAATGAAACTTTGACGGTTTAGGAAGATTACTAATATGAGAAATTATCCGAACTACCAGGACGTCTTAAAAATTTTAAAGAGTCGCCTGAATAACTGAAGGGTGATGGTGCTTTCTTTACGAATTGGCTGATTCATATGCAGCTTACGGTTCCTCTAAAACCTTTGTTGAAAACAATAATTTCCGTACTAAAACTGATGTCAAACGGCTTACTTGTCTGAAAAATATTGTTTAGGAGGCATTTTCAGTGTTTACAGACCACCCAGAGACCAGGATTTTACTTCCGGTTACCCAATACGGAACGAGAGAAATTTTCATTGTAACCACACAATCCACAGAAAGGTGAGGACTTTAGATCAGGTTAGTCAATACAGAATGTAAACAGGCCGTTTTGTCACAAAATACTAACGCCATTTACATTTTATTTTACACTAGCCACTGCGTGGCTAGCCCGGCGTTGCCCGTGCCAGTTGCTTTTGTGGAGTTATTGGTTTCCTTGTCAAACCAAATGGGAATAAATGGAAAACCTATTGTATAACAGACATCACGGATTCACAATTGGTTTGCTTCGCAAAACCAATTATGAATATATGAACTATGATTTGCTTCGCAAACCAACACCACGGGCAACGCCGTAATGGTCTCGTCATTCTCAAATTCGGCAAAATTCGAATTGCGAAGAGATCCAATCGGCGAGATGTCACGATCTCTTGCGAAAATATAAATTTTCATTTGAAAAATTACTTATTAAAAGAAATTCAAGGTATCCATTTAGTGTAAAACTTTCCGCAGATTTCAAATTCGTTGAATATTTCAATTTTTCTTTAACGATCCCGATTTTACAAAAAAAAGAACTAACCAATGGCAGTAAAAATGTTCTCTGTCGAATCGTTTGAGCAGAGACTAAGCATTCCCATTTAATTGCGAAGAGCGGAAGGTGAAAAACCTTGGCATAGTTCCAAAGGCTGACATCAATAGTGACGATTGTGACGTGACTTCAGAAGGGTATTAATAGCAAAATTATGTCCTTTCTTCAATTGCCGGAGCGGGACGGAACAAAGACATAAGGGTGAAAAAAAATATTAAATTCATTCTAAAATGTTCTAGATTAAATTTTAAAATTCGACTCGACCCTAAAATTGCAAAATTTTGGACTACCTGTGTGCCAAATTCCTTTACTGTAAGAGCCATAGATTCGTCAGGACTTTGTGTGCGAGAAACAAACAAACAGACAAACACTTCTTTTCATACTATTAGAGATAAAAGATGATTCTCTAGACGAAGACATTAAATTTTGAAACATGGTCTTCGTTATTTCGTATGCTAGTGAAGGAAATTTTCATGAATGTTCGCGACGCATGTAACTCCATGAAAGTGGTTGGCGCTATCCTTAATTGGCTTAACTTTTAACGTATTTGGAGAGCGCCAAAAGCGTTACCGATTTCTCAATCTGTGCCTGATCTTTTGACGCGATAGAACGAAATCGTCAGCGTTTCCTTAAAGGAACTATTCTTTAGAACTGTACATCTCTTTCTTTGTACTTAAGATAGTACAGCAATCATTGTAAATAAACGTAATTATAGTCCACTGAAGTTTTCCTTTTTGTGTAAGCCTACAAAGTGTATTTGTTTCGACAAGAAAATTATTCATGCAATCGTATCAAATTAATTTGTTATTATTTTGCTTATGTATGTGCAATTCAGAAATATCGCATCCCTGATACAAGAGCGCTAAAAGTCAAAATATTGACAGGAAATCTGAGTACAAGACTATTCACCGTGGTTCGTCGTTCCAATTCTAGCAACGGAGGGATGGTAATGGTAATTTTAGTTAACGTCGTACTGGAGCAACACAACGGGCTATTGACGACGGTCCGGGATCAATCCCTTAAGGGAAAAATAAAAGGACACCTCGTAATTTTGAACCACGTTCAGGTAATGGTAATTTTTAGTTAACGTCGTACTAGAGAACCACAACGGGCTATTGACGACGGTCCGGGATCAATCCCTTAAGGGAAAGATCCAAGGACAACACCTCGTAGTTTCGAACCACGGTCAGATTGCGAAGCAACACCTGAACTGGCGCCCCACTCTCCAAACTTGGCAATGTAGGGAAGTATTGCGTTAGTTCATTGTAAATGAATAAAAAACAATTATAAATACATAAGATAATTTATTAATATATAATATATGAGATGGGAGTAACAGTATTTTGACATTAATTGATACAAGCAATTAAGAAAGTCTAGCGCAGATGTAATCTAATATTTCTTTATATTCAAAATAATTCCCTCTTCGATAACAGTAACATTTTTGAAATTAAAGTATCGACATTTTACGCTCTCTAATTGAAAGCGAGTTGCTTGTGACAAAAATGTATCACAAGATAAAAATAAAACATATGTACATCACTACTGCGTTATATTTACAACACATTTATCTCGTTTGATAGTACCCCATCTAAAATGCTGAAAGCAATCATCTTTTGATTAAAAACTTAATAATTCAAACGACTCTTAACTAATAAAACCAGACGACAGACTAAAATAATTACGGTCGCATCAATTCGTGGAAAAGAAATATTTTCGCTCGGCGAATTCTCAAGGCATATGGGTAATTGTACTTTTCAGAACAAATGAAATGCAATATTAAATAAAAGAAGCGATTACATTAATTATTCAGACGCATACTCACCCAGGATGAATTTATGCAACTCACTTTACGAAATTTTCATATTAGTCACGTCTTCTCGACGTCAGGTGGCGATCGATACTCTCGCAATTTACCACCCATGAATCTATTCTGAGGTAGAGAGTGTGTTTTTAGATTTCGCTTATATCCGCGAACTGAATGAGATGGGTTAAAGACACTCATTATAGAAATCCTGGTTTAAAGGTTGGACAAAGTAGGTAGGTAGATAATTAACTTCGCACACAACGGGCTATTGTGGAAGGATAAGATGTGAAAGTACTTGAAGAAAGTTGGATAAAGAACACAAGCCTCTTCATCAAATCTTCTGCATACCAACACATAGACTATGAACCCAAGAGGTAGGTAGGTAGCCAGTTAATTAACGTAGCACTGTAGAAACACAACGGGCTATTGGCGATTATCTGAGATCAACCCCGAAGTGAAAGATCTGGAAGTACTTTTGAAGAAAGTTTAATGAAGAACACACCATCTCTTCAGCAAATCTTATGCAAACCAACATTGACTATGAACCCAAGAGGTAGATGGGTAGGCAGTTAATTAACTTCGCACTGTAACAACACAGCGGGCTATTGGCGATTATCCGAGATCAACCCCGAAGTGAAAGATCTGGAAGTACTTTTGAAGAAAGTTTAATGAAGAACACACCATCTCTTCAGCAAATCTTATGCAAACCAACATTGACTATGAACCCAAGAGGTAGATGGGTAGGCAGTTAATTAACTTCGCACTGTAACAACACAGCGGGCTATTGGCGATTATCTGAGATCAACCCCGAAGTGAAAGATCTGGAAGTACTTTTGAAGAAAGTTTAATGAAGAACACACCATCTCTTCAGCAAATCTTATGCAAACCAACATTGACTATGAACCCAAGAGGTAGATGGGTAGGCAGTTAATTAACTTCGCACTGTAACAACACAGCGGGCTATTGGCGATTATCTGAGATCAACCCCGAAGTGAAAGATCTGGAAGTACTTTTGAAGAAAGTTTAATGAAGAACACACCATCTCTTCAGCAAATCTTATGCAAACCAACATTGACTATGAACCCAAGAGGTAGATGGGTAGGCAGTTAATTAACTTCGCACTGTAACAACACAGCGGGCTATTGGCGATTATCTGAGATCAACCCCGAAGTGAAAGATCTGGAAGTACTTTTGAAGAAAGTTTAATGAAGAACACACCATCTCTTCAGCAAATCTTATGCAAACCAACATTGACTATGAACCCAAGAGGTAGATGGGTAGGCAGTTAATTAACTTCGCACTGTAACAACACAGCGGGCTATTGGCGATTATCCGAGATCAACCCCGAAGTGAAAGATCTGGAAGTACTTTTGAAGAAAGTTTAATGAAGAACACACCATCTCTTCAGCAAATCTTATGCAAACCAACATTGACTATGAACCCAAGAGGTAGATGGGTAGGCAGTTAATTAACTTCGCACTGTAACAACACAGCGGGCTATTGGCGATTATCTGAGATCAACCCCGAAGTGAAAGATCTGGAAGTACTTTTGAAGAAAGTTTAATGAAGAACACACCATCTCTTCAGCAAATCTTATGCAAACCAACATTGACTATGAACCCAAGAGGTAGATGGGTAGGCAGTTAATTAACTTCGCACTGTAACAACACAGCGGGCTATTGGCGATTATCTGAGATCAACCCCGAAGTGAAAGATCTGGAAGTACTTTTGAAGAAAGTTTAATGAAGAACACACCATCTCTTCAGCAAATCTTATGCAAACCAACATTGACTATGAACCCAAGAGGTAGATGGGTAGGCAGTTAATTAACTTCGCACTGTAACAACACAGCGGGCTATTGGCGATTATCTGAGATCAACCCCGAAGTGAAAGATCTGGAAGTACTTTTGAAGAAAGTTTAATGAAGAACACACCATCTCTTCAGCAAATCTTATGCAAACCAACATTGACTATGAACCCAAGAGGTAGATGGGTAGGCAGTTAATTAACTTCGCACTGTAACAACACAGCGGGCTATTGGCGATTATCTGAGATCAACCCCGAAGTGAAAGATCTGGAAGTACTTTTGAAGAAAGTTTAATGAAGAACACACCATCTCTTCAGCAAATCTTATGCAAACCAACATTGACTATGAACCCAAGAGGTAGATGGGTAGGCAGTTAATTAACTTCGCACTGTAACAACACAGCGGGCTATTGGCGATTATCTGAGATCAACCCCGAAGTGAAAGATCTGGAAGTACTTTTGAAGAAAGTTTAATGAAGAACACACCATCTCTTCAGCAAATCTTATGCAAACCAACATTGACTATGAACCCAAGAGGTAGATGGGTAGGCAGTTAATTAACTTCGCACTGTAACAACACAGCGGGCTATTGGCGATTATCTGAGATCAACCCCGAAGTGAAAGATCTGGAAGTACTTTTGAAGAAAGTTTAATGAAGAACACACCATCTCTTCAGCAAATCTTATGCAAACCAACATTGACTATGAACCCAAGAGGTAGATGGGTAGGCAGTTAATTAACTTCGCACTGTAACAACACAGCGGGCTATTGGCGATTATCTGAGATCAACCCCGAAGTGAAAGATCTGGAAGTACTTTTGAAGAAAGTTTAATGAAGAACACACCATCTCTTCAGCAAATCTTATGCAAACCAACATTGACTATGAACCCAAGAGGTAGATGGGTAGGCAGTTAATTAACTTCGCACTGTAACAACACAGCGGGCTATTGGCGATTATCTGAGATCAACCCCGAAGTGAAAGATCTGGAAGTACTTTTGAAGAAAGTTTAATGAAGAACACACCATCTCTTCAGCAAATCTTATGCAAACCAACATTGACTATGAACCCAAGAGGTAGATGGGTAGGCAGTTAATTAACTTCGCACTGTAACAACACAGCGGGCTATTGGCGATTATCTGAGATCAACCCCGAAGTGAAAGATCTGGAAGTACTTTTGAAGAAAGTTTAATGAAGAACACACCATCTCTTCAGCAAATCTTATGCAAACCAACATTGACTATGAACCCAAGAGGTAGATGGGTAGGCAGTTAATTAACTTCGCACTGTAACAACACAGCGGGCTATTGGCGATTATCTGAGATCAACCCCGAAGTGAAAGATCTGGAAGTACTTTTGAAGAAAGTTTAATGAAGAACACACCATCTCTTCAGCAAATCTTATGCAAACCAACATTGACTATGAACCCAAGAGGTAGATGGGTAGGCAGTTAATTAACTTCGCACTGTAACAACACAGCGGGCTATTGGCGATTATCTGAGATCAACCCCGAAGTGAAAGATCTGGAAGTACTTTTGAAGAAAGTTTAATGAAGAACACACCATCTCTTCAGCAAATCTTATGCAAACCAACATTGACTATGAACCCAAGAGGTAGATGGGTAGGCAGTTAATTAACTTCGCACTGTAACAACACAGCGGGCTATTGGCGATTATCTGAGATCAACCCCGAAGTGAAAGATCTGGAAGTACTTTTGAAGAAAGTTTAATGAAGAACACACCATCTCTTCAGCAAATCTTATGCAAACCAACATTGACTATGAACCCAAGAGGTAGATGGGTAGGCAGTTAATTAACTTCGCACTGTAACAACACAGCGGGCTATTGGCGATTATCCGAGATCAACCCCGAAGTGAAAGATCTGGAAGTACTTTTGAAGAAAGTTTAATGAAGAACACACCATCTCTTCAGCAAATCTTATGCAAACCAACATTGACTATGAACCCAAGAGGTAGATGGGTAGGCAGTTAATTAACTTCGCACTGTAACAACACAGCGGGCTATTGGCGATTATCTGAGATCAACCCCGAAGTGAAAGATCTGGAAGTACTTTTGAAGAAAGTTTAATGAAGAACACACCATCTCTTCAGCAAATCTTATGCAAACCAACATTGACTATGAACCCAAGAGGTAGATGGGTAGGCAGTTAATTAACTTCGCACTGTAACAACACAGCGGGCTATTGGCGATTATCTGAGATCAACCCCGAAGTGAAAGATCTGGAAGTACTTTTGAAGAAAGTTTAATGAAGAACACACCATCTCTTCAGCAAATCTTATGCAAACCAACATTGACTATGAACCCAAGAGGTAGATGGGTAGGCAGTTAATTAACTTCGCACTGTAACAACACAGCGGGCTATTGGCGATTATCCGAGATCAACCCCGAAGTGAAAGATCTGGAAGTACTTTTGAAGAAAGTTTAATGAAGAACACACCATCTCTTCAGCAAATCTTATGCAAACCAACATTGACTATGAACCCAAGAGGTAGATGGGTAGGCAGTTAATTAACTTCGCACTGTAACAACACAGCGGGCTATTGGCGATTATCTGAGATCAACCCCGAAGTGAAAGATCTGGAAGTACTTTTGAAGAAAGTTTAATGAAGAACACACCATCTCTTCAGCAAATCTTATGCAAACCAACATTGACTATGAACCCAAGAGGTAGATGGGTAGGCAGTTAATTAACTTCGCACTGTAACAACACAGCGGGCTATTGGCGATTATCTGAGATCAACCCCGAAGTGAAAGATCTGGAAGTACTTTTGAAGAAAGTTTAATGAAGAACACACCATCTCTTCAGCAAATCTTATGCAAACCAACATTGACTATGAACCCAAGAGGTAGATGGGTAGGCAGTTAATTAACTTCGCACTGTAACAACACAGCGGGCTATTGGCGATTATCTGAGATCAACCCCGAAGTGAAAGATCTGGAAGTACTTTTGAAGAAAGTTTAATGAAGAACACACCATCTCTTCAGCAAATCTTATGCAAACCAACATTGACTATGAACCCAAGAGGTAGATGGGTAGGCAGTTAATTAACTTCGCACTGTAACAACACAGCGGGCTATTGGCGATTATCCGAGATCAACCCCGAAGTGAAAGATCTGGAAGTACTTTTGAAGAAAGTTTAATGAAGAACACACCATCTCTTCAGCAAATCTTATGCAAACCAACATTGACTATGAACCCAAGAGGTAGATGGGTAGGCAGTTAATTAACTTCGCACTGTAACAACACAGCGGGCTATTGGCGATTATCTGAGATCAACCCCGAAGTGAAAGATCTGGAAGTACTTTTGAAGAAAGTTTAATGAAGAACACACCATCTCTTCAGCAAATCTTATGCAAACCAACATTGACTATGAACCCAAGAGGTAGATGGGTAGGCAGTTAATTAACTTCGCACTGTAACAACACAGCGGGCTATTGGCGATTATCTGAGATCAACCCCGAAGTGAAAGATCTGGAAGTACTTTTGAAGAAAGTTTAATGAAGAACACACCATCTCTTCAGCAAATCTTATGCAAACCAACATTGACTATGAACCCAAGAGGTAGATGGGTAGGCAGTTAATTAACTTCGCACTGTAACAACACAGCGGGCTATTGGCGATTATCTGAGATCAACCCCGAAGTGAAAGATCTGGAAGTACTTTTGAAGAAAGTTTAATGAAGAACACACCATCTCTTCAGCAAATCTTATGCAAACCAACATTGACTATGAACCCAAGAGGTAGATGGGTAGGCAGTTAATTAACTTCGCACTGTAACAACACAGCGGGCTATTGGCGATTATCTGAGATCAACCCCGAAGTGAAAGATCTGGAAGTACTTTTGAAGAAAGTTTAATGAAGAACACACCATCTCTTCAGCAAATCTTATGCAAACCAACATTGACTATGAACCCAAGAGGTAGATGGGTAGGCAGTTAATTAACTTCGCACTGTAACAACACAGCGGGCTATTGGCGATTATCTGAGATCAACCCCGAAGTGAAAGATCTGGAAGTACTTTTGAAGAAAGTTTAATGAAGAACACACCATCTCTTCAGCAAATCTTATGCAAACCAACATTGACTATGAACCCAAGAGGTAGATGGGTAGGCAGTTAATTAACTTCGCACTGTAACAACACAGCGGGCTATTGGCGATTATCTGAGATCAACCCCGAAGTGAAAGATCTGGAAGTACTTTTGAAGAAAGTTTAATGAAGAACACACCATCTCTTCAGCAAATCTTATGCAAACCAACATTGACTATGAACCCAAGAGGTAGATGGGTAGGCAGTTAATTAACTTCGCACTGTAACAACACAGCGGGCTATTGGCGATTATCTGAGATCAACCCCGAAGTGAAAGATCTGGAAGTACTTTTGAAGAAAGTTTAATGAAGAACACACCATCTCTTCAGCAAATCTTATGCAAACCAACATTGACTATGAACCCAAGAGGTAGATGGGTAGGCAGTTAATTAACTTCGCACTGTAACAACACAGCGGGCTATTGGCGATTATCTGAGATCAACCCCGAAGTGAAAGATCTGGAAGTACTTTTGAAGAAAGTTTAATGAAGAACACACCATCTCTTCAGCAAATCTTATGCAAACCAACATTGACTATGAACCCAAGAGGTAGATGGGTAGGCAGTTAATTAACTTCGCACTGTAACAACACAGCGGGCTATTGGCGATTATCTGAGATCAACCCCGAAGTGAAAGATCTGGAAGTACTTTTGAAGAAAGTTTAATGAAGAACACACCATCTCTTCAGCAAATCTTATGCAAACCAACATTGACTATGAACCCAAGAGGTAGATGGGTAGGCAGTTAATTAACTTCGCACTGTAACAACACAGCGGGCTATTGGCGATTATCTGAGATCAACCCCGAAGTGAAAGATCTGGAAGTACTTTTGAAGAAAGTTTAATGAAGAACACACCATCTCTTCAGCAAATCTTATGCAAACCAACATTGACTATGAACCCAAGAGGTAGATGGGTAGGCAGTTAATTAACTTCGCACTGTAACAACACAGCGGGCTATTGGCGATTATCTGAGATCAACCCCGAAGTGAAAGATCTGGAAGTACTTTTGAAGAAAGTTTAATGAAGAACACACCATCTCTTCAGCAAATCTTATGCAAACCAACATTGACTATGAACCCAAGAGGTAGATGGGTAGGCAGTTAATTAACTTCGCACTGTAACAACACAGCGGGCTATTGGCGATTATCTGAGATCAACCCCGAAGTGAAAGATCTGGAAGTACTTTTGAAGAAAGTTTAATGAAGAACACACCATCTCTTCAGCAAATCTTATGCAAACCAACATTGACTATGAACCCAAGAGGTAGATGGGTAGGCAGTTAATTAACTTCGCACTGTAACAACACAGCGGGCTATTGGCGATTATCTGAGATCAACCCCGAAGTGAAAGATCTGGAAGTACTTTTGAAGAAAGTTTAATGAAGAACACACCATCTCTTCAGCAAATCTTATGCAAACCAACATTGACTATGAACCCAAGAGGTAGATGGGTAGGCAGTTAATTAACTTCGCACTGTAACAACACAGCGGGCTATTGGCGATTATCTGAGATCAACCCCGAAGTGAAAGATCTGGAAGTACTTTTGAAGAAAGTTTAATGAAGAACACACCATCTCTTCAGCAAATCTTATGCAAACCAACATTGACTATGAACCCAAGAGGTAGATGGGTAGGCAGTTAATTAACTTCGCACTGTAACAACACAGCGGGCTATTGGCGATTATCTGAGATCAACCCCGAAGTGAAAGATCTGGAAGTACTTTTGAAGAAAGTTTAATGAAGAACACACCATCTCTTCAGCAAATCTTATGCAAACCAACATTGACTATGAACCCAAGAGGTAGATGGGTAGGCAGTTAATTAACTTCGCACTGTAACAACACAGCGGGCTATTGGCGATTATCTGAGATCAACCCCGAAGTGAAATATCTGGAAGTACTTTTGAAGAAAGTTTAATGAAGAACACACCATCTCTTCAGCAAATCTTATGCAAACCAACATTGACTATGAACCCAAGAGGTAGATGGGTAGGCAGTTAATTAACTTCGCACTGTAACAACACAGCGGGCTATTGGCGATTATCTGAGATCAACCCCGAAGTGAAAGATCTGGAAGTACTTTTGAAGAAAGTTTAATGAAGAACACACCATCTCTTCAGCAAATCTTATGCAAACCAACATTGACTATGAACCCAAGAGGTAGATGGGTAGGCAGTTAATTAACTTCGCACTGTAACAACACAGCGGGCTATTGGCGATTATCTGAGATCAACCCCGAAGTGAAAGATCTGGAAGTACTTTTGAAGAAAGTTTAATGAAGAACACACCATCTCTTCAGCAAATCTTATGCAAACCAACATTGACTATGAACCCAAGAGGTAGATGGGTAGGCAGTTAATTAACTTCGCACTGTAACAACACAGCGGTCTATTGGCGATTATCTGAGATCAACCCCGAAGTGAAAGATCTGGAAGTACTTTTGAAGAAAGTTTAATGAAGAACACACCATCTCTTCAGCAAATCTTATGCAAACCAACATTGACTATGAACCCAAGAGGTAGATGGGTAGGCAGTTAATTAACTTCGCACTGTAACAACACAGCGGGCTATTGGCGATTATCTGAGATCAACCCCGAAGTGAAAGATCTGGAAGTACTTTTGAAGAAAGTTTAATGAAGAACACACCATCTCTTCAGCAAATCTTATGCAAACCAACATTGACTATGAACCCAAGAGGTAGATGGGTAGGCAGTTAATTAACTTCGCACTGTAACAACACAGCGGGCTATTGGCGATTATCTGAGATCAACCCCGAAGTGAAAGATCTGGAAGTACTTTTGAAGAAAGTTTAATGAAGAACACACCATCTCTTCAGCAAATCTTCTGCAAACCAACATTGACTATGAACCCAAGAGGTAGATGGGTAGGCAGTTAATTAACTTCGCACTGTAACAACACAGCGGGCTATTGGCGATTATCTGAGATCAACCCCGAAGTAAAAGATCTGGAAGTACTTTTGAAGAAAGTTTAATGAAGAACACACCATCTCTTCAGCAAATCTTATGCAAACCAACATTGACTATGAACCCAAGAGGTAGATGGGTAGGCAGTTAATTAACTTCGCACTGTAACAACACAGCGGGCTATTGGCGATTATCTGAGATCAACCCCGAAGTGAAAGATCTGGAAGTACTTTTGAAGAAAGTTTAATGAAGAACACACCATCTCTTCAGCAAATCTTATGCAAACCAACATTGACTATGAACCCAAGAGGTAGATGGGTAGGCAGTTAATTAACTTCGCACTGTAACAACACAGCGGGCTATTGGCGATTATCTGAGATCAACCCCGAAGTGAAAGATCTGGAAGTACTTTTGAAGAAAGTTTAATGAAGAACACACCATCTCTTCAGCAAATCTTCTGCAAACCAACATTGACTATGAACCCAAGAGGTAGATGGGTAGGCAGTTAATTAACTTCGCACTGTAACAACACAGCGGGCTATTGGCGATTATCTGAGATCAACCCCGAAGTGAAAGATCTGGAAGTACTTTTGAAGAAAGTTTAATGAAGAACACACCATCTCTTCAGCAAATCTTATGCAAACCAACATTGACTATGAACCCAAGAGGTAGATGGGTAGGCAGTTAATTAACTTCGCACTGTAACAACACAGCGGGCTATTGGCGATTATCTGAGATCAACCCCGAAGTGAAAGATCTGGAAGTACTTTTGAAGAAAGTTGGATGAAGAACACGCCATCTCTTCAGCAAATCTTCTGCAAACCAACATTGACGATGAACCCAAGAGGTGAATGGGTAGCCAGTTAATTAACGTCGCACTGTAACAACACAGCGGGCTATTGGCGATTATCTGAGATCAACCCCGAAGTGAAAGATCTGGAAGTACTTTTGAAGAAAGTTGGATGAAGAACACGCCATCTCTTCAGCAAATCTTCTGCAAACCAACATTGACGATGAACCCAAGAGGTGAATGGGTAGCCAGTTAATTAACGTCGCACTGTAACAACACAGCGGGCTATTGGCGATTATCTGAGATCAACCCCGAAGTGAAAGATCTGGAAGTACTTTTGAAGAAAGTTGGATGAAGAACACGCCATCTCTTCAGCAAATCTTCTGCAAACCAACATTGACTATGAACCCAAGAGGTAGATGGGTAGGCAGTTAATTAACTTCGCACTGTAACAACACAGCGGGCTATTGGCGATTATCTGAGATCAACCCCGAAGTGAAAGATCTGGAAGTACTTTTGAAGAAAGTTGGATGAAGAACACGCCATCTCTTCAGCAAATCTTCTGCAAACCAACATTGACGATGAACCCAAGAGGTGAATGGGTAGCCAGTTAATTAACGTCGCACTGTAACAACACAGCGGGCTATTGGCGATTATCTGAGATCAACCCCGAAGTGAAAGATCTGGAAGTACTTTTGAAGAAAGTTGGATGAAGAACACGCCATCTCTTCAGCAAATCTTCTGCAAACCAACATTGACGATGAACCCAAGAGGTAGATGGGTAGCCAGTTAATTAACTTCGCACTGTAACAACACAGCGGGCTATTGGCGATTATCTGAGATCAACCCCGAAGTGAAAGATCTGGAAGTACTTTTGAAGAAAGTTGGATGAAGAACACGCCATCTCTTCAGCAAATCTTCTGCAAACCAACATTGACGATGAACCCAAGAGGTAGATGGGTAGCCAGTTAATTAACTTCGCACTGTAACAACACAGCGGGCTATTGGCGATTATCTGAGATCAACCCCGAAGTGAAAGATCTGGAAGTACTTTTGAAGAAAGTTGGATGAAGAACACGCCATCTCTTCAGCAAATCTTATGCAAACCAACATTGACGATGAACCCAAGAGGTAGATGGGTAGCCAGTTAATTAACTTCGCACTGTAACAACACAGCGGGCTATTGGCGATTATCTGAGATCAACCCCGAAGAGAAAGATCTGGAAGTACTTTTGAAGAAAGTTGGATGAAGAACACGCCATCTCTTCAGCAAATCTTCTGCAAACCAACATAGACCATGAACCCAAGAGGTAGATGGGTAGCCAGTTAATTAACGTCGCACTGTAGCAACACAATGGGCTATTGATGACGGTCAGAGTTTAGTACCTAAAGGAAAGATCCCATGACCACGCCTAGTAATTATGAACCAGAGTCATATAACGACAACACTTAGGTTGGCATCGTACTCTCCAAACTTCTACACCACGCCAATTTGAGGACATTTGAGGCAACGACAGATTTATCATTCACCAGACATACAGAGCGATCATTGCTGGGCCACATTTCGAACTTGCAACCCTCTGGTTGTAAATCCGTTGCTCTGCCAGTTGGGTTTCAGCAATCTTACGAAACTACGGAAATGTTCCTTTTGGGAATTAATCGAAATCATGGTAAGTTAACTTAGATTCATATCATTCGATTTAAAGGAGAAACTCGTTAATTGACATTTTCTTGAGAACACTAAGTAGTTATTATCACATGTAGATAATAAATACATAATCAAATCAAATTGTAATATATTTAAGATATATAGTACGCTATTAAAATAATCTCAATTTTTTGACGTAAAAAAACTCTCAGCTAGTCACATTAAATAGATCTGCAGTACAAAATATTTTGTCTGTCAATGGGTATCTGCTCTTATTCGACGATATTTGAATAAAAATAAGGTCAAACGACCCTCCAAGTGCTTTTGCTGAGGTACCTTGTTTATCAAAATCTGACTGATTTGGCTAGTGACGAGATATTTTATCGAGGCAAAACTGCCCAAGTATAAAACAGAAATATCTTCTCGAACCCAGAACTGGTGACAATTTTGTATAGGTTTTTGCATCAGACGATGTCTTTTCCAGGGGCAGTTTTGGAAGCGAAGAAAAGTCACAAGGAGGGTTAAAACATTTTAAACCAAAAACCAAAACAAATAGGCTCAGGACTTGATTGAACAGCCAGTTTGCTGTGTACGACTACGATTATTTAAATGTCCTTCAACTATGCAAAATGTTATTTGCATATGGGAACAATTCTTGCCGAGATCTTTAAGACGTTGCAAGGGACAGTCGTGTCGTGCTCACGATTGTAAAGATAAACCGCGATAGCGTCGAAAGTGTTCATCCATTCGCAAGAAAATAGTTTTTAAATGTTCAAGCCACTGTGTGAAATGTTCATATATTTGAAGGTAGGTATTTTAATTAACGTCGTACTGGAACAACACAACTGGCTGTATTGCGACTTCAAATGCATTTGAATTACGATTTTTATTCTGAATGAAGGTTGTGTTAAGATATCACATCATTTCAGACAGCAAAATGTGCCGTTTTGTGAATGCACTGCAGATCAACTTCAAACACACGGAACTATATGTTAAGGGTTTCAACACAAGTACCTTAAAAATCTCTGAAGCACCATAAACTTTTTTTTAATATTTAATTTCTTTAAGTAATAACTGACAAAAAACAGGATGACATGTGCCAATTCGAGAATTTTATTATTACGAATGGCGACGCCCCAATGAAATGGAAAACTTTTACATTTAGTTTGGTTCGTTAACGTACCTTTTTATCCCGCAAAGAGAAAAAATATTACTGAAATAGGTGCACCAAACCCCCGCATTTGTTTGTATCATTCATAAAAATGGTTTGACGCTGGTGTGTATGTCGGAATATTTTCATTTGCTTCTGTTTAAATGGGTCAAATTTGCCTGATTAAAAAAATTTCCAAACATTATATGCAAAATTGAATGCGCTGTGGAATGTAAAAATGTTGTGTTGAAGGTTCGGAAAGGGCTGTCACGTGATTGCGTCGCCTGAATTTACACGAGTCCTGCGAAGAAACTAAAGCTAAATGTAATTTTACTATTTTTAAGTGTCTCTAATCTTTGTCCGATGTCATAAATCTCATGAATGGTGACGGATCCCTTAGTGCCTCTGAGTACAGTAGTATCTAGTAAATTATAGGCTGTCCTGGTAAGCAGGTTGGTCGCTTTATTACCAATTTTTGCTTTACGAAACCTAATTAGGCCGTCAGAATTCAAGACACGAAATCATAAGCATATGTGTCTCGTTAGTCGTTGAAAAATGGGGTATAATCCTAAGCGAGATGTTAATACAATTCCGTTGATGAATTTTGACTCTTGACATCATGGGCTTTTGTTGCACGATTTCACCAGACGTTCGTTATGAAGATTGAAGTATAGCATTTTTTTTCATACTGTTTCTTTGAACGTTATTAACAAATGAAAACTGACTGGCGTGAAGGTGAGAATTTTAAATAACAAGGCATCCAAATTATAATTTAGCCCGTTCTGCTGCTCCTGTGTGACGCTAATTAAAATTAAGAAAAATACAAATACCAAATTTCAATTTATCCCTTTATGTTGCTCCAGTGTGACGCTAATTAAAAATACGAAAAATACAAATACCAAATTTCAATTTAGCCCTTTTTGTTGCTCCAGTGTGACGCTACTTAAAAATACGTAAAATACAAATACCAAATTTCAATTTAGCCCTTTCTGTTGCTCTAGTGTGACGCTAATTAAAAATACGAAAGATACAAATACCAAATTTCATTTTAAGCCCTTTCTATTGCTCCAGTGTGACGCAAATTAAAAATACGAAAAATACAAATACCAAATGCAATTTAGCCCTTTCTGTTGCTCTAGTGTGACGCTAATTAAAAATACGAAAAATACAAATACCAAATTTCATTTTAAGCCCTTTTTGATGCTCCAGTGTGACGCTAGTTAAAGATACGTAAAATACAAATACCAAATTTCAATTTAGCCCTTTCTGTTGCTCTAGTGTGACGCTAATTAAAAATACGAAATATACAAATACCAAATTTCATTTTAAGCCCTTTCTATTGCTCCAGTGTGACGCTAATTAAAAATACGAAAAATACAAATACCAAATTTCAATTTAGCCCTTTTTGATGCTCCAGTGTGACGCTAGTTAAAGATACGTAAAATACAAATACCAAATTTCAATTTAGCCCTTTCTGTTGCTTCAGTGTGACGCTAATTAAAAATACGAAAAATACAAATAGCAAATTTCATTTTAAGGCCTTTCTGTTGCTCCAGTGTGACACTAATTAAAAATACGAAAAATACAAATACCAAATTTCAATTTAGCCCGTTCTGTTGCTCCAGTGTGACGCTAGTTAAAAATACGAAAAAAATGCCAAATTTCAATTTGCAACTCTTCTCTGTGAAACTACTCACATCTCTGGCGTGAAACAGTAGTTTACGATTTTATGTAGCATAAAGCGACCGTAGGGTAACCTACCAAACCCAATTCATGCGATTTAGTAACATCAAATACCACTCAAACCGGAATGCAATGAAAACACTTCGAGTTATTATTTCTGATTTAGCACCCAGATTTGAGAAAATATGAGAAACAAGTCCAAAAATCGCCATACCATGATAAATTGTTAATAATTTACGTATTTGGAGATACTCATTTACATTTCACTTTATGAAGCTGTTTGTTTCTTAAACACGAGCTAGAAAAATTTAATTATTTTAAGTGGCGATTTTAATTAAATTTAATTATAATATTTTACATGAACTATTATCGAGTTTGGGTTTTGTAAATAAGTATTTTCCCAGTTCAGATCTTAAAAGGGGCCATATTATATTAACCCCTTGGCTACATTTGACGACTGCGACTCGTCATGCACTTTTTTTGCCTAGTTACATATGACGAGTCTAATTAGTCATACAAACTAAGATAAAATTAAACATGTACATTCTTGTTCATGAAAAGAGTGATCGATGTTACGAGACTCTCCTTGAAACAAATTGTTCAATCGATTTTTCTGCACTAATGCACTTAATTTAATCTGACTCCACACATATAAATATTTACATGGCTGCGTCATCGGACATTCTTTTTCGGAATGAAGGCGGAAATCAGAAACTGTGCTATCTCTCTCATAATGTTGCCATTCTTATCAAACGAAATTATACGAAAATGTAACAGTAACTAGTGTGCAAACGATGATACTAAAATGTAACAGTAATTAGTGTACAGACGATAATACGAAAATATAACACTAAGTAATGTGCAAACGATAATCCGAACTACTTTTTTTTTAAATAAATATGTACCCAAGGGGTCAACCAATCGAAAGATTGGAACCGCTTGACTAATGAAAATTTAGAACGAATTTGCGCTAGGCTACTACAAAAAACGAATTAATTTTTAAAACAATTGTTAAAGCAATGTAATGTCCCGCATCAAGTTAAATTCTTTATTTAAATTTTATTGCATTTTGTTAACAACATCAGAACTTTGAACAATATCAGATAAATATAAATAAAAAATTTAAAAAAAAATTAAAAAAATAGATAACTTAGAAGGGTTTTTTTAGGCAATCCACCTATGAGTCACTTTAAATCTATGTGATCCTTGGTCGCAACAAGTCTGCGCATTCCTGCCTAAAAGCAACCAATCTTTTCACCAGTACAACTCTAACTTACTGGACACAACTGTGATCACAGTCACTAAGGAGCCAATCATCTATTCTAAGCAATTGGTCATAAAACAGACGATAATACGAAAATATAACTATAACTAATGTGCAAATGATAATCTGAACTACTTTTTCAAATAAATCTGTTCCCAATGGATTAATGGAATTCCACGGATATAAATTGTTTGACAACTGCTAGTCAGCGGCACTTAAGTCTCGGATATCTTAATCTTCGGTCCCATCATCCGTCCTCATAAACAAAGCCATTTTCAAAATGGCCCCATAGCACACGGGCGTGACTGACACATCTTTCCCCCCAACATGAAACAATCCAAAATATAAATTATCCACAGCCCCCCACAAGCTTTCATCGACCGAAATTACGAAACCAAAACCCGAAATTTATGGACACGAAACCGACATCACGTCAAAAAGGAAACCATTCAACTCTCATCAGACGAGTAAAAAGAACGCCTTCAGGACAGCGATCGCCAGCAGACAGCAGATGTTGAATAGAATTATATTTTGTAATTGGACGTCGGCTCTCATGAGAGGCTCATCGTTCCAAGAACGTGACCTGCGTTACAAGTGCTCTCTCCGAGCCATTCATTTATGAAAGCGCAATGGCCACGGGGCTAATCGGGACGCGTGCGGTGCCCGACGCCAGCTGCAGCAAGGAATTGTTTCTGTCGACCTCCTCAAGGCCATGGTCGCAGATGGGCCACTCGGCAACTGCTTCCATCACTAATGTGTGCCGTCGTTTTCTCTCGTTCGCACTTCCAGAAATTTTCTCTTCATGCCCCTCCGATCGAAACATTTACAAGTAACAATTAGGTAATTTATAATTAACGTCGTACTAGAGCAACACAACGGGCTATTGACGACGGCGCAAACTCAATCTCCTAGGGGAAAGATCAGAGGACAACACCACGTAATTTCGAACCACGGTAAGAGGACGAGGCAACACCTGATCTGGCACCCCACTCTCCAAACTTCCACATCAACCCAACATGAATATTTTCGGCTACAACAGATTGAAGGTGCATCAGCCACCTCTACACCATACGCTTACAAACATCCGTGCACTGACCGGATTCGAACCTGAAACCTTCCGACTTAGAGGTTAACACCTTGACCACTATACCGGTTGGTCGGCCAAATTACCCTCGGATCGAAACACCTGCACAAAATAAATATGCGAGGTAGGTAGGTAATTAGCGTCGCAATGGCAGGTAGGTATTTTAATTAACGTCATACTGGGGCGATACAACGGGCTATTGACGGCGGTATGAGACCAAACCCCTAAGGGATAGATCCAACCACACCACGTAATTTTGAACCACGGTCAGATGACGATGCAAGACTTGAGCTGGCACCCCACTCTCGAAAGTTACACAACATTCCAACAAGAGGACATTTGAGGCCACGACAGATTTAACGTGCACCCGCCCCCTTTGTACACGACGGTGTTCATTGGATTCGAACTCGCAATCATTCGGTTGCTAATCCGTTACTCCCACTGCAGTCCGAAAATGAGCAAGGAGAACTGTCTCGATAAACACTAACGAATAACCGAAGAATTAAAAAAAAGAAACAGGTTTAAGAGGGAAAGATTCGTGGACAACACCGCATAATTTAAAACCTCGGTCAGTGACATCGGGGGCTTCTGGCTATTGGTTGTAACAGGAGAAGCCAGTCCACTCTCACTCGCTTCCTCAGTGGGCATCTTAGATCTCTTAAATATGCTGAAGGTTCTAAGTGTTTTGAGGTCTGAACCAAGTGTTTTACAGAGCAGGCTTCCTCTGGACATATCCTTGCGTGCCTGGGGGCTTCAGGCGGGATCTTTCTGCCGATCTTTTGTTGGTATTGTATTTCTTTAGGGTGTATAATGTCATGGACCTGGTCTAGCTCTGCTAGCCTTAAGGGATGTGCAACAACAACATCGAATGGATCTTTCCCTTCGGGATTGATCTCGAACCGTCACCAACAGCACATTGTGTTGCTCCAGAACGATGTAATAAGGTGTTAGCCTCTAGATCGGAAGGTTCCTGGTTCGAATCCGGGTCCGGGCATGGATGTTTGTAAACGTATGGTGTAGAGGCGGCTGGTGCACCTTAAATCTGTCGTGGCCGAAAGTCCTCACGTTGGGTTGGCGTGGAAGTTTGGAGAGTGGGGTGCCAGCTCAGGTGTTACTTCGTCATCTGACCGTGGTTCAAAATTACGAGGTGTTGTCCTCGAATCTTTCCCTTAAGGGACTGATTCCGGACCGTCGTCAATAGCCCGTTGTGTTGCTCTAGTACGACGTTAACTAAAATTACCATTACCATTACCAGAACGATGTAAATTATATATTTTTTTATGCCGTGTTTGAAAAACGAGCCAAATGACGTGACTTTCCAAACACGTGAAAGAAACAAGTTCCACCTCCACCCACATTCAGCTTAACAGAAAATATATCTCTCATACAAAGTATTTTTTTCACTAATAATTGAGTTCTCGTTACTAGGAAAGGAAACGTCGAGCATCTCGCAGATAAAAACGCGATTTCATTTGATAAAAATACACCCGGGGCTAATGGAGGGATAATTGAATTAAATCGATAGTTCACCAAGTCCACTGAAAAATCTCGGATTTATCTTAAAATAATCAAATTTCTCTTTGTATATGAAACTTAAAACTCATTTTCTAAAGCAAGTGAAGGATCTCTTTATGTGCTTCCGTTAAGCTCATTCAGATAATTGACTGAATGAGCTTAACGAGAAAAATCTCTAGTATATTCGCCTAGTCATGAGTGACCAAGAGCGTTTCCAGAGGCTGCACCCACGTCAATCAATTCCAGAACTATTTTTTAAAACAATCTATATCTATGCACTACCCTACAATAATAGACCGGACAGCAAAATGTGATTGAATAAGGGAAAGAATACATGTTTTAATAGGTGGATGGTCCCCCACGTGCTGCAATTACACTAGCAACCCTTCTGGGCATACTTTCAACAAGGTTTTGATACACAGCTATGGGTATTTGTGTCCATTCCTGATGCGAGAATGTCGCCAGCTCAGCTGTAGATGTTGGATGTGTTTCCCTGGTCCGTAAGCATCGCTCTAACGCGTCCCACAAATGTTCTATGGGGCTTAGGTCGGGACTCTGAGCAGGCCAGGGAAGACGTTTTACATCCATATCTTGATACCACTGCTTGACAGAGCCTGCAACATGACATGGGGCGTTGTCGTCCTGGAAGTAACATTCGTTCATTCCATAAAATTGTAATAGCGTAGTAAGAATCTGATTGTCCAAAATGTTCATGTAGGCGTTCAATTGACCAGGAACAACATGTAAAGGTCCCAGGCCATACCACGAAAAACTCCCTCAAATAAGTAGTCTGATTTTATGCAAATCTGCTGGGTGTCCGGTCCATTATTGTAAGGTAGTGTACATAAAAGGATGCAGGTAGGGGTGGGTGTATTTTCTCTATACAAATCTATATAGTTTGACCAATTCACACCAAATTTGGTACACTTATACTTTAGAATACTGCGGAAAACATAGGTCATTTCTTTCCTGTCTTCAGAGCAATCTGTAGCCATGACAATATGCACACAAGAAGTCCTAAAAGTTCCTCTCGAAGCTCCAATTTTGAAATCAAAAGTTTGCTTTCCTGCAATAAATGAACATAGAAAATGTCGCGGTCATATTTTAGCTGTCGCGGTAGGAAAAACTTTCTACAGGGTTATACCATGTTATTCAGCTTGTCAAAAATATATACCGATGCTATTTTAATCAGCTGAATCGAAGTTACGTGTATCACACGGAGGAAATGCAAGTACTCATGTTTGGAAAACAGTCAAGGTAAGTTGTTAATTAATGACACACTAGAACAACATAACGGGCCACTGGTGACGGTCTGCTATCGAAGATTCGAAGAAAACACCTCATAATTCTGAACCTCGGTCAGATGAAGACCTGAGATGGCACCCCACCTTTCCAAACTTCCACACCAACTTTTTTCTGTTTTATTTCTGTTCCACACCAACTAGACGGCATTTGTGGCTACATCAGATTTAATGTACACTAGTCGCAGTAAACATAACGGTCTTTGGTTGGACCTCGTTTCGATCTCGCAATCCTTCGATTGCAACTCCGTTACTATGCCAACAAGGCAACCCGGGGCCCCAAACACACACGAAACTGAAAACAGGCGAAAATCATTGAATATAATATTTATTTAGTATAACGACCTTTTGATTGAAGTAGATCTTTTGAAGCAAAAATAACAGTTGAGCGACAAACCAAACCACAAAAAAAATCATTTTTTGATTGGAATAGAAACCAAGAGAGAAGATCGAGTCATTTCCGAAATTATTATCTGAATACGTATTTGATATGGATAAAAGTCCTTTTTCTCCATCTCAGGCATCAAGCCAAAATCATGAATTTGCAATTCTGGGTGTTTTCATCTACATGCATTTTTCAGACTGGTTCGATGTTTTATGCAGTGCCAAAAGCACGAACAACCATTCGTACCCTAAATAATCCAATTGGATACAAACATTCACAATAACACTATTTTTCTTGAACGTCAAATCTTTAAACATGTTTGTCTAGGAACAGATTAATGTTTCTTACACTGTGGGTACTCTGTATGTATGATTACATGTAAATAATGAAAAATCTTTAAACGAAATATACTATGAAAATTTTTTTTTTCTGTGTTTATAAATGATTAGATAATGTCATAACAAATAGTATTAGTCTACTCGTGTAAAGCATCAGCACTGAAATGTCTCTATAGTTTGTATTTCTTAATAGTTCGTTGGTTAGTATGATTCTATGGCGCTCATATTTGTCCAAGCGCCGCAAAAATATATAGACAACGTAAAAATGGACGTAAACACACAAGGAAAGTTTTACCGACAAAGAATAGGGAAGTACACACAGGATTAGACATAGGAATCGAATCTGCGTCCACTACAACCCGCAATTTACTAGAGCAGTGGGTAAACCCCCTGAGTCATGGCAGAACCTGTATGTATTAATGACAGTGCTATCAAGTATTGCATCGCTGTCCATTAAATCATAAAATCCTACAAGAACTCCTCAAACAACGAAACAAATCTGTTTGTTTCTCTGGTACTATCATCGGAAGGAAAATTATCAATAACCCGTTGTGTTGCTCTGGTACGACGTTAATTAAAAAATTCCCGATTCCTGAAGGAAAATGTAGGTAGCTAATTAACGTCACACTGGAAAAACACAACGGGCTATTAGCGACGGTCCGGGATCAGTCCCTTATGGAAATATCCAAGGACAACGCCTCGTAATTTTGATTCCCGGACTGACGAAAAGGTCAACTCCGGAGCTGGTACCCCACTCTACAAACTTCCACCCCACGCCTAAAGAGACCGTGGCTGGACAGTTTCGAACTCGCAACCCTCCGATTGCTAATCCGTCGTATCTCCAGTTGGACTACTGCTGCCCTTGAAGAAAATGGAAAAGTTGTCACAAATATAAATCATATGCTGCAATAAAAAAGGAGAAATATTTCCTTTACATATTAGAAAATCTCATGATTGACAGTTTTGTCACTTCACGTTCTCGTGTTCCCTACGTTCCAAATCACGTTGGGTTGGCGTGGAAGTTTGGAGAGTGGGGTGCCAGCTCAGGTGCTGCTTCGTCATCTGACCGTGGTTCAAAATTACGAGGTGTTGTCCTCGGATCTTTCCCTTAAGGGACTGATCCCGGACCGTCGTCAATAGCCCGTTGTGTTGCTCTAGTACGACGTTAACTAAAATTACCAATTACCTATTACCCTACGTTCCAAAATCAGAATAAAGGACATTTTGTATCAAATTAAATGTAGTTTTGTGATGTGAAACGGTATTCATGTACGTGTAACACATCGACCTTAAAATAAAGATATGTGAGATGGTTGTAGGTAAAAGCATGAATTCCAAATTGTTGATTGGTTAAAGTGACAATCCACCGTGATCAAAACCACTAGTCTGCTCTTCCATAGCCAGTCGGTGAAATCGATTTAGGATTTACCCTTCAGAGATCTCACAACAGTGATTCCGCCCACATGGTCCGTCTATTTCATTTTAAGGTCGATGGTATTCTAAAATTGACGTTACTTGGTTTATTTTTTATAACGATTTCAGCACGTCGCCAATATAATTCCGAATTGATATAAGACAATGAATTAGCAACGCCAATTAGATTAGCCTTTTGACTACGGCTATAGATATAACTAGGGGGCTCTGCCCCCTGCTCGCGATTCTTAGAACTTTCAAGGTACTACTGAAACGGCCGTATTCTAAATTTTTTCTTGCCTCGATTCTTAGAACTTCCAAGGTACAGCTGCTATAACGGTCGTAGTCTAAATTATTTCTTGACGCGATTCTTAGAACGTTCAAGGTACAAATGCTGTTATAGCCGTATTCTAAATTATTTCTTGGCGCGATCATTGTACAACTGCTGTACCGGCCATAATCTAAAGCTTTAACACTAAAATAGTGACAATCTGCTATTTAAGGTAGTAACCGCCATGTATATCATAAGATAGTATGTGGATAGTGGAAGTGATACTATATCCACCTTTCGTCTAGTTAGTTTGTTTACACTGAAAATCCCTCTCGTGTATTTGTCACTTATATTGTATACCGAATGGATTAGTATTGTAATAGAATTACGCTCCAGTGGACTCTAGAAAAAGACATTCATTCCTGGAATATTCCAGAAAACATTAACGCCTTCCTTCTGTCTTTTTCCCCCGCGAGATTGAAAACTATCCAGTCACCAGAAACTCCGTCTTGATACTAAAGAAAAACAAAAGCACACACTCGCCTTCGGCGCAATTGCAAATTCAAAAAGAACCCTCGGAAGAACAAATGAAAACACCACGCAAAAAAAAAAAATGGTCCACACCAAAAAGAAGAATCTGTTTAAAAATAAACGCCCTATCGATTTAACGAAGGAGGGCTCCTCACAATGGAGACACGCAGAAGGAAACATGCAATTCGATTTGCTGCTAACGCTTTTCAACTTGATCAAAGGGAACGGCTTCTGTCTCGTGGTGTGATAGAACTTCCAGAAAACAGATACACGGGAGACGGCAGTTGATTTCTGGAGCTGTTTGCTTTGCATCTTACGACGCTTTGATTCGCTGCCCGGGGGGTGTAGGGGAAAATGAGATAGATTCTCGGCGTGTGCCGGATGCATGTGATTGCCCAAGTTTGGTTATTTGAGCGTGTTTCTATCGCCTGTAGCTGACGTTGAGTTCTTTACAATGAGATACGCCGGAGGTGTTCACAAAAGCTTGATTTTTCATGCTTGTGGATCTTTGATTATTTTCTGTCACGCCACAGCAGAACATAATAAAGTGTCGAGGCTTCCTCTTAGGGATGGATTAGTTCGAAACCAGCCTCGCCTTTGTTTTGCGGGATACGACGCAATCATACGTTTAAGTTAATTTATTTCGTTTGGATGAACACACAGTATTTATTTCACAATTCGAGTATTTCCTTCACTCGATTAATTAAATCCTAAAGTAGGCTTTTATTTTTAAAACTTTCTTTTGTTTTACTCTAAGAGAGGTAATGATATTGGTATTTTTTAATTAACGTCATACTAGAGCAACGCAACGGGCTATTGACGACGGTACGGGATTAATCCCCTAAGGGAAAGATACGAGGACAACACCACGTAATTTCGAACCACGATCAGATGACGAGGCAACACCTGAGCTGGCACCCCACTCTCCAAACTTCCACACCAATCCAACGACTTTCGGTCACGACAGCTTTAAGGTGCACCAGCCGCCTCTACACAATACGCTTACAAACATCCATGCACTGACCCGGATTCGAAGCAGGAACCTTCCGATTTAGAGGCTAACACCTTAACCACCAGACTGCCGTTCGGCGTTTTACTCTAGGAGAGGCTTTTTCTGTCTAGCTAAATGGGAAGAAGTGTCTACGGCGGAACATGTTTCTCCTGAGCTTATTCCATAGAGGACTGTCGTTATCTGACCGTGGTTCAAAATTTCGAGGTGTTGTCCTCGGTAATTGGTAATTGGTAATTTTTTAGTTAACGTCGTACTAGAGCAACACAACGGGCTATTGACGACGGTCCGGGATCAGTCCCTTAAGGGAAAGATCCGAGGACAACACCTCGTAATTTTGAACCACGGTCAGATGACGAAGCAACACCTGAGCTGGCACCCCACTCTCCAAACTTCCACGCCAACCCAACGGTGTTGTCCTCGGATATTTCCTGCTCAGGTGTTGCTTCGTCATCTGACCGTGGTTCAAAATTACGAGGTGTTGTCCTCGGATCTTTCCCTTAAGGGACTGATCCCGGACCGTCGTCAATAGCCCGTTGTGTAGCTCTAGTACGACGTTAACTAAAAATTACCAAAAATTACCAATTACCTCGGATATTTCCTTTAAGGGTTTGATCCCGGACCGTCATCAATAGCCCGTTGTGTTGCTCCAGTACGACGTTGTTTAAAATTACACCTTACCTTACCTGAACGTATTCCCATTAATGTGAAGAGGCCGCGGAATCCAAGTTGGATAGGAATGGCAATTTTAGTTAACGTCGTACTAGAGCAACACAACGGGCTATTGACGACGTTCCGGGATCAGTCCTTGAAGGGAAAGAACCGAGGACAACACCTCGTAATTTTCATCCACGGTCAGATGACGAATCCCAGTTGGAAGAGCAATGAATTAGAGACGTTTTCGAAACTCAATTCAGCCAAAGACCGTCGTAGTAAGGTAAGGTAATTACATTTAACGTCGTACTAGAGCAACACAACGGGCTATTATGTACACGGGTACTGGTACACAATAAATCTGCCATGTCCTCAAATGTCCTAGCGTTGGTGTGGTGTGGAAGTTTGGAGGGTAGGGTGCCAGCTCACGAGTTGACTTCGTCATCTGAGCGTGGTTCAAAATTATTTGACGTTGTCCTTGGATCTTTCCTTTTGGAATTCATCCCGGGCTATCGTCCGTTCCTTTGAACCTGGGTGGTGTTAATTACACAGCCCAGTCACATTAATGTGACCACCTGTCAAAAGCCAGAATAACCATCTTCGGCAGAGCGGACCGCTGCGAGACGTGCAGGAAGAGAGTCAATTAGGTTTCTGATGATGAGTGCACCCATTGAATGCCAAGAAAACATTCTCCAGACCATACTGCTCCCTCCTCCAGCCTGGATCCTTCCGGCAATTATTGCAGGGTGTTTCCTTTCAGACGTATACGACAACGTCCATCTGTCCGATGGAGCATAAAACGTGATTCATCGCAAAAAGCCACCTGTCGCCACTCTGTGGACGTCCAGTTGCGGTACTGGCGTGCAAATTCCAGCCTTCGTCGACGATGAACAGCAGTCAACATTGGTGCATTAACCAGGTGTCTGCTGCGGAGGCCCATGTGCAGCAACGTTCGCTAAACCGTTGTTGAGGATACACTCTTGGTAGCCCCTTGGTTCATCTGGGCGGTCAGTTGCTCAATAGTTGCACGTCTATTCGCCCGAACGCATCTCCGTAGCCTTCAATCCCCTCTGTCATCTATAGCCCGTGGTGCACCACATGTGCCACGCCGCTGATTTTGGATAGTGCCATTTTGCCATGCACGGTATACTTTTACCACGGCGGCACGCGAACAGTTCACAAAATTAGCCGTTTCCGAAATGCTTCCACCTTTGACCCGAAAGCCAATAATCATGACCTTTTGGACGTCGGATAAATCGCTACGTTTCTGCATTACGCCAACGATTGAAATGCTTTCCGATGCCCTAGGACATCCTTTATATACACTCCACTGCAATGTGGTGCCACTTGCCTTTTGTGATTGGTTATTTCACGTTGACGTCGAAAGTAGGTGGTGGTCACATTAATGTGACTGGACTGTGTATATCTCTACCTAGCTTCTAACGGGACGTCTCTCCACTTGGTTTTCAAAAACAGAATTAATAATCCAGGAAATAATGTGAATTGTGAATAGATATACGATAGTTTATTGATCAACGCCAATCAGGCAAAACACCAAACGTCAAAAGATATGCTTTAAACTGTATCAAGGGAGAGAGCATTTGTTCCTTGTGATTTTATTGTTGACATTAAAAATATCTTCCCAAAAAAAAATATAATAATTTAAAATCTTTTTTATAAGTGATCATTATCTCTTATTTTTAAGAAATTTAATGTATTTTCCTTGACAGGTCCGAATATTTTAAAAACGTCATCATATTGATACTTTAAAAACTATAACTTCGATTATTTCTTCAAACTATTTCTTCAATTTATTGATTGTATGCTTCTTATGGTATCTTTTCACTACCTGGTGCTTTCTTTTTTGTTGTCTGTAATTTTTTTTTGCATTATTCCGCTATTATTTAAATGGGTTTTTGTGTGTGGCAGCGTGCATAAATAAACATTAATTAATTAATTTCCGTAATATATATCCATGTCACTCAGTAGTGCAAACGAAGTGGAAATTTAAGGGCATTCTAAAATAACGTCATCATTCGAAATAATAAAAAAAGGTATCTTAAAAGAGAGATCACGTGTGACTCCAGACCAATTTAAGAGCATAAGTCATTTTTTAGAGATGCAATGAATATCTCCACTACCCTACAATAATGGACCGGTTACCAGCAGATTTGCAAGTTGCATACTTGTTTGGGGTTATTTTTCGTGGTATGGCCTGGGACCTTTGCATGTTGCTCATGGTGAACTGAACGCCGACGCCTACATGAACATTTTGGACAATCAGGTTCTCCCTTCGCTCTGGCAATTTTATGGGAATGGACGAATGTTACCTCCAGAACGTCAACGCTCCGTGTCCTGTTGCAGCCTCTGCCAAGCAGTGGCATCAAGATATGCATATGTAAATGATATTATTATATCAGCAGTGGTATCAAGATATGCATTCCCTGGTATGCTCAGAGTCCCGACCTAAAGTCCATAGAACATTTGTGGGACGAGTTAGAGCGACGATTACGGACCAGGGAACCACGTCCGAAATCTACAGCTGAGCTGGGCGACATTCTGGCATCAGAAATGGACATAAATACCCACAGGTGTGTATCAAAACCTTGTTGAAAGCATGCACCGAAGGGTTGCTAGTGTAATTGCAGCACGTGGGGACCATCCCCCAATTAAAGCATGTATTATTTCCCTTATGCCATCACATCTTGCTGTCCGGTCCATTATTGTAGGGTATTGTATGTCCCCTTATATAAAATTCTTTGTTATACCCCCTTCCCTACTGTACATTGGAAGTGGTTCATCATGACCACTATCCATTGTTTAAGCCCAATTCTCCAATCTGAATCATGTGGTACTTTTACCTGTATCTACTAGGGATCGACATCGACATCGATGTCGATGTTTTCAAAACATGCTTTTAACATCGATTTATTGGAGTCGATGTTTTTGTAACATCGATGTTTATACTTATCGATGTTTTATTTTTAAATAAAAAAAATACCGTCGTAAAAATTAAAAAAATAACCAAGTAGCATAATTTTCATAATCAGCTAATTGAACATACCTTTAGACCAAAGTGGCCAAAGGTGAAGGGTTTGAAAAGTAGGGATACGACATCGATGTCGATGCTTTCAAAACATTGATGTTTTATAAAATAAAAAATGTATTGGGACTATGTCGCATCAATAGTTGCTAAACCAGTTTTAAGAAATGGGGTAGGGGGGGGGGGGGTTTAAATACACTGAATGCTATAAACATCGATGGTTTGGTGGAGATATGTAATCAACATCGATGTTTTAATTTTGAACATCGTTGTTTTGCTGTCGATGACGCATTAATAGTTGCTAAACCAGTTTTAAGAAATGGGGTGGAGGGAGTTTAAATACACTAAATTTTAAAAACATCGATGTTTTGTTGTCGATGTAGTAACACTAGTTGCTAAACCAGTTTTAAGAAATGGGAGGAAAAGTTTAAATACACCGAAATTTAAAAACATCGATGTTTTGCTGTCGATGTAGCAACACTAATTGCCAAATCAGTTTTAAGAAATGGGAGGAAAAGTTTAAATACACTGAATTTTAAAAACATCGATGTTTTTGGGGCGATGTAATATCGACATCGATGTTTTAATTTTGAACATCGATGTTTTTCTGTCGATGTCGCATCACTAGTATCTACTAGGTTACCTTAACAAATGTAGCTCTCGTAGGGTAGGTGTTCCAAATATCCCCTACCCTAACTATTTCTCCGTATTCAGCCTCCTGGGTTCGGAAAACAATTTGGAAATTAAACGAATATCACTAGGAACAATTCTCCTTTGGTATCCAGAGATCATATACCTTCTTCACTTATGTCAGTTTCACTTCTTCACTTATGACAGTTTTATGTCAGTTTCCTATTACCACCCACCAGGCGAAATTACGAGCTACTACTAAAAACGAGTTGCTAGTAGAGCATGCATACCTACCTATAGTATTGAATGTACTTTCAAGTCATCTAAATGAAATTATGACTTGGAGACACTTGAATATTCCCTGAATGGATTGGAGACAAAAATTACGTTGATCATAGCCTCAAATACTTCAGATGCAACTGATAAGAAACTTGCCGGTGGGAAAACCCTAGACCGTCACGGTAACTACATAAGCTAATAGATGTTGCGTATAGTAGCTTGTAAACACGAGTAGAAGAAATTAATTCATCCGATTCTTTTTGATCCCTTGATCTCGCACAAAGTTCACAAAGGTTAAATATTAATTCAGGTAATGTAATTTTCATTAACGTCGTACTAGAGCAACACAACGGACTAGTGACGACGGTCCGGAATCAATCCCTTGAGGAAAAGATCCAAGATCAACATCACGTAATTTTGAACCACGGTCATATGACGAGGCAACACCTGAGCTGGCTCTACACTCTCCAAACTTCCATACCAACCCAACGACTTTCGGCCATGATAGATTTAAGGTGCACTCTTCGCCTCTACACCATGCGCTTACAAACATCCATGCACCTACCTGGATTCGAACCAGGAACCTTCTGATCTAGAGGCTAACACCTCAACCACCAGACTGGTTTGTCAGCTACGTCTATGTAGGTAGATAGGTACGCAACTAAAGTCATATTGGAGCAACATAGCGGTTGTTGGTGACTGTATGTGATAAATCACGAAGGGAAAGATCGAGGACAGCAATTCGTTAGTTTGAATCACGGTCAGATAACGAGGCAACACCTGAGCTGGCACCCCACTCTCCAAACTTCCACACCACGCCAGCGTAAGGACATTTATGGCCACGACAGCCTAGCCCCGTGTACAGGACAATATTTCCTATCTTGACGAGTTCCGACTTCGGAACTCTCTGATTGCTAATCCGTTGAACTGTGCTACTCCAGCAATCTCGGAGACTATGACTTATTTATTACAGATTTCCAATAATTTTATAGTTATCCTAAACATTGGGTAACCAAAATTCTATAGTCGGTTTACTTATCACCAATACATTTAATTAAATGTGTAGTAGGCATTTTAAGACTCAGCTTCGACTTTCCACCAACTTTATTTCATAACAGGTACTCACAAAATGTCTCAACGTGCGATCGATTAATACCAAACAAGGTGATGTGACCTGCTCACTCATCATCGATGATTCATTTGTGCGAATGACAGAGCATACCAACCCCATGCTTTCTTATTCAAAACAATTTAACATAATTACAACTACGAAATTGAATGCAAGCAAACTCCCAACGCGAATGCAATAATTCCATTTAATATAAAACACATTCCATACGAAAATGCTTCTTTTCTATAAGTTGTAAGGCAAACAATATTCTACTCCCCTTTCATATGCATCTTGAAGTTTCCATAGTATTAACTCTCTCGTCATCGTGAGATTTCAGTAGGGTAACATTGGTTTCATCTCACAACACATTTAATGACTAAATAACCACATCTTTCAAAAGAACCCATGGATTATTCTAACCTTCAGAAAGATTCTATTGGTTCCTTTCGTTAGAAAATAATCTTTCTATGGAACGATTCTATTAGTCATTTCCTTGGAACAGAATCCTTTGGAGCGATTCTCTAGTAGCCCAGTCTGAAATAGAATCATTTGGAACTATTCTATCGACTCATTTTTGATAATAGAATTCTATAGAAATATTCTATTGGCCAATTTCTGTCAAATAGAATCCTTTGATAAGATTCTATTGGTCCTCTCCTTGGAAGATAATTCTTTGGAAATATTCCATTGCTCATTTCCTAAGAACATAATTCCTTGGCAGTATTATACTGGCTCATTTCTGTAGAATAGAATCTCTCGAAAAGATTCAAATGCTTGGAATATAATTATTTGTATTGATTCTATCGATCCATTATGTATCGTATAATCCATTGCAACGATTCAATCACCCCATTATGTATAGTACGTGTGCTCTTTTCTAACGAAACTATCGGCTCATTATATATAGTACGTATGTTCTTTTGGAATGAAACAATCGGCCCATTATGTATAGTACATGTGTTCTTTTGGAACGAAACTATTGGCCCATTATGTATTGTACGTATGCTCTTTTGGAACGAAACTATCGGTCCATTATGTATAGTACGTATGCTCTTTCGAAACGAAACTATCGGCCCATTATATATGGAAGAATCCTTAACGATTATATCGACCCATTATGTATGGTAGACTCCTTTGAAACAATTATATCGGCCCATTATGCATCCTTTGAAACGGTTATATTATTCAAGGAGGTCAATGTTTGTTAGAAGTCATGTTTTCGATGTATATTTCGGTTCAAATTTGGCCACGACAGACAACACAATTACGGAGGAAGAAAAAACAAAAATGCAGAAGGGTAGGCGAGCGTAAAAATGAAAGGGAGGAAAGGTCTCTCAGGAACTTCGGGAGTAAGAAGTCATGCAGGGGTGGTGGTTCAGGTTACAAGGTGGAACCCCTCTGAGGTTTAAGTGATCTAAATACTCCAAACATACAAATCATAACATAAAAATTATCATGATACGAATAGAAGCGAAATGAATCCAATTCGAGCTACAGACACAAGCTTTCAAATTCCATTTTCAACCTTTCTGCTCGTCCAACCCGAAACACTATCATGCAAGGTACTACTGGCTCGCGGATCGACATTGGAGAGATCGTTGGCAGAGCCGACTTTCGGTCGATTAAAACGCGAGCTGCGTTGAATAGGTCTTCTACACCTGGATCTACATCCAGTTTCGCTTGTTTTCGAAACGGAATCTGTTCTGAACATGGAAGAAAACATGCTCAAGTGAGATCAACACACACGTCGGATTATATGCGTACTCAATCAAATAGGCTCAAGAAACACGCGGGGGAAAAGAGTATTTGAGAATTTTCTTTATGCAACACTCAAGACTGCGTGAGTTTTGTTATAGTGTTATAAATGGAATTTCAATGTACTTCGAACAAACTTCTCACAAACAATTTTTAACTTAACTCTCATAAACAGCTTTGTATGTGCTAATATTTTACTTGCTCAGATTTCATGGAAAAACACAACAAAATGTTTCTATTCAATCTTAGCTTGTTTGATTGTGTATTTTAAATTGAAGGAATCATATTTATCAATTTTTGTATGTTTATAACTTTAAAATATCTTTGCTACAAAACTTAATGGAATCTTTGCATTTGATATAAATTAATTCACAAATTTCAATATAATCGCCGTTTTAGGAATAGAATTCAAGATTACAGAAAATATATGAGTTTCTGGGTAAAAATCGAAATTAAGTGCACTTCATCGTTCTATTGTGCTATCGTTCTAATAAAAATACAATTTTCTATGAAACGGTATTTTCAATCTTGCAATTCATTCTGTCAAAGGTCCGCGTTAATCATACTCTTCCTTTCTTTCCCCTCACTGAGTCATCACGTATCATACCACTTGCCCATGACTCATAAGTCAATAAGGTGATAAAAACGAACATAAATTTTCTCGATCCGATTCATCTTCCTGTTCTTAGGATTAAATCTATACCAAAAATAAATAAATAAATAAAGGATTGTTTGCACACACATATTTATATACTACTGATTAAAAGCGTTTCAATTCTTTGGTGTTCTTTTAACGCAAAGCACGGAATTACAAAATGACCAGCTACTAACTAGTCTGTCACACTTAAAAATATATTCATCATTCGAAAAAGTGTGATTGATAACTAGTTTAATATTCCTGAGAACGACTCGGAAACAAACACGTAAACCTAGTATTTCTTTTCCGTACAAAAACATAAATAACCCTGAAAATACGAAAAAGTAGATTCCCCTTACCTTGGAAAACAAAATTGCACTTATAATCCAACTCAGTCCGAATTCCGAAACCACACACCAGCGTTGTCAGGCAATTCTCTTTGTGTCGCTTTTTGCACCAACTCGTTTTAAATCACCAGCCTGCTCTCAGTGCGAACGTCATACGACGACAGACACCGACTCGTTTATAAGCAGCAGGCAGTGCGTGCGGTGGCCGCAGGGTGGCGCTGGCGATCGGGGCTTTTTATTTACGCCCCGAGGAAGAGACCTGCTGATCCCCCCGTCTGCGATTGCGTGTGGATCGAGATGGGGGCGGTGCTTTCTTTAACATGATGGAATAGGTAGATGTGACATCATGGCAGACAGGGGGAAAATTTAAATTAAAAAAAAGAGGAATTGGAAACTGAGCGGACTGGGGTGAATTGCTGTGGATTTCTGTGGGATGAGTGATGACCGTGCATGGGGGTAACGAGACCCTTGTAATGACTTCGTACATCTATAATTGTTTGCAAAATAAGGAAACGGAAGAGGGGGTATGGGTACTGTGCCCGGCAGGTGTTGGAATCTCTATTTTATAAAATCAGCTGATAGTTTCAGTCGATTTTTATGAACGGATTCGAATCAATGCAATACCATTAAACCCGTATTGTCCGGGATTTCCCGAAATTTAAGTTGCGGTCCAGAATCCCGGTTGAATGTCAAATTGCCCCGGAATTTTCGGGAAAGCTATCGACCCCAGTATCAAATACACTCCAAAATAGTTCTTTCTATTGCATATGACTACGTGTCCATTCCATTGAACGTACGATCCCCCCCACTACTATCCAAATAAAATACTAGAAATGTCAGTCTGTTCAGAACGGGACTATCGTGAATAAATGGTATTAGTTGCCTTTCAATTCTATTATACTGTATTTGAATTTTATTTTTGAAATTGGTGATGGAAACGAACGCAAATATTCATAGTAGAATTCCTTAAAATAGAATTTGGAACACTCTCGGTTCTGTATAACTAAACACGAACAATATCTCTATTATGTTAACGAACACTAGCATCATTATTTTTTAATAGTTTCAATGCAACAAGTGGTTAGGTGTCGATTTATTATTATTACTATGTATACGAGAGGACCATCAGGACCATATATATAATCCAAATAAAAAAAAAACATAAAAATAACTATTATTTCTTACATATTTTTTGTACACGAAAAAAATTTCCTTGGAAAACTAGGTATGTAATGTTAAGTTATTGCACAGTGGAGAAAATATTGTAAAATTTCATATATCTATATATATTTATAGATATATGTAACTTCACAATATTTAGTGTGTAGGAAAACTAGCTATGTGTCAAACCAGAAGTAAGTAGAAAAGGAATCAATGCGTTATCTCATTGTTAAAACGAAGGTTAATAAAATATGTATCGTCTAAATAAACATCGTTCATTAAAACGCTAAAAGTGTAGGAAAAGAAATCAACGCAATATTACTTTGCCTCAAAATGGAAAAGTGTAGGAACACGAACTTTGCCTCAGTATGGAAAGATGTCGGAAAATGAATCAATGCAATATCAATTTGAAGTCGCCGTATAATAAAATCGCTTTATTATTATCACTTTACCTCAAAACGGAAAAGTGTAGGTGTTTGGTAATCTTTAATTAACGTTGTACTGGAGCAACACAGCGGGCTATTGGCGATGATACGGGATCAAACCCAAAGGAAAAGATCCGATGACAACACTACGTAATTTTGAACTACGGTCAAATGACGAGGTCACACATAAGCTGGAAAAGTGTAGGTAATTGGTAATTTTTAGTTAACGTCGTACTAGAGCAACACAACGGGCTATTGACGACGGTCCGGGATCAGTCCCTTAAGGGAAAGATCCGAGGACAACACTTCGTAATTTTGAACCACGGTCAGATGACGAAGTAACACCTGAGCTGGCACCCCACTCTCCAAACTTCCACGCCAACCCAACGTGAGGACTTTCGGCCACGACAGATTTAAGGTGCACCAGCCGCCTCTACACCATATGTTTACAAACATCCATGCCCGGACCCGGATTCGAACCAGGAACCTTCCGATCTAGAGGCTAACACCTTAACCACTATACCGGTTGGGGAAAAGTGTAGGAAAAGGAATCAATGCAATATCAGCGTTGAATCGCCGACTAATAAAATCAGTATGTTCAGTGATGGTTCAAGAAAATGTTTTCACTGAAGGGCCTCAAAATGGAAAGGTAAATTTTGCTATAAAATGTCGGCATAATGAGATATATTTATTTTAAAAAATCTCTTTCTGACTATTTATAACGAAATCTTAAGCAGAATCCTAAAAGATTTTTTCCGTCCATTTCCTTCTACCTCACATAAAAAGAAGGCAGCGAAAGACTTATCTCTTTCTATTGCATTTTACCACCTGAAAGGAAGGGAACTAACGTCGTAATTGAACTCAGAATAATATTTTCTAATAATTGTTCATTTGAATAGGTAAAATTTAAATTAGTGATAGTAAATTCGACGACGAAACTATCTTAATAATTCGGTCCATGACGTCACAGCGAGGGCTTCCCCTGCTCGCTGACTCTCGCCAATCCCGTTAGGTTTGCTTCGAAAACCAAGACTCCTTTCGCAAGTGATTTCCCTTTTTTTTAACTTTAACACTTAATGCACCTTAAACTAATAGCCGCATCAGTGAAAAAAAACTTCTCCATCTTGTTCACTGTACAATTTCAAATAAACCTTGGTAATGTCGTAATTTTGCGATCTGTACATTCTCAATAAACCGTCTTAGAACAGAGTAAAAAAAAGCGAGCCTTTTTCCTTGCCCAAATAAAAAGAAATCGTTTTTATGGCAATTGTTGCTACGATAAATTTGATATCTGGTAAACCCGATAGTTAAAAATACAACCCTCATGCTCCGCGAACTAAAAAATACGAAATTTGTGTGACCAACTTTTGATTGCATCGAATTTATTTATGAACCGATTTAAAAAATAACTTTACCGTAAGAGTGTGTTATCTTCTTTCACGTGGTATTTTCAAATTTTCAAACTAATAGTATTTAGCTATAGATATGACAGTTTTAGTTTTGTATCGGAAATTACGATCTAAAAGTTCCGAGAAAATTGTATGACCAACTTTTAATTTCATCGACTTTATTTATTAACCAATTTAAAAAATAATTGTACCGTAAGAAAGAGTACATTGTAAGGTATACTACTATGATTTCAAATTTAAAAAATAATAGTATTAAGCTGTAGTTATGACAATTTTAACAAAAAGTAGCGAAAATATCCCAAAATTCCAAAATTTGTGTAACCAACTTTTGATCGCATCGAATTTATTTATTAACCAATTTCAAAAATAATCATACCGTAAGAAAGAGTACATTCCAAGGTATATTGTGATATTTTCAAATTTAAAAATTAATACTAATAAGATATAGATAAGACAGTTTTAACAAAAGAGTAACAAAAATGTCCCGTTTTTTCCCGAATTTCAAAAAAATAATATCAGGAACCAATTTGAAATTTCTAAAAAAACTCGACGAGCTGTAAAAATTCACGTTTAGAGGTACTACGTAAAAAAACTCACGGTTGAAAACTGAAAATTTGTATGGGTTTTGCTCATTCGCGGTCGGAATTTCGCTCTTTATATTTAAACTTTGACAGCCGACCAACCGGTTTAGTGGTCAAGGCGATGGCCTCTGGATCGGAAGATTCCTGGTTCGAATCCGGGGTCAGGGCAGGGATGTAAACTGTGCTGTCCTTTGTTAGGGCAATGATGGTTCACCCACTGGGTGCCCCTTCACACGTGACCATCACTTCAGGCCTTGTAGTGGCCAAGGACAAATCCTTAGTGCCAGCCATTGGAAATAGCGACCATAGCTTCCGGCCTTGTATTGGACAATAAAAAGTCCAGTGTCCGCCATTGGGAGAAAAAAAACTTTGACACTTAATAAACTTTAAACTAATAGTCGCATCGGAAATAAATCTTCTTAGTCGTGTTGCCTGACCAATTTTGAACAAACCATGTCAATTTGGTAATGTTCTGATCCGTACTTTCTCGGAAAACCGTCTAAGAATCGAACGAAAAAAGCGAGTTTTCAATCCTGCGACTTTAATATAGAGATATATATGGATTTTAAGTTTAAACAGAAGTATAATGTGTGTGTGTGTGTGTGTGTGTGTGTGTGTGCGGGGATTTTGCTTTGGGTTATCTAAATATGCTCTTGCATGTTTGATATTCTTAAACCTTATAATGTAACTTATCGCCATTTTGATGACGTATGGAGTTCGAACTAACTGGCGCTGATCAATTAACTATCATATATCGAATTCATTCTATGGAATTTGCATTATCAAATTATTCTCATGATCTTTTTAGTTCCGTGTATTTTACATTTTATCAATTGGAATAAAGAAAAACACAAAAATAAATTATTTTGACGACGTGCTAAAATCGCATTCGCAAAACAAGTTAAGTGACGTCACATGCGTACAGAGAGCACGTTCCACCAAAAAATCACTACCGCCACCTATATTTACCTGAACAGAAGAAACAACGCATTTAATTAGATATAGCACTACATTTTAAACGTTTCAAGGACTAGGCCCAATGCACACATCCGGTTTTTCAACGTGCGGTGCCACTGCGGCAACACAAGTGCAGTCTGAGATACATTAGATCCAATTGAGTAGTGCACCCATACCTCAAGTGCCGCTGCGGCAACGCACGTCCAACTTGCGTGTAGTTTGTACCGCAGCACACGCTTCTGCGATCTCATGTACCTTGTTTTCATAAACAAATGGAATATAAATAATAATTAATAAATGGATGTATCCAGTAACGTTCAAACGTATTTTGTTCCAAACGTATTTTGTTTCAAAATATATTCTTTGTGCACCAAGTAAACGAAATAAACACGTTTTCTGCGATAGATATCCATCGCAAATGGCGCAAAATGAGTACTTCGTCATTTCACGGTTATGTGTGCATAGTTTGGCTTCGGTGGCGCAGCGGACCGCGGGTTGAAAATTAGGATGTGTGCATCGGGCGTTAGAGAATCTAGCTGGTTGGCAAAGCTTTCCTGAGAGGAAGAAAAGATTTGAGTCTGAAAGTCTAGAATCTAACAACCCACCTTTAAGTTAGTTACTCTACCACATGTTGTCCACTGAGTTACAAATAGTCTGTTGTGGTGCTGTAGTATGACGTTTCTTTAGTACTTACTACCACTGAGTTACTAATTCAAGTAATTGAACACAAATTCAAAAATCAGCTGTGATATATTTCAGTTTATGAGTGGTTTCCAAAATACCAAACTCCTCAAAACGCTGTTACTAAGGTTTAACTAAGGAACGCTCAAATTCAACAAACAATTCGTAAAATAGACTCGTGTTCGTTGGAAATGACGCCGAATGTTGGTGCGAAATTAATCCATCCATCATGAGGTGGTATCAGGCAAGGATTGGATTCTGACGTGCATGATGAAATGCGTCAGTTCTTCGAAATTATCTCCATTTGGCTGCATTTAAAGGTAGGAAAATAATTGCGTAGGATCGTTCAAGAAGGAATGAAATAGATTATTTCCCTAGCAAAATATCCGACCTTACTCTGTTTGAAATGGTTTACTCTAGTTTGAAGAGATGATCAAAATATATAAGGACGTACGTTTTTCGTAGAGTAAAAATGTATTTGAATATCTTTCGACTTCTTTATAATTTCTACAACTTACTTCGGACACAAATCCTACACATGCATATCCATGCATGTAATACATTTCACATGTATCGCACCTTTGCTGTATGACAAAGCTACAAAATCACGTTATTTAAAGAATAATGCCGTTATTGAAAGAATAATGGCGTTATTGAAAGAATAATGGCGTTATTGAAAGAATAATGGCGTTATTGAAAGAATAATGGCGTTATTGAAAGAATAATGGCGTTATTGAAAGAATAATGCCGTTATTGAAAGAATAATGCCGTTATTGAAAGAATGATAATGTTTAAAATATCCAAACTAGAACTTTTCGAACATTAAAAAATTCGCTGTCATAATGGGAGGAGAAGATTGCAAAATTTCACAGTGTCACATACCGGCTGCAAGAGTGCCACAAGTAAAAAAATATTGTCTTGTTGACTATGAGTTCGAGAGCACTCGCCGTAAATCGTAATTTTTTATCGAGTTGAACATCAAAAGAACTTAAGGTATGTGCCTACGTTCGGAGCTTTTTTTTAAAAGGAAGTTTTTATGCAACTCTTATGTTTTCAGTTACAAAAGTATGTAAAACTGTTAATTCAAATGCTATTTTAATTGACTTTTTTTTTTTTTTTTTAGAAATTTTGGCCATATTTGATCAAAATTTAGTGAAATTTGACCGTTACGCCAAAGATTGTATACCAAATTCTATCAAATATATTTCACTTTTTCTTTCATTAATATATTTGTTACATATTTACCCGTGTTGTGAAGCAGAATATTTGCAGTTCCTTTTTAAATGTACTGAGGTATGTCAAACTTTGTAAACACATGATTTTACAAAAAAATATCACTTTTTCAAATAATTTAGCATATACTTACCAGTTATATTTGAGGTTTAGAACATACCTAAAGGTGTATAGAACACTGTGGTAAAATTTGTATTTGAATACATTAAAAAGTTTATGAGAAATGAGATTTTTTGTAATCCAAAAAAATAAAAATGGCAGTTTTCCAGAAAATGCAAAAAAAGATTTTAAAGTTCCACAAATAATTATACACATGTTGAAACACCTTAGAATTCACCATACTTGTAAGTCAAGCCTTCCTTGACTTTATTTGTAAATAATTGTGATTTATTTTCTTTTAGCTTTTAACATTTTGTGGATAATTTTGCTTTAGTCTGTACTTGTATCCTTGATTTTTTAATTCTTTCAATATTAATTTCTTTGTAGTTTTTTATCATTTCTGGTTCAAGTGTTATATTAAGATAGTTAAATACAGGTATCAGTCCCATATAGCCTGAGTTGAATAACAAAACTGCTATCTTAGAACCTAATAACAGTGTTTGCAGTTGAACAAAATTTTCTTTCGGAATAATATTCCACAGAACATTGTTGAATCACTCATTGTTATTCTGTGTCATGCCATGTAAACACTTGCTTAATAGTTCTTGGTCACAAATGCGCGCTAAAAACTATAATAAATACTTGATTCGATATTAAGAAAGGGAATTCCAAATCTCCCTTAAAATCGTCTTTTGTAGTAGTAACCTTAGTGTCACATTTCGTCATTTTGTAGCTTTGTCATACATCAAGGGTGCGATGCATGTGGAATTTATTACATGAATGGATATGCTGTAGGAGAATTTGTGTCCAAAGTAAGTTGTAGAAATTATAAAGATGGTGAAAGGGGGGTATTCAAATAAATTTTTAACAAAAAACGTAAGTCACTATATATTTTGATTAACTCTTCAATTTATAGTAAACCAATTCAAACCGAGTAAAGTCGGGTATTTTGCTAGTACTCAATATATTGTAAATTCCAATTTTTCCAAAACTACAAAATTATGGTTGTATTAAGTATACTTACTCTGGTGTTTTAACATGAAACTGATCTCAATATAACAATAAAGAAATGTTTTATATTGCATTCACTAAACTAATATATAATGTATGAAAAAAATTATATTGCAATCCAATATCTAAAATGCAATTCATGTAATGCTTACACAAACACAAAATCTAACATAGAACAGAAAGACGGACAGACAGACTTTCGCAACCAATTTCACTCACTAAATGAAGATAAGTACATACTGTATGCAAATTGCCATGAAAATATATTAAACCGTGTGGACTTGTATAGGGAACATACACACAGACAGACACAAAACGCGGAAGAAGCGGATTTAGCATCAGTAGGGCCCAAAACGAATAGAAAACTTGAAATGGGTCGAAAATATTCAATGCACAAACAAACACTCCATTCTTATTTATATAGATGAAATCGGTTTCTAAATCTCCGAGAATTGTCTATTTGTTGCGTAATCTTTATTCATTGATTCTACCGTTTTCAGAAATGTTATCACATCTATTCGTGTTATAAAACAGGACCATATATCTGCTGGAACGTGTCAGACGCTAACTAGTGTAACGTGAGTATCTTCTTATGTTGGGTATTATAATTAAAGTAATTCATACGGCGTGGATTTGATTTTACATGTTTCTAATTAATGAATTCTGTTTAAAACAACACAAATTCATCCATCTGCATCCTTCCTAATTAGTTAATTCAATTTATACTAGGGGCTCTCCTCCTGCTCGCTAGCGCTCGCCAACCCCTGGAGGAGTGCTTTGCAATCCTCATAGGCTCACTGAGCGAACCTTGCTCGCTTCGCTCATATCAATAAACACATGGGTCCAGGCAGAAGGGATTGTTTGTAAAATATGATGTTTAAAAAAAATATGCTTCAAACATAAATTTGTTGTAGTACAGAAAAGTTATACAGTACCTATGTAATCAGAACTCGAACAATTTGGAATTCAACTGAAAACTTAGAAAAAAATTTTGAATCAAAATTAAAACGCTGCTGTGGAAATCGGATACCCAGCATGTTGTTTGTAAGCTGCAACAGCTCGACTAATATTCTTTCTTTTATCAATACTAGTGGGCTCCACCCCCGGCTCTCTATCCCTCGTCAACCCCCGATGATTGCGCAGCAATCATCAGGGGTGCTATGGAATAGGCGACCGAATTTGCCGGTTCTTCTAAAATTTTTGCACACTTTCTAGAGCGTACTCTTAAATTTTATGAAGGAATTAATTTCAAAATATAACTGTGTTTATCGTCTGAGCGTGCTTCAAATTCATTAGGCCGTTGAACAGAAAGACTCACTATCACGTGACTCGCTATCTCCCAATCACAAAGCGAATAAACCTGAAAAAGACCCAATTTTTTTATAATAGACTTGGTGGCTCCACTCCCTGCTCTCTATCGCTCGTCACAGCCCCCCCCCTTCTCCCGATGATTGCTTCGCAAGAATATTGTTGAAAGATATATCCAGGAATGCCTTAAAGGAAGGGAACGACTTTGGGCTCTAGCACTTCACGGACGTACCTGTTGCTCTTCAGATTACCCTCAATTCGTACCAGCTGAGATCGTCCATGAAACGAAATCGCACCCCAGACTATAACTCCGGGTGTTCGGCCATTATGTCGTTCGATAACGCACTCTGGAAGGCAGCGTTCACTGACATAGCGTCTAACACGAATGTGGCCATCATGATTCTACAAATTAAAGCGGGATTCGTCAGAAGAGACAACTTGTTGCCAATCATCCCGCCAGGCTCTGTGCTCATGAGCCCATTGCAGACGCAGCTGTCTATGGTTTGGCGTGGGGGGGGATCGTGTATAAAGGAATCCTTGCACGCAGTCCACGGTGCAGCAGAAGTCGGCGAATTGACGGAGCCGACATTAGTACACCTGTAGCAGTAGACCAAAGTGCTGCCAACTGCCTGGAAGAGGATGTACGGTCATTCACAGCCATGTGGACCAGGTGTATATCATCACGCGGTGACGTCACCTTCCGTCGTCTACTCCCAGTTTTTCGAGCTGTCCGGTGTTCGTCGGTCCACTGCTTCCAAACTTGCACCACTGTGGAACTGTTCCGCTGCACACGAGATGCTATTGCGCGATAGGAAAATCCTCCTTCACGAAAGCCGATGATTTCCCCCCGTTCAAACTCCTTAAGTTGTTGAAATTTCACCGCATTTCGTCGTGGAGGCATACTTAGGTCTCACTAAACGTTCGCCACTAAAAAATAACCATGCACTATTTTCAACGTCCCGCTACAGCCCTCTATTTATACGCTTTTAGCATCAGTTCAGAGGGCGCTGCTCACACCACGCATGCGTGGTGGCTCTGAAACTTTACAACTTTGCATAACATCCTATAATTGACATTTGCTGCAAATTTCATTTCATTCGGATGATTCCTTCATGGTGTTACATTTTTTACAAATAGCAGTGTACATTAGACATGTAATTCATATAAATTAGAATTTCGGAACACCACACATAAAATACCAAATACCTTATGAATTAACTGTTAATTATTTTTACATAAAAGCCCTACAAGGTTTGATTTTATTATAATATCTAATGCCCATTATTGTATAATCTTAAATACACTAACGTACATAAGTTTGAAAACACAACGACGTTTGTTCAGAAACCAATAAAATATCAACTATTATTATAATGTAGCATAAAACATTTAGTACTATTCAAATTAAAGATAATTTCACCCTAAGTATATAGCACATGAGGTGTGTCGCAGCAAAAGGGCATATATCCATTCCGTGTTACTTTCCAGTATTTGCCTGGAAAATGTTGCAAATCTCTACTATTATAAAAGGAAGTGTTTGTCTGTCTGTTTGTTTGCTTCTTGCACGCAAAGTCCTGACGAATCTATAGCACTTACAGCAATGAGATTTGGCACACAGGTAGTCCGAATTTTTTGCAGTTTTAGGGTCGAAGCAAATATTAGAATTCATGCTAGAATATTTTTAAATGAATTTAATGAAATTTAATTATTATTGTTTTCTTTGGAATGGCAACAGCGTTGCTCGCATTAGGGCATTAGACAATGGCGTCACGACTTTTGCACTTGGATTTGAAATTTGTGCATTCTGCTTTTGATTTGGAGTATTATTTTTTAATCTTTAGCGATTCGTTCTGTTTACTTTCGATTACGTTGTTAATTATACTGTTTGCTTAGGATTATTTAATTTTTTCTCATTTATACTTTGAACACCTTTGGTTTGGAATATTCTTTTATAATCTTTAGCGATATTAAATTTGTTCGTACTGTTTACTTTGGATTACGTAGTTAATTTTTAATTATTGTATCATACTGTTTACTGTGTATTATTTAAATTTTTCTCATGCAATTTCTTTGGATTACGTAGTTAATTTTTAATTACTGATTACACTGTTTACTTTGGATTATTTAATAATTTTTTCTCATTTATACTGGAACTGGATCACGGTTGTGCAATACTTTGTTATTGTTTCTTTTTTAGAGTAAGATAGTTTGGATTATCATTTTTAAAGCATATTAATAGTTTGGAGGATTTGGATGTCTTTTTTAAAGTTAAACGATATTTAATTATGATCTTTTATGCAATCTGTAGAGTATTTCGTTTTCCGTGTAGTTAATTTTTGTCATTTTGGTTTGGATGTCTTATATAAAAAGTAAAGCGATATTTAATCCCAATTTTAAATTTAATGTAGAACATTTTTGAAATTCATTTATTATTATATTTTTGCATCACTTGGTTTCCTAAAAATGTCAACAGTCTTCAAATGGTCTTTACTGCACTCCCACCAATCTTGGATTTGGATCATTTATGCAAATATTTCTGCAATATAGTTCTACGCTCCCAGAATGATGATGCGCTCTTCGAATTTCAACGTTTTACTGAGAAACAAAGACCTGTTACATCCATTTATTTTCGATATGTATTCCAAGATTGAATCGGTAAGGGTGCTGTACATACGACTGAATCAAAGGACTCTGAAAGTGGAACAGTATGCACATTTGAGAGATGCGTTGATGAACGATGGAAATGTTGCTTTACGAAAACTGAAGTATTCAGAAATCGATAAACTTTCAAAAAGATATCCAAACCAAAAGTTAAAGTTTATGCTTTTGTAAATTTAAACATTGCATAAATTATCAAAATTAAATATTGTTATTCTTTTCAAAAGACATCCAAACACAGAAACAAACAAAAGATGCATAAAAGATCAACAAAATTACGGCATTTTGCTATAATGGCCTATTTTAATTTACGGCCCACAATGTTTCGTTATACGACCCAAAAAATGCTGTTTTTGTGCTTCTGTTTAGTTTCAACTTCTCCCTTTAGGCGGCACTGCTACATTTTGCCTCATGAAAATATGAGGAACGTTTGGCACAACATTGTCATCATTTTACTGCGTTGTCGCTTTAGTGTAGTTAGTTTAACATTGACTCTATGCAAAGCCCACATCACAACTAAAAGTCCTATCGCAGGGCTAATTTACGCGCTACCATACGAACTGCAGACAGTTCAGCCTAATGGGTCCAGTCAAACATAAGTAACTTTTTCATATTTGTCTTATAATACACTCACTGCAAAAAATTAAGCGAGAGGAAAATGTTAATTTTCAGAAAAACCAATCTGAATTTGAGAGGTTGCAATTTGCGGCAGGGGTAGATGGAAGTATGCAAATGTGTTACGCAACAGCCAATCACTGTTTCGTGTTGAAAAATATGCAAAAAAGGCAGTCTTGGATATAAACATCATTTTGCTAATGACTCCAGTTTTCTAACTCTTCACAATGCTGATTTATTATACGATTGCCTTTTTTGAATATTTCTCAACACGAAACCGTGATTAGCTGTTGCGTAACACATTTGCATACTTCCATCTACCTCTGCAGCAAATTGAAGCCTCTCAAATTTTGATTGACTTCTGGAAATTAACATTTTTCTCTCTGTGCTTAACTTTTGGCAGTGAATATATGACAGTGTTTGGCAGTGAGTATACAAGACAAATATTAAAAGTTACTTATGTTTAACTGAACCCATTAGGCTGAACTGCCTGCAGATAGGACTTTGAATTGTGACGTGGGCTTTGTGGTAGAATCGGTACCAAGCGGTCATTTTCATGAGACAAAATGTAGCAGTGCCGCCTTAAGGAAGAAGCTTAATCTAAACAGAAGCGTAAAAACAGCATTTTTTGCCCCGTGTAGCGAAACATTGTGGGCCGTAAATAAAAAAAGGCCATTACAGCGAAATGCCGTAATTTTGTTGATCTTTTATGGAATTTTTTGTTTGTTTCTGTGTTCGGGTGTCTTTTTGAAAGAATAGCAATATTTAATTTTGATAATTTATGCAACGTTTAAATTTACAAAAGCATAAATTTTAACTTTTGGTTTAGATATATCTTTGAAAGTTTAGCTATTTCGGTGTACTTTAGTTTTCGTATAGCAACATTTCCATCGTTCATCAACACATCTTTCAAATGTGCATACTGTTCCACTCTTAGAGTCCTCTGATTGAATCGTATGTACAACACCCTTACCGATTCAATCTTGAAATACGTATTGACAAGAAATTGATAGAACAAGTCTTTGTTTCTCAGTAAAACGTTGAAATTCGAAGAACGCATCAGCATCATCCTGTGAGCGTAGAACTCCTTAGAAGAAATGTTCTTAGTTTGCACAAATGATCCAAATCCAAGATTGAATTATGTGAATAAGCAGATGAGTTAGGTGTGAAAATCAATGATAAAATGGAAGTTGTGGAGTTAAAATAATTAATTTTAAAATCTGAAAATTATGAAGAAGAGTTTGTTAAATTAATGTTAAAAAGAATAATTAAGGTAAAGGAACGAGAACGATTAGTACAACAAGAACGACAACGAGCTTTTGAGCTAAAAAAAAGAACGAAAGAAAACGAGCTTTTGAGTTCGAAAAGTTGAGAATTACAAATGTAAATATCACCAATGATACGGATCCTGGTGATTTGTTTAATCAGGGGGTAATGTCAATAAGCCTAATACTGATTTTCAAAAGTTGATTCTTAAGTTTGATCTTAAGGATACGGAAGTTAGTCTTTATTTAGTTATCTTTGAACGACAAGCGCGGAGAGCTGAACTACCAAAAGTGGATTGGGTTTCGCACCCTTTGGGATTGCTCCCTTACGAAATTTCGCAAATAATCACAAGAGAGCCAGAGGAAACAGCAAACAATTATTAACATGTTAAGAGGTTGTTATAGAAACGGTTTAAACTTAGTCCAGAAAAATTCCATCAAAAATTTACTCGACACCAAAATTCTAACAGTACATGGAGTGACTTTGCTTTGAATTACAAAACTTCTTTGATGATTGGATCGCGAGATTAGGTATCGTAGATTTTAAAGGTCTGAAAGATTTGATGATTGCAGACCAGATGAAGAGAAAAGTCCCTAATGAACTTAAAGATCGTTTCATACATGAGTGGTCGAAATTCGTAACTCCTAAAGAACTTGCAGACAAGTTTGACGAATATGAAACAGTGAGAGGAGTTAGGGCTACGTTTAAAGCCTTTGACCGTAGCAGACAAATTAAATCGAGAAAAATCAAAGTAATACTCGTTCTCAACGTTCTGAATATGACAACAGTAAAGCAAAGCCCCGAGTTTCACAAACGAAATCAACTCAAAATTGTAAGACTCAAGACTACCGGAAACCTTTACGTAACGAGAAAAGTGATCCCAAGTGCTTCAATAGGGAATATGCACTATGTCACAAAACGTACTAAAAGGGAACTTTTTTTACGAATTCGACTATGAACAATCCGAAAATCAACTTTTTAAATCACAAAAAGTTTTAATTTAAGCGTAATAAGCGATTGAAAAACGCGTCAAAGTCACGTGACTGGAAACGAGGTGGAGCATGGTGTGACGTCATCGTACATGAAATCTCACGCTACATTCGCCGACTGCATGTTATTTCAGGTTGCTTTCACTGAAGCTTTAAGCTACTTTCACGATAATTTTATTTTTTAAATAATTGTGTTGAATTATAGTCTTTGCATTACTATAAAAAGATTTCTTCTCTAAAAATGACGACTGCATAACAAGGGTTTGTAATAAATAGGCCAATCGGATAATCTACCTAAATTGAATGGTATATCCATGTTTTCTTTTCTGGGAAACCATCCAAATTTTATGGAAGTAGAATTTTATGGGTTTTTATGGGAAATTTTATGGTTGTAAAAGCGAAGAGGTAAGAAAATATTTTATACAATACATATATTTCTTTTCAAAAATGTATTTTTATATTGCTTAAAAAGAGTAGTGCTACTATCAAAAAGTTGTACTTAAGAAAATAAAATATTTGTAGTTGTTCTTTTCCTTAATAAGTAAACACAATTCATTCTGAAATAGATTTTTTATATAGATAGTTAGAATAGTATATCAAATAAGAGCTTTATATTAGGAAAATAATTTCAAAGTAGATTAAAATTGTAGGGGTATCAAAATAGTGATTTTTGAAAGCTAACTTAAAATTAACTTTCTACGTTAATTTTTTAGCAAATTTATTTTTGTTAGTTAATGCACAATAATTTTTTTAATATATTTAGGCGTTAATACGTAATGTCGTAATGTACTAAAGGATGATCCAAAAATAACATGTATAGAGAAACTTGTTGTGAGAATTACAACTTCATTAAATGTTGAATATAACATTTGGTAGTCCAACATTTTAAACCATGAAGGTAGTATGATAATCTGATTGAAATTACAAGAAGTTTTGTAAAATTATGCAAACTAAAAAGAAAATTCGTAATTGTTTTAAAATATTAGTTTTACTGCAAAACAAATTAGGTCAAAGCTATGTTGCTTCATACTGCAGGAGAGACGATACTCCCAAAAGTTTCCAATGTCATTCTCTAACTATAAAATAAATAAAGTACCCTCCCCCATACTACATAAATTTAAAAATTTCATTTGTAGCATTATTTATCAAAATTTGTTAACACTTGTTTTTTTTCTTTGATTTCTTATTTTAATAAAAATATTTGTACAGTGCTTTCTTTTAATAAATTAATTTTACAATTTAATTACAATCAAGAAGTAGAAGACAGCTTTTTGTTTTTCTTTTCATCTCTTTTCATAACTCAGCACCATCTTCTACGAACTTGGTCCTATTTTGGTACAACAAAAAATACTTCTTTTTGTGTTTTAATCGTTGAACTATGACACAACGGAACAATACAATATTTGTAATTCTTCTTTTTAACTATTTTCGAATCTTCCATTGCTGAATTAATCAAAAATCTGTAAAAATAAGGCTACTAAAAAGATACGCATAGAAACAACAGAGTTCAAAGGACGCTCGATTGGAAAATCGTGTACGATGACGTCATACGCAAGAATCGTCAGCGTCTGCAGTTTTTTGTTGAAAGTGACGTCAGAGCAATTTAAAAAGCGTTTTAAATATAATTAATCACGTCAGATTGCAGTTTAAGTGGCATTTTTTGCGTAGTTTCTCGTGCTCTTTCATTTTAAAATTAATCTGAAAATCATGAATATTGTCCATTGCAAAGATTGTGCACATTATTCCAAGGATTGTCCCGAGAAGACGCAGAATTTTGGAAATAGCGTTACCAATTTAACCACAAGGATTAGCGATTGTTCAAATTCGTTTCTGTACCTCAAAACGGCCAGGCTTTACAATGAAAACTGGGTAAATGCATTAATTGACACAGGAAGCTCAGGATGTTTGATGAGAGAATCAGTTGCAAAGAAGTTAAACATTGAAGTTATTTCTGAAATAAATTAAGTTTACGGATTTGGCAACCAAATTACACCAACTGCTAAAACTCTTAGAAAAGCAGTAGTTGACATTGAAATTGATACTGTCTAAGGAAAGGAACTAACTGTTCTCATTGTAGGAGATGAAAATAAACCAGTGGACTTTTTAGTTGGTAGAACATGGTTGGATATGCCTCATATAGCCTATGCCAGAATGGGTAACGAATTACATATCGATGAAGCGCCATTCAATAAACTGCAACTCAGTTTGGATAACACACGTGTAACTCTGAAATCAGAGCAAGCTACTGTACTCGAGAAAAATACAGTTAATCTTGTCCAATGTAGGACTGAAAGTCAGTATGACGGGTTAGTCATGGTTAAGGGAAGTAAAAATATAGGTTGTTTATTGGAAGTGGTTAAAGGAGAAGCAAAAATACCTATTGCAAATAGTCAAAATCAAAGTATTATTTTAATGGGTAACCAATGTGTTAGTTGAGATGAAGCAATAAAATTGCTTTCAAGCAATGATTGTTTAGAAAATAAAGAATGTGTCGTTTCGATCCTGGTTGATAATGCTCCAATATCAGACAATTTTGAAATTTTCGACAACCAAATTTTAAATACATCAAATGAAATTCCTGAAATAAACTCCCAATCAGGAATGAAGACATAAAAACGGATGAAGGTGTTACCTATGATGAGAAGCAAGAGTTAGTTCATCTTCCAAACGAATATAGAGATTGCTTTGCTCTAAACTTGAGTGAGATTTTGTGTACTGATTTGGTAACGATGGAAATTAAAGAAGTGGAAGGCAGCAAACCATTTTCCATAGAGTCCTTAAACAACTGTTCAATATTTACAACGTTAGATTTGTCCCATGGGTACTTACAGTTTCCGTTAAGTGAAGACGCCAAACAGAAGACGGCTTTCATAACTCCCCACAATACTGGACAGTTTGAAAGAATGATTTTTGGATTGACCAATGCTCCTTCGGAATTTCAACGCATGATACATATAGTACTGGGACCATTGCGGAATAATACAGTATTATGTTATTTTGATGACATTATCATACCTTTAAAAAACTGGTCGGAGATGATGGTTAGACTGAAGCAAGTTTTGGACTGTCTGAAATCAGCCAAACTAACATTAAAATTATCAAAATGTGAATTCGGCAAGAAAGAAATCGAGTTCCTAGGATTCGTGGTTAATGGAAATGGAATTCAACCAGGTCGAAGGAAAATAACTGCCATTGCTGAATTTCTAACACCAGGTAATGTACATGAAGTTAGAAGGTTCTTAAGCCTCACAAGTTTTTTAGACGTTTCATCCCAAAGCATGCTACACATGCTGAACCACTGAGTCGACTTACACGAAAGGATACAAAATTCCAGAGGAATGAAGAACAACAAAAATCATTTGAGAAGTTAAGAGATAATCTGACAGAGCAACCTATTTTGGCGTTGTACCGCCCTGACGCCAAACAGTACACCTGGTACATACTGATGCAAGTTCTGACGGTATTGCTGGTATGCTATTTCAACAAGGAGAAGATGGAAAACTACATTTAGTATATTGTGTTAGTAAGGAAACGGCAGCAGCTGAAACAACTTGATACAAGAATACAACTTTGAATTGAAGTTTAAACCTGGAACGAGGATGGGTCACTTAGACGCCTTAAGTCGATCTCCTATTTCACAAGAAGACCACACGTTAGATACAGTAGTCTAAAACAACTTAGAGATTTATCAAACATTTACGGAGGACGAAAAAGTCTTAATAATGCAACATGCTGGTCAAGAACTGAGGCAACTCATAGAGATATTCGGGAAAGATCCTCATGAGAGAACCAACGATGAGAAACAAAAATAAAAGATTTTGACTACAAACCTAAGAGATTATATCGAATAGTTCAACACAAGGAAGAATATAAGCTACTGTACGTGGTTCCTAAAAGTATGAGGAAAGGATCAGTCGTCAGGTTTCACGATTTGATGGGTCTGTTGACAAAACGACAGCCAAAATCAAGGAACTTTACTGGTTCGCTTCTATGAAAAGATATGTCAGACGGCACATGTGTTTCGAGTGCCTAGTAAATAAATTACCAAGTGTAAAACAACAAGGAGCCTTGCACCCCATCAAACCAGTAAAGAGACCTTTTGCTATAGTTCATCTAGACCACCTAGGTCCGTTTGTAAAAAGTTCTAAAGGGAATAGCTATTTGCTGATCTTAATTGATAACTTACACGATTCGTAAGACTCTTTCGCACTAGAAATACTTCAATCAAGAATGTAATCAGAGACTTAGAAGTGTTCGTTGATGAATTCGGGCTTCCTGAAAGGATCATCAGTGATAGAAGCTCGTGTTTCACATCACATGCATTCAAAGAATATTGCAGGATAAACGGAATTAAGCAGACATTGACTTCTGCACAACGACCTCAACGAAATGGAATGGTTGAAAGTGTAAATAAGACTGTGCTACCTGTAATTATGACGAGCATGACACACCCTGGACACAAAGATTGGGACAAGAGAATTACAAAATGCGAACGAAATTTGAATAGTATGGTAAACAACACAACAGACAAAACGTCATTTGAACTGCTGCACGGTTATTCCCCAAGATTCAACGACGGAAAACTATGAATTTTGGCCCGATGCTGATGCTGATGTTTGGAAAGATCCAGAAAAGGTTCAAGCTGAAGCAAGAAAGACAATCGACGATAAACAGGGAAAAGCAAAGGAATATTACGACAGAAAGAAGTGTAAAACTGAGAAGTTTGATCAAGGGGAAGTAGTCGTGGTTATAAGATTACCGAATCAACGGGAAAACCAACTAAAACTCAACCAACATATCGTGGGTCATCATAGTAGTAACGAAGGTACTCCCAAGCGACACTTACATAGTTTTCCAACTCGAGCCTAGTGAGAAGTGACGTTTCTACTCTACTACCGCTCACGTTAAGTCAGTTGAAATCGTGGCAATGCGAGAGCGAGGAAGACGAAGATCCGAATGACCGGGACATAGAATCTCCACCCAATAGGAATCCTAGACGCACCCAAAAAGTTCCTGCCCGATACCCGAACTAAAAGTGAGAGACTTAAAACCCACAAGAACTTTAAACTCTAAGTTAATACTTGCTTTTTAGTGTTTATGTATATTGATCACCTTTCATAGGAACTTTAAGTTTTAGTTGTACATATTGTAAAACTATATTATTAGTATTAGTTAATTCTATACATCGAGGAAGATTGTATGTCAGGATGGTCGAATGTTAGCATCGCTTTTAAACATGCCAACGAACTCTTATAAACTAACGCGATAAAAAAAAAAGATATTGATAGAACAATACGATTGAGAAGTAGGTAGACGTGAAATAAGTGCGAGAGAAGTTCGTAAGTAAAGATTACCTTGAATATATTCTAACGTTGCATTTACTTTAAAGATAGCCGACCAACCGGTATAGTGGTTAAGGTGTTAGCATCTAGATCGGAAGGTTCCTGGTTCGAATCCGGGTCCAGGCATGGATGATTGTAAACGTATGGTGTAGAGGCGGCTGGTGCACCTTAAATCTGTCGTGGCCGAAAGTCCTCACGTTGGGTTGGCGTGGAAGTTTGGAGAGTGGGGTGCCAGCTCAGGTGTTGCTTCGTCATCTGACCATGGTTCAAAATTACGAGGTGTTGTCCTCGGATCTTTCCCTTAAGGGACTGATCCCGGACCGTCGTCAATAGCCCGTTGGGTTGCTCTAGTACGACGTTAACTAAAAATTACCAAAAAATTAACATTTACTTTAAAGATAAGTTTTAACATTTGATAATTTTTAATTAACGTCGTACTAGAGCAACACAACGACAACGGGCTATTTACAAGGGTTCGGGATCAATCTCCAAAGGAAAAGATCCGAGGACAACACCACGTAATTTTGAACCACGGTCAGATGACGAGGCAACGCCTGAGCTACTTATGGACGGTAGTGTACCTGCTCCTTTTCTTTCTATTAAGTAGTGAAATTTTGCACTGCCCAACCCCATTAAAGCGAACTCGTTTAACACGAATTATTGATTATACGAACTAAATCCCCAAACGCCGTCAAAATATGTATCCATGTATTGTTAAGTAATTCGCTCAAGAATAATTCGGGTTAAGGCGATTAACCCGAATTATCCTTAAAACAATTCTTCTCGAGACAAATTTTCAAAACTTAAAAGCAAACGAAATATTTTTAATCTTATTATCAGAAACATTAAGTGACTCCTAAATTATAGATTTATTCGTGGAAGAGTGTGAAGGAAGAAGGAATAAATGAAGACTAAGTAATAATCATACCTTCTTTTTAAAAAAACTATTACTGGCTTAGAAATTGCTAACCGCTTCATGTTGGGCAGTGAAAAATCATCTGCTCAATTAAACAATGTTGAACGCATCTAAAATTTTCTTAAAGAAGGACACGAAAAAATAAAATACAAAAATTGATAATAGAACAATTTCAAGACAAAATTTGCGTTATCGGTCGCCTGTGTTATCATGAATCATATGTGTTATCAACAATCATATGTGTAGTCAAGAATAATCTGAATAATCAAGAATCATCTGTATAACCTTTGGATGAAGAATATCGTTTATGGACCAAATTGTACAGTATAAAGTAATGTAAATACATTAATATTTTTTATTATTTATATTTAATATTTTGAAGAAACTCTTTCTTTTGAATTCGGATAACATGAACTATGGCTAATACGAACTTTTTACAATCCCATAAAATTCGTCTTAACGAGAGGTTTGACTGTATAAACAAACAACAAACTACACTGGCTAAAAACTCGGAATAGTTCCTCTTCTACTAAAATGAGTGGTAAGAATGCACATACTTTAGATTTTTATGTTATCTTTAAATTAAAAAGAATAGAAAAATATTCACTAGAAATTCATGAACTATTACATTTGGACAAGATTAATCAGTTTTTACTGTGGTAAATATATATAAACGTTTTCCTAGTTGTTCTTCAAAAATCATATTCTAAGTTAAACATAAAAATCAAGTGAATGAAAATTTCACTTTTGTTGTGCAATTATTTATACTATGAGTGTAAAATTAGTTTTTCTAAAATATGTAACCTAGTTTAAATAGCCATAAAGCTTGAAGCTCCGATTGTTCGTCATTAACAAATTTGACTATCTTCGATTCTATCTTCTATGATTAAATGGCGGTGGAACCCCCATTTCCCCCTGGTTACGCCTATGAACTAATGTAGCATTGTTTCATTGATTACATTTATTAATTACACATATAAAACATTAATTAAAATTAAGTTATGAATAGTTTGAGTAGTTATTAATATTGGATTAAATTGTGAAAAAAAAATTTCATATATATACATATATACTTGCAAAAATTTTCTCAATTGAATGGGGAAGTCTGAACCCCCCAACCCCCCCCCCCTTGATTACGCATATGGCTGGTGTAGCCCCTGCACCATAAAACCGAATCCAACCAACACTGCTTAAGCTCTGAAGTGATACCTCACAAATATAGCACCTATTGAAAGATTGGGTTATTTGACCATATCCTTTTATATCCCACATAGCATTGAGCAACTAGTGAATGCGAGAAAATAAATCCGAGATAGTTATCGAGACGACGCGACGGTATAGACCAAGCCTAGACTGGTATTCTAAGCAAACTAGCAGACCCTAGGATAGAATCTGCGCTGAACTTACTTAATTGCTGCTGACGGTTAAAGTGTCGTGACTATTCCATATCTCATTTCAATCCAATTATAAGTTAGTACCCATATTCATATAAATGTGAATGAAATCATATTACAAAATGAATTGAAATTATACAAAAAATAAATAACGTTCAGTTTGCTGTTACTGGTTGGAATTCTTATTTCCAGTAAAATGAACGGCAAAAACCACACCTTTTGTCAAGTTACCACAGTTAGAATCTAAACGTCTATTTCAATGTAATTTCGTTCCCTTGATCAAAGTCGAGTCGGTTTTGTTTGACAAAATGCATTCCAAAATGACATGACTTGTAGTTTGGATAGGATGATTTGACTGATGACGACCATGTCTATTTTGTTTATGTTCCGAGTTTGGGTAGGTAGTTGAATTAACGTCGTACTGGAGCACAATAACGAGGGCTACTGGTGGCAGTTCGAATCCAATCTCGAATTGAAAAATCCGAGGACAATACCTTGTAATTTTTAACCACTCTCAGATAACGAGTTAGGTGTTTAATTACTATTAATTAAAAATATAAATAGTTGAAGATTACTGAATGTACGTGGATCAATTAGTGGTACAATCACTATTCTTATCTGAAATAAAAATACTATCAAATATTTAAAAAAAACTGTACCTAGAGTAATTTTAATAATTTTCCTAACACACACCAAGAAACTGAGCGCACAAAAAACGAATGTTATTGGAAATTAGCTCTTGAGTAAAGCTTTATGCTAAAGATTAATGTTCACCAATTCGATAATTACTTGCTTGTTTACCCTATTTTCTCTGTTGTTACTAGTCCTTCACTGACTAGTGGCAGTTAGGCAATATGGTTGGCCGAAAAAGGATTTTTTTGCTAACACATTCTAATTGGCTGATGATGTAAAACTAATGTGTAATAAATTTCAGCCCGATTTAATGATATATTTTGCCTCCCCAAGGGGTTCAAACCCTCGAAAAATATCAAAATTTGGGTATTTTTTATTATGAAAAATAAAAATGTTTACAATTACATTCTAATAGTGCGTAAAAGTAAGCTAATACATTCAATATTAACGGTAACAAAAATTGTTTAGATCAGTACATATCTTCTGCCTCTCCAACGGGGTACAAATAGCATAAAAAACTGAAAAAATGACATTTTTGCAATTACGGTAAAAACTGGTGATCAGTTCTTTCTGCTATTTGGCGCCCGTTGGGGAGGCAGAAGATATGTACTGATCTAAACAATTTTTTACCTTTAGTATTGAATTTATTAGCTTACTTTTGCGCACTATTTGAACGTAATTTTAAAAAATTCTATTTTTTATAAAAAATGCCCGAATTTTGATCTTTTTGGAGGGTTTGAACTCCTTGGGAAGGCAAAACATGTCAATAAATCGGAATGAAATTTTTTACACATTTTTTTTACTGCATGAGCCAACTTTTCCGCATTATTAGAATGTGATAGCAAAAAAAAAACCTTTTTTAGACCCAGCCTACTAGACAACATCCACAAGTCCCCACACCCTCAAAAAGTCAAGGACCTGCAAAGGATCCGTCTCAAAAAACTCCCTGGAGAGCTGGAGACAAGAGAGTATGTGCTCTGGAGATACACTCTCCCTCGCCATAATTAGAGAATACCGCTTACTCCTTAATACCGTGGTTATAAAAATAGCCCCGCAAGTGACCACTAGCAAATCTAAACAATGCCGTCTGGTCGGCTCTAGCAGAAGAGAGGCCAATCGATCCACCTGGACTGTCCTTTCGATACCATCCATGGGGGTGGACCCTCCACACCTTTAAGTCCTTGATTTTCCTGATGGAGAACATTTCGTCAACTGTGAGGGAGAACGAAAAGGTTCCACCGATCCTCTCTTCACCAAATTATCAGCAATCTCATTTCCAAAGATATCCACATGTGACGGAATCCATTGGAGGTGAACATAGAAAACATGTCATCTTTCATACCTTTCGAAACTAACTTTTTTAGTACAAAGGTTTTTCTATCAGACAATCCTCTATGAGTGCTTGTTCTGGGGGGTTTATGGCACAAGGCCATGTAATTGGCCATGTTATGCCAGACATAGGATTTTCAATTAATATAAATACCAACGCAATGAAGCTTTTATTGATATAAAAGATAGAAATGCATCCAATGGGAATTCGAACTGCGCCACCTACAACTCGAAGGTTTCTAAAGTGGCAGGCATTCCCACTGAGCCCACAATCCTATGTAAAAGACAGATTACTACAAATGTACCAGTTTAGTATGTTATCCTGTTTTGCTTTTGCTCTTGAGTGTGAGGATGAGGACATTACATTTCAAATCTATCCAACCGGCATCTATTTTATTTCAGATAGATTTCATGTAAGGATAGGGATACGGAACGATAAATATTTATTTCTATATTCTCAGACTAGAAAAGAGACATAAAATATTCTATATATTTTTAAATTCCACATTTTTAAACCGCATGCTTTTGAAATCCCAATGCATCACAGACGCTTGTAATCGGCATTAAGAAAAATAGTTTAACTTTGATTAAAGCAATTAAGCTTGTAGGATTTTTACCAACAAATAATTTGACGGACCACCGGCTGTCTTTCCTAGTTTTATTTCACACACAACAAATATGTACAAGTTGTATATCCCAGCTTTGCTCGGGTTTCAAATATGACTGCGACAGCTAAAATACACTAGGTGTCCAAAAAAAAGGTCGCATACCTTAATATTTCGTTGGACCACCTTTAGCACGAATAACGGCTTTCATTCGTCGTGGCTTTGTTCACTGAGCTTCTGCACAGTGTTCATTTGTATATTCGACCACAGTTGCAACAAGAGGTCTCCCAAAACCTCGATGGATGAAGGAAGAATGGAATGTGTCCTTAAATCGTTTTCGAGTATGTCTCACAGATTCTCGATGGGATTAAGGTCTGGATTTTGCGGGGGGCCAAATCATGTGTGTAAACGATGTATTGTGCTCAAACTGATCCAAGATTTCACAGTTTCAGCTCGATATACTTTGGCGTTATCGTCTTGAAGTACATCACAGCCGTCAGGGAAGAGAAAGTCCATTGCTGGCACAACCTGATCATCCAAGACGTTGAGGTACTGTGCAGACTTCATTTTGTTGATGCACAATGTTACGGGGCCCAGTCCAGCCGAACAGAAACAACCCCATATCATTACTCTGCCTCCTGAAGAGTGCAATGCTACACGTGGCTGTGTTCGAATCCTGATGCGTAAATCGTTTTGAAAAAGTGTAAATCGTGACTCATCGGACCACATGACCTTTCCCCGTTGCTGATCAGTACAATTTTTGTGCTCCTGTGCAAATTGTAGTGTTTTCTTTTGATTAATGGCACTCATATCGGGCTTTCTTAATGCAATACGGCTTCTTAGTCCCGCTTTTTTAAGTTCTCGTCGCATTGTGCGACTGGAAATTGTTTTATTTCCATTATTGAAGAGTGCTGTGTGTTGTACAGTCGATTACTTGCGATTTGCTTTCACTAATTACTTCAGAGATCGCCGGTCACGTTCGTTCAGGATGGATTTTCGACAGCACATTTTTCGCGAACTGGATAGTTCACTGCCATTTTTCCAAGATTTAATTATGCGTTGAACAGTTCGCAATCCTATGCCACAAATTGCAACTATGTCTTTACATTTTGACCTACTTTGGTGCAGACCAATGATTTGCCCCTTTTTGAAATCTGTTACATCACTCCTTGACCACAGCTATCGCTTTCAGCCATGCTTACTTCGAACTAAACAATCGTATGGCGTAACGACAAAATTTCGAGATTTATGCAAATATCTTCAATAGTAATCGAATCACCGTCGTCCCAAAACTTAACGATTAAATTTCAGCTGCTACTTTTTTTTAAACACTTAGTGTATAACAGCGACATTTCCCTGTGTAAAATGCACTAACTCTGTAGAACGCGTTTCCTACCTCAACAGCTAAAATATGAACTCGACATTTCCCTGTGTTAACTCATTCACAAACCCTGTAGAACGTGTTTCCTTTTCCATGTCCATTTATTGCAGAAAAATAAACTTTTGATTTTAAAATTGGAGCTTCGAGGGGCTTTTTTAGGACTACTTGTGTAGCAATTTTCATGCCTACAGATTAGTCTGAAGATAGGAAAGAAATAGCCTTTGTTTTTCGCAGTGTTCTAAAGTATATGTATCAAATTTGGTGCGGATTGGTCAAACAGTGTAGATTTGTATAGAGAATGTACATACACACATCTTTTTTATGTATACATGGTGTTCCAAAATTCGACCAACAAATTAAGAAGGGTGATAGAAGGCATCAAGGGGATGAAAACTTACCATAGAACATGGGATCGAAAACCACGTTGAGAGGGTGAGAATTCCGAAAAACGCATACAGGTTTCGACGTCACGCTGGAACGACAAAAATACAATACTAACTACAAAAATATTTATTTGATTAATTATTACAAGAGTTGTTTGAAGTGGCGCCCGCTGATGTCATTACATAGTCTACAACGACGTTAAAAAGATTCCGGACGCGCTCGAAGATTCCAGGTATGCTTTTGATGTCTCAGGCAACGACAACATTCCGCGCTTTCAGATCCTCCGGTGTCTCCACAGGTGTCGCACAAACTAGTGGTTTAAGGTGACCCCATAGGAAAAAGTCACACGGATTGAGATCCAGCAAACGCGGAGGCCATGCAAGGGATCCCGCGCGTCCAATCCACCTCCTTGGGTATGTAACATCGAGTTAAATACGCACCTGGAGAGGGAAATGTGCAGGGGCACCATCATGCATGAACCACATGCCTCGCTACACTGAGGCCGGCACACTTTGCAGCAATTCTGGGAAGACGTGTTGCAGAAAAACAAAGTACGTTGGTCCATTCAGGCGTTCGGGCAGCAAGTACAACTCCAAGAGATAATCACCGAGGATTCCTGCCCACACGTTGACACTAAACCTCTGTTGAGATTTCCACGGTACAATGGCATGGAGATTATCCATCGCCCACATGTGTGCATTATGAGTGTTGATAATTCCTTCTCGCGTAAAGCTGGCCTCGTCTGTAAATAAAACAGTGTCAGGAAATTGAGGATTAGAATGTGGGATGACGTCAAGCATCCAGCGCACGAATTGTTTGCGACGAGGATAGTCGTCTTCGGTTAGAAGTTGTACCTTCTGTATGTGGAAAGGGCACATCTTTGCAGTATGCAAAACATTACAGACCGCCGTGTGCAGAACATCGAGTTCTATTGCAACTGCTCTTGTACTTGTAGACGGGGAATCGGCAAATCGGTGCAGCACGGTTTCTTCCATTTGAGGAGTGCGTATTTTGCGCGGTCTCCCTGCATCAGGCCGTGCTGAGTGGAAGGTCCGTCTCCCATAGTAGTCGATCGATCGTGGCGAAGGTAGTTTGGTACGGACAACGCCTCCTCGGACATTGCTGTTGGTGCAACCGCTGCGCTAAACGCTTATTGCCTTCTGCTCGACCGTACATGAAATGCATATAAGCGTATTCCTGGTTCGTGTAGTCACCCATTAAGCTTGCTCATTGAAACAGACAACTAAATGCTACGCGTGCTTACTACCTCAATAGCGCTAATTTAAGTCGTTCGTGTTGGAACAGTAACTTATTACCAGTTAACTTTCCAGTTAAGTTATGCACATTTGCATATATCTTCTAAGAGTGAAAAACAAAAACCATGGAGTCAGGGACAGACACTCCAACAGGCTGCAGACGTGGATTCATTGATCAATTGACATCCATTTTTCGTCTCCTCTTCATTAAGAGCTTGTATGCGTTTTTCGCGATTTTCACCCTCTCAACGTGGTTTGCGACCCCATGTTCTATGGTAAGTTTTCATCCTCTTGATGTCTTCTATCACCCCTCTTAATTTGTCGGTCGAATTTTGAAACGCCCTGTATATATAGAGAGATAAAATAGTCTGATATTATTTAGTTGTGGATTTCCGAAAGTTATACAGTAAATTATCCACGCCTGTTCATAACTGAGTCGTTTCAGCGTCTATTACAAAACATTCGATGCTCTGATGTTACGTGACAACGGAACGAGATGTGCGCATGCGCCAACAAACCTGAATAAGAAAAAAATAGGGCTTATCTGATAGGAAGAAAAAAAATTAGTTACGTTTCATGATGGATCTGTTTTGTGAAATGAAGTTGAATTTAATTGATATTTTTAAGGATATTTAAATTATAGAAGATTAGAAAGAAATTTGAGTTGAGGAGCTGCCGGAGTAGAAACCAGTTATACTGCCAAGTCAGATACAAAGCACTAATGATTAGAGAAATAACTCAAGGTTCCGTTGATCCGACAAGTGACATTATGCTTCTAGTACCCCGATGCGAGCGATTGTTATCCAGAGCCAGTGGTACTAGGGAACAGTTTTAAGTATTTAAATGCTCGTTTAGTGTAGTTATGTCTGTTTCAGATGGATTAAAGAATATGTCTTGCATTAAAATTACGTTGTTAGAGTGTTGGGGAATTTAATATTCAAAAAATCGTTTGTTTTGTCAGGTGCACATATTTGTATTGCTCGAGCGCTGGTCACGTGCACTCTTCTAGCATTCCATTTCCCAAAACACAAGATTATTACAGATTGTGTAGCACACCTGTTCGGAACAAATCCTATCCTACAATCACAATACAATTTTTTATTGTTACCTAGATAACAAAATTTTTTAATTATAACACGCTAGCAGATCCTAGACAAGGCGTAGCTGTCTTAAAAATTGTTATCGATCGGAATTGATCTTGTCGTTTTTGACATCAAATTTAATTTTTATCGTTTGCGGAAACGCTTATTTTTTTAAATTGTTCTTCTCTTGAGTCGCCAATTTTCAAATACGATGCTAACTTCTATTAAGATAGTGTTGTTGTAAATACATAATTTAGAAAGTAGATTTTAGAGAAGTTTATTGTGCGCCTACTATTCAGAAAAAAAGACAAGAAACAAGAGAGTGAAATTATGTTCTCACAAACGTCTGGCTTGGGTTTTTTTTTTGTATCGATGTTGCTGGGAGTCAGTGTGTTCGCCCACAGCGCTAGCAACCTGTGAATTGAGTTTGACTTCGATTTGTAGAGGAAAGACTACACCCAGGTAACAACTCAAAACTTGCAAAGTAAAAACACATGCGGGAATGTCAGATGCTTAATTCTTCGGATTGGCCTCCAAATTGACCACCAATGGCAACTGTTCTTTGTGTTCTGACGTTCTGATTGGAGCTTCGAAAGTTCTCGTGAGCTACGAACGTAAGCAAAAATTACGAACAAAAAGAAGAAACGTTCGTTTTGAACTTTAGATTCATTCTCGCTTTCTGCCTCGCAAGCTTCGGACGCACTGCCTGTAGAATTACGTTAAATTCTTGTTGATGTAAACAAGCTCATTTCTGGAGTTTTAAATGTGTTATAGTAAAGCAAGTCTTATTCATTCTGATGTCATGTCTACTTGATTTCATTACTTACGCAAAAATGGAGTTTGGTACAAACAAACCACCAGAGATTCTTTCTTGGGTGTATTTCTCTTTGTCAAAAACTGTTCACGGGTTTATTCTATTTACTTGACCAAATATGGTTCTTTCGCCAAAAACTCAGTACGCCTTTTTTCAAACCGTCCTGGAGACCTATTAACAAGGTTCGACGGAAATTTTTATGCGTGGACAAAAGCAGATGTTGATCAAAATTAAAATTGTTAAAATAATTTTTTTTCGTGCCAAAAAAAACAACTAATTAATATATTTTAAACCAATCAGCAAACTAATTTATTTTATTTTAATTTTAAATTCGTAAATTGCGTTTGGAACAAGGGTAGCAATGGCTTTATTTGCCCCGTTCCCAAAAGTCTAGCTTCGCTTCTGAAAACTAAATATCCATATAGTTTTACGAATAAGTGGTTCTTGACGATATAAATCGAGCCTTTCTTTTTGCTAGACATCGTGCTGCCATCTATCAGTAGCTATGTAAGCTTAAAAGTTTAATAGAATGAAAAATTAAAAAATATATCACTCTCCAAGGGCGTATATAAGGGGAGGGCCGAGGGGGCCCGGGCCCCTCCCGAAATTTTGACTTAGTTCAATCAGAATAACTTTTTGTTTTGAATTTTTTTTTTAATCGAATTTGTATTTCTTCCGGAAACAATTTTCTTAAAAAAATTTATTATTTGGACACATTTAAAACTGGACAGAGAAGCTATTTCCTTTCCTGAGTAAAGTAAACACAGTGGGCTGGACACAGGGATCACTAAAATTTATGATGGTTGATGCAGAATCCAATGGACACCCCTGGCAGTTTTACGACTTTGCGAGATAAGAAACCCTCTGTCTAGCTTCCTAAACAACCCCTTGGGCATTTCATTTGTTTTACGACCCCAGCCTTAGAAATTACAATGTTTTGGAACGAACGACTGTTAACCATTCGTTATCTATGCATATTTTCAATAATAAAAATGTTTGGAAAGGAAAAAATTGTATTTAAACGTTTTGGGTAAAAAAAGTTCTCAATTAAAAAAAAATAAACACAATTTAAATTTTTATTCGGTGTTCTAGTTCTATCAGTCATGATTAGAAACTAATATCCAGATACTCATACATTAAACAAAGAAATTTCTATTGAAATAGTAATTAAAAGTAAATTACCTATCCATCAACTTTAAGAGTGGGCCCCCTGTATATAAGAACGAATTGCAGAATATTTTAAACAAGTAACTTTTTTCCAATTAAAGAAATGTATATTTTACTATAAAAATAATTTTTATATTATACTTCCCGATTTCTAAAATGCATTTAAACTGTCCTTTTTTTACCTATTTCTGACCTTCTATTCCTTTTAATATCCATGCAAGTTTTAAGTCATTATTATATACACTGACATCAGGGCTCGAAATACACGGGTGCACAGGTGCACTGTGCACATGAAAATAAAATTGTGCACCTAATTTTTTCCCGCTAGGTGCATGCCGTGCACCTAACGTTAAAAAAGGGGAGAGAACCTTTTATGTTATTTCGATGCTTAAACAAACTATTAGTATCGACCTCTCTCGCTCTAAATGAACGTAATTAAAATTCCTGAATACACACTATGCGAAAACAAAATCGATGAGCCGTAACGGGTTTATACACTAGGAAGGTTTACTTGTGCCACTGCCAACAGAACTTTCAGAAGATCGAAACATTTTCCAGATGGCTCTGTTGAAGCGACTGTCGCGATAGCCGTGCGCTGGAGAAGGGAGACAGAATTTAGATGTTTAAATATTTTTATTTACTATCTACTAATAACCTATCTAAACATAACCAACTAATTAAGTAGTTTACATTAAATCAATGCTCCTACATTAGGTTTTTTTAATGTGCACCTAAAATATTACCTGTGCACCTAATTTAAAAACTTAGGTGCACATTGTGCACCTGTATTAAAAAATCTATTTCGAGGCCTACACTGACATTATTTAAAATGCATAACTACCTATTTTTAGAAATAAATTTTAAACAATTTGAGAATTTTAAATTGTTGTTGGAATTACATTGAATTGTTATTATTTATTCAAATTGATAGTCTGAAGTCCTAAATAGCTTTCGAATGTTTGTTTCTCCCAAAATTAATACATTTGTACGATGTATATTAAATTGCTTTAGATAATATTAACCACTGCGTGATTGCACTACAGTTGCCCGTGATGTAAGGTATTAATCTGGTGCAAAATTTTCAGCAGATTTCAAATCCGGTGAAGATATATTCAATTTAAAAATTATTTACTTAAAGAAAATCATATTTTTAGGCATCAATATAAAGTAAAATTTTCCGCAGATTTCAAATCCGTTGAAATTTTCAACCTATCTTTAGCGATTCCGATTTTACGAAAAAAAAAACTTAATCGAAGTTAATATGTCTTTTTATTTCTTGCTCTCATTGAAAATGAGAATGGAAGCGGGAATGGAATTTGTTTCTTCTTTTTAACGCGAAGGGCTCCTCCGCCGCGCAAAATAAAAGCGGAAACAAAAAGTAATAATTTTCTGAGCTTTTTCCGAAGCAATGAAAAAAACTTGACATAGATCCAAGGTCACGTGGAGAGAAAAGTCAAGATTGGGGCTGTTCTTTCTTTCATCCGAAGAAGAACCACGTAGAGAATAAAACTATTAAATTCATCTAAAAATCTTCTACAGTGAATTTTAAAATTTCGCCGCTACCCAAAAATTGCAAACAATTTGGACTACCTGTGTGCCAAATCTCATTGGTCATTGCTGTAAGTGCCATAGAATCGTCAGGATTTTGCGGCAAGAAACAGACAAACAAAGAGACATGCAAACACTTCCTTTTACAATAGTAGAGATTTGGCACCCCCCGAAATAAACTCCTATATACGCCACTGTCACTCTCTCTCCCTCTTTGTGAAATGGAATTGTTTCCCCAGAAATATATTCTACTCTCTTTTTAATGTGAATATTTTCCCGTATTCAGTCTTGTGTAATAGTTGTACACGTGCAATGATAATTAAAAAGAAATTAGGTTGACGAAAAACAACATAATAACATTAATGTAAAAATAGCATCCTTGCACCGAGAAAAGTTCCAAGGTGTCAATAGCCCGCAAAACAAAAGATCCTTCAGAGCCATATAATTATAGATGACCGCAATCTCCGAATATGGAACTGATGAATGAAAGTGTTTGTAAATATTATTAAACTCATCAAGGATAGGTTGACTAAGATTAAATAACTGATCTAATAAAATGAAAAGTTTATTCATAAAGATATGTTGAGAAAAAATGTATGCATTCTGGTTTAAAGTCGTGTTGGAAGTGACAAGAGTTTTCAAGGTTTCAATAAAAGAGTGAACTTCGTAATTCTGTCATATTCCTTATCTCCGTGAATTTTAGAATAGATTGTGCTCTTTTATTATTACATCTAAAAGCCTAAATGTGTACTTTAAGCCTCATGTGTACTAATCCACATTTCCCACGAGCCTTTGAAATAGATAATTTTTATATTTATTTGTTAACTTATTGTTTTCACAGTACACAATCGTAACACAGTAAAAAAAAGTGTGTTACAAGAATACTTCCACACCAAAGAGTATTTTGTTTGCCATATTCATGAAAATGTGATTGTTGTTTGATATGTAGGTAGGTAGGTATTTTTATTAACGTCGCACTGGAGCAACATACGGGCTATTGGCGACGATCCGAGATCAAACCCGAAGGAAAGATTCGAGGACAACACAGTGTAATTTTGAACCACGGTCAAATGACGGAATCGTTGCTTGAATGTGCGTTTAAAATCGTAAATGTTTCAGAATAAAATGAATGTAATTTTCCTTGATCAGAAAATATTTCCAAAAATTATGTGCAAATAAATGCATTGTGGTAGATAAAGATGTTGTTGCATTGCGTAATTGGGAATATCACGTGGTATCGAGGATTTTGTTGCCATAAGAAAGACGTTTTAATTAAAGTGGTGCGTCAAAACTGTTATTTTTTTCAGAATGAGATTGACGCTGGTGTTTGGAGGTTACGTGTATGAAGAACCTCCAAAAACAAGGAATCTTCAAGGAATTAGCGTTGAGTCGTAAGGAGAAATATAGACTAAGTGTAAATTTGATATCTTTCATCGTCAGTAATCTTTTATGACCAATCGCTTAGAAGAGATGATGAGCTCCTTATTGACTGTGAGCACAGTTGCGTCCAGTAAGTTACAGTTGTTCTGGTAAAAAGATTTTTGCTTTTAGGCAGGAATGCACAGACTTATTACGACCAAGGATCACATAGATTTAATGTGACTCAAAGGGGGGTCACCTAAAAAAGCCTTCTGAGTTATCTATTTTTTTATTTATTGTTATATTTTATTTATATTAATCAGATATTATTCCAACAAAAGGTATTAAAAAGGAAGTAAAGAATTTAACTTTATGCGTGACATAACATTGCTTTAACAATCTATATATATAATTCTCTTACGTGGCACGCAAAAAAGACGTTATTTGTTTTCGCGTTTTGGCAACATTGTACGATTCTTTGTTTATCCCAAAGCCTCGCGCTTCAATTGAATTTATAGCGTTATCGGATGAAATTTTATTGAAAAAAAATGAATTTTAGTTGAGCTGTTGCAGTAAATAATAGAAATCAAAGAAAACGGAGGATCTTTTCATAGTCATTTTTTAAAAAAAGGTCCGTTTCGGGGCAAACTATTATAGTTCAACAAGACGCTTGCATTACAACTTTCGACAACAAACTCAATGAAAAGGCGTGAGTGGCTCGAGTACTGGGTAAATGTACACACAACCAACATGCTGGGTTTTCAATTTCCAAATCAACGCTCACATTTCGAGTCAAAATTTGCTCAAAGTTTCCATTTGAATTCTGATTTTAGAGGTACTGTAAATATCTTTTCTGAAAAACAGCATAAAATTTAGATTTGAAAAATATTTTTTTGGAATATCATATTTTGTAAACAATTCCTTCTGCTAGGACACATGTCTTCATTGATGCGAGCATAGGTTCGCGCAGCGAACCAATGAGGATTGCGAAGCAATCCTCTGGGGGTTGGCGAGCGTTAGCGAGCAGGGGTAGGGCCCCCTAGTTGTTTTAAAATTTAATACGATATTTGTAGTTACCGAGCGCAAATTCGGTCTAAATTTTCATTAGTCAAGCGTTTTTTATTTATTTATTTATTTATTTTTTTATTTGTTAATATTCGTGACTGAAAAAGTTTGTTCAGATAAATGTTGATCCAAAGAGGCTTGCGTATTTAAAGCATTATCTAACATCTATTTAAAATTGTTTTTTTGCAGGTTCTCGTTGCTTTGATTGTCGATGAGTTCAAGCTGTACTGATTCGAGTGCATTTTCAGGCAAAATGGTAAAAGACTTAACTAATAAATGTATCAGCCTTTGTTCAGTCTCTGTCTAGTCACTAGATGGCGCTAGTTTATTTTGATCTGAATGATCAACCAATGTGAATTTAGTCAAGCCTTTTGTTTTGGAAGGATATATGTGTGTGTCCACTGATACATAAGACAGCCTTGTTTGTTACAAGCGGATGGACAGAGGAAGAATCCTCAGGTTAAAACTCGGACGAATGCCGCATGTGCATTAGCTATGATTTCGGAAGGGGAAAAATACTTTAGGGAGGGATATTCTCGCAAATGTGGAAAATCTGGGTATGGGTAAATTTAACATTAGGATTCTTCCTCCGTCAAATCTTGGTTCCTAGTTCCATTATTTTATCGGCGTTACGTCCATTTCTAGAAAAGTTGTTCAGGGCAGCTTGATTCATCGAGCCGACCTCATCTCATTGGCTGAAAGAAGTTACGTCACTTAGCCTCCACTTTGAGTTTGAGAGTATATAAAATAAGTAAGTACGGATGTAAATAAACAAGACAAGCGGACGGAGACACGGTTTACCGATAATACATGCTTTTTTGGTTAATAAAGTTTTCACGAGTGCAATGGCTATTAGCTCGTTACTTTTTTTATATTTGGCATTATCAGATTTAGTCTTGTTTGTTTCGAGCACGATCGTATTGTTATTTGGTGATTTTTCCAAACAACGTTTTGTGATGGATTCGATTTGCTGTAAGTCTTTCAAGGCAAGTTCTGGAATGTTTCAGCATCAAGGGCGAATTCGCGGGGTTTCATCTGCAGTCACCGATGCTGGTAAAAATTGCCTGGCGTGCCCAATTTGCAGTCTGACACAAGCTTTAAACAAGCAGCTGGGAAGTCATTTGTTGGATGAAATACAATTTGACAAAGAAACAAAGCAATTTAATTCTGAGGCTGAATTTCTTGCTTTCAAAAATTAAATGGAACAATCCACAAATTCTCCATGTTTACACAAGAACAGTTTACATTTCAAATCCTGCCTGCATCACATGTTCGTGATCACAGTTTATCCCTGCTTTCCCTCCATCATGCTTTTAAAGAACTGTTTACATTTCGAAACCTGCCTCCATCATGTGTTTATGTTCAGGTTATCCATGCTTTTCAAGAACTGTTTTAATTTCAAAACCTGCCTGTATCACATGCTCGTGGTCATAGCTTATCCCTGCTTTCCCTCCATCATGCTTTTCAAGAGTTGTTTATATATCTGCTGCATCATATGTTCATGGTCAGTTTATCAATGCTTTTCAAGAACTATTTATGTTTATGGTCAGTTTATCAATGCTTTTGAAGAACTGTTTACATTTCAAAACCTTCCTGCATTATATGTTCGCGGTCACAATTTATCCCTGCTTTCCCTCCATCATGATTTTCAAGAAATGTTTACATTTCAAAACCTGCCTCCATCATGTGTTTATGTTCAGGTTATCCATGCTTTTCAAGAACTGTTTGAATTTCAAAACCTGCCTGCATCACATGCTCGTGGTCATAGCTTATCCCTGCTTTCCCTCCATCATGCTTTTCAAGAGTTGTTTATATATCTGCTGCATCATATGTTCATGGTCAGTTTATCAATGCTTTTCAAGAACTATTAATGTTTATGGTCAGTTTATCAATGCTTTTGAAGAACTGTTTACATTTCAAAACTTGTCTGCATTATATGTTCGCGGTCACTTTTTATCCCTGCTTTCCCTCCATAATGATTTTCAAAAAATGTTTACATTTCAAAACCTGCCTGCATCACATGTTCGTGGTCACAGTTTATCCCTGCTATCCCTCCATCAAGCTTTTCAAGAGCTGTTTATATATCTGCTGCATCACATGTATGTTTCAAACTGCACAAAATTTTCCCTACCGCTGAAAGACAAGCGGATGGACAGAGGAAGAATCCTAATGTTAAAACTTAGACCAATTGCCGCTAGATGGCGTATACTTTTTTAGTTCTTTCAACGGTAGGGAAAATTTTGTACTGTTTGAAAAATCACAGGCGCCTCAATCCTATGATAGGACTTTACGCAAGTCCAACTTGATTGGCTAATCGGATCACATGACCTAGATACGTAGTCATGAGAATTCTTCTGTTGGCGATTTATCTCTTCCTTTGTGCTTTCTTCTTTTCTTTTCAGATCCATGGCTATGGGTGGGTAGAGGTGGGAGCCGAAAATTGTATCCTTTTATAAAGAAGTTAATAATTATATAAGTTAGTGTTTTATGTATGCTTTTTGTTACATCAGAATGGTCCTAAGCCAGCGGTGGATACGACACAATCATCCTAAAGCAAAGGGGACGGCAGAGGGGCGGAAAAATATCAGTTGGTAGTGAGTTCAGGAGTGGTTCTTAGATTATTTATGTAAAATCAACGGAAGCTTGGAAAAATATAAAAAGGGTATTAAAAATTGCGAAAAGTAAATTAGAATGAAAAGGAATTAAATTTGAATTTTTTTTAATTGGAGGATCTAAAAAGTTTTCCGCCAGCTGGGTTCGAACTGGGGTAGTCATCCTCCGCTGCCGACGCTAATCTGAATGTGGGTGACTTTAGCCGTTAGGCCATCGTTGCTTCACGAAAAGAAGCTCTTTAAAGTATAAGTACCCTTTAATATAAGTTTGCAAGAAATACTACTAACAACAACCATACAACATATATATGAAAATGAGTAGCAAATCAGAGTCAACTTGTCGGACACTTACGCTGTACGCTGAGGCGCTAGTGTATGTATTGTATTTCTACGAAACAACGCGCATATTCAAAATCAAATGGTTACTGCAACAATCAGATTGGCGAGATATCCAAGTGAAGCCAAGCCCGTGAAACTAGCCAATCAAATTGGACTTGCGTAAAGTACTAACATGGGATTGAGCCGCTTCTGAAAAATCCCTGTTCTGATGTTGAATGTTTTGTTTATGCTTGAGAAGCTGATGGATTGCAACGGAAAAGTTAATTTTTCTTATGCGTATTCTTTTGAAAGATTGGATGTGTAACTGAAAAGTAAATACAATCTCCGATAATTTTGAAATGTTATTTTTGATGCGTTGGAGAAATACAAGAACAATTTGTTTTAGCTTTGAGTTTGAAGTGTTTTACTCTATTGCTTTTAATTATATTTGTGAAGTGTAATTTTAGTAGAGGCAGTGAGATTGTTCGTTTCTGCGGTCAGTACAGTAGAACAACTATCCGAACTCCGACTATCCGAAGCCGACCAACCAGTATAGTGGTTAAGGTGTTAGCCTCTAGATCGGAAGGTTCCTGGTTCGAATCCGGGTTCGGGCATGGATGTTTGTAAACGTATGGTGTAGAGGCGGCTGGTGCACCTTAAATCTGTCGTGGCCGAAAGTCCTCACGTTGGGTTGGCGTGGAAGTTTGGAGAGTGGGGTGCCAGCTCAGGTGTTGCTTCGTCATCTGACCGTGGTTCAAAATTACGAGGTGTTGTCCTCGGATCTTTCCCTTAAGGGTCTGATCCCGGACCGTCGTCAATAGCCCGTTGTGTTGCTCTAGTACGACGTTAACTAAAATTACCCCTTACCCGACTATCCGAATTGCTGATTATCCGAATCGCTTTCAGAATTTCTGAAAGAAAATTTAGACGGAAACGTACAGCGATTCGCAAAGAAATGATTCTGGGTTTCAAATTCTAAATGATGATGAATTTATTGAAAGTGTGAGAGAAGAAAGGGTCGAGGAAGAAGATGACCTTAATGTCGAAGTTGAAGCAGACACTGGACCATCTGCTAGTGAAGCATTTTCCGACCTTAAAACTGCTTTGAAGTGGATGCAGCGTCAGCCCTAGTGTGACTACATGCAACTTCTCACTGTCAAGCGGATGTGCGACTTGGCTGCCCGAAAACGGATATAGACAGTCAAACAGCTTACTTTAACCAAGATGTTCAGCAAGCAATGACTTTCATTTACAGTACGGTACGTACATACTGTACTAATGTATAGCACTTGTAAGTACGCTTAACATGTAAAAGTGTGGCCATTACATTTAATTAATTAAAAGCTCTTTTTCTTTAAAAATAGTTTTTTTCTTCCATTTTCCACATATATACATACATACAGTATTTAATTAAAATACATACTAGACCTTTTTTCGTAAAAAATCCAATTATCCGAATTTTTGATTATCCGAATGGGGTCTGGTCCCAATTGATTCGGATAGTTGGGAGTTCTACTGTAGTTTGTTTTTGATGCTTAATTAGATATAATCTGTAGTTTTTGAGATTACATTATATGAAAGTCCACAAATAAATACATCTGATTCTATTAAAATAGGCCATATCTTTCGATTTTTAGATTGTTGCAGGGTATGACGATTTAAAATTAAGTGATTTTTGTTACAAAAAATCAGTGATTTAAGTAATAATTTTAAATTTCCTCTTCCTTTATGTTTAATAATATTGAAAATGAATTAACTATGAAGAAGAGATGCTATATTATTCAAGTTAGTCGTCTATTAAATCATCCTTCCCTTGAAGCACTATATAACCTTTTTTAATAGGGATCATAATTACCCGACAGCTCTGTTTCCCTCTTGGGCCATTGAACTACATGTGTGACACATGCAGTTCCATCAAAGCCTGTGAGTCAGCTTAGGTTTTGTTCTAAACATTCCATGTCACTATAAATCCAATGGGCAATTTTGAATCATTCTTCTCCATATGATAGGTGAAGATTCTTTGGTATAGGTCGCCTAATTTTGGCGCTAAACTAACTTGTGCAGGATTCCATTCAGCAGCTGGCCGCCATATCCATCTAACCTCTAAAACCAGTAAAAAGTGTCGGCCTCGAAGAAAGCACTAAACGTTCTAAAACTCAACAAAACTTTATTAACATAACAAGAGGTAAAAAACAATTCTAAACGTGTGCCACGAGTAACAGACAGCGCGGACACACCATGCTAAGCAGCAGAGAAGTACAAGGAAATGCAGGAAGGTCAACAGGCTATTTATAACAGGCCAATCTTATTCTTCCGCCGTGCGTCACAAAACATAGTTCACTAAACGTCATATAGCATTGATGCCACAATTCTCTAAATATATTTACTCAGGCATTATACCTAGAAAAGTGCTGGGGCCAGTGCGAACTGATTAGTTTTTATAGAATGCTAGATCAAATTAGAAATACATGCTTTTTCCTAATCCCTGCAGCTATTTTTTTGTGTGGTTTCATTTGCAAAATCTTTGTATTGTTTTTTTTTATCCATCATATGCTTGTGTCACAACCTTTGTATTATTAATTAACTGCTTTATTAATTTTGTATAACTTCCATACACCATACACCGAGATGTGCTAAAAGTCATGGGATAGCAGTATGCAAATTTACATGAAATACAAATGCACATAGCATTACAAGGGTATAAAGAATCAGATAGTTATCAGTGCTGTCTGTTGAACTCTTGAATGTCAAGAATCCTTTACCTGCCAAGAATAAACCGAGTTTGAACGTGGAAGGATAGCTGGAGCTAAACGCATAGGCTTAACATTTCGGACATAGTTGAGACCTTGCTTCACATTGTCAAGGGTGTATCGAGTACCTCATAGAAGGCATTACCCATCACAAGTGCATCTGTGCTAACAGACAAACGACACTGAGTGAACTGACTGCCTCATTCATGAGGGACACACTGCATAATAGAGGCGTGCCTGAGGTCCGTGCAGTGAAATAGACTTGAAGCTATCTATGATAGAATTTTCATTCACCAAAAATGCCTGGAAATATTCTTTTAGCGTCAACATTTAGGCTTGGCGATAACTGCTCCAACTTTTAAGCTAGGCGGTTTTTCGGTGCCCAGCTATCGAAAAAGTACCGTATTTTCTCAATTTTTGTTTTTAATTATTGGTAAGTTGTTTTGCTGATTGTTTATTTCAAATTTTATTCTAAGTTCTCATATATGTTAAAATAACCAATGTGATATGTCGATCTGGTTTTGGTAATCCCAAACCTCTGTTGAACAAAATTAGGGTAATAGTAATGATTTTGAGCTATTGTATTGATACATCTATGGGGAGATAAGCGTAAAAGGGAGGTGAGGTGTAGATGAAGGAGTGGGGTGGCAACTTGCCAGTGGTTCAGTGGGTTTCTCACTGTGTTAGTGACTTGCAAGCTGTAGTTGACATAGGTTAAATTCATGCGACTCTACCCTGAGTGTATTTATTTTTTGTGTCAAACATTTTCTGTTTGTGTACGCCACCCAATTCTGTTACTACACAAACATTTTTTACTCAACTTCAAAATAAATATTTCATTCTCTATTTACGCGAGTCATTTTGATTTAACAAGAGCGGGCAAAACCAATTTCTATGAATTTATTTGCCGAAATTTTAAGAAAAAAATTATATTTGTGGCATAGTATCAACTCTTAGCAAACCAAATGGGAATTCGTAGCAATCACCGGGGGTTAGCAAGCAGTGGTCACACCTGACCCCACGAAAAGAACTGTCAAGGGCAATGTCGTGCTGGCCACGCAGTGGCTAGTCAATTATACTACACACAAATAGATTGCATAGCAGCTAATGTGTGCGTTTTTGAACACGTGCTTTCGTTTACCAATGTATACATCTATGTAACGACGCTGTTCTTATTATGTTCGGTTCCTAACACGACTGAATTTCCCAACAGCATTACAATGGCACATACAATTGGTGGAGAAGGATACGATGATCTATCATTTGAAGATATTCATGAATCGTAAGTCGACAGAGCCCTAAGCGAAGATGAAATATTGGAAGTTGCCCTTGAGACTCCCAATCCCACATAATGTAGTGATATTGAACAATATGATCTAATTCTAAATGCAGGTTTAATAAAAGAAAGTCTGGAACTGACCAGAAAATTGAGTAACCATTTTGTCAAACATGACCCTAATGAGGAAAGCACTGGGAAATTTCAATGTGAACTGAAGTTCTTGGCAGCCTCTTACAGAGAATTATATAACAGCCAAACCAAAACACGAACACAACAATAACTGAATTCGTTCGTAAAACTGGTGAAGCATCCGCACAAGATGAGACTCCAAACAGAATTAGGTGTACATTAAGTTGACACAAAAAGGCGAGTTTGTAATCTCATTTGTATTGTACTGATGTGCACACTTTATATTTTCAGGTTCTTCATCCATCAGAATTCTGAATGTTTTTGTAATTTCTGTTATCAAAATGTGTTTCTATGTGGTTTTGTTGTTATTTCTTGAGGCAAGTTTTATTGCGATAGCAGTTATTGCAAATCAGTTAGAGTTATTGCCAAAATTAAAAGTAATTTTTTAATTACCCAATTTTTTTGCAAAAATAAATAGTTTCTTCAATTTTTTTTAAATAAAGTTTTAAGATAAAAAATTTAAGATTGATAATACATAAATTTGAACAAATCACTTATTGTCATTAGTTGTAAAGTTTTGCCATACAAAAAGTTTCTTCTCGAGTCTTATACAATAGAAAAAAAAATTTTGTTACTGTATGACTGAATTACTTGATAGTTAAAAATTCATTGTATATTGAATGAAAATAAAAGTTTTTATGTACCATTTTTTTTCTTTGTTTTTCTTGTATGATGATAGCCTGTTGTGTTTCTCCAGTACGACGTTAATTAAAAAATACCTTCTATAATGAATTGAAGTTCATATTCACTGTAACTGTAACACTCATTTTTGTTTACCTTCATGTGTTTGTGTACAAAAATATCTTGCAATGTCAGAATCAGTCTTAATAAATCATTCTAAAAATATTAAATGTTGCTTGCAATTTGCATTAAAATATTTGTATCTACATATTTAATTCTGATTTTCATACTAATTCAAGATAACCAATGCTGTCTATGGTACACGCAAGTATTGTTAAAATTGAGAATTGGTAACTTACTAATTTTTCTGGATTGAACTGTTTTGGAATGTAATTTAAATTGAACTTTAGAACTGAACTAATTCTAATTTTTTGTGGAACATAATATAGACCAAGAGACTGCACGCATAAAGAAGGTATTTAGAGCTTGGATGAAAATTCAAAATTTTCATTTATTGTGTTTGGAGAAAGCCTACTTGTGTGTAATGTCAACAGAGAACCCTCGATTTTCAACAACACTATCATACAGTATCAATGTTTGCTTGGTAACTTTCAGTAACAAGTTAATCAGACTTTTTCATATCTTGCAGAGAACTGTATTTCAAAAGTATTTTCTACACATATCTGTTTTAAAGGCACATGATGCAACCCAAAGTAATTTTACGACTTTCTAGAAGTCTCCACCATAGATAGTGCATTTTAATTAAACATTTTGATAAAACGTGCTGAAGCTTCACACTCACTATCCTAAATAAATGACAATTGAATGCAATAAAAGCTTTAGAGGAAAATGGTCTGACGAAATGTGGTCGAAAGACTAAATTTGCAGTGAATTATTACAAAACAAAATGTCCTATGTAAACATCCTGCATAACAACTGAAGAAATTGTAAACCAATTTTTAGGTTGGTAAATATCTTAAGTCGTAAAATTTTCTGTAGCTATACAATCTGATTCTTACAACTTTAACAATATTGGCTTTGGTCAGCTTCAAAGCTTATCTAAAATTATTAGTCAGCTAGACTTCTGTGAAACTTACATAAACTGTGCTCGTGCTATCTCCATACATGTAACTCACTCATAACATCTGTCTTGATCAGAACATGAAAATTTTAGATGACAAAATAATTTTTAATAGCCTCTTGAAAAATAAATTAAACCTGCATCATGCTTCCAAGTTAATTAAAACTCATTTAAAGTACTTGTAAGTGAAATATTGCCCAGATATAGTATCCTATCTTTTTTCTGAAAAAATGACCCACAATTTTAAGATGGAATAATTTTTATTAAAATAAAAGCTTAATAACTCCCAACAGAATGTGAAAAAGTTTTCCTCGTTCTTTTTCCATTCATAACTAGGTAAGGTCATTAATCTAACAGGTGCCACGGTTGGAAGATCAACGGACTAGCAACCACGAGTGTAGTGGGAGTTCGAATCCAGCCAGAGACCGTCGTGTAGAAAGGGGGCTGGTGCATGTTAAATCTTCTGTGTTCTTACGTTGGCATGGTGTGGAAGTTTGGAGTGCCAGCTCGGGGGTTGCCTTGTTATTTAACCATGATTAAAAATTATGTGTCTTAATCCTTTCCTTTGGTGTTGATCCTGGACCGTCACAAATAGCTCATTGTGTTGCTCCAGTACAACGTTAATTTAAAAATATCATCACCAATGCCTGTTGTTGCTCCAGTGGGAGAGAGAGAGAGAGAGATGTTGATTAAAAATACCATTAGATGTACCACATTTCATCAAAATCTTAGAGGTCTTAAGACTAATCAGTAACATGGTATGACTCGTTAAAGATCTTGCGAATAAATTATTGCACACTTAGTATTTACGTGAATAATATTACTCAGATTAATATTGTCATTTTATTATAAAATAAATATTGCTTTTCTTATGTTCATACGAAAAGTTACATAATAGCAGTGAAAATCATATATATAATCATTAATTATGTACCTATTTTTTGGCATACAGAATTGGCACCTGATATACACTATATAACAAAAAAATCGACGCACCAAAAAGGAATCATCCGATTGCTTTGAAATTTCTTATGCAAAAATGTTTTGACAAAATATGCAAATGATTAAAATTTGGTGTCCAATGAATGAAGAGTGCGATCTCCAGCGCATCGCAACTGCGCATCCAGTAGATGTATATAAGGAGTTGTTCTTGAACTGTTGTTAAAAATTTATGCTGCATTGCGATTTAGGATACCTTTCAACGACTGAAAAAATGTCTCGCCGCAGGATTCAAGCTCATTACGAGCAACTTTCAGAGTTTGAAAGAGGTCGTATCATTGGATTGAAAGAGGCAGGTTGGGCAAATCGGAGAATCGCTCGTCATGTGAGTCGAAGCGATGCGGCGATTAGAAGATGCTGGCAAGAGTGGGTAGACAATGGCAGATTTCAGCGTCATGATGGTAGCGGTCGATGGAGTGCCTCAACAGATTGTGAGGACAGAGTGATTGTCAGATCAGCTGTCACAGCGCCTGATTCATCGCTATCAACCATCAGTCGTGCGACCCACACACGAGTGTCCACCATGACCATTCACAGACGGCTGAGAGAGCGAAATCTACGCTCGTACCGACCGTTACGCCACCTGCCACTCCCGCCTGCACACTGTCGAGCCAGATTACAGTGGTGCTTGGCTCGATCAGGCTGGAATGATGCTGACTGGGGACGTATAGCGACGAATCCCGCTTCCAACTGTGTCTTGACGATCATTGAAAACGGGTCTGGAGACGCCCAGGGCAGCGTGCCGATCCTGCTTTCGCTATTGCACGCCACAAGGGCCCTCAACAAGGAGTTATGGTCTGGGGTGCCATTTCCCTTGATAGCCGGACCCCTTTGGTCGTCATTAGAGGTACACTTACTGCACAGCGGTACGTTGACGACATTCTGAGACCTGTTTTGCTACCGTTCCTTTCGCAGTACCATGGGCTTATTTTTCAGCAAGACAATGCCAGACCACATACGGCACGTGTTGCTATGAACTGTCTTCAAGCTTGTCAAACACTTCCTTGGCCAGCCAGATCACCAGATATCTCTCCCATCCAGCATGTCTGGGATATGATAGGAAGGCGACTGCATCCGGTAGGGAATGTTGATCACGTAGTCCAACAATTGGAGCAAATTTGGCAAGAAATACCGCAGGAGACCATCCGGGAGCTTTATCGGTCTATGCCACGCCGTGTGGCAGCTTGCATCCAGGCTAGAGGAGGGTCAACACCTTAATGAGCTCGTTACTGTAACTCTGAAATAAATCATTCAATTGTTCTGAAATTTTAATCATTTTCTCTTCTGTACGTAATTTTCCTATCCACCAATTTTTGTCTCCATCGGACAACTCCTTCTTGGTGCGTCGATTTTTTTTGTTATAGAGTGTAGCTCCTAAAGAAACGCCTTTTTTGTATGTTTAAAAAAAAAATCTCAATTTGCTCATAGCTTGGCAAGCATAAGCTAAATAACTATTTTGTTTTTGTGAATACATTGAGACAGTTGGAAATCAAATGTAGTTTGGCACTTCAAGTTAAGAGATGAATGGGTTCTAAATGAGCACTAATATAATCAAGAATTGGGATGGGTAACCATTTGCTAGCTACAAATCAATTCCTACTTGCCAATTTTCATTCTATCCAACTTATGATCAACATTGATTTTCACAAACAAACACCCTTAATTTGTGAATTTCATCGTAGGATACGTATAACTACTTTGTTAGAACCTATCCACTCAATACTTCAATTTCACTTGCTCAATAAAATCAACCATGATAATGCTAAAAAATGGTTCATATCCTATTTACTTTGTCTGTTCGTCTACTATAAACCTGAAAAATATTTATTTTTCCAAGCAATTAATAATTTTGATTGCTAATACAATTCCTCAGTTTACTGAGTAAAATCTTTTTGAGGTGATTACCTCCGAAGAATTTTTAGATTGAAATGTAATTGGGGAACAAACACTTTACATTCTACAACTGAGTTCCACAAATCTGACATGACACTTTCTCATGAATAAATATAAATTGTTATGGTCGAGAATGCTTTTTTATCATGCTTAACATGAACTGCTTCATTTAAATCATGCTTACATATTAACAAAAAGAGTAACTGCCTACAAAATCAAAACTAATCACTCAATACTCCCTTAATAAACAAACAATACTCCTTAATTTATATCAAGTAATGCTTCCCCCAAATCTAAATGAATAAAAAAAAACTTCTTAAATTTATCTTTTAGAAGCACAAAAAAGGTTAGTTGAAAAGAAAAAGAAAATATTAATCAAACCATTTAATTATCATATTGTTAACTCAGCAATAAATTAATCGAACTATTTTTTATTTACACAAGTTACACAAAATTAGATCGAATTATGAATTGATTTGACTGTATAAATCGGAATACAATTAAATAATCAAATACAATGAGCGAAATTTTAAATCTTGTATGAAGATAAATATTAATTTTAAGGATTTTAGTTTGCAAAACATAAAATAAATGGCAGATCAAGAAAAATACAACACGCAACAGCAATGTTATAAATATCAAGTTAACGGCAAAATACTAAAGATATGACGTGAAATGTTGTAAAATTATAAACCAAATCATGCTAAAATACTGGAATGAAGGTGATGAAAAATTAACTAAATGCCAAGATTAGCCTGAGCAGGAATTCAAATGTAATAAAACTTCGTATTGAAACAGTAGAAAAAGAGATAATCTAAAATGGATCATACACCTAACTGAAACGATAAGAAAATATGTTGTATACATCTCCTAGAAATGGAACGTAACGCCGAAAAAAATAATAGAATTATGGAACCACCCATTCGCACAGATTTTCCCCATTTGCACGAATATCCCTCCCTAAAATATTCCCCCCCCCTTCCCGAAATCATAACTAATGCGCATGCGCCAACCTCCGAAAATTCGTCTAGCTTTAACATTAGAATTCTTCCTCTGTCCATCCGCTTGTTCTGTCCATCCGCTTGTATTTTTGTTAGCCACAAATCAAATCAAGCCTTTATGTTTGCTGCGCAGAATTCGGTGAGTCAAAATATGCGTATTATTTAGATATCCATTCTCATGGTTGATCCAAATCCATATGTTAGATTATTTATTGTTTACTTGTCTTAAATATCAGTATTTATAGTAGTTCTGTCCATTGTTAAATTGTCATTTTTCGTTCTTTTCGCTTCAATTTTAGTTCTCAACAACGGTTTTACTTTTCACAGTCAAAAAACCGATCCTTGAGACTGATATCAAACTACCAATATTTTCAACATATAGTCTTGAAGTTTGCAATGAACTTTTCCGACACTTTTTCGTAATTGTGAAAATGGACTTAAATCCCTGAATTCAATTTGGTTTGAAATAGATTTTAACTCACATTGAAAAGACAAAATATTGCCATAAAGTTCAAAAAATCAATTGATCCTGAAGTCACATATTTAAACGATTAGTTTTGTCAACTAGAAAATCTAACAGAACCAATTCGGACTTTTCATATCAGGGAAGTTTTTGGGTTTTTATTCACAAAAACTTCAATTTCATTAATTAAATTTAAAAACAGCTTTAATGTTTGATCTCTCCTTAGCCCTTTCATTCTGAGTAAAAAAATTAGATCACCGTATTCATTTTCAATGTTTAAGGTCACTGGATTTTATGAAATGAATTGATGAAACCACAACTTTCATAACATGCTCAAACCCTAGTTGGCTCCTTGTTACCCTAGTTTTAACCTTAAATTACCTCTTCTGTGCCTTGTTAAAGTTAAAATAACACATGACGAAGCGGCTCTCTAGCATATCAACGGATTGCCCAGAGTATTCTTGCTCTAAGTATTTCTTTTTGGTGCTACAAGAGGACATAAAAGAGACATAAACCGCTAAGTTTAAAGGAGTCAATGTGGCCACATGGCGAATGTGAGCGATAGAAATGTTTTTTGTACAACACAGTTCAAAACATTTCATTTCACACAAATTTTAATTATAAGCTGATTGAAAAGACTGTACAGCTACAGTCTACGTCTATCAGCGGTGGCAACAGCCTTGGCGATTTTTTTTTTGGGCACACTTTTAAAGTTGCCTATGAAAGAATTATTTCAAAACTCTTTTTCTTTCAACCGTAAAGACAGACGAGTTGCCTTATTCTACCGTAACTCGCTACTAGAAGTACCCCAAACAAATCGCCAAGGCCGTTGCTACCGCTCATAAACGTAGAGTGTAGCTGCACCGAAATAACTGCATTCACTTAACAAAAAAAAATTAAACAATAGCTGTAAAACACGCGATAATGTTCAAAGTAAAAGAAGAAATTTGTTGAAAACAGAACTGCTGCTCGGTCTAAGGAAAATGATAATGATATGCTATATTAACACATTTGAGACTAACACACCAAACTGTTACTCTTTAAATTCTTAAAATCAAATAATAACACATTTAAAGAGAATATTTTGAACTCCAGTTTTACTCCGTGTTTCGAAGGAAATCAGCATTGACAATCACTCAAATGTAGGATAAGTAAAGTTCAAACAGTTTGTGAACTTATTCATGAAAATTTATTCAACCACCATAGAAATTCAATCGTTTGGAGGTTCGAAATGCTTACAATTGCTAACGGACGACTTTTCAAGTTACAAAAAGCATTTTTAAATCTAACTCTCAAGTGGCAAAAAGGTAAAGTTTAAGTCAGGAAGCTGTCGCCAAGTGGAGAGATTGGCGAGTGACAATTGGAGCGGTTGGCGAGTGACAAGCGTGACAACCCGGAGAAGGGTTGCCAAGATCAGAGAAGAGGGTTGAAAACCACGAGAGGGAAGAGATCGATTGGTTTTTCTCCCGAATGAAGTTAATCTACGCTACCGTCGTTACTTAACACACAATGTTCTATGGTTATGTTTTTTAATGTCATGTATCGTGTCCCTTTTCATGTAATAAATTATCTTGGGACTGCTGCTGGCTTGACTTTTTGTGATTTTGGAAGCAACAGAAAAACCTATCCAACATTGGTGATCAGCGGTGTTATCAAGTCAGCAGTATGAACGGAAATTTCGAGTTTAGACTGGTGAAGTCAAAATTCCGGGAGAAGAAATCGGATCCCAGGGAAATTCCTAAAGGATGAACAACAGACATCACACAGCGAAACGGGACTGATACTCGTCGTTCGTGAGAACTTCATGTCCAAAAGGAAGTGAACTGGAAACAACGAACATCACACAGCGAAATGGGAGTTGTACTCGTAGTTCGTGATAACTTCATGTTCGAAATAAAGTGAACTGGACAACGGACAAAAGAAAGTGTGCGTGGACATACCACACTGATGAGAACTCACGAAGAGTTCAAAGTTTTGGATTCGTCGTCTTCAAAAAGGGATAAGTGGTGCTTGTTTCTTTTTCTGCAAAACCAGGGATTCAAAAGTGTTGATAATTAAATTTGTGATACGTGTGTGAAGTTGAGATTTCAGGCATTGAAGTATTTAAAATCGTAATACAAAATTCTAACCACTTTCTGATTTAATTTTTTTTGGCTTAAAAAAAAATTTTTGCTTTGCTGTTGTAAATTGGTGAAAATAAATTAACCACTGATAATATATATAGATATTAACATGTCTGACCATGTAATGTATACGATCTTAATTATAAGGAAATTTATGAAGCTATGCCATTTTGTATTGAAGTAAGATATTCTAATTTCGAATTAAAGTATTTGTTCTTATCGGACAGGAAATTAGTCCGACCTTGAAAGCATCATTTGTTTGGTTTCGTAGACAGGAAATAATTTTTTCTTATTTATGGTCTATTTAAGATATATTTTATTTATGATATCTACGATTTTTATTTTCAAAATGGAAGTTTATGGATAGTTTTTTTTGGAGCATTTGATAAAAGGAAAGAAAAACATGGCTTTTATTGTGTTGTATTATAGTATATATTTTTATTTAGTGAATGTTTAGAGTAATAATGGTATTATGTACACATTTGTAATTGGTATATGGGTTCCAGTTTACTCACATGAAATATTATCGTTACTCAGGGTGGCGACAGAACCGGGAAATCAGGGATTTCTCAGGGAAGAATCAGTTTCTGGAAAAATCAGGGAAAACTCGGGGAAGTTTCGTTTAACTCAGGGAAAAAGTTGGAATTTCGTTTTGCAAATGGCACCCATTTGGTACTTTTCCGTTAGCCATGCGCCACTTTGAACTAAAATTAAAATATCGCCAATTTTGTTTTCATTCCGAAAATGAGAAGTGTATTTTTTACGTAAACATCCAGAAAAAAAGAGTTGTATACATTGTATACTATTTTATTAAACCTGTAACCGAAGTCTACAGCTGTGCCACGTTCCCTAATGTCAATAATAGGAACGTAGTGCCTTGCGGCTTTGAAAAATACTAACGGCCGGAAAAACTTGCAAAAGTTAAACATCCGGTTCCAATTTAATCAACATTTAAAAAAAAATGATTTTTTTCTAAAATACCTAGATTGGCGATTTTGATTTCGGTCCAAAATTGTGCCCGTTAACGGAAAAATACTCATTTAGATAATGCATATGTTTTTTAATACATATGTGTTAGAAGTTATTATTTTTTTCGAAAATTTTCGAACTCTAAGAGTTTTTTTGTTGTTGAAAAGTTTGTGTTGCCCGTTGCAGTTCTTTTCGTGATAGATTCGTCATTGTCAAATGCGGCCAAAATCGTTTGCGAAGAGTTCCAATCGGCGTGACGTCACAATCTCCTATGAAAATATAAATATTTAATTGAAAAATTATTTATTAAAAGTAAATCAAACGTATAAGGCATCTATGTGGTGTAAAATTTTCCGCAGCTTTGAAATCCGTTGATATTTTCATTTTATTTTAAACAATCGCTGATTTAGAAAAAAGCACTGAAGAACGACAATTATAACTTTAATTATTTCTATTGCTTCACCCGAATCCGTTACTTTTCAAAATGAATGAATCTCGAATCAAACGAAGGTCATTCTTCTCAGCGGCGAAATTCGTGTTGGAAAAAATATAAAAGTTACAATTTAAAAATTATTTATTTATTCATATTTTTAGGTGTCGATCTATTGGGAAATTTTCTGCAGATTTCAAATCCGTTGAAATTTTTATTCTATCTTTAACGATCGCAAAGATAGAAAAAAAGCAACGAAGAACTCCAGTTCGAACTAGAACGAACGAACTCGAATAAGTTGCTCAGGAAATCAAAATGAATTAATCTGATCTTTTTTACCACGAAGGTAGAATTCTTCACGGCGCCGGCGGCCGAATTCGTATTGGAAAAAAATATAAAAGTTACAATTTAAAAATTATTTTTTTAAAGAAAATCATGTTCTTAGGTATCGATCTGATGTAAAATTTTCCGCAGATTTGAAATCCGTTGAAATTTTTCTTCTATCTTTAACGATCTAGGAGATAGAAAAAAGAACTACATAACTCCAGTTAAAACTTTATTTGTTTTGTTCGTCCGCTAAAATCGTTGCTGAGAAAATCTAAAGGAAAAGGGGAAAATAAATTTAGAATGTCATGTCTTTATACCGTATGCCATTCTTAGAAAAATAATAATGATTAAATTTCAATTAATTAATTTTTAAATGTTTTAGATTAAATTTTAAAATTCGGGCGTGATAGAAAAATTGCAAAAAATTCGGACCACATGTGTGCTAAATTTCACTATTGTAAGTGCCATCGATTCGTTAGGACACTGCGTACAGGACAGACAGACAGACAAACACTTCCGTTTATAATAGTAGAGATGTACCAAGTTTGGTCTATTATGGAATACAGTAAAAATATTTTTTACTTATCTTATTTTTATTCATCTATCAGTCTATAGTTTTTTAGTTCATCAAGTGTCAAGTTTATCATAATTACCGAAGAATTGTTCTGCAAACTGATGGAGAAACTCAGGGAATTTCATGAAAAATACTCTGGAAATCAGGGAAAACTCAGGGAACTTTTTACTTAAATTTTTGTAGCCACCCTGTTACTTATCTTTGGTTGATACTTTATGGTTTTTAAAAAAATGGACATTTTGTTAATATTTAAAAATTGTATGGTTGTGGCCATGGAAGTAGGAAAGATGAGGAAGTGCCCTAACAATGTTTCGCTACCGGTTTAACTGAAATTTATAAACATAAACTAATTCAATCTAAGAAACCACTAAATCAAACTTCTTTGCAATTTCTTTCTTTGATAACAAAAATAAACATGCTTGATAAATTGAAGACTGATTATTGAATATATTATGTCTGTCCACACATAGAAAGGGTCTTTTTTTATTATGAATACTTTCTAAAATTGTAATACATACCAGTACAGTAAAACCTAGGACTGCAAGCATAAATTGTATGAGCTCATAATCTTAACCATTGGCTCAAGAGATGCGTGTTTTGAAAAACTTCATACAGTCACAATCTTTTAAGTATTTGCTTGTCTTCTAAAAAACTCATTAACAAGTTGTTCACAGTCCAAGGTTTCAATAGCATTCAAGCAGTTATTTGCTCAACGCAGAAGAACTTAACTAACAAAAAAATGCGTTTTAGAAAACCAAAAGTAATGTTTATAATTCGAATTTTATAACTGCTAGCTAAAGCTGTTTCATTCTAAATCATGTAATATGAGGTAATATTTTCAACCATGTACTAAAAATACCGCTACAGTTTTATTTGACTGTAATACTTTTTCACTAAATAAAAGTTAAACATTCCTAAAAAGCAGTTTCTAACTCTTATTACAACTGGTACGTAAAAAATCAAAATCGTACAATTCTGTTAATTAATATATAGAATTAATAATATCTTTGGATAAATCAGTCAACTTTTCAAAATAATTCTTTAAATGTTTATAAATACGTCTAATTTTGAATATAATGCTGCTTGGACACTTAGAAGTTACAGGTCAAAAAGCTATCAGCATAAAGATACATCAAATTAAAATTACCTATAAAACGATATTCCATGGATCTTCTTTGTCTTTCGGTTTGTACTCACAAGACGTCATATTCAAATCAAAACTAAGAAAATGGTGCTAATAATTTGGTTAAAATCGTCAATAAAAAAATATGTAAGTTCAAAAACGGTATAACCACGTTGATTAACATGCACGAGCACAATGTTTTTAAAACACCAAGATGGCGGCGCGGTTATGATTTTGGCTTCAACAGTTCAAAGTAAAGGCACTTCCATTATCTTTCCTACTTCCATGGGTGTGCCTGATTGTTACATTTTTTCCTAGTTTGGAACGCGCATTTAATAGTGAAAACGTGCCTGAAGAATACAAAGCTCAAGTTCTTATTTTTGTTCTGGGTGATAAAGTCGCTAATGTGTTAACCTACTTAGACGAAAAACAGTATGGTGATTATGAGGCAGTTAAAAAATTAGTATTCAGAGAATATGAACCGTCCCCTCAGACATGTCTAGAAAATTTTTGAAGGGCAAAGCGAAACTCGGATAAAACATACGGTCAATTTGCCACTAGGTTAAGTGCGATGTGGGAATATTATATAAGTTTAAGAGGGGTTAAGGACTTTGAAAAATTAAATCGATTGATAGTAGCTGATAAAATGTATCAAACCTTGGATAATGAAACAACTGTCCATGTCTGTATCAAGCAAGGGAAACTCTTGGTTTGAGGCAAAGGAGTTGGTTAAGGAGTGCGATATTTTTTTTCGGTTAAGGGGGTCCGGGACACATTGAACAAAATTTTTTATTAATTAATTTTGAATTTTGAATTTTTTTGTACTGATTACCCATCTAACTAATAAGCAAAATCACAGCACAAACGTTTTCCAAAAGTTCTTTAAAAATTTTAAATTAAAATTTTTTGAAAAAAAGAGGGGTCATTTTAAATTGCTAAGGCTCAAAACATTCTTGATCAATTTTCAAAATTCTTGCATTAAATTATTCACAAATTTATTAACTTTAATTTTGATTCAGGAATTTAAAAAATATTAATTTAATAAAAAATAAAAAATATTTTAATGAAAATTTTTAGGTACTTTTTTTTTTAAAAGTCATATTTTTAAAAGTAAATATTTGTTTTAAATTTGCTGAATCAAAATTAAAGTATGTTTGAAAAAAATATATTCCAATTTTCAACCCTTAAACTTTATCGGTTTTCGACTTATAGCAATTTGAATATAGGAAATCTTGAAAAAAAGTATCATGGAGAAAAACGCGTTTAAAGTTTTAAAGACAGATGTTGTTGCCATGACAACAACTGTCAAGAGTGTTAGATTTTCAAAACAACGCACCACAAAAATTATTATATCTCTAGTTCTAATTAAGATAGAAACATGATTTAGACGTCCTTTTAAGCAGAAAAACACAGAGAATTTCTTAAAATAATAAAAAAAATTTCAAAAATGTGACGATTTTTGTGTCCCGGACCCCCTTAAGGGGAAATCGTACGGGTTACGTAAGGACATCTACAATGATCGCAAAAATTTCGATTTCAGAAATCGGGATAGGAACAAAGTCGAAGAGTAGCAGTATGCTCGTGCAGCCGGTAGTTTTGTGCCGAATAGAACAGATGAATTTAATAAGTCCTTTTAAAGTCCTGAGTGTTATGTGTGTAAATCAAAAACACATTTTAAAAGGAATTGTTCCCAATTAGTAGATAGTGGGAAATATCAACCAGGGGAAAGGAAAAAGGCACAGGTAAATTGAACCCATAAAGTAGAAGAAATTGAACTAGAAGATCTAAAATTTGTAGTGGCTAGAGTGGATTCTTTAAGAACCCCTGTGGCAGCTAGAATTACAATAGGCGAACAGTTATGTAAACTGGAAAAAGTACCTCTTAGTGTAAATGGCAAGGTTGCTAATGCATTAATTGACTCCGGTACGGAGATAACGGTGGTCAGGAAAAATCTGATACCAGATATATCTACGGAAGGAGGACCGACTATATTTTTGAAAGGTATTTTTGGCCCTGCTGTTCAATGTCCATTGATTAACATTCCGTTGGCGATGGTAACCGGTCAAAATGGTAATGTGCAACAAGAATTGTGCGCAGTAGCGGATTCACTCGTGGAAGATGTGTTATTACCCCCGAAAATTTTCGATATGTTAGGGAGGGCAACGGACTGAGTTTAGGCAACACCACCTAGACGGACAAGGCCCTGTTTCTGAACCGAAACTTGTCTGTGACGTCACACCAAGTAGGGAAGGAAGTGCCGAAGACAGAAGCTTCCGCTCGCCATTATTTCTGTGTAGACCGCGACTTCGTTACCACGCAAAAAGGGTTAGGCTCAACGTATGCATTCAGTATTTTAAATTCGTTTTAAAAAGTGATGGTGTTCACATGTTGCGTGCCAGGATGCAGGGGCAACTATCCAAATAGCCCCAAAGTCCAAGTGTTCTCTTTCCCGAATGAAGAAGTATTGAGAAAGAAGTGGATTCGCGCAATTTGCAGAAAGGATTTCGTGCCTACAAAATATTCTAAGGTATGTAATTCATTTGTTCAAAATATTATTTAGACTTAAAAACACAGTACCATCGCCACTTGATGGCCGAATATTTAGAACAAATATTAGAACGTTTTTGTTTTGCTAAGAACATTTGCTAGAGCCCTTTTCTTAAGATTTACACTGTTTTTTGTTTTACATTTGTAATAAACGTTCTTTTTGATATTTCCTATTTTATTGAGAAAAAAAGCTTGATGTGCAGTTAAGTAATTGGCTTTACTTTGTTTTCAAAATATGTTCTCGGCTGCATAATTAAAACAAACAACATTTATTTGTAATTTTAACGTTTTTTTAAGAATGTGTGATCAGAAAATGTTTATATCTATACAAGTATTAAATTAATTTTTCTCTAAAAAGTATGCTAAAAACTTTTATTTATATATATATATATATATATATATATATATATATATATATATAATGCAATAGACTGTTTGCATTCTCTTCAACATGTTTTAAATAAAATATTTCTTCATATAGGTATGTGAGCTACATTTCCCTAAGGAGTCAATTGAAAGATGCACTACAGCCTATGATCCTAAGACTGGAAAGCACATTTCTGTTGCTTTGAGGCGATCTAGGCTTAAAGTTGATGCTTTTCCATCCATTCTGCCAAACTGTCCCATTTATCTCTCGTCTACTTCTACCAACACCAGAGAAAGTCCCGATGAAAGAAGACTGAGGGTGGAAAACGACAATTTACAGATTTGCATTGCTGAAAGCATATCATCCAAAGAACAGCATGACAAGAAAACAAAGTTTCATTCTTTAGAACAGTTAAATGGATGTTTAAACGTAGTAAATGTTCCTGCGAGTTGGAGCATTGTCTGTAGAACTGATAAAATACTGTTTCTTCATATGGAAACAACAGATGTACCCATTATCAAATCTTCTGTCATCATAAATGAAAGTTTAAAAATTTCTGTTTTTTTGGGAGACATAGCATTAAATAATTTGGGTAAGTTCAATTTCCCTCAAACTGTAAATGATATAAATGTAATATTAGAAATTTTAAATATTTTATCTGATAAAGTTGATTCAAATGCAACAGAAATGTTACCATCAATTGTTACATCTATTGTGAAACTATTGAATACTTTAATGGTAAATGTGTAAATCATGATAAAAACATTTCTATCCAATTCCTAATTGAACAAATTAATTCCATTCTATGCAGTAAATTTTTGTTAAGATACTCTCCTGAAATACTTATATTTTATTGTATTTTACATTCAATATCTCCTCATGCCTATAACTTTTTAAGAAATTCTGGTTATGTTATGATTCCACACCCAAGGACTTTGAAGAAGATTTGTGCATCACTGAATACTAACCCCCAACTAGAACAATCTGATGAGAATTTTTTGATGTTCATATTAAGACAAATTAACTCATTAGAGTCTTGTGACAAAATAGTTGTTTTGCTAATTGACGAAATACATATTAAACCTTATCTTGACTACAAAGGTGGAAATATATTAGGAATGGCATTTAATTCTGAAAATGCTGCAACGTCTGCTCAGGTTTTTATGATACAGAGCCTTCTTTCTCCATTTAAATCTGTTGTACATATTGTACCTGTAAAAACCATAAATGCAAACATTTTAAATGGAATTATAAAAAAAATTCTTGTTAAGCTCCATGATATAGGATTTAAAGTCATAGGTGTTGTATCTGACAACAATGCTCTCAATAGTAAATCTATGTCTTTATTCCACACTCCTCCAAAAGTAAGCATTGTGTATCCCCACCCTTCTGATGCTACTAGTCCTTTATTTTATATATTTGATTCTGTGCATATCCTAAAATGCATCCGCAACAATTGGATTAACCAAAAAAATATAAGTCAGTGTTTTTATTATCCAGATTTTAATGATTATGAAAAATTTCCGCTTCTTGAAGCTAACTTTGGTACACTAAAAGCTTTACACGATGTTGAAAACAATAGTTTAGTAAAATTTTCTTATGGGTTAACACTTAAATCATTGACTCCTAGTAATCTAGAGAGGCAAAATGTGAAGCTAGTCCTTAAAATATTTAATGACTTTGTTGTTCAAGCTCTTTTGCAACTAGGACAGGAACATAACTTAGTAAGTTACAAACCAACAGCCGATTTTATTACTTTGATTTGCAAATGGTGGAAAATTGTAAATGTTAAGACTCCACTCAAAGGACAGCGTCTACAGGATCCCTTTCAAGAACCAATAACTCTGTCCGCAAATGATGTAAAAGTAGAATATCTGAATGATTTTCTTTCCTGGTTAGATGCATGGAAAGACAAAAAATGCTCCACAGGTAAACTAACAAAAGAAACACATTTAGCCATCTCACATACAACATATGCTCTTCTTGAGATGTCTAAGTATTGCATTAAGGAGTTGAATTTTACATATTTTTTACCTGGTAAAATTCAAACCGACTCCCTTCAAGATCGCTTTGGAAAATATAGAACACTTGCGGGTTCACAATATCTAATATCAGTTTCACAAATTTATGAATCTGAGGCCAAATTAAGGATGCAAAATTTTCTTCCACTTGTTTTAAATTCCAACATGTATGGTAAAGTAGAAATTAAAAACACTGACCCTGAAAACAACTGCTCAGAAATTAAGGGAAATGTTGGATATTCCCAATTTGTATTAGATATTTCTGAAACGGATTTTGATTTAAAACCTCTGCTGCCAGTTTTAACCTATTTATCAGGTTATTGTGCTCGTTCAGCAATTTCTAAACTCAACTGTGATGCTTGCTCAAAATCTTTAGTTCTAGATAAAACTTTAAATTTAATTTCGGACTACATTCTTATTCGGAATTTAGACAGAGGTGGTTTGCTATGTCCATCTCCAGATGTTGTTACTGCTGTTACATATAATTACATAGTTGTATAAAAGCTAGTTAACCAAAAGAATGAACATTTGTTTTTGAGACAGAATAATCAAAGGGAACTTGCAATCACTATTAGTTTTGATTTGATTAATAAGCATGAATTTTTTCTTAACGATGAGAGTTGTTCTAATGGGCATTCAACAGACCATGTACTGAAACTAATTTTAAGACCTGCAACAAATGCTTTACTAAACAATTATATTGCACTTTAAAAAATGATACACCAAAACCTGTTTCACTTGCTAAACAGCGTAAACTAGAAAAGTTAAAAACTCCCCAACAAATGCAACTCTGCAGCCTATGCCAGAAAAAAAATCTTTACCCCAAACACATAAAAACAAAAAAGCCAAAGAGTAAAATATCCCTTAAAAATCATATAAAGCACCAGAATAAATACTAAAACTAAGTAATATTATTTTAAGGTTGATTTATATGAATTTGAATATAATCAGAATTTTATCTTGTTTACCTTTACATAACTAATTTGCTGATATTTGTATGTGTGCAAAAATAAAATTTGTTCTTACTTTTATTTGTGTTCTATTGTGTTTAAAATTTGATTTCCTGGCATTCAATTTTAACAACAAATATTTATAAAATTCTATTGCATTTGTATTATTCAAGGCAGCTGATGAAAGTATTTCTTATTTAAAATTAACTTTCCTTTTCAAGCCTAAGTTTTCCTTGAAAAGAAAACACAAAAAAAAAGATTAAAAGCACATTTAGGCATTTGTTTTCTCATATCAAACTGCGGTAGATAACCGAGTAAGCTTATTTTGGGTTGCACTCAGGGCCCGATTTAGAAAATTTGGTATAGTAGGCACAACCCGCAGAAAGCTTATTAAACTTTTCTGCCTTTCTCCTTCTTTTTGAAGACCCTGATGATGGGTATTTTCGTCCTGACATTGAAAAATATTGAATTAAATACGAAACAAAATTTCAGAAATCATAAATTAAGTATTTATTCAAATTGTCGAAAGCATGCAAGCATTTGTTTCTAAATAAAAAAGTAAAATCACTTCTCTTTCCAAAAATAATTTTCTAAAATAAAATTATTTGCATGAGTGCCAGGTCCCGGGTTAGTTATTAAAATTATTTGCCATATAGAAATGTTTCTGTGACCTATAATAACAATTTCTGGCTTTTTTTTCCTGTCGTTTTATTTAGTTCATTTCACAATTATTCTTTTAAATGTAAGATTTTCTTTACAACCAATCAGAAAGCTTCTTTCATTCACAAACTTGAAAAGTTATATATGATTGGCTAAACTGGATAGATTTGCTTAACTAGTTGGAACATCCGACTAAACTCCGTAACCGTACCTAGAAATGTTACGGGGTTCGGTTATATCGTTACCGTTACATTGTAAATAAAGTTTTAGATTTTTATTTTCCTTTTCGAAAAAAATTTTGTTGAAAAAACATTCCAAAAAATATAAAAAGTTATTTTTGTTTAAATTTTTTGAAACTTAGGGGCCCCCTAAATTATGGGGGCCCTAGGCCCGTGCCTCACGGGCCTAATGGTAAATCAGGGCCTGGTTGCACTTGTTAATGTTTTGCGGTGTCATTGGGAGAATCCAGCTTCACCGTTTCCCTACTTGCTCTGACGTCACAAATGAGCGCCGCGGCCTTGTCCGTCTAGGTGGTGTTGGTTTAGGTCGCGCATGATATCGGTTGTGAACATGATCAGTTTAGTGAAGAGCAGACCGAGGATAGGTAGGATCCCGGACTTTAGTTACAGGGACACATGTATAGTGAAATACTTTCCGGTAATACAAGTGGGGAAAAGGTTTTGGTTTCCAATGCAGCACAGGCAGACGAAACTAAGGTCAGGGTGGCGACAGAACCGGGAAATCAGGGATTTCTCAGGGAAGAATCATTTTCTGGAAAAATCAGGGAAAAAGTTGGAATTTCGTTTTGAAAATGGCACCCATTTGGTACTTTTCCGTTAGCCATGCGGGCGTCACTTTGAACCAAAATCAAAATGTCGCCAATTTTGTTTTCATTCCGAAAATGAGAAGTGTATTTTTTACGTAAACATCCAGAAAAAAGAGTTGTATACATTGTATACTGTTTTATTAAACCTGTAACGGCCGGAAATCCTGTAACCAAAGTCTACAGCTGTGCCACGTTCCCTAATGTCAATAATAGGAACGTAGTGCCTTGCGGCTTTGAAAAATACTAGCGGCCGGAAAAACCTGCAAAAGTTAAACATCCGGTTCCAATTTAATCAACATTTAAAAAATAATTTTTTTTCTAAAATACCTAGATTGGCGATTTTGATTTTGGTCCAAAATTGCGCCCGGCTAACTGAAAAGTACTCATGTATTAAAAAACATATACATAACCTAAATATGTGTTAGAAATTATTATTTTTTTCGAAAATTTTCGAACTCGGAGGGTTTTTTTTGTTGAAAAGTTTGCGTTGCTCGTTGCAGTTTTTTTTCGTGATGGATTCGTCGTTGTCAAATGCGGCCAAAATCGTTTGCGAAGAGATCCAATCGGCGTGACGTCACAATCTCCTATGAAAATATAAATATTTAATTGAAAAATTATTTATTAAAAAAATCAAACGTATAATGTATCTATCTGGTGTAAAATTTTCCGCAGCTTCAGGGCTCCTAACACGTCACCTTTTGTCACCTTTTTATTTTTTGTCACCTTTTTGACATTTTGTCACCTTTTCAGGGGTTTTAAGTTCTTAAATCTTATTTAGAGAAGAAACATTTTTGGTGCACAGTTAAAAAAATTCATTTCCTCTAATAAAAAACAGGGTTCGTACGAATTCAATTTCGAAATGCGCGCTACATTCCACCGCAAGAATGGATTCAAAAGCGTACCGTTTCAATTGTAAAAGGATGCTTCATGTTGCTCATAAAAGGATACTTCATGTCTGAAAATTTTCCCACAGAAAAAGGCTATCAGTAAAACGAAACGGCGAAGTTTAAGGGAAGCAGGGCCATCTGCATGTCCGACCCTTCTTACCTAATTACCTAACTTGAGTGATAGAACTTAAGTGGCATTTACGACTAACGTTTTCCTTTCATAGAATTATGTGGCGTATCATCTGGCGCAAGATATATATCACCGTTCGACAGGGTCGAACAAAAGGAGTAACCCTCCAGGAGGTCAGACGCTGACAGTTCGTAAATGGTGATCAATGCCTGTGGACACTTAAAAGGGGGGATAACATCCTCCATACACAAATCTGAGAGCGGTCTCAACAGACCCATTTTTTTTTCGGATTCTGGAATAAGACGAGAATGGAGAGGTGAAGAGACCGGACGGATCAAGCTGATATTAACGCAACATTAACCCAGGAGGATCCCAGGTATACTGTGGGTCTGATTATGGTCTAGAAAGTATAGATACGTTAGGGTAAACTCTGAAAGGACGGTGGAAGCTTCAATATGTATGATAATTTACACTCGAAGGTATCCTCGGCCAAGTTTTTAATTGGATACATCATCAACCTCTCACACATTCTAAACGCTCAAAGTTCCCCATAGAGAACCCCGACGTTCCTGTCTACGGAACGGAGGCTATTCACACGCTGCTCTCTTTGTGGCACAGAAATGAGGGCATGGAAATCTTAATGGACTTCAGTCGTTTCTTCAGGAGCTTGAGATCTGAAAGATTCCGAACCCCTCCGTAACCAGAGATTGCAAAAATTTCGTCCGTCTCTGTATCCAGAGGGTTAAATATCAAAAGAGCGTTGCAAACATATTGAAAATTATTCTCTGTTATCATCGGAAGTTGATTATTACAAATTCTTGAGTTTTTTTTAGTAAAAGTCAGAAACTATTAATGACTCATTACTTTCTACCCGAAAAAAAGAACTAATTAACATTGGGACATGTAATATTCACACAATACATAATGCTTTTCTTAAAGGTCTAAAAGAGTTTGGGGAAGATGTGTCTGAACTAGTTTTAACTATTTACAGATTTTTTAATCAGTGGCCTAAGCGTTGGTCAACATACAAACAAATTCAAGAAGACGAAACTTCCCACTCACCATTTCATAAAGCATTGTTCAAGCAGGTGGCTAAGCCTAAAGCCAGCTGCTGAAAGGTTACTTGAACAGTGGATTGCAGTGTGAAAGTATTTCCTTGACTATATTCCAATAAAGAAGCCAAACATGATACAAAGATCAGGCAATAAAAATATTGTTCATTTACTTAGAAGAGAAACTATGAAGGCTGAAGTGATATTTGTCGTATCAAGTACAAGTATATTTAATCGTGTGACCGAATTTCTTCAGAAAAAGGAACCCTTAAAACTTAAACCCTGCATTCTCAACTTGAATTGTTGACAAGAACAATTTTGGGTAGGATCTACAAAGAGGAATTTATTTGAGGTTTGAAAATGGCTAAATTGGAAGATAATGTCCTCAGAAACTGTTGCCTTTGGCAGATATTGTGATTGGAGATCAAATTTCTAGAGCGCTACAGAATGTGAAAGAGAAGAGAAGGAAAGGAATTTATTTTTTCTAAGGGCTCACACAAAATCATTACAGTGCCAGTGTTAAATATCTTTTGAAGAAGTCCTACTTCAGTTCATCTCTCCTTAAAAGTTTATCCTGTCTTGGGTCCTCTTGAGAGACTCAGTAGCGAGAGTGTTCGACAAGCATTAGAATTTGCAAGAGCAATGCTATGGGATGTCCCAACAGACATACTACTGGATGAGTGGAAATTACTCAAGAGAATTTGAGGAAGAAGGATTTAGAATGAAGCATATTGATGTTTACTGGAACCATTTCTTCAGACTGCGAGACATTAGCAGAGTTGCCAAGTGCTCCGAAACTTCCAGAGTTTCTACGCTAAAGAATCGAAAATCTGCAACTCCGCGTAATCATTGGTTCACTCCGGAAATCGCTTTGATGCAGGGAAAAGAAATAATTTGTATAATCCTGTAATTAATAATTCGTATAATCCTGAGTTGACTTTCCGGTCCGTGACGTCACAGCGAGGGCTTCGCCCCCTCTTCGGTTATACTTGACCACCCTCGGGGATTGCTACGTAGTCCCGTTTGGTTTGCTTCGCAAACCAATACTCCTTTCGCAAGTGATTTGACTTTTTTTTTTTACTTTACACTTATTGCACCCTAAACTAATATCCGCTTCAGTAAAACACCTTCTACATCTTTTTTCCTGTACAATTTTAAGTAAACCGTGTTAATCTCCTGACTTTACAATCTGTACTTTGTCCGTAAACCGTCTGAGAGCAGAGTGAAAAAAGCGAGCCATTTTCCTCGCCAAATGAAAAATCGTTTTATGGCAATTGTTACTACGATAAATTTGATATTTGGCAAACCCGATAGTCAAAAATACAACCCACACCTGACTGCGAAACCTTCTCCGCGAACTAAAAAATATGAAATTTGTGACTAACTTTTGATTGCATCAAACTTATTTATGAACCAATTTTAGAAATAATTGTACCGTAAGAAAGAGTACATTCTGAGGTATACTGCGATATTTTCAGAATTAAAAAGTAATAGTAATAAGATATAGATATGACAGTTAAAAAAAAAAGTAACGAAAATGTTTCGATTTTTCCCGAATTTCAAAAAAAATATTATCAAGAGCCAAACTGGAATTTTTAAAAATACTCAACTAGCTGCAAAAATTTACGTTGAGATGTACTTAAAAAAAAAACTCACGGCTTAAGACTGAAAATTTGTATGTGTTTTGCTCACTCGCGGAAGAAATTTGGCTTCTTCAATTTTGACACTTAATAAACCCTAAACTAATAGCCGCATCAGAAAAAAAAATCATAATAATTGTCCAGGGAATACAATAAAGAACAATGTTAATTTCATATTTTTCTGATCCGAACTTTCTAGGGAAACCGTCTAAGAATCGAGCTAAACAGCACAGTTTTCAATCCTGCGGCGGCGGAAACTTTTTTTTAATAAAGAGAGATATAAAACGTAAGGCACAAGAAAATTTAGAGATGGACTGGAAAGAAAAATATAAACTGGAAGCAGAGAAAAAAAAATTTTAAGCAGCTGTCAAAGAAAAGAATGGTGATAGAAGAACAATAATTTAAAATTATGCGTAAGGAAGAGGATGTGCCGTTGGATAGTGCTTCAAAATTATTAAAGGAAGCAGCACTTGTTCAGGCAATGATTGAAGGAACGGCTAAAGTCTCAGATGATGCTGGTCAACAAAGACAGAGTTTAAAAAAATGCACATTCTTCTATTGAGAAGAAAAAGACAAAATTAATTTTAGTCTTTTTTTCAACAACAAAAAATTAAGACATAATTTTTCAAAGAAAAGGAAGAAATTCTTCAAGCTGTGTCAAAAATAAACAAATTAAAAAATCATAATTCCGTTGTTTAAAAAAAAACTTATGTTAATATTTTAAAATGATGTAATTTTTAAATGAAGAAAATAAAAATATCCTTCCAAAGAAAGAAAAGATAGAGGTAGCTTGGGAGGATCTTTTTATTTTTTATCTTTATACTAGAATATGTTTAGCATTATTGTTATTAATTATTTTTTTGCTCGATTAGTCACTTTTTGTCACCTTTTTCTACTTGATTAGTCACTTTTTGTCACCTTTTTCTACTCGATTAGTCACTTTTTGTCACCTTTTTGGTTTAATTTGTCACTTTTGTCACCTTTTTGGACCTTGAAACCTGTTAGGAGCCCTGCAGCTTTGAAATCCGTTGATATTTTCATTTTGTTTTAAACAATCGCTGATGAAGAAAAAAGCACTGAAGAACGCCAGTCATAACTTTAATTATTTCTTTTGCTTCACCTGAATCCGTTACTTTTCAAAATGAATGAATCTCGAATCGAACGAATGTCATTCTTCTCGGCAGAGAAATTCGTATTGGAAAAAATATAAAAGTTACAATTTAAAAATTATTTATTTAAAGAAAATCATGTTTTTAGGTATCGATCTAATGTGAAATTTTCCGCAGTTTTCAAATCCGTTGAAACTTTTATTCTATCTTTAACGATCGCTGAGATAGAAAAAAAGCAACGAAGAACGCCAGTTCGAACCAGAACGAACAAACTCGAATCCGTTGCTCAGGAAATCAAAATGAATTAATCTGATCTTTTTAACCACGAAGATAGAATTCTTCACGGCGCCGGCGGCCAAATTTGTATCGGAAAAAATATAGAAGTTACAATTTAAAAATTATTTATTTGAAAAAAAAACATGTTTTTAGGTATCGATCTGATGTAAAATTTTCCGCAGATTTGAAATCCGTTGAAATTTTTCTTCTATCTTTAACGATCTAGGAGATAGAAAAAAGAACTACATAACTCCAGTTAAAACTTTATTTGTTTTGTTCTGCCGCTAAAATCGTTGCTGAGAAAATCTAAAGGAAAAGGGGAAAATAAATTTAGAATGTCATGTCTTTATACCGTATGCCATTCTTAGAAAAATAATAATAATTAAATTTCAATTAATTAATTTTTAAATGTTTTAGATTAATTTTTAAAATTTGGGCGCGATAGAAAAATTGCAAAAAAATTGGACCACATGCGTGCTAAATTTCACTATTGTAAGTGCCATCGATTCGTCAGGACACTGCGTACAGGACAGACAGACAAACACTTCCTTTAATAATAGTAGAGATGTACCGAGGGCTGGCGCCATTGACGGATTCAGGGGCTGATGGCTGCTTTTGCAAACACATCAAACTAGTTAAAAATGTAAAATTAAATATTCTATCTATAACTTTATATTATTTGGTCTATGGAATACAGTAAAAATATCTTTTACTTATCTTATTTTTATTCATCTATCAGTCTATAGTTTTTTAGTTCATCAAGTGTCAAGTTTATCATAATTACCGAAGAATTGTTCTGCGAACGTATGGTACTCAGGGAATTTCACGAAAAACACTCTGGAAATCAGGGAAAACTCAGGGAACTTTTTACTTCAATTTTTGTAGCCACCCTGAAGGTGGTTACCAATGATTTTGGAAATGAAAGAAATTCCCGGGAAAACAGAAACGGTGATTTGGAAACAGGAGTAGGAAATGCTTCGATTTCGGAACAGTTTCGGCGAGATCAGGAAACTTGTGATTCACTGGTGGAAGAATGGACGAATACTCAGAATAAAAAGGGAAGTTACTACATTGTGGATAATTATTTGTTTCGCTGGGACAAAATGCTTAGTGAAACGGTGGGTCAATTAGTATTACCCAAGATTAAAAGAGATGAGGAGTTACGTCTTGCACATAGTTCTGTTTTTGGTGGTCATATGGGTGCCAGGAAAACTATGTAGAGAATACGGTATTCTTTTTTCTAGAGAGGTATGAAAAAGGATGTAAAGAACTTTTGTGAAAGTTGCAAAGGTTGTCAGCTAACACGTAAGGTGAAGGTGAAGGATCGAGCACCGATCACACATGTGACTAGACCCGAGTTACCATTTCAGGTGGTGAATATCGACATTATAAGTCAGAATGATCCATCGAGTTCTAAGGGCCATCGGTATATTCTATGTTTAGTGGATCAGTACACCAGATGGGTGGAAGCGGTACCACTTACGGGTTTAACAGCTAAGGCAATGTGTGAAGCATTGTTACACGTATTCTCTATGACCGGTATTCCAAACATTATCGCATCAGAATATGGGACCACAGTGTGTATCGAAATCATAGGTCCACCCTAATTTTTCAAAGTTTCGACGCTTGATTATGAATAAGAACCACTTCTTTGGTAGAGATAATTATACAATAATCGTTATAACTATTTGGGAAGAAATTTGTAAAAAATAAATTATTCATTTTTAATTTAAGCAAATTTTTATTTTGAGACCGTTTCAAAAAGATAGGTCCGCTTTTATAAATCTTTACACCAAAATGTTTATTTCTACAAAATTTACATAAATGTCATAGTATGGTCTTATTGTGGGATTACGCTGGCTGCATTGGGGTATTTAAACAGATTTGAATATCACGTTGTAATCAAACGAAATGGGTCGTCGTTGAAGTCTTTCGCTGATTGAGCAGGGGAAAATTGAGGCATTTACGAAGTGTGGAAAATCGAACAGAGAAATAGCTAAACTTTTAAACAGACCGCGTAATGTTGTAAATAATATTTTTGTGACTTAGAAGTGCTTATGGCAATAAAAAATCAGCCATCAAAAGTGACACCCCGACAAATAAGGACTATCGTAAAGGAGTTAAAATCTGGAAATACGAGCTTATCCACTTTGACCAAACAACAAAACCCTCCAATATCAAAATCTACTGTCCATAGAGTGGTAAAGAAGATCGGCAATTTAGTTTACTTAAAAGGAAAGCGAATCCGCGAAATTGACTAAAAAGCACAAAGAAAAGTGATTGAAATTCGCGCATGAAACTTTTAAACAGACCGCGTAATGTTGTAAATAATATTTTTGTGACTTAGAAGTGCTTATGGCAATAAAAAATCAGCCATCAAAAGTGACACCCCGACAAATAAGGACTATCGTAAAGGAGTTAAAATCTGGAAATACGAGCTTATCCACTTTGACCAAACAACAAAACCCTCCAATATCAAAATCTACTGTCCATAGAGTGGTAAAGAAGATCGGCAATTTAGTTTACTTAAAAGGAAAGCGAATCCGCGAAATTGACTAAAAAGCACAAAGAAAAGTGATTGAAATTCGCGCATGAAGTGATGTCCTAAAAAGAAAACTGGCATCGTAACACAAGCAGTGATGAAAAAAATTCAATCTGGATGGTCCAGAAGACTGTCAATATTACTGGCACGATCTGCGTAACGATAGAGAGTTAGTCTCGAAGAGGCAAGCTGGTGGTGGTTCCATTATAGTACGGGCCGGATTCAGATGTGAAGAAAAAACATATAGCATTTGTAGACAATAGTTTGAAGCCTACAGGCTATCAGTATCTGCTTGAACAATATTTCATTCCACAATCAGAGCACATTGAAGGCCCTTTCTTCATGTTCCAACAGAACAATGCTCCTGTGCATACTGCAAAGTCCACTTTTGAATGGTTTCTGGTTAATGGTGTACATATAATCGATTGGCCACCTTGCTGCCTCGACCTGAATCCGGTAGAAAACATGTGGGGCATACTCGCAGGCGGAAGGTAGTACAACTGTACTAAATACTTGAAAAAAGCTATTTCCTCCGAATAGGCAAAAATCGAGACAAACTCTTTGCAAAAACTTGTAGAAACCCTGCCGAATAGGATTTATGAGCTCATTCTGAAAAATGGTGGAAAAATTTCTTATTAAGTGAACACTTATTTGATGTTTGGTTCAGTAGACCTATCTTTTTGAAACAGCTGTTTCACATAAGTTTTGTTTTCCTTATAATCCCTGTGATTTGTATATTATTTTTTCATTGTATGAACTAATGTAGTTTATAAAATAGTACTTTGCACACAATAAAACTTTTTCCCAACGTAACTTTTGTTTTTACTGGTGGACCTATCATTTCGATACACACTGTAATTTCTATTCAGCTTTAATGAAGGAGTTTGAGATGAGGTTAGGGGAATCTGAACTGGAGAAAGCTCACCCAATTGTATGTGTCGCGAAAAAGGATGCTACAGTCCGAATGTGCATTGATTTCCAGGAATTAAATGCTGTTACTAAGGTACCAGTATTTTCGATGAAGGACATGCAGGAGTTAATTTTGGTTGCTGGGGCAGCACATTGGCTGACTAGTCTAGATCTTTTGAAGTGAAATTGGCAAATCAAAATGGATGAGTCAAGCAAACCTTTGACTGCATTCACCACTCACAATGAGGTTTATCATTTTAAAACTATGCCTTTTGGTTTGTCAGGAGCCTCGGGTACATTTCAGAGAAAAATGAACCGTGCACTTAAATCACATAATGAGTATGCACAAGCGTACATGGACGATGTTGTGATTTTTTCAAAGACTTTTAAAGAACATATAGAGTTAGTATTAATTGATTTCGAGAAGTTAGGTTTACCGTTCGCATTGACAAGTGAACATTTGCTGCTAAAAAGAATAAAATATTTGGGTCGCACAAACATGCGCCCGACAAAGACAAAATTTCAATCATTAAAAAATTATCGGACCCACCAATAAGAAGGAGGTTTGGTCAGTGTTGGGGTTGAAGGGATTTTACCTCACTTATATTCCTAATTATGCAGAATTAACCTAGAAAAAGGGTCCGAATATTGTCCCTTGGGGGAGGTCGAACAACAAGCGTTCGATAAACTAAAAGAAATTTGATGTGAAGTAACTTTAGGTACTCCTGATCCCAGAGGCAGAAACACGGCGACATTGTCGCGGTTAATGATATTCGCTTGCGGACAGTTTTTGTCTGCACTAATAAAATGATTTATAAAATTGTCCAAAACATTCGGACACTTTTTCCCGCGGACTTACGCTCCTCTTCTTCTCTGTCCCCGCGAAGCCACGGGAAAAGCTGTTTTTTGGTTTATCGCGCACGCTGGACACCGCGTTCGTTTTGGTCTGCACTTTCCGAGTGCACGGAAATGAATACGACCTCTGCGAATCATAATAAATTTTAACGTAAATTAATAAATGCTCATTACGCGTTTTGAAATATTCTTTCATCCAAATCGCTCGCTTTGATTTCATACGTTTATTTACTTGACTAGTTATTAATTATACCGCACTGATTCCTCCTAAAAGAATAGCATCATCTTCATCCATCTTGAAACTGAAGTGAGGCACGAGTGTGGACAGGTGAAGGGCATGCCTCTAAGCGCATACAATAAGGCATGCGTTGACGTATGTCGTAGTGAATGCTAAATTGAACGTTGAAAGGCAAGTTGAAAATGAAAGCGCACTAATGTGGACATACCTATTAAGAAGAATGCTGATACTCACAAAATAGTAACGGATGCTTTTGATTTAGTACATGATGCTATGAAAAACTTATAATCTGGAAAAAAGCTTTGAAGTGCTTTCAAAATGGTCCGAACAGTTCACTGGATTCTTTTACAGACCCAAGCTGTTCAAGACTGAAGTTTTCAGCCCATTGTGAAACAGTGTTTCATACATTTTTTAGCATTTTATCGGGTATTGATCTCTGCCAGTGAACAAGACCCTGATGGTTTTGTGTTACGAAACATATTAATGAATAAGATAACGATGATAAACATTCTAGCACCTGAACTTTCAACAGCAGTTTCTGAAGATAAAGATCAGGAAAGGAAGAAAACCATTCAATTTGCAGCTGCATTGCCAAAACTGCCTAAAACATTGTTTTTAAATTTTATAACAACATTGGAAATGTTTCCTCCATCAAATAGTGGCATTTCCAGTTCATACCATGATGTCCCCTTTCTTGAGAAACTAAATAGTTCCAAGATTCTTAGATCACAACACAAAGCTAGTGAAGGTGATGAGCTGAGATGTAATTTCTTATGCCTATCAAGCTGTGTGAAATCTCTAATTGAACAATTCAGTGTGTGTTTCTGTACACTAGAATCAGATGGTAATCAAAAATTTTTTTCCTTCATCGACAAGAGCAGTCTTTTGTTCAACTATGACTTTTTGGTTTATCCAAAAACCAATATTAGCATAGATGAAGCAGAAGCGAACAAGGGACTCACTGAAGAGAGCTTCAATGACATTTTAAGTGTGTTTCCTTTTGTGGAGCCTTCTGTGGCCTTAAGAAAGACTCCGTGGTTTCAATATCAGATATTCAGTGAATGGATGTGTAATATAATATAATATACAAAATTGTTACGGAAGGTAGGGAGATAACACACTGAAGCACTTATTTATAATTGTACTCCATGAACTGAAGGGAAAACTTCCTACATTTGTAAGGTTTCTTGTTTTTGTTATATCAATGCCAGTGGCTGAAGCTGTATGCGAAACTGGGGTGTGTGTGTGTGTGTCTGAAATTGATGTCGTTGGGAAACATAGACTAAGATCGTGAGATGGGACAGATGAAGACGAGAGCACTAACGATAAGAGGGTGTTTATTCAACTGAATGTGCCTCCTTTTAGTTATAAAGGTACACGAAGGCTTTTATAAGCAGTTTAATTATCTTGGTTCTGCTTACCCTTCCCACTTTAGAAATCCTACAGGAAGTGAGCTGATGAAACGATTTGTAACATCAAAAGTCATTAACAAAATAAACACGAACGCATCATGCTTACCATGTTTCAAATAAAATGTTAAAAAATTGCTGGTTTAATGTATAATTTATCTACTAAAATTACGCAAATTTTGATGACTGATTATGAAATTCAAAAAGCTTGTCGCAGACAGCTATAAAACTTTCTGCTACTTGGCTCCTGATAATAATTTACCATTCCATGTCCATTGTGATACGCTTTCAATTTCGCTGTTGGTAGTTGTCTAACTCAAGTAGACTCTGAAGTCAAATACCGACCTGTTGCGTTTGCCAGTCGAAAGCTTTCTCAAACGCAGAGAAACTGGTCGAATATTGAAAATTCTTTCTTTCATTACTTTTTGGTTACCTAGAATCCCTGCGGGTTGCATGTATTTGAAACATATACCATTTGCTCACTTCTACACTTAAAACTTTATAAGGACTTTTTCATTGTGGACATTTTAGTTTGTTTCCTTTACAGCTCAACTTTAACCCAATAGATTTATTTTTCGTATTATTGTGTATTTGTATATATGTGTGTAAATATTACTTTCATAATTGTGAAATCAGCCACAGAAGGCGTAATTTCACTCTTGTTTGGGCGTGTCATGAAGCAATCGCCAAGTTGAGAGATTGGAGAGTGCCAACTGGAGCGATTGGTGAGTGACAAACGCGACAACCCGGAGAAGGGTTACCAACATCGGAGGACAGGGTTGAAAACCACGAGCGGGAATAGACCGATTGGTTTTTCTCCCGGATTAAGTTAATGTGCGCTACCGTCGTTACTTATCAGAAATGTTCTCTGGTAATGTTTTTTTCATGTCATGTATCGTGTCCCTTTTCATGTAATAAATTATCTTGGGACTAAAAACTGCTGACATGACTTTTTATTATTTTCGATGTAACAGAAAGAACCCATCCAAAAGATTAATTTGAAAATGGTCGAAACAAAGACTGAAAAGAATTGATTTTTAGAAAAACGGCGCTTGTTTCACCAGTGTTCCATATACACCAGAGAGGAATATGAAAATAGAACTATTATAGAAGCATGCTCAAGTTCGCTTATCTAGAAAAGAAGTTCTGGGCTATTGTAACTTCGAGTAATACAGCTGTTTGCCTTAAATAGAATTGGACCATTAGTTTTAAGACACCCTTTATGAGATATTGTTTGGCATAAGTCCTGAGAACATTAACTGGTTTCAAGAACAGTAGAACTCCAATCATTCGAACTCCAGTAATCCCGATCACAAATTATCCGGATAGCTTTGAGAAAAAAAATGAAATCAACAAATTCGCATTTTAAAAGTTTTGATCGGTGATTGATAAAAATGAAAAGGACGAAGTGTCAGTTAGGGACATAAGAAACATCACAGTAAAAATTCCTGGATGTTCCGAGTACAGGACAGTCGACGTAGGTGAGTGGTTGGTATGTGATTCTTATGACCCTGGATTACAAATTCTCAGTGACGATGAACTCTGTCAAAGTGTGAGAGAAGAACTCATTGGTGACACGTAAGATGACGACGACATTGTAAAAAACCAGACGCGGGATCGTAAGGTTGAGTCAGGAGTAATTGATTTAGAATGGCGTATGAGTGCCTTGACACAACGCTAAAATGGATGGATAAGCAGCCTGAGTGAGACCATCTACAGCTACTCGCCTCAAGCACATGCGACACTCGGCTGCTTGAAAACGAGTACAGTCAGTGAAACAACCGACTTCAACCGATATGTTCAAACAATGATACATACTAATGCAGTATGCAATTACAAAAGTATGCAGTATGCAATAACAAACAATTACTGGTCTCTATTGATCCGGATAAATTGGTGTCAACTGTATTTGGAAATGATGTGAGTATTTATGTATGACGAGAAAAAATGTGAAAATTAACTTGGCTTACGAAAAAAGTCAGTTGAACTTCTTCATTTTCAAAAAATTTCTGTGCTCAGATAGGGCAAAATGTTATGTCACTTTTCCCAAAAAAATTGTGTAACTCCCTTCCGTCTGGTTTATTAATGTTTAAAAGGTGGCAAAATGTCGAAAGTCTTTTTCTTTCAGTGGTGGGAACAAAGGTGGGAAAATTGTAATAAATCAAAAACCACAGAACCACATGTTGAATCGTGAAATTGCTGTCACGAAAAATTAAAAAAAAGTGACTTATAACATTTTGCCTTCTAAGCACAGATTTAATACATTAAAAATTTCAACATTACATTTACATTAAAGCATGATATGTACAGTCACGGGGGAAAATGCGATCTTATCCTTTATTTCGGGCGCTTTTCATGCTAGAGCTAAATCCATAGGTATCATTCAAGGGAATAACGTCCTCTTCAAATTGAAATTTGTGATCCTTGATATCGTTTAATATTTTAGGGTGGAGGGGTCATAAAATCATAAAAGTTTATATGGATATATAGGAATGGCCCCTAAAGTTAATATACTTTTTTTTGTATGCGTTGGGTTTTGTTTCGGCGCCTTTGCCATATACGTATATCGTTCTGGTGTCCTTGGTAAAGGTAGGACTTGGCGGCCCCTGTCAAAATGTTTACAGGCCGAACTAAAATCAAAAAGCGTAACTACTACTTCATTTTTAATAAAAAAAATTCATAAAATAAACTACATGGAAAATTGAAAAATCCAAAACATATAACTTTACTTTTTTGCTTTATGTCCGGCAAATTCTGTTATGATGTCATAAAAGTCCACATTTTCTGCTACCTTTTGTAAAATGGATGAAATAGTAAGGTTTGTCAAACGTTCTTGCCCCATGCTAGACCGGATGTAGTTTTTAAAGTTTCAACTTACTAAAACTGTGCTCGCAGGACGCCACTGTAACCGGTAAGGTAAAAAAAGATCCTGAGGATAATTTCTACAGTCGTATATGGCGTTATATTATTAAACTTAACGTCTTTGAAACATTGAATTTCATTAACAAAGTCTTCAACATTAAAATCCTTGGAATACTGAAGCCCTAAATTCCTCCGACTAGATTATTTAATTATCTTGTCATTCTCATTATTATATCTTCGTCTGAAAAAAAAAAAATCTGAAATTCTGTCGTCTCTGTGTGCACGCTTTTACTGCGCCAACTGGCGCCCCTTTATTATGGCCTATAGATGACACTGGCTGACGCCTCCTATCTTGGTGGCTGATTCGACCGCAATCGTCACATGGGCCCTTGACCGGCCCTGGTTATGGCATAGGTCAGATCTTGTCGCATTCCTCGGTTCTGCCAGTTTCTATATCCATGGTAGTCGTGAAATGAATAGCTTGACCAAGTTTTTTAACTTTAGGATATTCTTTTAATATTTTTTTATTCTTGCATCAGAAAATTGAAAATGAGGCTAATAATTTGTTGTGAATAACAGTTAATGAAGTAAAAAAACGTCAAGTTCTCAAACAAAGTATTACAGTCAACTGCGAGGGATGCCCAATTCCAAACCCTACATCCTTCTTCTCCCTTTTGAACATAACGTGTCACTATTTCAGATGCTACGGAAACGAAAGCAACTGCATTTAACGGAGTAAACACACCACGACCGATAGCGCTGTTTCTACATTCGTTATTTGTTTAACTACAGCAGTGATGCCTCTGTTTAGCTATACAGTCTAATCAGGAGAGCACAAAACACATCTCAACTCAATTGCAATGCAACTGCAGCTCAACTCAACACAAACTTTTACGTTGGAAATCATTGTCAAAAAATAATCCATTTTATTTTTAAATAATTAAAATCAGAAATTCGTTGATTTTGAAAAATTATGGAGGAAATCATTGTTTCGATTGATGAGCACAAGCTACTCAAAAAGTTTCAAGCGAAACTAGAGGGTCATTTTGGTGTTCAAATATGCATGCCAGAGGTTTTAAAGTACAGTACTTGTTCTAATGATATAATTGTTGTATCCATATCAGGGGAAAGCAAAAATATAAACTATGTTAAGGTAAGAATTTATTGATGTTTGTTTGAAACATTCCGCGTGAGCACATGGCCAATTTTTAACCGTTAGCTACCTTATGATAAACAGATGATGCTCGAAATATATTTATTAAAATTGTGGTAACTACCTTTTTTTAAATGTTCTAGTTATTTGTTTAGCATTGTAGATTGGGGTTCCAGCTCAGGTGTTGCATCGTCATCTGACCGTGGTACAAAATTACGTGGTGTTCTCGGATCTTTCCCTTGGGGCAGTGGTCGGCAAACTCATTTGTAGGGCAACTTTTTTGTTGCAGTAAAAATGGGAAAAGTTACATTTAATTGAAATAAAGATGCATTTATTTTTAATACACTAAATTCTAAAATAAATTCGCAAAAAATTAAAAATTTTCAAAATAAATTGACAATTTTAATTGTGTACAACAGTATTATACTACATACTGAAACACAGAAAAACGTAGAATGGCCGATCCTTGGCCAGTAATTTCTTTAACATTGAAAAACAGTGCCATCCGCAGTCATATAATGTGCTGTATCGGATAGCAGACGTGCAAAATCCTTTTGCTCAACATTCAGAGATTTTAAAACGTTATCTACAAGGCGAACAACATATTGATGATCGACACTCACCTCGCAAACTCTGCAGTCAATTACGCAAGTTTCTTCTGGATTATCAAGAGTGTCAGCTGATGTGTTAAAGTACTTCTTGCCATTTATTTCAGTTTCGTCTGTTAGCAGGGTTCCCATGGGTCCTTAGAAAGTGCTTATTTTCCTTTGGAAACAAAATTCAGTTTTCAAATGACGATATTTTTTTACAATATTTCCTACCTTTTTTTAGCGGCTGAACAGTGATTAAACTCCTTACAAGTACGGTTTTGGTGATGATTCGGGAACTGACTTGCTTGAATGGCAACCCTTGATACGCGATAAACAAATCAATCGACTCTTGATGAGCACATGTACACTTTAAAAATTTGAAAACCCATGAAATTCTGCCTGTTTTGACTTGTGAGTGGCTCTTGCGATGCACAAAATAGTTGCCCTGATAGAGGAAACTAGAATACAATCATCAAATGTTATTTAATTTTGTTTTATTCAGTTACCCGCGAGTGCAACGTTTAAAAAATTTATTATAATCATGGGGGGAGTGTATTTTTAAGTTTGTAGGTGAATCGAAAACATTATAAAGATAATTTATTTTAATTCACACTGCTATCTGATTGGCAACTCGATGTGTTGCAATTTTTTTTTAGTCTAGCTATTTTTATGGTTCTAATTCTTTGTAAAAATTATCCCAGGGAAAAAGAAAAATTTTTAAGATTTTTGGGGATGATTTTTTACTTTGAAATTTTAAAGCAATCTGTTATCAGTTCTGGAAAAAACCCAACCTGCTCGATTAAAAAAAACATTAGAGGAAAAGATCGAAAAAACGTAAACCAGAGTGCTGGAGAACCGAGAATAGTCAGAGAATTTCATGAATCGGGAAAAGTCGAATCTTCAACCTGCTTATTTACATCCTTTTATTAAATTAATAGTTTGTCACTAATTTTATTTTATCGAAACCTCAGATGTGCCAATAAATGAATTAACTTCTTATTTTCATTATGAATTCATGAAAGTGTATTATAAAATAATTACTGGTGTCAGTATTTTCCATTTCATAAGCAGGCTGAAGCTGCAGACACAACAAGGTAAGCACTGACCCAGACAACACAAAATGGTGTTCCTACCTATTAGCAGCAATATGCTATAAAATTCCTCATACACTCCCCTAAAGACCATTCAAAAGTAAAAACAAAACAATATGTAAAGAATACGAAAATTAAATCACAAACTCTCAACAGCAGCTTTGAGACCAACAACACCAAGCCCGGTCTTTCCCCTTTTATAAAAACAAATGTACTGCGAAGAGAATAAAGAAACACATCCAAAGTTTTTTTTCTTGAGGTCTCCATTCCGTAATTTGTTTATGTAGTTACACATGTTACTAATACGTGTACACGTAAATGCCCATATATTATCTGCTGAATTTTGTAAAAATCAGATGGCTTATTTGAAAAATTTCATTTTTTGTAGCATTATTTGTGTATAATTTTTAGAAAATAGACTTTAATATTAAATTTATTACATACTGCTTTTTTTATAAGATTAACTAATCTGTAATAGTATCCCTATTTGGTTGAAAGTCAGGTATTACATTGTGTAATACGGTTTCTTCAATGTTTTATTTAAGTGCTTAGAAAGTCCTTATTTTTAGTTAGAAAAAAAGAATGGGAACCCTGTACATTATGTTAACAAGTTTAGTAGTAAGTGTAAGTGACAGACCTAAACTATAGTCTGAGAAGTAGAATAGAGGACAGAAATAATCGGACTATAGTAAAAATTCTAATAATAAAACTGCCTAGCAGTTAGAATAAATGAATTTTCACTTAGGTTTAATTCACATTGGATCTTTCTTCCTGCTGACATTTTAATGGCTGTGAGTGTATGAAAAGGTATATTTCTACTCTTTAATCTCTATTGCACACAACAATAATAAGCTAACTGACAAATGCCTCCAAAAACTTTACTTCCCACTTGTGTGTTTTATTTAGCTAATAAAATCAGTCACCCCTTTAGTTTATAATTTTGAATCAGACTGTTCCATACTTCCTTTAAGTGTTTATATTATGAGGTCTGTTAATCAGACATATTTATACATTCCTCTTCCTGGTATTTAGATTTATGATGTCATGTGTGTTTACATTACTGTTTCCAGTGTATAGTATATTCTAATAAGTTACAACTGGCTGTTCCAATCTTTTATAATATGCTGTAATTGATCCTGTTCTCTCTGAGTTGGGTTCTTGGTGTAGCCATTAGTGCTGAAATCACCATGAGTACAGAAGGATTAAAGCATTTGACCACTTCTGTGATTTTCCTATGGTGTATTTACTTAGTTTAAAAATATAAGATTAGTTGTGACTTAAATCAGGGATTTAAAAAAAAAAAATCATTTGATTAAAATCATGATTTAAATCAAGTGATTTACCTATTAGCAGTGTTATACCCTGGTAATACATAAACCTTCTATTTATGTAATGTTAGTATAGTACATTACCTATGTTTATAAATAAATTTTAACCAAAAGTAAGACTGCTATTTTTATTTTCTGATTAGAAATTTTTAGAGAGGAAGATGAAAAAACTTGTACATCAGAGACAAGAAAGATGTGCATTAGAAGGTGATGTCCCCGTGATCACTCTTTCAGAGAGCGATTCTGATAATGCAGTTCTTGCCGAGACCCAAAACATGAATAACAAGAAAAGAAAGAGGAAGTGCTGTCGGAAGAAAAAACAAAAACAAACACAATATCCTCAGTCTGGTATCGATGTTAATCTTACTTCAATGACAAACTTGAATGAAAATGCCTGCCAGGTATTCAACACTACTTTCAAACCAGTAAGTATGGTGTTAATTGTGGAATATGTGTATGTGGAAATAGTCTTGACTGCATGTAACAAGAAATTTTCATATCAAACTTTATTGTATTAAATTATAATATTTTTGAAGTGTTTAATTTATTTTCAGAAGTTTAATCAGTTTACAAGTTTAGTTTAGTTTTTACAAGATAATTTTGAAATCATTGATTTATGAAGTCATTTACAAAGTACAATTTTGAAAATGAATTAAAATCAATACATCAGTATAAAAGTCATTACTAATTAAATTTGAAAAAAGTTTAGTTTCTTTACTAATAATATAGAAGGGAGGAAACATTTAAACGAAAGTTGAATCTGAAAAATTTCTGAAATATCTTTTCATTGCTGATGATTCTTTAAACCCTGTCACAGAATCTGACTGAAATAGTGCAACAAATTCATGAATCAAAGAGATGTCAGGCCAAGTGACAATTGTTCAAGAATGAAGACATTGTTAAAAGTTTGGGACAAAAGAACACATAAAACAGATATGCTGATATATTTATTATCATGGAAATAGTAATACATTTTAAGAAAGTTTGATTTTGGTAAATGTCATTTTTTGATATTTAGAAGATAAAGCACTTTTGAATTCTAAGAGTATAGTAGAGGATTGCTTTGATTTTATTCAAAGTCTCTCAAGTTTATTAGAAAGTCAGCCATCAATGGCCTCAACATTTTCCTTTAGTTGCCAAAATGTTCCATTTTGAAATGGATTAAGTTTTCATGGGCGTGTTTGAGCACTAAGCCATAGTGTTTCATACCCCAAAATCAGATGTAAGAGCTTATCCTGTTAGAAGGGAGAATAAATGCTTCATTAGTCATAATTCATATCAAACTAGCCAGAAACGTTAGGTGTTTAAAAGGACAATTGGATTCAAATACTTGGTTGTTAAAACTAAATTTATTGGAAGTAACGACTGCTATTTTCAAATCTTGTTACTGAAAGTAGTTTTTAGTTTAAAAAAATTATAAATTCAAAACCAGTTAAAAATATAAACTACTTGATCCAATCAAATTTGTTGGAATAAATGTGATTTTAAGAGGTTGCACATGCTGCAATTTTTATTAATCATTGACTAGAACTAGTTGGTTGTTTCAGCTTCATTCACTATTTCTTACTTTTACATCTACTCTACATTCACTTTCTGTTGTGTTGACTTGCAACCAAGTTTTTCTAGTCACACTATGTCTAACTCCTGTTCATCATTAACTGTGCCCCAGAGGCACCAATGCAGTTCCAAATATGAGAAAAAGTTGCTGAAGTTGTGAAACAAGGATAAGTTTTGAAGATCTTAATTCCTCTATAACAAAAGTTGTATCTTGTGTGGCTGCCTTAAGTCTTGCCTTTGCAGTCTTGATCTTTTGAAATGTAACAACAGTTCAAAGCACTTTAATAAAATACCAGGAATGAGGGGAACGACACTGTTTTGTGATTTTTGATTTGTGCAAGGAGTAAATTTCTATGGCTTTGAGATCATTATTTGTTGGCTGATGTACTAGCAGCCATCCTTAACCAGAATACCAGCTTTTACCAAATATTAACATGAGATGCCATGAAGCATTCACTGATTAAATTACTTTTGCATTTTTGTGCACTCAAACTTAATTGCTCATGTATAATTATTCATTATGTGTTATGTTTTGCTCATCTTTAGGAATGCAGGACAGATAGTTCATGCTCAGCAGCTGATTTGGATGCCTTAAATATTCCAAAAACTGTACCAAATAACCCTGCACAAGGATTGGACGACAGTATTGTGATTTTATCGGAAAACATTAACCCGCCAACAGTTGCGTTTACATCTATAATTAATGTTCCAAAAGATTTCCCAGAGGATTGCCACCCACCAGTAACAGATGACAGTATCATTATTTTATCAGAAGACATTAATCCGCTGTCAAAAATTTTGTCACCTTTCACCAATATTGTATCGGAATATTTGCCAAAAGAAAGCACCTCACAAAGTGCAGTGGCAGCTGAATATATATCTTTAAGCACAACTTCGAATGTTGTAAAAAAGAAAAAGGATTCAAGGAAGATGGAGGACATCATTGTTTTATCAGATGAGGTCCCTATACCCTATCCCAAAATGAGAAGAATACTCAGACCCATTGTCATCGATGGAAGTAATGTTGCCAGAGAGTAAGTGATATTTAGTTAACAATTAAATTATGTTTGGATAGGAATATAATTTAAGTTGTACTAAAGTGATTAATATCTTTCGGAATAATATGTTCGCATGAATTTGAGTTTTAAAAAGCATTATTTTCTAATGTAGAAAATGTTATGTATTACATGATTTTCACTTAAATTTAATGAAATGGTTACATTAAAATTGTCCATGTTTAGTTACATGCATCTTATGGTATGGAGAATAACATACTGTTGAAAAATTATTTGTGTTGCATTAACACTTCTTGCATACCACTTTGTTAAAATCCCAGTTACCACTGCAGCCTTGATGGGATTCATTTTTGCTAAATGATGATGGTTAGCATTGATATGGTGCTAATGTGGCAACTTTTAACTGCACAGCACTAGGATATACAGTGCATTTTGGTACCTTGTATAATTAACCACATTTGTTTTATAATTCAAATGTATCTAGAGAATGTCATAAGACAAGACCTTAGTTAATCCAAATGAACAGAACAAGCCTGGCCTCCAAGTAACTCCCTTTTCTATGGCTGATCTATCAATTGGAAAACTAATCATTACTAGAAAATACATTTTTACCATTTTCCTGACCCTGCAAGGCATTAATTATTGGAGAAAGGGCCTCTTCAAAACCACTGCTCCAAAATAATGTTCTGTGGATTAGGCCCTGCTGGGGATACCACATTAAAAAAAGCATTATTCATACTTAACATCCAGGGTTGAGGAGAATTGTGTATGACATGCTGTAAATATGAACACTATTATTTGCACATCTCCCAGCATAAACTGCTTTCTTACATTATACTTCACTATTTAACCACCCTGTAAGTAATTTTTGTAATCACTGAGCTGAGTTGCCAACCCTGATTTTCCATCCATCTCCCGCTTTTCTCCTTATTTTTCAATGTCTCGAACGAAGAACCTGGATGGAACATGGAAGTTTAAAGAACTGCCAAAGGTTATGTTGGCTATTCTAACTGTTCCACACAGCAATGCTGAGTGTGAAAGAATTTTTAGTATAGTGAATGATGATACATTAGAAAGTCTTAATTGCTGAAGTTTGTCTTCAGGGTTGTTGCCATAAACAAAAGTTTGAGTCTTTAAAAAAAAAAAAAAAAATCTGCTACCAGAGAGTTTGACATATTCATTCTTACATAACTATTTAAAATTTAAATTTTTCACTAAAACATCTATTTGTTTTGTTGGTTTGGTGTTAATGGAAATGTTCAAGTTTTTCTTCATAAGTGGTGGTGGATGGAGAGTGGAATGTCGTTAAACTTTCTCCTGATTTTTGACTTTAGAAGTTCGGCAACACTGCCTGAGATTCATTTTTACCTTACTGTAATGGATGACCAATTGTATTCTTCCTAAGAGTCAAAGTAAATTAATCTGTTATTTTTTGTTCTGTCAGTATTCTTAATTAAACAGAGTAGCCTCTCAAACCCTTCTACATTTTTAGCTATGCAACAATGTGTGCTAAATTACGTATCTCAACTGAATCGGAATTTCAAATTTTGCATATTGCTTTTGCATTTGTTCATGTTTAATAATTTATTGATGTGTATAGTTATAAAATCGTTTTTTTAATCTGAAAATTCTAAATGATCTGAAATTAAATATACCATGAGCAACTTTGGAAATTTTTCAACTGACTATTGCTGTCAGGTTGTGTTAAAACAATTGTTCCTTTCTTGTGCCTCATTACTGTTTTTCTCTCCATACACCATCACTGTACTCTACAAATCACGTATTACCTTACTTTTGCTTGTCACTTTTGTAGTTTTTATAATGTTCTTTTTATGGCCATTGATATTTACTTTGTATTTGTTATTATTCATTGCTCTTTTGCTTGTGTCTCACTGTGTTTCATGCAGCATAAGTTGATCTGCGACTTGGGTAAAGCTGAATCATGCTAAGCTGGCTTACAGCATAAAAACAACAGTAGTCAGATACCAATTCTCATGCTGCTCTCATTGTTTTAGCAGTTTTCTTCAACTTTAAATTTCTTGTGCAGTTTTAAAAAGAGTGATTTAAAATAGTTTTGCCAAAGAAAGCTGTAAAAGACCTGTTTGAGCAATATTCTAGATATTACTGGTGAACAGAGGAACACAATCTTGACAATAGGCCAGGGCGATGTTCAAATTTTTACATTGCAATACATCAGTATTCTAACATTGTGATATATTGTGATGTTAACCATTCATTTTATACATAGTAAAACCAAAACCTTGTTCCTATCCATCACCATATCTATGCTATTATAAAAGAAAGTATTTGTCTGTTTTTTTTCCCGGCAACAAAATCCTGACGATTCTTTGGCACTTACAGCAATGAGATTTGGCACACAGGTAGTCCAAAATTTTTGCAATTTTTGGTTTGCTGCAAATTTTAAAATTTAATCTGGAAGATTTTAAAATGAATTTAAAAGTTTTATTCTCCATCGTTTTTTCAACTCCTTTCTTCCGGAAAGAGAAGAAACACTGGAGACTAGACTTTTCTACCCACGTGACCTTGCCATCTGGAATTTTAAAATTTGCCACGACCCGACAATTGCAAAAAATTTAGACACCTGTGTGTCAAATCTCATTGCTGTAAGTGCCATAGAATCGTCAGGATTTTGCGGCAAGATACAGACAAACACTTCCTGATATAATGGTAACGATAAAATTTTTTTTAGTTCTTTTTTTTTCTTTGCTCTAAAAAATCGTGGTATGAAAGAAATAAAGATCTACGCTGTACTTTTAAGAAACACGCAAGATTTTAAAACAAGATTTTGCATATATATTGTGTGTTCCACACACCTGAACCAAAACTAAAATTTCCCCCAATGATGCTAAAAATAACACAAAATTTCCACTAGAAATGCTGTTTAGGCAACTCAGATGTCGTGCATGCGCTAAGAAAACATCTAAATTGTTGGCGCTGAGCAACAACATCGTGACACTGAAACACCATGAGATTTTTGCTAAGGGATGGTCTGTGTGACATCGGGAAAAATTGCAAGTTCTGCAATAACCAAGAGATGGCTGTGAGATCAGGAAAAATCGCGATGTCTCGATAACTGCAAGATCTGTGCTAGCTAAAGGATGGCTGTGTGAGATCGGGGAAAATTGAGATTGCACGATACATCGGCATCGTATAACCGATGTGACGATGTCGACCCCACGTCGGTTTTTCACGATGTATTGATACATTGCCCGGGCCTACTTGCCATAAATGATTTATATACAGTGCACTATTTACAAACTAAGGATTTCACACTGTTCACTCTGAATCTGTTTTAAACAAAACTTAAAAATCTACTATCGCCTAATTCATTTTATGACCTTTGTCTGAGGCCATGTGCTGGGATACTTTTCCTGAATTAACATAAAATATGTTAATTTAATTTTGATTCATTTATACATTGTTATGTACTAGTTTTTTTCGCTAGTCTTCATCTTCATGCGAAATCACGCCGACCAACCGGTATAGTGGTTAAGGTGTTAGCCTCTAGATCGGAAGGTTCCTGGTTCGAATCCGGGTCCGGGCATGGATGTTTGTAAACGTATGGTGTAGAGGCGGCTGGTGCACCTTAAATCTGTCATGGCCGAAAGTCCTCACGTTGGGTTGGCGTGGAAGTTTGGAGAGTGGGGTGCCAGCTCAGGTGTTGCTTCGTCATCTGACCGTGGTTCAAAATTACGAAGTGTTCCTCGGATCTTTCCCTTAAGGGACTGATCCCAAACCGTCGTCAATAGCCCGTTGTGTTGCTCTAGTACGACGTTAACTAAAATTACCAATCATGCGAAATCACCTCCAAACAACATAGCGCACATGATGTAATTCTCGCATTCCTTTTTCCTAAGCATGAAATATTACTGCAGGGTTTGTTTTGCTAGAGATACATTTCAACATCATAATTGTAAATAAAAAGATTTTAACTGAAAATTCATAGTAAAAGTATTAGTTCAATCATACAGTAAAAACATTTAATATTCTTTGCTGCTAATCAGTAATTATTACGGTGGGATATAGACTTCATTCTATGCTACAATTTTGAGGAGTGCCATAATTTTTTTAATTAAAAACAGAATTGGCTTAAAATGACTTGTCTCTTTACGGTGGAATATAGACTTCATTCTAGGCCCTTTGCCTAATTTTGCTGTATTCGATAATTTTTTAATTAAGAACCAAATCAGCTTAAAATTACTTTCGTCTCTTTATGAACTGCCTGATTGGTCTGTGTGTAGCTGAAAGGGAATTGCGAAATCTAAAACAGCAAGTGAGGCGTTACACGATCGAAAAATTTAAACTCCCAAAATGAATTCTCCACTGTTTTCTTTAATATTTTAACTTCAATATTTATTTTCTACTCATCTAAATGTTTATGAATAGGGTTGTATCTAATTGTGTATTATGCATCTTTTTGCAAGGTGAATTTTAATATTGGGACTAACTCTTGATCTCTATAGTGTAATAGAATCACTAATTTTACCTAATGATCTCAACTGGCATACTTTGTAGGCATTAAAATATTGCCTAATATACTTTGAGAACCCCTGTCCATAAAATGATTATCAAATCCTATCTATTGATTTCTGTGTGCTCATATGGACAAAAGGAGAAAGCAATTAAGAAACATCTAACCCTCCTACCTTTTCCTTGTGGAATAAGTCAACGAAATAGTTCCTGTTGCTTTTCAACATCAAATTCCATTTAATATGCATTGAGTCACTGGTATTTTGTGTGTTTCAAAATGCATCTACAGGGGACTGCTTAGGGCCTCTTCATTTTGAATTATTTCTTGGAAACCTTTTGACTCCATTTTTTATCTCGGCTACTATTTTCTCTAACAACTTCATGGGTATGTTCAATGGACTTCCTGTGTAACATATCTCGATTAATTTTCGGTACTACTCTGGTTTACTCTTTTCGTGCTCTACCACTTTCAACAATTTTAAAGAGCAGAGAAATGAATTTTCTCTCCCTAACCCTGAACTTACTAGTATGAGTTTCCTCTGACACCATTTTAATATCCCTCTTCTGAACTCCCAAATGAAACTAACCAAGTAGTATACTAGATATTACTGTGGTGAATACATAATAACATACTACACTACAGTAATCAAAAAGTATCTGGAATGCTATCATAAAACAAAAGGTATCAATTTATTGGTTAACATTTATTACATCTCCTTTAACGTATTTTCCTCCAACTTCAATGCACTTGAACAGAACCCTTCTGAAATGTTGAACTTTGATTCAGCAATAATTATTCTAATTTAATGCATCTCATTGTCCCCATACACTTTATCAAAACTAAAATGTGAAACATTTTATCTCAAATGATTATTTCAATGAAAAACATGATATATTTTTTATTTCACTAATAAGACATGGCGACATATTTTTCTTAATTTAAAGACTGATTTCACAGAGGTGTGGTATACCTAAAATTTCATATTTTTACAAATATGACTTTTAGTGGGTTTTCACATGATTTTAACCCTTTGTCTAATTTGCAGCATGTCTCTATATTTTTCTTAATTTGAAGATTGATTTCACAGAAGTGTAGTATACCTAAAATTTCATAGTTTTGCAAATATGACCTTTAGTGGGTTTTCACATGATATCAATCCTTTGTCTAATTTGCAGTATGTCTGTACAACAGGTAAAAAGATAATCACTACATTTTCTGAATCATTCAGATGTATTTGGATGTTGCTTCCACTTGACTTTTACTAAACCTATTTCAATAATTAATTTCCTCTGAACTTTATCTGTGATTACATAACTCACAATAGTTTTTTACAAATAGTTAAGAACTATGTTAATGATTTTGCAACTTGCCAAGGGAAATAATGCTAAATGTTTGCTACTTTAAAAGCTGTTTTACAATAAACCAACTAATGGTATTGGTAGAGAAAACATCCAAGATATACCATTAGTTAGTGGAAAATAAGCCATATTTTGAAGCTTTATGTGTTACACTTTTTCTGTGTTCAATTAATTCACTTTGTGTGCAAAATTTTAATACATCTTTTTCTTCAGACATGGAAAAATTCAAAACACTTTTTCCTGTAAAGGAATAAAGCTCAGTATCGAATATTTTTTAAAACGTGGCCACACCCAAGTAACAGCTTTCCTACCTCACTTTAGAAGTTATTGCAAACATGGCACCACAGATCAAGACCTCCTTGTAGAACTAGCTAAAACTCAAAATGTTGTGTATACTCCATCGCGCCGAGTGAATGGCAAAATGATAACATGTTATGATGACAGGTAATGTACCTCATATCCTTTTCTGAATACTGTTTGTTATTTTGTTGATTGAAACTTCCATTTACTATTTGTTCAAATCGAAAGCTGCGCTTTACGTCTTAACTTGCATTTAAAGATTATTGTTTTTTTTTTTTTTTATGAAGCAAGTTCTCTGATTCTAGTGTTATTGTTAGTTTAGAAATATTTGCATAATACAGAAAAACCGATTAAAAGTAACCCTGGCTAACACATTTTGTACACATAAAACACATTTCACTGGAACAGTTTTTGTTCTGTAAGTGTGAGCAGTGGCTGAAATAACCCCATAGAAACAGCCACACTATCCACTTACTTGCTTACCATGAAGACTGGACTGGACTGGACAATCACTTCCGGAGTGCCTACTGCAAAGCAGCTTAACTCCCCGTCATCAGGTGTGTGTAACATAAAACTGAATTGCATAATTTAAGAGAGAAATTTATAAAGAAAAAATGATTTAAATAGGCTGATAAAAATAAACATAATTTTCAGCTGAATAAAGTTTCGAGATGGCGCTTCCTCCTTAAGCGAGATCAGCAAATCAGTCGGTTTCCCTTCCAAGTTGTGATCGCATTCAGAGGTGGCGAACTTCGGTGATCCATTACAAGTAGAAAAAAGATTAAAATTTTAATTCAATAAAAGAAAAACAAAGCCGAAAAATGAGAAGTAAAACTGTTGTGTTTTAGTGATTCAATTAGGGTCCAGTCGAGTCTAAAAATGCTCAGCGTCTACGTGTGACAACAGGGTCATGATCCAGTATAGGATTTGCAAAATAAGATTTTGCATGGGGAGATAAAGTTAGGAATTGAAGTCAAAGACATCAGGATCCAAACGAAACATGCCGCATTGACGCTTAGGTCGCCGCGGGTAAGTTTGTAGGTTTTGTTGCAGGAAAGCACGTGGTCTTTTAAACTTACCATGAAGAGTTCATGACCAGGCTATTTAACTGTCTAAGTTACTGGTCACATGGTCCATGATTTGACTTTTTGTATGTCTCGTGGACTTGGAAACCAATTTTGACTTTAGGAACAAGGGATGCCAAAATCTAAGCTTGGGGAGTATCTAGGAATCATAAGCTCTTTTAGGGATTCAAACTGAAATAGCCACATTTTTCTTCCTGAATAATTTTAATTATGTTTTCTTAATTAGTGCTTTATTAATTTTCATTCATCAATTGTTCACAAATTTAGTAATTTATTGCAATTAATTATTTATTATACCTATCAACATTTTTATATTTGATATATTGCAACGTAACCTCGCATAATGTATTCATTTGGAATCTATTTAATAGGGCCTCATCTGACATGGGTGTACCCATGTATTAATTTCTATTTTGATTAGATTATATCTTGTAACTTGGTTCAACTTAATGTCTAAGTCCTAATTAACATTTATATATTTACTTCTTATCTTGGTTGTCTGTTAATAGATGTGTTTTGAACAATATTAAAGCGGATTTCCTGTTTGATATGGGATGTTAAGTGTGTGCTAAATCAAATAGTGTTAAATCTAATTATGAAAAATTATTTTCTTGGGAGATTTTACTCAATATTGTATAGCGTAATATTCACTATCTTATAAATTAATTTCACCTAAAGCCCTCACTATTTTGTTTCCAAGTCTATTTTGTATTGTTATGTCTATCTGAGGTTTTGTTCACGTAACTTTAGATTATCAAGGTTCCACTGTAACTATAAAAAAATATTTAATTTATCAATAATATGTTTTTAGTTATTTTTTCCATTTCATAACATTTAAAAACATTGAAAACAGTCACTGCACCTGTCAGGATCAGTGTAAGTTATGGAAGCTTAATATGTATTAACAATCCATTAGTCGGCACTGGTCCTGATGTTGGTAGTTATTGTATTGAATAATTTTATGATGTTTAATGACCTTCAAACTCATTGGTCAAGTTATCGAAAAGTTTTTTAACTAACTTGATTTAGGAGTAAGCAATAACATAAATGATTGTGCCATTTAGTGATTGTACCTATTCTTATTGAGTAACTGGCTGAAAAAAGAAGGCTTAGAAAAAAAAACGGACCTTACAATCCCTAGAGTCTTGTAACAAATGTAAAAACAAAAAGAATTTTGAAAATTACATGTATCAGTTATATGATGGTTAAATAATTTTCTATGTCTAAAGTATTCATTGTATCTTGATATTAAAATTAGTGGAAAATACCTTTTGCTCAGTAGAAAAATTAATTGTTCTATTCTATTATTTTGTGAAAGAATATTTCATTTAAAGATGTTTTTTAGATTTACAGTGGACCTTGCATCTAAGAATGGTGGAGTAATATTATCAAATGATAACTATAGAGATATTATGATGGAGAGCCCAGAATATAAAAAAACGATTGAAGAAAGGTTGGTATCCGTTAAACATTTAAAAACTAGTATAAAGATTTTTTTAATCAAAAAAAGACTAGTAAAAAAAATTTTATAACATTTTTTTGAGTAATATTTTTATGTTAAATAATTAAAATAAACATTTCCCCCCATTCTTTATATTAATAATTCTGTACAACTTGTTATTTGTAATCAAATGCGTCAAAGACTTAAATCCTAAGTGTAAGCAAATCAACCTGAAAAGCGTCTTGTTTTACGTAAGTTGCTTTTACAAATTTCTAAATTTTATAATGTTCAAGATAAGTTTTTTTTTTTTAATGTATGTTAGAAAATAAATCACAGAAAGTCTGCAAACGTCTTCAAGTCTACATCTACGCAATGCGGGGTGCTCATTACAATCAAACGAAATGTCTTTTATGCAACAAACATAAATTTATTAATGGAAGATCGAGCTACAGAAACCCACATGCGGCGCAACAATCTGAAATCGAGATTTTCATTTAAAGTATTTATACAGGTCGATTCGAAAGATTTAAGTCATTTTGTAAGCGCCGCTCATCGATCAGTTCCATTTTCAAAATTGCTTCACTTCTCCCCCTCCCCTCCCCCTGAAACTCAGAGTCTCAGGTTTAATGTATAAAACAGGCGAATTTTGAAATAATTAATTTGAAATATATATTAGTAAATTATTTAACAAATCTTGAAATGCGTTTTTCTCAGAATGTGATTTTCAATAAAATCTTAGCACAACAAAGATAATAACTCAAAGTGTATTCAAAATTTTTGAATGATTTTTTTTTCCATGGCTTTTTATATTTGTTTTGAAGATCCCGAGCAAGGATATAAGTTGTATGTTGAAAGGAAAATTTTTTAGTCATTTCACTGTAGTGTCGTTAGGAAAAATTTCAAATTTTCATGTTCTTTCTATGTTATGCACTATATATCATGACTGGAGAGGAATATTGCAAATATCCTAGCTCAGGCGCTAGATCATATTGTTACGAGACTTGACAAAAAATCTTGTGTAGTTGTAGTGATATGATTTTAGGTTATGTGAGCTTTGACGTTTTCGTCCTTTTTGACCTAAATTTGTCAATTTTTGCCAGTTAAAAAAATATATATACATACTTTTAAGAAATTTTTTGTTTTGTATTATCTTTTTATAAGGTATTTTATCATAAAAAGAAGAAAAAACCCTATTTGGACACTTTTTTGAAAAAAAGCACTCCGAACGTAGTCAGATACCTTAAATTTGAAACAGTGTCTTGTATAGTCAAGGAAATAACATGTATCTATAGTAAAGTGACCATGCTGAATTTGAGACAACTTACAGCTCTCCTAGCAGCAAAATAAGGAAGTTAAAAAAAAAAAACTAGAAAACTAAAGGAGATCAGTCAAAATGTTCAATTGGGAAAATGTGCACAATACCATAATAAAAGCACAGGAATAAGTTTCATGGAGTTATCTGTAAAATTGTCGGAAATATTTGTGATTGAAATTTCAACTATTTCATGCCTTGAAAAGGGGGAAGATACTGTACAGTGCGTACCGAAATGATAGGTCCACCAGTAAAAACGAAAGTTAAGTTGGGAAAACATTTTTTATTGTGTACAAAGTACTATTTTATAAACTACATTAGTTCGTACAATGAAAAAATAATTCATAAATAATGTAAAAAATATAGGAATTGTAAGAAAAACAAAAAATATGTGAAACGGCTGTTTCAAAAAGATAGGTCCACTGAACCAAACCTCAAATTAGTGTTGAATTAATAAGACATTTTTCCTCCGTTTCTCGGAATGAGCTCATAAATCCTATTTGGCATGGTTTCTACCAGATTTTAAAAACAGTTTGTCTCGATTTTTGCTCATTCGGAGGAAATATCTTTTTTTAAGTCTGTAGTACAGTTGTACTGCCTTCCGCCTGCATACACTGCTCTTGCGAGTATGCCTCACATGTTTTCTACCGGATTCAGGTCGGGGCTGCAAGGTGGCCAATCAATAATATGTGCACCATTATCCAGAAACCATTTAAAAGTGGACTTTGCAGTATGCAAAGGAGCATTGTCCTATTGTAACATGAAGAATGTGCATCCAATGTGCTCTGATTGTGGAAGAAAATATTGTTCAAGCAGCTGTTGATAGCCTGCAGCATTCAAACGATTGTCTACAAATGCTATATGAGTTTTTTCTGCACGACCGAATCCGGCCCATATTATAACGGAACCACCACTAGCTTGCCTCTTCGAGAATATCTCTCTATCGTTACGCAGATCGTGCCAGTAATACTGCCAACCATCTGGACCATACAGGTTGATTTTTTTGTCATTTGCTGAATAACACTCGATGCCAGTCTTCTTTTCTTCGTCACTTCCTGTGCGAATTTCCATCGCTTTTCTTTGTGTGGAGTTTTCTTAATTTCGGAACCGCTTTCCTCTTCCAGTAAACTAAATTGCCGAACTTCTTTACCACTCTATGGACCGTAGATTTCGATATCGGAGGGTTCTGTTGTCTCTCCAAAGTGGATATGCTCGTATTTCCAGATTTTAACTCCTTTACGATAGTCCTTCTTTGTCGGGGTGTCACTTTTGATGGCCACCCAGATGATTTTTTATTGCCATAAGTACATGTAAGTCACAAAAATTTGTTTACAATATTATGCGATCTGTTTAAAAGTTTAGATGTTTCTCTATTCGATTTTCCATACTTCTTAAATGCATCAAATTTCCCTCCTCAACCAGCGAAAGACTGCAACGACGACCCATTTAGTTTGTTTAAATTTGTTTAAATACCTCCACAACAGCCAGCATGATCCCGCAGTAAGACAGAACTATGATATTTATGCATATTTTCTGGAAATAAACGTTTTGGTGCAAAGATTTATAAAGGCGGACCTATCTTTTTGAAACGGTCTCAAAATAAAAGTTTACATAAAATAAAAATGAATTATTTAATTTTAACAAATTGCTTCCTAAATAGTTATAACGATTATTGTATAATTATTTCTACAAAAAAAGTGACTATTATTCTCAATTAAGAGTCGAAACTTTGAAAAATACGGGTGAACCTATCATTTCGATACACACTGTATATCGATACCAATCACGGATCACAACATTTATTAAAGGAATTGTAAAATCAGTTAAATTTCTGTGACACTATCAGATAAATTTTTTTGAGGATTTTGTTGCCAAAGAAATCTAGCTGTGAAGGTGAAAATAAAGAAATTCTCTCTTCACCAAATATGAAACCAAGTTCTTGAAGTTTTGGCAACATTTCAATAGCACTTTACATCAGCTCAAGGTACTACAGATCATGATGTCAAAGGACAAAAGCGAAACATAATCGTTACAGTAATGGACATTTACTATATATTCTGGTGTTACTCTACTTGTCATCACTTTGTCAAAATTTATTGGTCCCTTGAGTGATGACTTATCAAGATTTTACTGCACTATATATAATATATTCTTTCTCAAAGTAGTATTTTAACTAGAATAAATAATTTTTATCTGCAATTTACTGTTTTTTACAGATCAACAACTAATCTTAGCTCATCAACCCTTTTCCCCTCTAGGTTATTAATGTTTTGCTTTGTTGGGGATATTCTCATGATCCCAGAGGACCCTTTAGGGCGAAATGGTCCTAAGCTGGATACTTTTCTATCAATGACAGAAACTATCAATAATGAGATCCAATCAAATTCTCTAGAAGTGAGCAACAACCAGATGCTCTTGAACCCAAATCAGGAAAATACAAGCACATCAAAATGAAATGGGTGTCCAAATTGTTGTTCTGTTAAAGGTTCTTGAATTTTTTGAAGGAATTGTTATTTTTTGGAATTTATTTGTTCAGAATATTTTCATTTGGAAAATGTAAACTTTTTCTACCATTTATTAAAATTCAAATCCTCACTTTACTATTTTATACATTTGTACAGATGTCAATATTTGTATCACATACATATTTGTTTCCAGTAAGGAAATTTAGTTTTGGTAACGAAATACAAAAGTAAGATAAAAATTTTTTTTGTTCAGTCAAGCGACTGTTGTAAAAATTTGTTGTGTTGATAATTGTAGCATAATTATTTCTCTTTTTGGTGTTTTTTCATTTTTATTACACCTGTTACATGAAGTTAACTTCACAAAATTTTTAATTTGAAAGCATATTTTTTATAACTTGAAACTTCTGAACTAAAATATCTGCAAAGTCTTTTTAAAATACGTAAAATGTTTACAATTTTAGAATATACAGTTTGATTCAGCTAAGCATGTACAAACTCAGGGTTCCCACGGTCCTTGAAAAGTCCTTGAATTTTTTTTTCCTAACTAGGGGCCCTTGAAAGTACTTGATTTTTTTAACAAGTACATAATTGTGTAATTTCGTCTTGCATTGGAAATTGTCCAGACTAGTTTCCTCCACAGCATGTGTGCCATTTGAGCCTCATTCTGAATGAAACCGGTGTTTCACGCTATGTGATATACTTATAATGCTAGGTCTAGATCTCCACAGTATGGCTATCCATCTAAGTTAACACCTCTGGTCTCCATTAAGACCGCCGCTTCTCATACTCTTCTTCGTGCCACCAAAAGAAATTATCGTACGATATTTTATCGCACGCCGGAAATCGATATGTGTGCAAGTAGCCTGAAAGTTAGCATTGAAACAAGAAGCCCACTCTGCAAAAAAAAAAATCATGTTCTGTGAAAAAAGAAAATCTCAATTGTTCCCAAAATTTACAATAACCTTTCTTTTTTGGACTATCAGTTGTATAAAAAAAATGATTTTTTTTTCTTATAATTTTCTTTTTAGTTGACAATCTTTGTGTATGCCTTGTTTTAGGTCGTTATAAAAAATTTTAGGTCCTTGAAAAATATTTTTTTGGTTTTGAAAAGTCCTTGAATTTTTTTTGGATAAAGGTGTGGGAACCATGAAACTTCTAGAAGGGGTAGGTTGCACAAAGACGAATCGAAATCATAGCAATGCAAGGTCGGAAACTTCATCTTCATGTGCTATGCAGGGTTCATGTGCCTTTTGAAAATCTTCTAAATTTTGCTTTTTTTTCCGGTAGGCTCTGAAAATTGTTTATCTCCTCATATTTCTTTTTATCTCCTGAAAAATAATAATAGAAGAGCAAAAAATAAAAACAGCACGTTCAAGTGATATGAAGGAAATTGTAAAAAAAACTTCCTCAGCCAAATGATTTGGAATTATTGCAAGATATTATCAAAGATAAACTATTTTCTGCAAAATGCAACTCTATTTTATCCCTTGTTAAAGACATTGAACCATTTTTAAAACTTAATCAAACAGATTGGCCAATGTTACCATTCTTAAATGGTGATCTTTACATTTTATTGAAATAATTATTGGAGAGATTTTTGAAAGAAGAAACCTTTCTGATATCCTCGTTCAAATTATTTTGTGTGAATGTTAAAAATATAATAAAGAATCTTAGAATTAATATTTGTTTGTCACCAGAAAAAACCCTTAAATATTTAAGTAAAGATAAGTTCAGTAGTGAAATGAAAATAATGGAGTTTTATTTAGACTGCAGGCTAATTTTTATTAAAACTAATAGAAAAATGCCCGTTAAATTTATCTTTATAGTGCTAAATATGTCCTGTTTAGATTCTTGTGCATTGCTCATTAATAAAGAAGCAAATTTAAACAAGAATGAGCTTCAAAGTATATTGCTTTATTTGACTAATGCAGGACGCTTCAAAGAGTGGATTGTGACAGTACAGTATTATGAAAGAATATAGTAGTTTCGATGCAGACTTTAGCTGTATGCAGTGCCGTAGCTAGCCATTCCTGTGCCCTGTGGAAGAATTTGCAGTTAGGCTCCCTTAATTAATTAGGTATTATATCAGCAAATCAATCATCGTAATTAATATTTTAACTATATTGTATTATATTGAAATAATAGAAGAATTGGATAATCGTTCTTGTCCTATAGTTCATCTTAAATAAATTTATTTTTAATTTTCAACCTCCTAAAACTTTTTTTGCGCGAATTAATAGAAATAGAAATAGGAAGAGTTAGAAATATTCGAAGAGCGACATTGATAGTTGGATAAGACTCAATTCAGGGTGGTAACAGAACCGGGAAATCAGGGAATTCTCAGGGAACTTTTTAATTCTGGAAATATCAGGGAATTCTCAGGGAAAATTTCCAAATTTTACAAAAATTCAGGGAATTTTTGAAATTTTGGTAAAAACGGTAACTATGGTCGTATGGCCTATTTAGGGATGAGCGATTACAAGTACTTTTGAGAATCGAGTAAATCATATTCTCCGAAATTGAAATTCGAATTAGGAACACTGGCGTCATAATTTTCGAACGCCGCGAAAACCGCCGCTGTGGTTTTCACGGCCGGAGCGTCTCGTCGCAGTGAGGCCAGCGATACAACTTGTGGTTTACAATTTGAAATTTGTGTAACTAATGATGTTTTTTTTTTGCATGCAATTACATTTTTGAAGAATATTTTGGTAAAGCTTCAATCTACGTTTATAGCGGTGTAACAGCTTTGGCGCTTTTTTTTTGGCGCACTTCTAAATTTGCCAAGGAAGAAATTATTTCAGATGAACCAATGAAATCAACCGACAGTTTAACGAATTTTGAAAGAACTTTAAAGAATAACAGCCACTGCGTGGCCAGCACGGTGTTGTCCTTGACAGTTCTTTTAGTGGGGTCAGGTGTGATCACTGCTACGAATACGGTTTGAGAAACAAACCAATTGAAATTTCGTATCCTATTGGATAACAGCCATCATGGCGTTGCCCGTGGTGATGGTTTGCTTCGCAAACCAAATGGAAATTTGTAGCCTATTGGAATGAATTCCCTGCAAATTTCCATTTGGTGATTAATTTTATGAACTATGATTTGCTTCGCAAATTGGGTAACAGGTCATAACGGAGTTGCCCGTGCCTTCGCAAACCAAATAGGAATTCGGCGTGACGTCACAATCTCTTGTGAATATATAAATTCAATTAAAAAATTATTTATTAAAAGAAATCCAACGTATAAGGTAATCTATCTGGTGTCAAATTTTCCGAAAATTTCAAATCCGTTGAAATTTTCAATCTATTTTTAACGATCCCGATTTTACAAAAAGAACTAAACAATGCAAGCCAAATTTTTTTTCGCTGAAAATCTCTCAAAACGTTACAATTTCTTGCGAAAATATTAAAGATATTCAATTTACAATTTTTATTTATTTAAAATAAATCATATTTTTAGGTATTGAACTAATGTGAAATTTTCCGCAGATTTCAAATCCATTGAAATTTTTACTCTATCTTTAATGGTCTAGTAGATAGAAAAAAGAACTAAATAACTCCAGTGAAAATTTTATTTGTTTTTTATAGTCTGCTGGAAAATCATTCCTCCGCGCTAAATGGAAATGGAATCTAAAATAATAAATTTAGAATCTACGATCTTCTTTGCTGTTACATGCAATAATAATTAAATTTCATTAAATTCATTTTAAAATGTTATGGATTAAATTTTAAAATTCGCTGCGACCCAAAAATTGCAAAATATTTTAACTAACTGTGCTGTAAGTGCCATAGATTCGTCTAGACTTAACGTGCAGGAAACAAACAGAGAGACTAACAAACACTTACATTTATAATATTCGATTCAAAATGAAAATTTAACCTTTTAACTACGACTATAGATATAACAAGCGCGATTCTTATAACTTCCAATGCGCAACTGCTGTAATGGCCGTTGTCTAAATTCTTTCTTGGCGTGATCATGGTACGACTGATGTATCGGCCGTAGTTTAAGGCCCGGTGCACACATCCGATTTTTTAACGTGCGGTACCGAAGCTCAACTATGCACATATAACCGTGAAATGACGCAAGTACTTATTTCGCGCCATTTGCGATACATATTCTATCGAAGAAAACGTGTTTATTTCGCTTACTTGGTGCAAAGAAAAATATATTTTGAAAGAAAATAGACGTTTTTGGATGCAACTATTTATTAATTATTATTTATATTCGATTTATTTATAAAAACAAGGTACTTCAAACCGGAGAAGCTTGTGCGGCGAGCTGCTGCGCCGTGGGGAACTGCTGTGCTAATTGCAAGCAAGAGGGACGTACATCGCCGCAGCGGCTCCGGAGGCATATGTGCACTACTCCATGGGATCTTATGTATCTCAGATCGCACTTGCGTTGCGGCAGCGGCGGAAAAACTGGATGTGTGCACCAGGCCTAAAGGTTTAGCTTTCCGCTTGGCGAGGTTGCCATGGAAACCATAATCGAAAAACAGATGGGTTGCCTTTACCTGCCCTAACTCGTTACTAGAAATGCGCCAAGATCGTTGCCACCGTTTTAAACGTATACTGAAGCTGTACCAATTTTTTATGTATAATTGCATTTGATTTTGATGTATAGAGGAAAATATAGGGACAGGTGTAAAAAGTTCATAATCAAAATATTTAAAAAAATTTTCCCCGGTTTTTTCAATTGCTATTGTTAGAGTTGCATTAAAGGTTCCAATCCTAACTATAACAATTAAAATATCTGATGAGAAAAAATACAAAATATTTGTGGAGAATGATCCTTTTACTCCATCTGACTCTAAGTACTTGAAATATTGTCGTGTGGGTACTGTATATTGATACCAATTACGGATCCCAATATTTCTTAAGGGACTTGTAAAATCAGGGAAATTTTTGTCACACTATCATGGAAATCAGGGAAATATCAGGGAACTTTTCTTCGATGATTTTGTTGCCACCCTGCAATTCAACCAAAATCATGAAGAGCCTAAAGAATATTAAGCGTAGATACAGCTTCTATATTTTGTATAAGATTCGTTACTCGAAACTTAAAACTTTAAATTTCCATGTCAATTAGTACTTTTTTAAATCTTGCTATCTTTAATAGCGAAATCTGCAGCCATTTTTTTAATACAAATCGGCAACACTCATGTACTGTAAAGATAAGCCATAGAGAAAGCAAAATTCGTCACAGATAGTTTTCAATTTTTGATAACGCCAATCTATTTGATACAATAGTGTGTCAAGAACACTGAATTTGTATTTTAAATAATTCTTCGAGTGTCAAGTTAATTTCTTCATCCTGGTGTTTCATCTATTTCCATTGTCTTAACTTTTCACTTTGGGTTCTCTCTTTTGGGCCCCCTTTTAAGTTGCACCTGTACGGCACTGTCTGTATGGGTACTACATCCCAATTTAGTCACTGCTGCAATGACAGTTGTGATCCACACATAGATCGGCTTGATTTATTTTATTACGAGTTTCTTTCAAACTCAAAGTATTCCAATGTATGGAATTTATTTCAAGTTCTACTTTCACATGGGCAGGCAAGTGTTGAGAGCGGGTTTTCAATAAACAAAAACCTACTGGTTGAAAATTGCGGGAATGAAACAATTGTGGCCAAAAGTGTAATTGACGACCATCTACGATTTGTTGGTGGACTTGAAAAACTGATTATCTCTAAGGAATTGATTATTTCAGCTGCAGGTGCTCGTGAAAAGTATGTATCCTATCTAGAGGAGCAAAAAATGTAAAAAGAATAAAACTGGCGTAGAAAAAAGAAAACTCATAACTTAAGGTGTTGACAATTAAAGAAGCATTTTAAAATTATATTAATTGGGGAACTTAATAAAATTTATGTGATTATTCAGAAAAGGCCAAAAAATAGTGATCTTGACTTAATAATTTAGTGAACTAAAAAAATGTGAACGAGACCTTCATAAAATGTATATGGTATTAAAAAGTAAAAATAAAACAAATTAATAAGATTTGTTTTGATATTGTAATGTTTGTCATGGTAAATACATTTTATGTTTAATACTAATGCAATTTTAAGAGAAATTGAACATTATGGAAAGTATGCAATTAAGATAGATAATTTTAGAAAATGGTTATTAGTTTTTGTTATTCTTTTTTCATTACCTTGAATTTTCTGTACTGTACTCCTGAAAAACCCATTAGTAACACCTGAATTTTGCTATCATAAATAGATTATGAACCCTGAGAGAGTACAAGCAAAGAAAGATCAGCACTTAAGAGAACTAAATGTTCATTATTACTCGCAAGACAATTGCGAAATGCTTTGAGGTTTCTGAATGTGTTGAAAGTTGTGACCATAAGCTATAACACACGCTTGACATTGTCTGCATATGGAATTGTGTATGATTTGGAAAATTCGTGGTGCGTCTCAGACTTTGAAGCAGCTAGAGATACATGCCTACGAGGTCCTCATCACTATCAACAGGGGCGTCTTATACCAGTCCTTTGATGTAACTCCAGAAGTAATCAAGACATGTTAAGTCTGGCAATGTTGCATAGCAATAGGGTTGTATAGAAATGTAGGGTTGGAAATGCTATCTTAATGCCTGCATGATGCAGATCAGAATGAATTTGTGTGTTACAGCTCGTGGTCACTTTAAAAGCCTTCTGTAACTTTGAAGCTTTTCGCTAATGTCTTGTGAGTGAATAAAACCTTTTTATTTGCTGCTCTTTCATTTTTCGTTCTCTGTGTATAGTAGCACCGACCTTGCATAAGTTTGTACACACTTAGCTGAATCACCCTGTATACATTCTGAGTGACATTTTTGCGTACAGTTGAATCTGATTACTATTTTTCAGAAACCATGATAACTCAAGTATTTAACATTAAGTGCAAAATATCTACTTACAAAGGGGTGCAAATCAAAAAGTAAATTTTTAAGCAATGCCTAAAAAATATCTTATTTCTCAAATTGTAGAATTTGTTTCGTCCAAATTTAATAGTATCTGCTAATTAATGAAATAAAAAATATTTGAATTATAAATATTTACTTACACATTTTAACTTTTTTACTATAACATTACCTGTCTTACTCAAGAGACATATCACCTGTATTAAAATGATCTCATGTCAAATTTTTAGGGCCACCAATTGACTGTTTTTCATGATCAGAATGTGAATTGTAAGCAAGTATTTTTTCATGTCAGATTAGATTAAAAATGCATACAAAAACAGGGTTCGCACGCTCCTTAAGAACTCCTTAAAATGGATTTTCGTTTTTAAGCACTCTTAAAACTCCTTATTTTTATGTGCTACTCCTTAATTATTCACTAAATAAGAATAATTTTTAAAAAGAAAAATTTTTTTTTTTAAATACAACACATTTTACTTGCAAATCTTCTAATTTTTGTGTGTGGTAGTTTCTTTGAACATGGTCCAGGTTTAACTTCTTGTTCTTAACAAATTGTCAGAACGATGTAAAAAAAAGTGAAAAACAAAAAACGGCAGTTCGCAAAACGACCGGATTTTGGACAATTCCGGATTTTGGACGTCCGGATTTGGGACTTAGTAGTGTATAACTTAAAATCCTAAAAATATTTAATTGATATTTTATTTTGAAAAATACCAAAATTGAAAGGAAATATGCTTGGATTTCTATTATTGTGAGTTTTAGCTGGGATTTGAGAGAAATATGTACTTTAAACTGAGAAACGTTATACTGAGATTTCACTGTATAAGAACTATTTACAGCAGGATCCTAGATAAAACAGCTCCAGCAAGCAGGTGAGAAAGGAACTTGTGTTGAGTTGAAATATCAAAGTATAATTTTATTGTTTTGAGTAATTAGTAATGTAGTATTAAGTGGAACTAAGTTCTTAAAAGTGTTGAAACATTTTTATTTTTCACACTTGAAAATGTGTGTATAAACTTTCTAAGAGTCCTTAAAAATTTCGAAAGAACTCGTTAAATACTCCTTAATTTTTATATTCTATGACTCCTTAAAAATTTTGAGACAACTCATTAAATACTTCTTAGATACTCCTTAATTTTCGTATTCAAAATTCTGTATGAACCCTGAAAAATTACATTGTATTAGGTTAAGGTTTTACAAAATTAAGTAGCAGGAATTATATTTCAAGTATAACACTCCAATTAACTCAGTATGACCAAAAATTAAAAAAAAAAAAATATGTACTACATTGAACAATGTTTTATGTATTACGTCTTGGAAACTACAGAACTATGCTAAATTGAACCCTAAAATAAAATGGGTTGACAAATAAAACTTAGTATACATGTTAAAGCAGTCATTCTTGGATTAGTTAGTTGGATATCTAATATTCCTTGAGGTCTAGGTTCTAGGCCAAGTATGGCCCTTGTGCCATAAAACCCAAAACTGACCTAGAGGTCCAGAGCTGTAAACTATCAATCCAAAAGGTTCAATATGAAATAGAAGTTTATGATAATTAAATTGAATATGCCTAAAGTGTACAAATTATGATTAGTCTTTTATAGTTTTGTTTTGTAGATGTGTTGCAATGAAGTATGTTGACACGGCGAGCTAACACTTATAGTACATTTATTAACACATCATTCCACAGAAATTACAAAACCAACACCCTCAAAATATAAGCAAAAAGTAAGAGACAGTGTTACATGTTTACAATCATACTACAGCCTAGCTGCTGCTTGCTCCAGGGTTGGAGTTACACTGAGAGAGTTTGTCAGTCCGCTAGGGGGCGTTGTTGGTTCTGTTATATATGTTTTTTAAACGATTTAATAGCAACATTTTTATCAAAACGTTGTGTACTGTTATTTAAATTATAATAAAAAAGACAAAAATTAGTTTTTAGCTGTGGCAGAGGCCTTGAATGTCAAAATCTTGAGACGTGATACATTTTTAAGTTTCTAAACCTAGGGAACCTTTTGTTTCACCCTTCAATTAATTTTAAACTTGCAAATAGTAATCTTCTATTTCATTTTATTTAATTGTATAGTCAAAAATAGCAAGTAAAAAGTGCTTACTGGAAGCTATGAACAGCTATGGCATTAAAATTGCTTAAATATGTATTGATGGCCATGTGACATTACCCATATTTCACATCTAATTTAAATCTATAACAAATAAACAAAAATTCACATTCGCATTTCATATTGCCACATGAAATAAAATTCCAAAAAGGTATTGCAGCATTTCACGTACTCTTAATGGCGTTAATTCTTATTTCCAAAAAGTTCACACCTTAGTCACATATTACCCCAATTAGCTTCAGAGAATGTTCACCTTTCCCTTTGGGATTGATTCTTTACCTCTGCCAACAGCCCATTGTGCTGCTTCAATGCAAGGTTAATTTCCTATCTTAACCTTCCAAATTTTTCTTTACTTTCTGAATTCAGACTGCTGAAGAATTTCATTTATGTGACAAGCTCATCTGTATTTGTTTTTACAACACTTCATCTCTATGCCTCTAATCCTGTGTATTGAAACTAAGCTGCAAAATTAGCAAATGAACCCAGTATATTGATCATATACATTATTGGCATTCGACAACAATCGGTCAATTTATGTTAGTGAAATGTATGTAGATGGTAAATCAGACCAGATACATTAATTCATTAAGAAATGAATTCATCTAAAAAAATAATGAAGTCCTATTGAAAAATATACATCAGTAGAACATGCACTGGATATTCGATTCGTGGGATTAATTTTATTTTGTCACTCGTCTTATAACTTGTAAAGAGGTGACTCCGAAGAGTGCCAGCACTGCGACTAATAGTCTATTGTACCGAGACCCCTACTGATCTACTAAAGACCGATTGCTGAAATGAATTTCAATATGTACCTGATTGGAATGTTAGACAGTTTCCAGGGTTCGATACAATGGTATCCCAGATATTCAAATAGTTGTGCAGAGTAATGGTCACATTCACATAGAACATGTACAGAACTCTCCTCTGCCATCCGACAACCTCTACGTAATGGGTCATCTATAACACCCATAATGTTGAGGTGTCTATTCAGGGTACCGTGGCCAGTTAGGAGGCCAATAGCTATCCTGATTTCTTCCCTACCCAAATTCAGCAGCTCCCTTGATCTATCCCAAGGAGACTGCTAATTGAGCTCTTTGGCTTGTCTTTGATTATTAGATTAAAGTCATGTATGGTAGGACTCGGCAAGGAGCAAATCCCGTATTGTCACTCTAACCACATTGTAAGGCAGACCCAAACCAGACTCTGGTCCAATAAATGGTGTTTCATGCCCATGTTTTGCTAATTGGTCTGCCGTTTCATTATCTTCAATGCCACAGGGACCCAGACAAAATAGACTTTTGTTTCTCTCAGCCAGGTCCTCAAACGCATTGTGACATTCCCACACTGCTTTTGTGGAGAAGTAGTTATTTTGCAAAGCCTTTAGGGCTGTCAGAGAAGATTTTTATAACCCTCTTAACTACACCGCTATTGAGGCAGTTGTAAGTACAAGCAGAGATCGCCAGATCCTCAGCCTGATATACAGTGGCCAACTTACCCAAAGAGAAAGCCCTATTTTTCGATTAGGACTCGTCTTAAGGCGGTACAGGTTTGTTTTTTGTAAATGATCCTTTGACATATTTTTATACTGTCAGTAAAACTCTCCTTGGGAATATATGTATTACCCAATAAAACTGCTGCATTTGATGCAGCATTGCCAAATATGGCCTTAATGGAGTAAAAATATCCAACCTAATTATTCTTGCCATTATTTTATATGTTCTATTTATGAAATGAAACTTCAATTAATTTTAAAGTAATTTTATCAAAATTTATAATATGGAAAAATATGTTTTCAGTTACCTTTTTCGTGTATCAGCCATTTTCATCAGTGTCAACTTTGTATTAAATTCATAATTTCATTTTACTTTAATATGTATGCGATTTTATATAAAATGTGCATACGCAGGAGTCAATTTAATTTTTATGTCTGTAAGCATTTGTACTATATGTTGAAGAATTTTGGTTAAAGAGCTGGACTAAACAGGGTAGGAATTGGAGCTTGGAGAACAAGAAAAGAAGAACTTAAACCAGAAACTGTTTAAGGCCCCTAAGAAAAAAAAATTTCATTAAAACAGATTCCTCGGCATCAGATGAAAACTACGCGGAATGTGACGAAGCCTGTATCTTGTAATGAATTGTACTCCAGATCAAAATCTCTGCAAGGTTGGATACAGTGTCTCAACTGTTAAGGATGGGCGCATGAAGCCTGTAGCAATGCGGAGGAGCATGATCAAAATTTTATTTCTAATTTCTGTTCTTAAAGCTTCTTACAAATCTGATCAATTTAACTTAATTTACAACACATTCCCAACACATTAAATTCAAAATTACTTATGTTCCGTGATTTTTAAACCTACATATGTTCCTCAGTGTAGGAAGACCATTGTAAATAAATATTTTAGCAGTAAAACAACGTTTTTTTAATTATTCCTATATATATTATTCCTATATTCTTGCATACTTACAAAAAATAATTTATTTACCCTCGAAAATATAGTTCTTTCGTATTGAAAAGTATTTATTTTTGAACTAATTAATCATTAAAATAGAACTTGAAATAATTTTATTCGCATAGGTGCTAAGAACAAAAAAGCACATTTTGGTACCCGGTTGTCCAACTTTCCCCTACATTGTTTCTTAAAACTTCGTTTTTGTGGCATGTGCGATAAAAAAAAATGAATTGTTTTAATTAAAAGATAATGTCCTCAGTACAGACGAAGCAAAGGTAACCTATTGTCATTTTTTAATAGTAAATGGAATTGTAAAATAAGCCTCCTAAACCTTTTGTTGCTGACAAAGAAAGTGTTTTCAAAAAGTCCTAGTTAGGATATTTTTTGCACTAACCTTCTTTCAATAATGGCGAAATTCCACATAAAAATTGCTTTATTCTAACTTACACACTGCTTTTAATCAAATACTCGCGGTGTTGTTGCGTGGGATGAAAATGAAACACAATTTATTAAAATAAATATTTTAAACAAAATTAGAGTTGGGAGGGGGGGGGGGAGTTCTAAAGATATAAATTCGTGTTTCTGTTTTATCTTTTGATCTCGCACAGTTACAACTAAAAATTTGACAAAATTTAAAAACACAAAATTAATTTCGAGGGGGAAAAAATAAACTAACGTGGCAAACGAACACGAGTTTTAGTTACGTTGCAGAATATCGTTTGTCCCCCAAATGTTCGGAATTAGCTTTTATTTTGAAAAGAGAAAACAAATAAGTCTCAATATGCAAATGTATTAGCATTTCGAAAAATAATTGATTTTTTGGCAGTATTGGTAAAATTACAGAGAATAGCAATGCTCAATATTATACCTTCTGCTCTTCCTATTTTTTTAAATTTTATTTATTTCTTTCGAGATTTCAACTGAACTTACTTTAGGTGGGACTTAACCTAGTAACTTTTTTTTATTCAGTTCTTTTCTTATCTACCAATTTCTTAGGATTACCAAGGCAGACCCATTTATCAAGTGTTATATTGGACACATTCAGGCCCCATCGAGGTCAAGTTCTCCATGACCTCATCAACACCTTATACCTTCCACCTACTCCAGGGCATGGATGTTTGAAAGCGTGTGGTGTAGAGGCGGCTGGTACACCTTAAATCTGTCGTGGCCGAGAGTTCTCACGTTGATTTAGTGTGGAAGTTTGAAGAATGGGGTGCCAGCTCAGATGTTGGCTCCTCATCTGACCGTGGTTCAAAATTACGTGGTGTTGTCCTCTAATCTTTCCCTTATGGGATGTATTCCAGACCTTCGTCAATAACCCATTGTGTTGGTCCAGTAGGACGTTATTTAAATTACCTCACCTTACCCAAATGAATTTCTAAATTTTGTGAACTTTTTAGTTGTAAGTTGTGGCAACTGTGCGAGATCAAAAAGAATCGCGTGAATTAATGTCTTTGGAATAACTTTTTTCTGACAACTTTTATTTCTGTTTTAAATATTTATGAATTTAATATAGTATTGTATTTCCCCTTTTCATAACACGTAACACCACCAAATATTCAATTTAAAGTGACAGGTAAGTCAGAATACAGCGAATTTTAAGTGTAATTTTGCCGTTTTTGACAAAATAATAATTTAAAAAATTCCGAACTAAAAATTTTAAAACATTTTTTGTCATAGTGGCAGGAGGACTTGATGGAATATTTTACGAGTTGAAGCTATATTTGATCAACTTATTACATATGTTAAAAGTATTGAAAACAGTGATTTTTGGTCGGCTCCAGTTGAAACTTTATTTGTTTTGTTCGTCCGCTGAAATCGTTGTTTTGAAAATCAAACAAAAACGTAAAAAATAAATTTTCAATCTGTCATTTCTTTATACGGTTGCAATTCTAAGGAAAACAATTTTAATTAAATACCAATAGATTCATTTAAAAATATTCTAGATTAAATTTTAAAATTCGGGCTTGACCCAAGAATCGCAAAATTATAGAACTATTTGTGTACCAAATTTCATTGTTGTAAGTGCCATAGATTCGTCAGGGCACTACATAGAGACGCACAAACACTTCCTTTTCTAATAGCAGAGAAGATAGGCCGCTACTGTCTGCCGTAATCAAAAGATATTGAAACTGGAACTGACGACTAACTTGGAACCTCATTTAATTCTATAAGACCCCGAAAAACCCATTTCGCTTCATCCATTCGCCATTGTCGGTTTTTTGATTTCTAGGTCGCGCAATTCTTTTCCTTACTTCTAATCTAACATTATTGATTGCATTCCGTACTTCTCGTATTGCGAGTTATTCTCCTCCTACTTGGAAACTTCTTTTTAATCTAACTCTTTGGTTACTTCGCGCAACTGCTGCGAGTCTTCGCATTTTAACTTTCCCCAGAAACCCTATTTTCATAAATTTACATATAATTTCCGTTCTTATTCATTTTCTATAGCTCATATGTTTCCCAATCACGTGAACTGATTATCGAAAAATTAACGCTATCACCCACTATCGTTTTCTTGTCACATCTCTCTCTCTATATATATATATATAACTAACCACTACGTGGCTAACACGGGAAACGCCGAGATCTACGGTATAATTCTGTTGTAAAAATTGAAGCAGATTTCAAATCCGTTGAAATTTTCGATCTATCTTTAGCGATTCCGATTTTACGAAAACAAACTTACAATCCCAGTCCAAATGCTTTTTTTTTTCACTCATTCGCTCAAATTAAATAAGGCAGGAAATGTAATTTTTTTTTAAACGCGAAGGGCAGAAGATGCACTTTGTTTATTTTTGGAAAGAGAAAGTTCACAGTGAAATCAGAATCTATCGCAAAATATAAGATATATTCAATTTTGAAAATTATTTATTTAAAGAAAATCATATTTTTAGGTATCGATCTAAAGAGAAATTTTCAGCAAATTTCAAATCCGTTGAAATTTTTACTCTTATCTTTAACGGTCTAGGAGATAAAAAAAAAGAACAAAGTGACTCCAGTTAAAAGATTATTTGTTTTTATCCTCTGCCTGGAAAATCATTTCTCCGCGCAAAATCAAAACGGAAACGAAAAAAATTAATTTGGAATCTGATCTCTTTTATCAGCACTTCATATAGCAGGTGTTGCTTCTTTTCTGTTGCATTCAACAATCATTAAATTTCATTAAATTAATTTTAAAATGTTCTAGATTAAATTTTAAAATTCGCCTCGACCCTAAAATTCCCCCTGACAACCCCCTTATCAAGTTTATAATTTAGTAAGTATATTTATAAAATTCTAGCCACTGCGTGGCTAGCCGGCGTTGCCCGTGCCAATTGCTTTTGTGGGATTATTGGTTTGCTCGCAAACCACATGGCAATTCGTAGGCTATTGGGTAACAGCAATCACCGATTCCCATTTGATTTGCGAATTTGTTGGCTATTAGATAACAGCCATAACGGAGTTGCCCGTGGTGTTGGTTTACTTCGCAAACCAAATGGCGTTGCCCGTGACAGTTCTTTTCATTGCGGTTACATTGCCCGTGGCGTTAGTTTGCTTTGCAAACCAAAAAATATAAATATTTAATTGATAAATTTTTTATTAAAAGAAAATAAAACGTATAAGGTAAACGTGTCAGGTGTAAAATTTTCCGCTTATTTCGAATCCGTTAAAATTTTTATTCCAACTTTAACGATCGCTGATATAGAAAAAAGCACTGAAGAACGCCAATGATAACTTTAATAATTTCTTTTGTTTCACACACGAATCCGTTTCTCAGGAAACCAAAATCAATGAATCTTGAATCAAACGAAGGTCATTCGAATCTGTTCGCTCCCATTCGACACGATAGGTGAAAAAATTTGGCATGGTTCCAAAGGATGACGTCAATAATGACGTTAGGGGGAAAAGTCTAAATTTTTTAATGCTTTCTCATTTCCGAAAACAGAAAAAACGATGAAAAAAACTATCAAACTCATTTTAATATGTTATAGATTTCATATTAAAATTCTCCATGCCCCTAGAATTTCAAAAAATTCGGACACCTTTGTGCCAAATCCTATTACTGTAAGTGCCATAGATTCGTCAAGACTGCGTGCCAGAAACAAACACTTCCTTTTTTAAACTTAGAGATAGAAAAAGTTTGTGGGCTTGCATGGGAATATCAATTTTGGATACGTGATGTAAATTTTGCAACTTAAAATGAAAGAACTAAATATATTAAATAACCAGCAGAAAACAGAGCGATGAAACTAAAGTAAGTTTTGTGTGAGAAAAGCTGTTTTAAAGAGGAATTTGCATTTTTTTAGATCGCGTGTAAGTTGCTACAACTTGTAATTAAAAATAAAGTTTGAAAGAGCGAAATTAATTCCGAGCGAGAAATGAGAAAATATCACTGCACGAACAGTTGATTTTGTTTTCGTTAGGCACGCAGAACAAGTGAAACTGTCCAGTTTATAATTAACTAGGGGGCTCGCCCCCTGGTCGCCAACTTGTTTACTGTTCATTTGGCTAATTATGTTCAGTTTCTAAACCAATTTTCTTTCAGTTTGTGTGCATCAGTCAAATTCACACATACCATTCGTAAGTATCGTGAGCAACAGCAGGAAATAGTATAGCAACATGTTTCTATAGATCACTACGACCATTCCTTTTCTTAAGCTTTTTCTTTTAGCAATCCAGTCAGAAGGTGATAAATGTTTTATAATACCTAAATTCAGACATTTATATCGAATATTATTTGGTTACAAATAGTTTCCTTTTTATTTAGTTTACAATTTTTGTAGCAAGTTTTAGATGATAGTTCTATACTCTTCAAGGATATCTAAGCTTTTAGTTCTCTCTTTAATGATTCCTCTTTTTAGTCCATATTAAATTATTAGAATAGTGGAACTTTCTTTCATTATTAGGAGATTTCTATATTCTTTCTAAATACCAACAAAACTTCTAATTTTGATTGGAGAATATATTAAGAACGAAAGTATTTGGAAGAATGCAAAATGAATTCCAAAAACAAATCCATTATTAAAATTTTGATTAAACTCCCAAGAATAAAATTTTTAATCATTAAACTTGAGCAAGCTTTGAAAAGTTTGGAAGAACATTGTTGTGCGAAATCTGTTTTTAATTAAAAAAGAAATCGCATTCGTGGTTTCAAACAATTTTTAATTCATCGTTCGTCGTATTATGAGAATTCCTATCAGGCTTTGCATAAAAAAAATAGGCTCCTTTCTGATTGAGTCGTCAGTTTGGAATACAGAACTACAATTTTTTTAAATGTTCTGTTTAAACCACTGAAATATTCTTCCCATGCATGAATAAATCTATCATAGTTGTTCATGGCGTTGCGTTCATGGTTTCCGAGATAGACTGAGACATCCTGGAATTTCAAAACGTGGGACCAACATGTCGACTAGCAATCACGTGACTGATTGTTCTGTGAAAAATTGACCTGGTGGGCGGCCGATTTGTATCTTTTCCCTCGTTTGACGATATAACTTCTTATGATACGGTAAGTGAATGAATATGCATTTCGAAAGTGGCGACGAAAGTAATTGAATCGCCAAAGTACACAAAGAAATCAACAGTCTACTACTATCAGAAGATCAATCAATGCACCTATCAGATTATGAATCAATGAATGGGTGTCTTCTCCCGTCCCGTCCACCAATTTGATGATGAATGATAGGTTCCACCGATCAGACCAAAGCAGTCTAAGGGTCACGTTACTATTTGTTTTGGACACATAATCACGGGAACACAAAAGGATTAACATTGCTATAGTCCATACTATCCGCGGATTTTGATGTAGTTCTACGTCAAAAGAGCTCCAGTTGCTTAGAATTGATCAAATACCACATCTATATTCTCCAATTTATACTGGTGTAAGAAATTAAGAGAATTTCCAGACTTGGTCGATTATCTCTAGAACTACTGTACCGATTTTGATGGAATTTGATACGTACATACATTGATACAATACAAAACAAATAACCATTCAATAATTGTAATACACACGCATGATCGTGCGTAACACTCGTGTTGGAATCGGAAGGTATGAAACAGCGGTTGCAGAAAAAAAATGGGTTATTATGGTCCTCTCTTACAGATATATAGGTCTCGCAGTGTGATTTCATACTTGAAATAAGGCAGTTTATCATTTCCTGTGGCAATTGGTCCCACGTGTTCAGAACCGCTGTTTTCATTCCCTGGATGGTTCTCGGAGGGGGTTGCAATTGCCCTCCCCAGAGCGTCCCAGACATGCTCCATGGGGTTAAGGTCTGGAGATCTGGCTGGCCAATCCATCCGGCGAATATCCTCCCTCTCTAGAAATTCGTCGACCAGAAGAGCTCTATGTGGCCTCGCATTATCGTCCATTAAAATGAACTCAAGGCCAACTGCATCCCTGAAAAGGCGAACATAGGGCTCCAAGACCTCATCCCTATACCTCACACCAGTCACACTGCCTCTTTCAAAGACATGAATAGGTGTGCCTCCATCCAACATGATGCCTGCCCAGACCATTAAACCTCCTCCGCCATAATGGTCGATTTCGCGGACATTGGAAGGTAGGAAGCGGGTCCCTGGTTCTCTCCATTTGAACGTACGACGAGAATCGGTGTTTAGGCTGAACCGGGACTCCTCAGTGAAGAGAACGGTCGCCCATTGATCCATACTCCAATCTCTATGTTCTCTGCACCATGATAAACGGATTCTACTGTTCGTAGAATTGAGCGGGACACAAACAGCAGGTTGTACCGTCATGTAAGAATTTGACGGACAGCTGGTCTAAAATTAAACTATTTATTTACATAAATTAAATATTTGCAAGATAATTATGGGCACAGCCATCGACAACCGAAACCTGCCTGAAGCCAAAGTACCAAAATTGGCAAAACAGAGACGTCTGTCTCTCGTCGAAGCTCGAGTCCGAATCCTCCTAAAAATCCACGTTCGCTTCGCTCAAACAGAACCGCAGCTGCCAACCAGAGGGGGGTGAATTCCGAGCCCTCTAGAGATGTTTATGTCCTCTCCAGAACAGAAACACCCCCACACAGATGCGAAAACCGTCTGTCATGCCGACTTGAGTCCCCCACCGCAAAAACCTGATCCTAGATACGAGATTGGGGAACCGACGGAAACTCCAGCTGTGAATGGATCAAATGGGCCGTCGAGGAGCCGCACGTGCACAGACTAAAGTTGTTTTCGCATTCCGAAACATTCCAGCGTCCACGTGTTAGGGAAAAGGGTCGGCAAGTACCATATGGTACAAGGTCTTCTTGCGAACAACCCTCTCTCATGATGTCTTTTGGAAACAGTCACCCTTGATAACACAGGTTCCTGTGGCACAATACAAGTCACGAGAGAGCTGAGAAGCTGTAGCACTCCTGTTACGCCTCGCTATAATCGACAAATGGTGATCTTCTCGGGCCGTCGTGGCTCTTGGACGACCTTGCCCAGGCTTTCTCTCGATGGATCCGGTATCCTGGAACTGTTTCCATAAATTAAACACGACTCTGGGCGTTAAATTGAACTCTCTACAAATTTGGACTTGAGATTGGCCTGCTTCTAGCCTCCCCACAATTCGCCACCTCATTCCATCATCTAAACGTTGGTGGTTACTCATTTTTACTGTTACAATTTGAAATTAACCGATTGCTGCAAAACCAAGAAATTCACCGAGGTGTGCTACCGAACGAAATGTGTCTTAACTTACGCGCGTTTACAAAGCCTGTTTCTCTACTCGCTCCGTCTACACACACGTGTACGCTTACATATTTGACGTACAAGATTTGAATTTTTGTCTAGAAGCAGTGGTTTTACAATCAGTTCAGTTATTTTCATGAAATTCGATAAAATATGCAAATTCTCTTAATTTATTTCACCAGTGTACTTTCAGAATCTTAACAATCTGTAATCAATTTCGAAGATTTAACTGAGCTTTTAACGTCCATGTGCTCACTGTGAGAGATTATCTCATTAAGCGGTCACTGATGTTACAATTTGTATTTTTGAATGTACGCAACGATACGAGGTTTCTCTGTATGAGTATCACTAGCGTGTTGTATGAGTATATTCGAACAGGGAAATGTTTTAAAACGCTGAAACATCCTTCAAAAGATTAATACTTATAAGAATATACACAGTCCAGTCACATTAATGTGAACACCTGTCAAAAGCCAGAATAACCACCTTCGGTACAGCGGACCGCTGCGAGACGTGCAGGAAGAGAATCAATTAGGTTTCTGAAGGTATTCACTGGGATGTTGAGCCATGTCGACTCCAGTGCCGTGGCCAGCTGCGCTAGATTGCGCGGTTGAGGATCCATGTCGCGTACAACCCGATCGATTTGGCCCCACAGATTCTCGATTGGGTTTAAATCCGGTGAATTTACTGGCCAGGGGAGTACGGTAAACTCATCATGGTGCTCTTCGAACCACGCACATGCACTGCGAGCTGTATGACACCTCGCATTGTCCTGCTGGTAGATGCCATCATTCTGAGGAAAAATAATTCGCATCTAGGGGTGGACATGGACCGCAAGGACAGATGCGTACTTGTGCTGATCCATCGTGCCTTCCACAATGATGAGTGCACCCAGTGAATGTTAGGAAAACATTATCCAAACCATAATGCTCCCTCCTCCAGCCTGGATCCTTCCGGCAATTGTTGCAGGGTGTTTGCTTTCAGACGTTTCACGTCGTATACGCCAACGTCCATCTGTCCGATGGAGCATAAAACGTGATTCATCGGAAAAAGCCACCTGTCGCCACTCTGTGGACGTCCAGTTGCGGTACTGGCGTGCAAATTTCAGCATTCGTCGCCGATGAACAGCAGTCAGCATAGGTACATTAACTAGGCGTCTGCTGCGGAGACCCATGCGCAGCAACGTTCGCTTAACCGTTGTTGAGGATACACTCTTGGTAGTTCCTTGGTTCATCTGGGCGGTCAGTTGCTCAACAGTTGCACGTCTATTCGCCCGAACGCATCTCCGTAGCCTTTGTTCGCCTCTGTCATCTATAGCCCGTGGTGCACTACATGTGCCACGCCGCTGATTTTGTATAGTGCCATTTTTCCATCCACGGTATACTTTTATCACGGCGGCACGCGAACAGTTCACAAAATTAGCCGTTTCCGAAAAGCTTCCACCCTTGGCCCGAAAGCCAATAATCATGCCCCTTTGACGTCGGATAAATCGCTATTTCTGCATTACGCCAACGATTGAAATGCTTTCCGATGCCCTAGGACATCCTTTATATACACTCCACTGCATTGTGCCACCACCTGCCTTTTGTGATTGGTTATTTCACGTTGACGTCGACAGTAGGTGGTGGTCACATTAATGTGACTGGAGTGTGTATAAAACACCTCTGTCCCTCGTCAAGTACAATACATCAGATGAGGCTCAATTCTTTTTATCTGCTTTAGCACAGTAAACTGCTCTTCCTCAAAGAGATAAGGAACAAACAACGATGTATCTCCACATCGCACGAACGTAGTCGTTTCAGTCGTCCCATTGGAATCGCACCTTTACGGAGAGTTCATTAATCTATGAGAAAGCTTTTTGTTGTAAGCATAAAATAAACTATATTAGAACAAAAATATTTCAAAGGAATTAATTCAAATTGCCGTTTTGTCTGTTTGTTATGAATTTTTATGAACGTCAAATGTTTTTATATTTGAAATTGCATTTGAGTAACATGCCAAGTTGCGTCTCAAGTTCCGAAAGGCATTAACAAAACAATAATGCTACCTATATAATTTTACAGAATATAATTTCAGGCTTAAAAGTCATTTTTCTGGAGCTTAGATTTTGCTGTAATTTTAACGTCTTTACGAAAGACCTTCAGATGAAGAAACATTGAAAATCCCATCCACATTTCATATACTTATCACCAATATTTTTATTTGACAATACCGGTATCAGATGGATAAAATATATGACCTGAGTGGCTATTTAATGAGGGTATGACCGGAAATTATAGGATTCAGTGATCCATTCTAGTCGTAATTCTGAAGGTCATCTGCTACATGATACTTATATTGAGGAAGTCATATCTCATAGGGAAAATTTATGTAGTTTCTCCCATCTTCCACGATATACTCATAAAGTTGTATTGATCTATCTCTGATGCATAAATTTAAACGTTCAGCTAATTTAGGATACAAAACCTTAAATATCCATGGCAGGCATCTCCTTCATAAGTAAATGTAAGTAGCGGTTATGATTTTGCGATGAACATATTTCGTGTATATATTCCGGACGTTGCGTCCCGTTCACTATGGCTCTGTTAATACGATTTCAGAAATTCGTCACAAGGGCCCGGGGCACACATCCGGTTTTTCAACGTGCGGCGCCGCTGCAGAATCGAAGCCCAACTATGCACACATAACCGTTAAATGCCGCAAGTACTCATTTCGCGCCATTTGCGATAAATATTCTATCGAAGAAAACGTGTTTTTTTCGCTTACTTGGTGTAAAAAAGTATGTTTTGAAACAAAATAGACGTTATTGTTTTGTTCTGAAAATCTCTTACGAAATATCGAAAAACTAACGTAATCTCTTTTTCACTTTTCATCTCCTTATAAAGTTCCCATGCATGGACTTGTAAATTAAACATTAAAGCGGACATTCAGAAGCATAGTTGTCAAATTATGATTGGGTAGTGCATTCTTTGTCAAAATATACACTTCAATCCAACACGCCAAAAAATACCAAAATGCTGTTTTCTATTTTGATTAATTTTATGTCATTGGGAAATAGGAAATCCGAAATAAACACCTGTTTGATTCCATCATAAATGGAATTGTGAGTAGATTATAGTTTGCAATCAACTGTCGGTATTGTGAGATCGTGGCGGCCGGAGAAAGAAACGTTTCCACGAGAAGGGAGCAGACAGCCACACGTGTGGTAATAACTCAGGGTCGGTGTCCAACTCTTGTGCACTCCGATTTCCACCTGACACCTGGTGTTTGTGAAGTGCCGCCGGCTAACGGTTTCACGATCCTTTCGCACGTGTGGGGATTTGACACCCCTTAAGTGTAGGAGGTGTCATTTGTAAAAGAAGCGACGGCGGCAAGGAGAGAGGTTTATACCCCGAGAAGGAAGGCAAAGGACTCGAGCGAGAGAAGCCACAGAGGAAGGTGATGGACGAGATAGCTCTGGACAGTTACACGGGCAAGTCAAACACCGGGGAAAACAGAAAGACAAGCTATGAGAAGAGAAACTTACTGTTTCTTCAGGAACATTTTTTTTCTTCTAATGACGGGCACATTTGACCTAAGTCATTGGCCACTACAAGGCCGGAAGTGATGGCCACTTGTGAAGGAGCACCCAGTGTGAGGACCATCATTGCCCCTAACAATTTATACTTCGTAATTTTGAACCATGTTCAGATGACGAAGCAACACATGAGCTGGTATACGCTTACAAACATCCATGCCCGAACCCGGATTCGAACCGGGGACCTTCCGATCTAGAGGCTAACACCTTAACCACTATACCGGTTGGTCGTCTTCTTCAAACCTTATAAGTGTAATAAAAAAACTTATACAGGTATTCGACTTAGTCCAACTTCGTTTCTACTACTTTGGTACCCCAAAATACCACAGTATGTGTATAATATTAAAATTTCTTTTCCTTTTAGAATCCACGTTACACATTATTACTAGGGCAACTTTTTTGTTGCAGTTAAAATGGGAAAAGTTGCATTTATTATTCCCTAAAGTTGCATTTATCGGTATAAAGTTGCATTTATTTTTTTACATTAAAATCTAAAATAAATTATTTGTGAAATGAAAACAAATTTAGAATTTACTGTCAATTTTAATCGTGTACAACAGTATTATAATACATAATTAAATACAGAAGAAATTTGACGTCATTGAATGGCCGATTCTTGGCCAGAAATTTTTTTAACATTGAAAAAATGCGCTCAACAGAGATTGATGTTGCATGACATTGTTGCAGTTGCAAATAACACAGGCCTACAAAATTTAACTTTTTGTCTGGGGTTTTTATGAATTTATGTAAATTATAAGAAATCTGTGCTATGCTTATTTCAAAAATAATATCCATTTTTATGTATAACGTCAGGATTTTTTACAATTAAGAAAATAAGAATTTTGAATTTTAGAATATACAATTTACACAACATTCATTAAAAAATGTACAAAAAAAATCAGATAAATAAATAAAATCATATATACATATATAAATGTGTGTGCATGTTTTATAAGGAATTATATTAAAAAATACAGTAAAATTACTTTTATTTATCATCAAAAGAACGCTTGTGTCTTTTAGATTTTGAAGCACGTTAAGTGTTTCTTTTTAGCCCCCAGCAGTAATCTGCCAGCATATTGACATTCCAGTGTCCTTGATAGCGTTTTCCATGCATTTTATGTCCTGGTGAAATCTCTCACCTTGTTCTTCACTAATTTCATCAAGATATTCAGGAAAATATTGAAGATTGGAGTGCAGTATTATTAAACTCATGTTACAACCTAGTTTTGAAAGTTTTGCAGCATTTTTTCAACGATCGTTGCGTAGTTAGGATCTTTGTAATTTCCTAAAAATGTCTGATTAACGTCTTTGAAACTAACCCATGCATCTTTCTCGACTGATTTCATTTTTTCCTCAAAATTTTCGTCCTTTATTAACCGTCTTATATCTGGGCCGACGAACACACAATCTTTGATTTTACCTTCCGATAAATGTGGAAAAACTTCATTTAAATAGCGAAAACAATCCCCTGTTTTATCTAAGGCTTTTACGAATTGTTTCATTAAACCTAATTTAATGTGCTGGGGAGGCGAGAGGACTTCTTTTGGATCAACTAAGTTCTGCCGAATCAGATTTTTTGATCCTGAATTTAAATATTTCCTTGCAGGCCATTCTTTCCTTATCCAGTGTTGGTGTTTAGCTCGGCTATCCCACTCGTATAAGAAACAGGGCATTTTGGTATAGCCGCCTTGCTGGCATAATAACATTGATAACATTTTAAAATCCCCACAGATTTGCCATTTAAATTCTTGATGTTTTATTTTATTGAGGAGAAAATCAAGGTTTTCATATGATTCTTTAAAAATTACTGAATGAGATACAAGAATGGAAGGTAGAATATTACCATTATTAAGTAAGACACCTTTTAAACTTCTCTTACTAGAATCAATGAATAGTCTCCACTGAGATTGATCATGATCAGGGGTGGAAAATAAATGAGTCATAAGTCCAGGAATACCGTACAATATACAAGTGAGTTTTCTTGGGAAAAGTACTTGGTAAATTCTTTTTCTCGATTTCTGTATCAAGAAAATGTTGTTCCTGAAGCAAGTAAGTTTTCATTCTTAAGTCGAGATCCTAAAATTTGAGCACTTTGTTTCGAAAGATTTAAATCGCGTACTAAATAGTTTAAATCACTTTGCGTGAAATTTTGTGGTTCAACATCAGTTGCTTGGTTTGTGTACAACATTTCGGTTTCATCACGCTCAATTCTTGAGAATCAGATGATAAATCAAGAGATGTTGGAGGTAGAGGCACAGGTAAATCTGTTCCGTGCTGTACAGGTCTAATAGCTGAAATAATTTCTGAGAGCACAACATTTGCTTTGTTTTGCTATTGTAGCCTTTTATTTTTGTTAAACAAAAATAGCAATCCTCATGACTGGCTGGCTCTAGCCATACCATTGGAATAGCAAAAGGAAGAGATTTTATTTTACCTTGAGTCCATTTCCGTAAATGTTCAACACATATGTGACAAACTATATGTAGGGCCCATTTCTTTTCCTGGTCACCAAGTTTCACACCGAAGTAAGCATAATATGCCTTTTTAACGAAATCCGTTATGTTCCGCTGCCTTTTTTTTGACAACGTATCCCCCACAGATATAACAAAATGAGTTCGGGTTATTTATACAACCTCTTGATGCCCTATTGCTATAAGAAACTGACAAAACAAACGTAAGATACCAATAAACGAACAAAATAAACGTACGTTCTCACGACAAATGCGCGGGAGAAATTGTGCCTCAACACATAAAGTGGCACCATCTATTATTATATTTCACATCCTTTAGTGCAGTATTATATTTTACTTTTATTAATGTCATTTTACTAAGAAATTAATTTATGTTTTTATTAAGAATATATTTTATAAATACCTATTTATAAATATATTTCATTAATAAATATTACACATTAATTTTATTAAGAGGCACTCCCTTTTTTTATTTTGTGAAAAAACTGTGGGTGATAGCAAAAAACTAATGTCATATTTGTGATCAGCCTGATTGATTTACTAAGAAAAAAGTGCTATTCTATAAACCCCAGATTTGTATTGACCTGTGTAATGACTTGGAGGAAAATCGTCTCGGGGAACGTGTAGGCAATAACTGTCAGGTAGTTATTCTTTTCCAATCATTTTTTTAAGATACGCTTTAAGATTGCATGGATCTACTTTAAAATCCATCGATCTGATATCTTCACGCTTGCACGCTTTCAATTCTGATTTTACTACGAGACGAATCAAACATTCGTAGCTGCTTTTGATTTTAAAGCAAATGCTTTGGCAGCTCTGGATGTACGAAGTTTAGCGATATAATTTTTAGCTAAATTTTAAAAAGTTGCAGGAACGTTGCAGTTATGTTGCCATTATAACTCACTTACAATACACTCCTTGAAGGAGGAAATTTGGTTTTAGTACTTTACATGCAGCATAGAAAACGTGTGAAAATAAGTTACATTTGTTGCAAAGAGTTGCCCTAATTATTACACATGTCCAAAAATAGACGATAATACTGAATTCGCATCAAACAAGGTCACCGTGTCTCAGAGCAGGCATGGGATGTTTTAAGTCTTTACTATCCCGCTCGTCGCGAGTGCCAAATAACTGTTAACGTCATCGAAAACGGACATGCAAATTCGCTTTTAAATTGGTAAAAATGAAGTCTATTACCTCGATAATTAAGGGATCGTTTTAAAAATTCAAGTAATGCTTAATGATTACTATAGCGAGCGTAGCTACCACTCCAAAATTTAACGTACGAATGGGTAATATAAATACCAATGTAATCCAACTCTACCATGAAGTACTGTTTGGTAGACACTAAGTTACGCTGGTTCATTCGCGCTTGCTATAATTACACTGCCCTTTTGGAATGAGCATATTAAAACATATAAATTACAAAACATATATATATATAGGTAATATCGACTTGACACGAATTTTAAACGAGTTACTCCCTTCAAGTTTGAGCAACACTAAAGTGCAGATGGTGGAACCAATATTCAGGCAGCATAAGATCTCATAAAAATGTATAATTCCGCATTTAGTGCTTTCTGTGCTCATAAAAGTGTTAATTTAGGCTCAGCTCAATCGCAATGATCAATACGATGTTCGTCGCATTGCGTGTCAAACTCGCACGTAGGTGGTGGATATAATAGATGATTTATGCGCTTTGAAAATTTCCTTGGTTCAGGTTGCATGAACGCTTTCCTGTTCCTTATTTTATAGCGTAGTCAATATTTTATGCACACTGTAAAAAAAATCCCGTAAAATTTACGGTTTTAAACTGGCAGCTGGGTTGGTTGTGCTTAACCGTAAAAATTACGAAGTTAATCCGTAGAAATAACGGTTTTTTACCATACAAGAACAAGTTTTTCCCGTAAAAGTTACGAATTAAAACCGTTTTCACAACGGTTTTTTCCCATAAGAGATCCAGTTTTTCCCGTAAAAGTTACGAAGTAAAACCGTATTCTCGACGGTTTTCCCCATATGAGATCAAGTTTCCCCCGTAAAAGTTACGAAGTAAAACCGTATTCTCGACGGTTTTCCCCATATAAGACCAAGTTTCCCCCGTAAAAGTTACTAAATAAAACCGTATTCACAACGGTATTTTGCCATATGATATCACATTTTTTCCGTAAAAGTTATGAAGTAAATTTGTAGTCGCAACTGTTTTTTACCATGAGATCTAGTTTTCTCTGTATGTTTCAGTTTTCACTTGTTTACATAAAAGTATTTAATCGGTGAAAGTTACAACCAGTTACCATAAAAAATACAGTATAATTTCGCAATCAGAACTATTTTTAACTAGTCGAGAACAAGTTTACTGTAGTTTTTAGTTTATAACTGTTTACAAAACCATATGGAATTGAAGTTACAACCAGTTACCATAAAAAATATGCTGCAATTATGCAGTGAATATGGTTTTACCACAAAATAATGCAATTACACTAAATACTATAAGGTTTACAAATTGTGTAAAAATGTAAATATCAGCTATACAGTTGAAACAGTTTTGCGCACAAAATAATGGGTTTTCTCTGAAATTTAGTTTTGAAGTGTGGATAAAATGATAAAGTCATCTTTTAAAATAGTATAGAACTATTGCAGAGCAAATAAATTAAAGAAAAATACTGTGCCGTACACAGTACCTTTTATTCATAATACTGTCAATATACAGTGAAATCTGTGTGTAACGATACTGTCTATAACAATATTTTATTTAGGTCCCTACAGAATGGTTATAGACAGGTTTCACTGTATAATATTTATTACTTTTGTTATTTCAATAATGTTCAAACATTTAAATTAAATAATCTAACTAAATTATGCTAGAATATTATTCAATTATACAGAATAATAAAAATTAAAGTAAATCATTTTTCAATATGCATGTTGAGGATACTTATTAAGTAACAAACTATATAAGCATGTAGAAAAAAGTCTGTATAAATGAAAAAATAAATATTGTTGTCTTCTTATGTCAACTGTGATAAATTTTCAAAATATAGAACTCTGGAGCTTTTCATTTAAGAAACCTTGATAACTTTTATTAAATAGCAAAACACCTTTAAATATGGTTACATTATACACTGTGCTGTGCTGAACACGATAATTACATAATGTTTTGTGAGGTACATTTGTTTGTTGCATATAATTTAAGTAATACAAAATGAGCAGGCAAAAATATACAATAAACAGAAATACAAATATAATCAGGGTTCATTGATTGTAATTTTTAAAAATCAAACCACGATTACAATAGAATAACTTTGATGCAATTAACAGAATCAAGAGACCTAATATTTTCATATCTATTCAATGAAATGTTCAACACCATTCAAAGTCCATAAGTTTATTTTATAAGGTCAAAACTTTTTGATTCATGGATTTCTTTTTTTGGAGGCTTTAATCCTTTATCAGGATTCATCCTTAGAAAACACCTGTAAAATACAAATAGGACAGAGAAAAATTCTTTAGTGATTTTGCTTTATTCAAAGTTTTACAAGTTTATTTAACCTTTAACTGCTGTCATGGGTCTCACAGACCCCGAGTGACAGGTCGTTTCCACCTCTCAAAGTGAATATTGGTCAATGTCCAATATTCAGTACCTTCCTACTACGTCCAAGAGAAGCCACATTCCAACACTGGTTTGCATGTCCCAACTATTTCGTATTTCACACTATTTGCATTTCCCCCACGGTCTCTTAGACCCTTCACAGCATTTGCGTTAGTGTTCTTGCTGAATGAAATAGTCTGTTTGAGTATGGAATTTCAGCCGAGTCTAAAATGGTTACAAACTTTACTAAGAAACTACCTCTGTATCTAGCACAAAAAGAAGTTCAGGATATTGTTGATAATTGGTCGGAAATAGAGTACTGGGACAGTGAAATTTCGGATACTATTGAAAGCAAACATGAAACGGATTCGGAAATTTATGCAGATGAAGACATTTCAAGTGCGTCTTCACAAGAATATTTCTACGGAAAAAAAACTTCAAATGGGATGCTGGGGGGGGGGGGACCTAATCGTGCCATTAGAACACCAAACCACAACATAGTTTTAGTTTCCAGGGTTGAAATGTCCTGCAAAATTAGTTCCGAAAGCTGAGCCTGAAGAGACATGGAATCTACTTTACTTGTATAGTAATATAAAATATATTCATGTTAAGAATTGAATTATCTAAATTTAAAATGTATAAATAATAATTATCTAAAGAATCTTTCATTAATATATATTAATTAACTTTATACACACTTTAGTGAGCGAGGTCTGAGAGACCCCTCCACACTAGTCACGAGACGGTTTGTAACACAGCAGTTAAGGGTTAAAGCTAATTTTAAAAATACAATCAAACACTATAGCACCCAACCCTTTTTTTATAAATGTTATGTGAGAAATTAACTGCGACAAATCAGTTAAAGTAATGTTCTCGCATGTACTTAAACTGCAATTTACAATTGTCACAATTACAGTGCCTTCAATTCTTCACATTTCTTTGACAAATTTATGATCTTGAAAAACATGAATTGTACAGGGTGTCCTAAAAGTTCCTGTACTGACGATTCGTGAATTTACTATACAAAATCAACAAACTTTAAAACAAATATTTTTAAGGTTATGGTGAAAAGCACTTATAAAAGAAAAAAATTTGGACTTACATTTATAGTAAATGTTTAAAATTTCTGCAATTTTCTTGGGAGGCAAAGCTGAAGTAGTTTACACATATTTTTAGAAACACCTTTCAAAATGCTGGGAATGACTTCTTGTATCTTTTGAGTAATGGCACTTTTCAGATCACCTATTGTTTGGTGATTATCTTCATAAACTTTGATCTTTAAATATCCCCACAGAAAAAAAGTCAGGAATGTGTAGATGACGGAACGAGGTGGCCAATGGTTTCTTGAGATGAGTCGATCGCCAAAAAAATCTTGAAGCATGCCCGTGGTGTCATAACTTGTATGGCAGGTTACAACGTCTTGTTGGAACCAAGAGTCTTGTTCATGCACTTCTAATATTCCAAAAAATTATTAAGTTGATATACTGTATCTGGGTCATTCTGAAATTAAGTGGAAATTTGAGTCACATGAATTTTTTTTATGAATTTCATGTGTCAATTGATTTTTATACAATAGTAATAGATCTTAATTGAGGTATATTTTCATCAGATATCTTCAAGTGAATAAATATTTGCATATTTATACTTAAAAAAGTGAATTAAACATGGAAAATATCACCTCCGTGGCTGTTCTTAACCATGTTTCTAGGTTAAGAAATATAGTTGAAACTTAAAAAGTATAAAAATTCCTTTATTTAATAGCTGTATTTAATATTAATAGTTTCATTGTTAACAGTTTTCATTTCATTGCACCAGAAATTATTATATTTTTCATTAAATTTAATGTTGAAAAATCAGTAAATTATTTTGTCCCTACTATTTTTGTCAGCTCTGCATAAAAAGTAAATAACCTTTAAAAAAGTCTACTAGAAGGCAGTACATGTCTGAAAGTGTAATTAAAAGAAGCTCTAATGAGCCATCTTTACTGTAAGATATCTTTGACTCAATAGCAAGTATGATTTTGTCTGTTTCTTATATTTGCACTCAGAAAATTCTTGAGTTCTTTTAACAATGTCACTGCCATGGCATTTTTTAACTTAATATATTTTCATTTATTGCTGAACTTTTTTCAACAACATATAGTTAGAAAATGTACAAAACAATCTGGAAATCAAAGCACATGGCTGGGATTGTTTTAGGTTAGGCATAAATGTGGTCCAACCATTGAAATTTCACCTCCATGGAGGTGAGCAAATATTTCTTATCAGGAATTTGTACAATGATATGGTAAAATAGTGATTATAAATGGTTATTTATTAAAGTAAGAACAATGTTGGGTAAACAAATAAGCAGTCCAACTGTTTTTTCTCTAACCAGTACCGATTTAACTTGCCAATTGGTTCTGATTTGAACCTGTAGAATAAAGCCTAACAGCTTTATTTGATTTACAATGTTTGAACACTTGTAACTTTGGGTCTGATTGTGTACGCTGATAAAATCTTTTAATTTTTCCTTAAAAATATGCCATTGAGTTGGGAGATAATTTAAGTATCCTCATGACTGAAATTCTCTTTGTTGTTTCTGACATAGTACCAGTTGGTATCATGTCAATCTGGCCTAGTTGGTACCATGTCTAAGAAATCTGATATAATCAAATTTAAGAAAGTCTGGAAGGAGTCTTAGCAAAAAAGAAATAGAATTAAAAATGATCCAGAACTTTAAGACATAAAAGAGGGCTCAGCAAAAAAAATAGGTTGAAAAGACAAGAAAATTTTGTTTAAAGGAAAAAAAAAAATTAATATTCCACCAAACAGAGTGGAGTAGTTAACCCAGATTAAGCTGTTGGGTATTGCAACCTGATGTAAGAAACATGTGCATGTGAAAAGCATGAAAATGTTTTGTTAACTTTTGAAAAATTATCAGCTAAGAAAGTGGTTAAATCAAAAGTTGAAATAGAAGTCAAAGCGCTTGTTAATAAATTTAATGATATGCTTCGTTACTTCATGAAGCATGTTTGCAACATAGTCCCATCAATACAGGTCAATTTTCAACCTAAAGATAACCTTGGAACAGATGAGATACTGATACATGTTGATTTTGGGAGATACAACATGTGCATTTCAGAGATTCACATGACCAAATCACATTACATAGATAAATTGAAAATAGTGAAAAACTTAATGTTCTGTCATTCTACTCATTGTCTGAATCTTTGCGACCTGACTCAAATGCATTTAATGAATATGTAATTGTCAAAGTATTTGGTAGAAAGAGTGTTTGCTATTATGTGGCAAATGTCATTAAATGTTTTGAAGCTTCTTACCAGATCCGCTTCATGTCGAGATGACATGACACTAAAAACAAATTTGTTTCCTATGAAGAATGTGAAGCAACAGTTCAAGATGAGGTTATGGCCATTTTAAAACAACTGACAATGAATACTCATGAATAGTATATTTTTGATTAAATACCTGAAGACTATTTACATTGTGTTAGATGAATCTGAAACTACTCGTCACCTCCACGTTTTAAGGAAATAAAAAATTGGCTTTAATTTGCTTAAAATATTATCTTGACCTGTTTCAGTTGCACAACTTCAATGCCCTAACATGACCATAAATACATAAAATAAATTCAATGATCCATATTTACTCGGTATTGCACCACTTGGATATTTATGTCGCTAAAATTATTTGCATTCAAAATAAGTTTAAAACAGCGCAATTCTCTGAATGCGTGAAATTCATCTTGCAATGAAGAACAAAATGACGTGGAACTTTATTATCGAACAACTTGAGTGCAAAGAAAATGAAACGATAAAAATTAAAGAGCCGATAAAATGCAATAATTAAAAAAAAAAACCACGGGCAATAATTATTTTTAAAGTTGGAGTACGGGAACTTTTAGGACAACCTGTAGTTTTTAAAACAGAGATGGCAAGATTGAGCACCATAAGGGAATGTTACTCCGTGAACATTTCGATGCAAACTCCAGAGGACAACATAGGGTTTGATTAATTTTGTTTTGAAAATACAGAGTTCACATTTAAACACAGACATTACGGTAAGAATCTAATTTCTAAAAATTAACAAAAGGAGCATGAAAAGTAAGTAAAAGCTCACCTGATAATTAGAGTTGAAACTATTTGAGCACTCGTCGATCAAAAATGGCGGCCAAACAACATACGACCTGGTTGCCAACTGATGAATAACGAAAAGCTTAAATAAAAGTCGAATCGCACTTTTATTTACATGATGTTCAAAACCATAAAATAATTGCTGAAAAATAAGAGCAAGTGTAGAAAATAATCTTAAAATGATTTAAGAAAAGGGAAAGTTATCGTACGCAAAGCAATACCGTAATGACGAGAACTCGAATTTGAACTGACGGTTTTAAACCGTATAGGGCTAGAGTGAAAAACGGTAAAAAACCGTTTTGTCAACAAAACAGCTTTAAACCGTCAAATATACGGGAAAAGTCCGTAAAAACAACGGATAATTTTTGCAGTGCAGACAATGCCTCTGAACCTTGAGATGGTAGTAATGACTTGACTGGAATTAGGGTCAGTCCGTTCTGTTAAAATAACTGATAGCTTCCCAAAGCTGTTATTGTTTTCCAGTGTACAAATCGGTTTCATGCGTGATCTAAATCAGAATACTGGATTAGTGTAGAAATTAATGATTCCATTGAAAAATATGAATAAAGTCGCTTGGAAATGAGCTTTCTGTTCGACGTTCGGATATAATAGAGAAATAAGAATTGCGAAGTTATTTTTGGTTACTTGTTGTTGTTGTCGTGTGACCAGTGCAATAATTGAAAAAGGATGGGAGAGAGGCGGGGAGATCATAGTAATGGGTCCAAAAGCGTGGAGCACTGCGTAGGCCACATATACAGTTTTGTCCGTATAAATGGTCTCCCTGGAACAGTTCAAGTCGATCTTGAAGAGTGCTGCAATAATGGAAGGGCAGTTAAGGCTACACAGTAGCCTAAAAATGCCAAAAATATCATTTTTTTTTTTAAAATATTTTTTTTTGCATTTTTCGATGGCTCATACAGTTGGGAAGCTTGCCTCAAAATTCTAGATATGATATCCAATTAGTTTTAAAGATATTTGAAGTTTTCTGAGTGTTGTCAGTGTCAAAATTTGACAGCATATAGGAGGGGGCGTGGTTAAATTCGTTTTTTTTAATGTAATTTTACATTCTTACAATTAATTAAAAATATTTTTGAATAAAATCAATTCCTTTGGTGAAATGGCTATTATTTTCAACTTTCACTACTAAAATCGTATCTGTTAGTTTATGTTCTGCGTTCTCTTCTGAGTCTTATTACTAGCTAACCAATATTGATAAAAAGGCATTTTTCAAAACCAATATTTGGTTGCGATTGTTATATATAATATATTATAGTTAAAATTTGGTATGAAAATATTTTTTGTTAGAATTAATATAAATAATTTGTCGCTGCCGTAACAAATGTTTTTCATCATAGGTAAACATAATATTTTGAATTAAGAAAAATATATTCAATCACATTGAGTTAAATTAGTGTTTTAGCGTATCTTATAAGTTGGTAAATAACATATTAAAAAATTAGACCTCTACAAGCATTATTAGTTTTTGTTTTAGGACTTCAAAAACTTAAAATGCATTTTTATCAGACTTTTATTTTTGTGGATGCAAGTGTTTTCAATTCCCTAAGGCTTTTTTTTCTGTACAAGATACAGTCTAGAAATTTTTTGTAGATACTTTCTTATATATGTACTATAAAAGTTAGTATGAATTAAGGTCTGAGAGTTCTAGTAATTTTTAAAAAAAATGTTAAAGTTAATATTTTTAGAATTTTCTTGTTTTTTTCAGGTTTAGCTACAAAAATAATTATTAAAATTCAACAATGAGACTGATGGTCAATTCCATTCTAACTTTTGTTCCCATTTATCCAAGACATATAAATCACTTAAAACAACTAAAAAATATTAAAAATTGAATATTTTATAAAAGTTTAAAAAAACTTCAAAAATTTCAATTTTTTTTTAAATTTTAAAATAATGGTCCTTGTTAAACTGACTTTTTTTATTGCATTCAGTTTAATAATATAAGCTGAAAAAAAGTAATTAATTATTTTTAATGTTACTGTCTGTAGAAATTTTTTTTGAAAAAGGGTACTGTGTAGCCAGAGGTGCTTGGGATTAAGCTGAATGCCCTGACAGTGCCTGCATTCAGGGTATGTTCTTGATCCATCTGGCAAAATCTTCATACCTCTGAGGTGCATCGTCCTCAGTCTGGCAATTGTTGTTGTTACTTCTCTGTCGCAGTTAAGCTCGGGAAGGGATGGTTTTCCTCGGGCGTTAGCGCAGAGCTTTTGTTTTGCGTTTTATTGGCGTCGGAAGATGTTGTAATCAGGGGGGCTGGTTCGATGGTCCTCGCCTCCTTGGCCAGAGAGTCGGCCTCTTCGTTTCCCTTGATGTCGAAGTGTGCCGGGATCCATTGAAGCGTGCATAGCTTCTTCTTTGCCTCTATTAACCTTTTACCTGCTAATGTTCCCAAATGGGAACATTTTTTTGTGAATTTTTTTAATAACTTTATTTTTTTTTAGAATATTCATACTTTCCGAAATGTCACATAATAATATGAATTTATTTTAGGTGCCACCGTTTTTCAAAAAATAAATTCAGTTTTTTTTAGATAATTTAGGTCAAATTTACTGAATTTGTGAACTTCAAAGTGTCATGCATATTTTAATTTCTGCTGTTTTTAAATTAAACTTAAAAACAATTTTATTGACGTGATTTGTTAGTTAAGAGACACATATTCTCTTACAAATTAACAAAATATTTTCAAGTATCATTTGTAAGTAGTAATTCTTACAACAATTTTGATGTTCCCAAATGGGAACATTGGCGTTTGGGATATAGTGTTTGAGGGGATTTTTTTAACTCTCAAAATTTGAGTCAATACTCTCCTTTTTTTTGCTTTTTTTTTGAAGAATTATCACAATTCTTCTGTTATGAGTAACTTAATAAATGTGGTGGCTTATTCTTTCATATTTCCAGCTGGCACTTTTGTATCTGCATGTGCCTAACACCCGTTTTCTCTGCTAAACGTGATACTCTATTGTAAGGTAATCGGGATTAGGATGATTTTTTTCAATCTAATCACTTTACAAGAATTGTAACCACATTCCCCTTTGGTGAAATGGTTAGTTGAAATGTATCACGTGATTTACGGGTAGAAAAAGAGTGGAGCGCGTTTTGAATGACCTTTGCAAAGATCACATTCCAACAGCATTCCTTTTTCAAGACTTGACGAAGGTGTGACCTGTAGTCGTTACGGTTTCAACCAATGGGTTTTATTCTGACCAAAGATTTTCTTTCTCGCCTATCTCAGAGAGCATTACTGTATAGTATACGCTGAACGATGTAGGTTTAATAATTTTTTTTTACTTAATACGCCATTCCTAATAGGAATTGACTATTCAAGTGCTTCTCAAGTATCACTCCGTGTCAACTACATCTTTCAAAGATACATCGCAAGTTCCTGCGAGCCACGCAGGAATTTTTCAACAGCCTATCCGATGACGAGCTCGAGGACATAGACCATCCGGATTTTTACATATTGCCATCTGATGAAGACGCTGATTTGAGTGATGAAGAACAAATCAATGTTGAAGCTTTGAATGAGGTTCGTTCTCAAGATGTTTGTGGTCAGATTGACCTGATGATTAACAATGAAGATGGTGATTCGACTATTTCAGATGACCGAATTCCCGATTCGGGCGAAGATCAAAGGAGAAGCGCACCCTCATGTTCTGCTCCAAGTGCAAAGAAGCGAAGACAAGAACCCCATCCCAGATGGAAAAGGGATGCAACATTGGATAATAATATTTCAGGAAAAAGCATTGAAAAGCTGGCTAAACCGACACAATGGATCATCTAGAGTTATTCCACAAAATACTCCCTATGAATTATGTGCAACATCTAGTTGAGATGACAGCGTTGTATACACTGCAAAGGGGCAGATTATAACATGTAGCTGTGAAGATATTCTTCAGTTCCTAGGTCTACTTCTTTTGAGCGGTTACCGCATTGTGCCTACAGAGGACTTATATTAGAGTAATTTTGGAGACACATGTGTTACATTCTTTCCTAAGATAATGGCTGGAGCACGCTTTCGTCAGCTTAAAAATTACTTTCATCTTGTTGACAACAATAAGGATGTTCAACTGGGTAATAAACTAAAAAAGATTGCGCCAATATACGATAATATGTGTAGAAACGTGATTCAGTTTGTAGTTTTTCACGATTAACTCAGCATTGACAGATCAATGGTGCCATATTACGGACATCATTCTTGTAAGATGCTTATTCGCGGAAACCCCATCAGATTTAGGTACAAAATTTGGATAATATGCTCATCTAATGAGTATCTATATAGGATGGAAATTTACTCTGGCAAATAGGATGGTGCTAAAGCAGCGGCTCCACTAGGATCAAGAGTCGTCTCAGCAAGACCAGGACCACGATCTCATCTACCAATTCACCTTAGAAAGACGGACGAACACTATCTCGTCGCTTGCACCCAAGGACGTTGCAAAATTGTGCACGAAGAATGTTAGAAAGCAGTGCCTTGCATGCAAAAAGCAGATACATTTATCTTGCTTCCCCCGTAGCACTGGCAATAAGAGAAAAATGTATCCTTCCGAAGAGAAATATATAAAAGTATGAAATAGAAACCAAACTTAGTCCTCCTTTTGAGTCTATTGCAAAAAATTACCTTTCGGAAAAATGCCCCTATTTACTTCATCCCAAACGCCAATTTTCCCAAATGGGAACATCCTCAAAATCATACTTAGGATTTTTTTTCAGCCAAAAAAGGTCTAGAACAGTTATACTAGCTCAGGGCTCGAAATACCCGGGTGCACAGGTGCACTGTGCACATGAAAATATAACTGTGCACCTAATTTTTTCCCACTGTACATAACTGTGCACCTAATTTAAAAACTTAGGTGCACCTTGTGCACCTGTATTAAAAAAACCTATTTCGAGGCCTGTACTAGCTGTAAAATAAGCCATTTAAGCGAAAAATTTAAATAAAAAACTTTAAAAATGAATTGCGGCGTTTAAAAGGTTAAGAACAGGAGGGTATTGATCTTTTGGACGAGGTTTGTTTTTCCTTTTTGAAGGGCCTGGAGAGCAGATTTGCAGTCCGTGAAGATTATTATGCCGTCGGAGGGGTTGAGTGTTGTCCAAGTGAGGTAAATGCTCAGAGCCTCTTTGATTGCAATGAGTTCGCTTGTGAAGTTGGAAGCGAATTTTTCTGCTGGGATTTTATGTCGTGAAATTGAGCCACCAGGGTAAGTTAAGTTATAAAGATTCCGGATTCTGCTCTATCGCAGTCAGAGTTCGAAGAGCCGTCGGTGTAGGCGGCGACCAAGTGTGGTTTTAAAATCTTGGCGATTGTTTTACTATTGTATTATGAATACGTTTGCATTGATGCATTCTGAGTTTCTGTTGTTTTGAGTTGTGTTTGAAGTTAGGACACACGCATCGGATAGATTTTCAGTGTAAACAAACCAGACGGATTTTACTTCCCTGTTGCACAAATGCCCTCGCTGATACATATCCGGATTACCTTACCTCTCCATCTGGTTGCCTTGACTAGGTATCTTAACAAAACCATTAGCAGATCTTGGGGGACAAGAAATGACTTCAAGGGTTAACCGTAAACTGTACTTTATCGCCGTTTTGGTGACGTTTAATCTAATTGGCGTTGACCAATCAACTGTCAAAAACTGATTGAATCAATTCTTTGGAATATTTTTACTCTAGCAACGCCACAAAACCCTGTTCGAAAAACAAGCCAAGTGATGAAAAGCAAGCCAACAATAAATATTCATTACAAAACCACTCTACCGCCATCTACATTTGTATCTTCTTTTTCATAGCTTATATTAATTAATACTTTTTTGCTTCATTGCGTGCGGAATATTCTTGTCTCTAAGTTTTACTTTCTATTTTTGCATGAAAATTACAACTATGAAATCGATCTAAATAAGAATGGAGTGTTTGTTTCTACATTAAATATTTTCGACCCATTTCAAGTTTTATATCCGTTTTGGACACTTCTAATGCCAAATCCGCCTCTTGAGTGTCTGTCTGTCTGTATGTGCCTTTTACACGTCCACACGGTTTAATATATTTTCATGGAAATTTTCATACAGTGAGTACTTATCTTCATTTAGTGAGTGAAACTGGCTGTGAAAGTCTGTTTGTCCGTCTTTCTGTTATATGTTCGATTTTGTGTTTGTGTGTTTGTGTAGGCATCACATAAATTTAATTCCAGATATTTGATTGCAATGTGTTTTTTTTTATACATTATCTATTTGGTTTGGGAACGCAATATTAGACATTTCTATATTGTTATATTTAGATCAGTTTCATGCTAAAAAAACACCTGTGTAAGTGTACTTAAATCAACCATGATTTGGTAGGTTTGAAGAATTGGAATGTTTATTGAGTTTTTCGATTAGTTTGATTGCTTTACCAGTATTTCTAAAAAAACAATTATTTTTAAATTTTTTTTTGTGGAATTTTGTTTTGATACTTTATTTATTTCGAGTCGTGTTTTTGTTCTTTGCGCAATGTAAACGGTTTCCGAATATTGAGACAGACGATATTTTCCAACGAACGTTAATAAAACGGAAACTCGTGTTGGTTGATCACGTGCAGTAATATTTTCTGTTTCTTTCGCTCTGAATTAATTTCGCATTTCTAAATTTTGTGCACTTTTTTAGTTGTTAGTTGTAGCACCTTTGAGATCAACAGATAAAACGGAATAACAAATTATTATCTTTAGAACAACTTTTTCCCCAAATCATTTATTTCGTTTTATTTTGCTGTTTACTTTTGTTTTCTGTTTTAAATATTTATTATTTTAATAAATTGTGTTTCTTTTTCATGACACGCAACAAAACCACAAAGTATTCGACTTAAAGTGACAGGTAAGTCAGAATAAAGCAACATTTAAGTGTAATTATGCAGTTAGTGAAAAAAATGACGTTACTGAAAGAATAATAATGTTTAAAAAATCCGAACTAGAACTTTTCAAATATTAAAAAATTCTTTGTCATAATGATAGGAGAAGATTGCGAAATTCCACAATGTCGCATGCCGGATGCAAGAGTGCTACAAGCAAAAAAGGTTTGTTTTGTTGACTATGAGTGCGAGAGTACTCGCCGTAAATCGTCGTTTTTATTAACTGAGTTCAACATGAAAAGAATTTAAGGAAAGGGTATTCCAAATTACCCTCAAAATCGTATTTTGTAGTAGTAACCTTAAGGTAGCTTCACACTAACGGCGACAGCGACAAAATACGTATCAGCCGTTTCAATTTTACCTTGGTTCCTTCAATTCTAACATGAATTTGAATGTTTTACAGTACAAGATTTGACCGTGGAATGGTTCGAAGAGAAATGGCATTTACATGGAAATAAGACGCAAAGTAAATAATAGGTATGGTAATCCAAAGCTACTCTTCTTGTTTCATCCGTGTACAAACACTGGCGTTCACAATAAACACTATAACTTATTCAACACTCCTTCAAAAGAATATTTATTTATTTCCATCCATGCAATTCCGGTAAACTGAAGCAGATATTTATTTGTCCTTTCGAATTATAGAATAATAAAGATTTCTAGTTAATTCAAACCAGGATCCAAACAAAATGCAGTCTAAGGTTAAAATTTTTGTAATTAATTCCACCACACATTTCAAAACCTAGAAATTTATTCAAATACTGCTCAACATAAATTAAATATTCCATTTGAATAACATAGTTAGTTAATATTTCATATACTAAGCTATTCGTTAGAATTAAAAATGTACTTGAAAGAGACGAATGGATAAGGTTTGAAGAGTTTTAAAATTTCTGAATAACTTGAACCGTATAAAAGCGATTTTAATACCTTATGGACTACTGGTTACGAATCCATAAAAACTGCTGTTTGTAAAATATACAACACCAGGAAGGAGTCATCAGAATTAAATTAAATTTAATACACAAACGGCTTGTATTAGTACAAATAAATAAATAAATTTTCAAAGCACAAAAACAATATTAAGTGTCCGAAATCAGTATTTGGTGTAGCCACCACGCGCCTCAATAACTGCTGCTATACGACGTGGCATGGAGTGAAACAGATGTTGAATGCCTGCTTGTGGAAGGGAATTCCATATTGTTTGTATGCGCACACAAAGTTCGTCTTTTGAAGCTGTAGGACGCTGATCACGAGCGAGACCCCGACCAACCAAATCCCACACGTGCTCAGTAGGCAACATATCCGGTGAATAAGCAGGCCAAGGAAGAAGTTGCATGTGTTGGACTGAAAAAAAGTCTTGAAAATTCCTTGCAACATGTGGGCGTGCATTATCGAGTTGAAAGATAGCTCCAGGGATGCCTTGAAGGAAGGGAACAACTTCGGGCTCTAGCATTTCACGGACGTACCTGTTGCTATTCAGATTACCCTCAATTCGTAGCAGCTGAGATCGTCCATGATACGAAATCGCACCCCAGATCATAACTCCGGGTGTTCGGCCACTATGACGTACGATAACGCACTCTGGAAGACATCGTTTACCGGCATAACGTCTAACACGAATGCGGTCATCATGGTTCCACAAATTAAAGCGGGATTCGTCAGAAAAGACAACTTGTTGCCAATCAGCCCGCCAGGCTCTGTGCTCATGAGCCCACTGCAGACGCAGCCGTCGATGGTTTGGCGTGAGGGGATCCTGTATAAAGGAATCCTTGCACACAGACCACGGTGCAGCAGACGTCGGCGAATTGACGAAGCCGACATTAGTACACCTGTAGCAGTAGACCAAAGTGCTGCCAACTGCCTGGAAGAGGCTGTACGGTCATTCACCGCCATGTGGACCAGGTGTCTATCATCGCGCGCAGACGTCACCTTCCGTCGTCCACTCCCAGTTTTTCGAGCTGTCCGATGTTCGTCGGTCTACTGCTTCCAAACTCGCATCACTGTGGAACTGTTCCGCTTCACACGAGCTGCTATTGCGCGATAGCAAAATCCTACTTCACGAAGGCCGATGATTCTCCCCCGTTCAAACTCCGTAAGTTGTTGAAATTTCACCCTATTTCGTCGTTGAGGCAAACTTAGGTCTCACTAAGCGTTCGCCACTAAAAAATAACCATGCACTATTTTCAACGTCACGTTACAGCTCTCTATTTATATGCTTTTAGTATCAGTTCAGAGGGCGCTGCTCACACCATGCATGCGTAGTGGCTCTGAAACTTTACTACTTTGAATAACATCCTACAATTGACATTTGCTGCAAATTTCATTTCATTCGGATGATTCCTTCATGGTGTTGCATTTTTTACAAACAGCAGTGTATAATTCGAACTGTGCCTTCAGTTTCGTTAGAAATAAATAATTTACTGGATTTTGTTATCTAATTACTTAATGTAATACTACTATCTAACTACTTAATGTTAAAAATAATGTTTTGTTATCTAACTACTTAATGTTATAGCCCCATTAGGCCCACCCCCATAAATCCGCCACTATATAGGCGAGATAACCTTGGATTACTGACGTCCTCGGAGGTCCGAATTTGTGTGCAATTCCCGGATTTCGCTGAGAATTATAAATTGTCTGGATTTTTCACAGGAATCATCAAACCAATACAAATATTGTACTAGTTGATCGCTTTGCATACAAAAAATGGGTTAGTCGTTAACTACAATTCGGGAAATTGAGTGCGTCGTCTGATTTTTTTATTTAAAAGGTACTTTTTATTTGTAATACCGATATTTCTTGTTTAAAATTAACGTTTATTAAAACCGTTTTTCAATGTAAAAGTATTATTTATTAATACCACATCCTCTTGTTTAAAAAAACGTTTATTAAAACCGTTTTTCAATGTAAAAGTATTATTTATTAATACCACATCCTCTTGTTTAAAATAACGTTTATTAAAACCGTTTTTCAATGCAAAAGTATTATTCATTAATACCACATCCTCTTGTTTAAAATAACGTTTATTAAAACCGGTTTTCAATGTAAAAGTATTATTTATTAATACCACATCCTCTTGTTTAAAAAAACGTTTATTAAAACCGTTTTTCAATGTAAAAGTATTATTTATTAATACCACATCCTCTTGTTTAAAATAACGTTTATTAAAACCGTTTTTCAATGCAAAAGTATTATTTATTAATACCACATCCTCCTGTTTAAAATAACGTTTATTAAAACCGTTTTTCAATGTAAAAGTATTATTTATTAATACACATTTCTCTCTCTCTCCATCGAGTTTTGTTTGTACGGACTTTCCCTGAAATGTCAGGAATTATATTTGAGTTTATCACGAATTTTCATTTTTTGAACTGGTAACCCTAGATCTAACAGACGTTGAAAGAGCAATATAGTTGACACACAAAGTTTGAAGACAGTGAAAGTGTTGGTGGCCTTCAAATATAATAATTGGTAGACCATATAAAACAAAAGGATCCCAAGCCGAGCTACACTCATCTTCCGAAAAAGAAAACTTTTTAAATTAGGTAAACTTTATAAAAAAAAATTGTATTTCTAAGTTTCAGTTCATGCTAGTTTAACATTTATTTCACGTTCTTAGTTTTCATGTTAAGAATTTTCTTAAGCACTGAAAACCTTTCTGCACACCACTGTATACAAAATATGAATTTGCATATTTTATCATATTCAACATTCATCTAAATTCTTAAAGGGTAACACACTAAACAATATGTTTTAAATTTAAAGTGTAAACGGAATTAAATATGACATGCGAGTATATTTTATTTTATAAATGGAGAGCGAATGAGAGAGAAGTCTGTAGAATCAAAAAGGATTTAATAAATATTTATTTATATCTGTCTATTCTTTAGACGATTTCTTGAACAATACAGTAACAGTTTAGGAATTTTCGTTAAAAAAAGACAAGGTAGGTTTTGCATGTCTTACTGCATTAGTTTGTTTTAAAAAAAACCTCTTTACACGACAATAATCATTAACATAATCGTTCCGGTATAAAAAGTCTGAATTGGCTAATATGAATTGGCTAATATGAACTAATATGAACTGTGGTTAGAATTCTCATTCCGAGAAACTTGGAAGTGCACTCTTCTTTCCCCTTCATTATGCTTCTAAGTTCCCCTGACACTAAGTGATTCAATCGTGGTTTCGCAAGTCAAACATGTACGTGTCTGAATCAAGTAATAAAAAAGAAACAAGTACCGTTTTTCAACTCAACAAATTCACAGAATATTTTTTGGGTTCTGTTTTCATTTCCTTGTCTTCCTTTAGAAATCCTCACACCTATATTTTGCGTGTAGATTGGATTTGAATGTAAAACTATAAAGAAAATGGCGACCTGTCTCTAATGTTCCATTTCAAACGACATGGGGCGCGTGAGGTTATTGAGGTTTGGGTAGTCGAATGGCTGGAGGGGGGGGGGAGGCTTACGTTATACGTTCCGATTAAATAGGAACTCACAGAATAAATCGACTTTGGTACGAAAAAAACGAAGATTCCGCCATGAAAAAATTTTAAATGCGAAAACATAATCATCGTGGGAACTTGATAATTCTCGAATTATGTTTTTTCATTGCATTGAAAAGTTAAAAAACTTTTTAAGATCAAGCTGCTTGGGTATCAGAGTGAATATGTGAGGGGTTTTAAGTACACATAAATCAAACGGTTTGCAAAATTTTTATTCCATTTGTTCTCGGATGATGCATATCGGGGTTGCCTTAAAATGTAGTTTAACGACGTTTTCACAACGTTTGATGTTTAATCTAATAGGTGTAGATATTTTTATTGGCAAAGTGCTGAAATCGTGTAAGCCAGCCAATTGACGTCTCGTTAAAAATCACGTATCACCGCAGAAACACTACCGACACCTATATTTTGCTTGCCAGAAGGCACCTCTCATAATCAGCTGAACTACCAAGCTTCCAAGCCCAAAAAACTACTGAACCAAAGGTGATAAAGATTGACTGTCTTCTCGTCGGATCCACACTATAAGGCCCGGCGCATACATCCGGGTTTTCAACGTGCGGCGCCGCTGCCGCAACGCAAGTGCGGTCTGAGATTCATTAGATCCAATGGAGCAGTGCACACATGCCTCCAGCGACGCTAAGGCGACGCAGGTCCAACTTGCGTGCAATTTGTACCGCAATTCCCCACGGCGCCGCACATGAGGCTCCATTCTGAAGTACCTTGTTTTCATAAACAAATGGAATATAAATAATAATTAATAAATAGTTGTATTCAGTAACGTCCATTTTGTTTTAAAATATACTTTTTTTACACCAAGTAAGCGAAATAAACACGTTTTCTTCGATAGAATATTTGTCGCAAATGGCGCGAAATGAGTTCGTGCGTCATTTCACGGTTATGTGTGAATAGTTGGGCTTCGGTGCCGCAGTGGCGCCGCACGTTGAAAAACCGGATGTGTGCACCGGGCCTAAAACGGAAATTAACGGAAAGAAAAGTGGGTTCAAACAACTTTGCAAAACAAAGTTCAGAACAACATAAAAATCGTCAAATGAAGGTGAAAAAGATTACTTGGAAAAAAATACTTGGATTTTTAAAAATAAAAAGAAAAGAACACGAGTAATTGAGGTGCATCTGTCAGATGACGATGCTTAAATTAAAAATGTGCATAAGTGAATTACCTTTTTTTTTCTGCTTATAAAACAACTTCTGGAGTGGGTACTTAGATGGGAAGTTAAACGTATATTCCTGGAGGGGTTGACGAAAATTCCTGCTTTATTTCTAAGAGGTAATTCTAACACAGATAAACCATGGGTAATTTAGGTTTAATGGTTATACAGAGTGATACGAAATTTCCCAGCTAAATTTTGAAGGGTGGTATAGAAAGCATTTTTGTCAATGTATGGGGGAACTCGATATCCCAGTTGGAAGAGTTCAATAGCTTGACTGTGTGTATGTGTGTCTCACTGAAAATTACCACGAAATGGGTTCCACTAGTTTTGTTTTAAGTTGCGATATTTTTCAAGTGAAATATATATAAAAATTAAGAGCATTAATTGAAAATTAAATTAATTCAATTAAACCAATTAATAAAATTAATTATATATAAATTAAGAGAATAAAGTTTAGAAATATACATAAGAATTGAGAAAATGTTGGTCACTTATATGTGTTCATTCGTTATAAACATTCGTATATTACATGTGGACCCAAACGATTCCCTTTCCCTCAGTATGCCCCAGATGGAACCCCTCCTCTAGATGATGTAATTATGTACGGCAGAGGGTCAAAATATTCAGTCCCTGCACTTGATAATTACATCATCTAGATTTGGCAACTCTATTAAATTTTTCTTTGGAATCGCAACTAACTGAATTTCCCAATTAGTAGTTATTCGTTTATTTGAGATTAAGATCGAGAACTTGGCTTATTAACATTAGCCTATATTTGGCACATATCTGCATTTGTGCCATAAAAATCCACCATCCAATATACTTGAAGAGTTCTAGGGGCCACCTTCACATTCCAAAGAGTTTTATTATACTCAGATGCCTCCTGAGACCAACCAGAGTGCGGGGATAAGAGAACTCGAGTTTCTGAGAGAGAAGTGGAAGTTACAGTAAAATGCGCTGCCAAGGAATGTTGTCCATTGAATGGACGGTGGATAAACCGTTTATTTCTCGTCAGATGCTTTTCTGATCTAAGCCTGTACTAATGAAGAAAGTTCAGGTCTCCTGTAACTTGTGTGTGTTCTCACTTATGTCAATTGCTTGTTAACAACGATTTTCAAATAATTCAAGCTCTCGTTCTGATATATAAATCTTCATGAAGTTGTGATAGTTGCTAATACGTAATAGACAAACTTTTAATTGTGTATAAAGAAAATTATTAAATAGCAATGTCTAGATAAATTTAAAAAAAATTATAATTTCGAAATAACGTCAAATATTTTCTTTACTATTATAAAAGGAAGTGTGTGTGTCGACTGTCCTGACGAATCTATGGAACTTACAATAATGAGATTTGGAACACAGGTAATCCGAATTTTTCTTCATTTTTCTACAGCGCCCGAATTTTAAAATTTAATCTAGAACATTTTAAAATTAATTTATTGGAATTTAATTATTATTGTTTTCCTTAGTATAAAGAAACAACAGTATAAAGAAATGATAGATTCTAAATTTACTTTTTCTGTTTCCGTTCGATTTTGCGTAGGAACGATATCAGAGGACGAACAAAACAAACAAAGTTTTAACTGGATTTGTGTAGTTCTTTTTTTTCTATCTCCTAGATAGTTAAAGATAGATTGAAATTTTCAACGAATTTGAAATCTGCGGAAAATTCTACATAAAATCGATATCTATTACATTTGATTTTCTTTTAAAAATAACTTGTAAATTGAGTATCTTTCACATTTTTGTAATCGTCGACCAACCGGTCTCTAATGGTTAAGGTGTTGGTCTCGGGATCGGAAGGTTCACGGTTCGAATCCGGGGTCAGAGCATGGATATAAATTGTGCTGACCTATGTTAGGAGCAATGATGGCCGCCCATTGGGTGCTCCTTCACAAGTGGCCATCACTTCCAACCATTACACAGTATATGGATTGAATTCCAATAATATGCGGTCATATGAAAAAAAAAAATACATTTTCGTAATGTTTATTGTGATGCCACACCTATTGTATCTCTACGCAATTAAATGGGAATGAGTAGCAATCAGCGGGTTTGGCGAGCAGTGGTCACACCAGACTCCACGAAAAGTCTGTTAAGCTTCGGTTTCCTAAGAAAGCGTAGCCGTGATCTAGCGGCCGTGATGTATCGGTGGGTGACGTCACTAAAACGTTGTTTATACTAACACATAGTGTTGGTTTCCTAGAGAGCGTTGTTTGTGAGCGTAACGAAAATGATCGGAGCCGCCATTTCCATGACTGTCGTCAAACAGTTGGAGAACGTTTTTTTCTCTTGTAGCGGCCAGATTTCCTTTCCTGCTCCAAACGATTCGCGCGGAGAGGAGAAAAATAAATAAACATTTTTGACTGCCATTGATTAATTCGTTTTTGTAAAATCGGGATCGTTAAACACAGAATAAAAATTTCAACGGATTTGAAATCTGCGGAAAATTTGACACCAGATCGATACCTTAAATGTGATTTTCTTTAAATAAATAATTAATTATTTAATAAATAATTAACTAATCAAATGGTACATAATTGAATAATAAAACTGTTTTTGATATAGATCTGGCGTAGAAATTTACGCTGATTTGAAATCTGTTGAAATTTTCACTCTACCTTCAACGATCCCGAAGTTAGAAACTTTGGACTAGAGAATAAAAAACCACTTAGTTTTGTTTCTCGAATAAAATAAACCACGACAGCCGTCTGTGTTGCCCATTCTCCAACGTATTCTGTCCGTCTAAGTTGACACCTCGGGATCTTTGTTTAGACGGCCGTCTAGTTATGCCCGCGGCATCATGACGTATCACGGCTGTTAGAAAACGGCTCCACTTTCTTAGGAAACCAAAGCTTTACGGGCAAGGGCAAGGACAATTTTACATTAGATCGATACCTTATACATTTGAGTTTCTTTTAATTAATTTTTCAGTTGAATGTTAGAGATTTTGACGTCACACCGATTGGATCTCTTCGCAATTCGAATTTGGCCGCATTTGACAATGACAAGGCCATCACGGCGTTGAACGTGGTGTTGGTTTGCACCGGGGGTTTGCGGGCAGTGGTCCCACCTGACCCTACGAAAAGAATTGTCACGGGCAACGCCGGCCTCGTAGTGGCTAGTATATGAGCCGTTTAAAGCCAAAGTGGTGTAAATCCATTAAATATTGTTGCGAGATAAAGAGTTGATAGTTGAATAGCAGCTATATAGCTTCATTGACTGCATAATCGTGCTGCCGTGTTGTTATTTGGGGAATAAGGAGTTACACCACCTTTCCTATCATAATTAGTTACCCTACAATAATGGACCGGACAGCAAGATGTGATGGTATAAGGGAAAGAATACATGCTTTAATAGGGGGATGGTCCCCACGTGCTGCTATTACACTAGCAACCCTTCAAGGCATACTTTAAACAAGGATTTGATACACAGCGATTGGTATTTGTGTCCATTACTGCTGCAAGAATGTCGCCAGCTCAGATGTAGATTTCCGACGTGGTTCCCTGGTCCGTTAGCGTCGCTCTAACTCATCCCACAAAAGTTCTATGGGGTTTAGGTCGGGACTCTGAGTAGGCCAGGGAAGATGTTTTACATCTATATCTTGATACCATTGCTTGACAGAGGCTGGAGCGTTGTCATTACATAAAATTGCCATAGCGTTGGAAGAACCTGACTGTCTAAAATGTTCATGTAAGCGTCGGCGTTTAATTTACCATGAACAACATGCATAGACCCCAGGCCATACCAGGAAAAACACCCCCAAACATGTACACCACCACCGAACTTGACAGTTGGAACTATGCATTCGGGTATCAGACGTTCCGCCTGGCATTCGACAAACCCAATTTAAACAAAAGTTGCTTTCATAATCTTGCAATAATTATAAAATAATTACTTATACTCAGAATCTGGCAGAGAAATAATATTTATTTTTTACTCTTTGAATTGAAGAATATTTCCAGGGAATAAAATACGAAATAATAAAAATCTGTTGAAAATAAATGTCAGAGCGACCGAGCGATGTCTAATTTGATAGACAATGTGTACAGTAGTGGCCAAGAACAGAGGGACACTGCATACTTAAATTGGACACGCACATTTATTTTCACAATATAATACAAAGTTTTACCGTTCGGTGCAAAAACACGTCTTACTCCTGTCACGTCTACAACTAATCTAACCTTATTCACGTTCTTATTCCGAACAATACCAAGATTACATGTTCTTGATCGTTTCAGAACACAGACACTCTCATACATCAATGTTCGTCTACTAGAGCAGTTGCACAAGAACGACTGTTCTTATCACTAGGGCAACTTTTTTGGTGCAGTAAAAATGAGAAAAGTTGCATTTCTCATTCCCTAAAGTTGCATTTATTTTTGATTCACTAAAATCTAAAAAAAAAAAAAATTATTAGAAAAAATTAAAAAATTAAAAATTCATTTGTACATTATTAAATACAGAAGAACGTTGATGTCGCTGAATGATCAATCCTTAGTCAGTAATATCTTTAACATTGAAAAACTGCGCTCAACAGAGACTGATGTTGCCTGACATTGTTGCATTGGACTTTTTCTGTAAATGTGAAACAAGTGTCCTACTCAAGTAGCTTGGAGCAATCTCGGATAAAGCACCTTGAGTGTGATTCCAGGCACAGTCATATAATATGCTATATGGGATAGCAGAAGCGCAAAATCCTTTCGCTCAACATTCAGAGATTTTAAAACGTCATCTACAAGGAAACAACATATTGATGATCGAAACTCACCTCTAAAACTCTGCAGTCGATTACGCACGTTTGCTCTGGATTATCATGAGTGCCAACCGATGTGTTAAAGTACTTCTTGCTTTTTATTTCACTTTCGTCTGTTGGGGCGAATGCATTCTTTCCATGAACTTCTTATTTGATCCGCAATACTTCGGCCTTCGCAAGATCAGACACACGTGATTGAAGGGTTGATTCACAGGGCAAAAAATTAAATAGTAATTTCATATTAATTAATTTTAAGCTAAATTGTAAAAAGTTGCATTTATGTAGAAAGTTGCATTTATGTTGCGGTTATAACTCACTTACAATATACACCCCATTCAGGTGGAATTTTGGTTTTAGTACTTTACATAAAGCGTAGAACGTGTGAAAAAAAGTTGCATTTGTTGCAAAAAGTTGCCCTACTTATAACTTATCTGCGTTCGTAATCACCTGTCGTTGCAATAAAGGAAATAAATACTGTTCGATGTGTTAACTTTTGTTTTCGTCATTTTCGTCACTCGCGCAACGAATATCAACTATCATTTTAACTTTATTTTGTTTGAGGTTGCGTGCTGCTTCACCAATATTAGGCAGAGATAACTAAAAATTATAAGTATCCGTGTTAAGTTGACACCTTCCTGATTGTTTAGGAGACGCTAATCCTCTTAAGTTCAGTTGGTGTTGGTTCAGTCTACACCATAAGGAGCATGATTAAAATTTTAATTACGTTTTCAAATTGACTAATATTTATTCATGCGGTAGCCTAGATTTAGAGATTTATAATTGAAACATTCGGTTACTTAAACTTGCGAATTATGCTTTAGAAGCTCCTACTTAGACATCAATGTGTGTACAGTAATGTTTTTGTTTACCTGGATAAAAAGGCAGTGTTACCAAAATATTGCAGTCTGTAGAGGCAAGACAACATCCAGGTAACGGCTCATAACCTGCAAAGTAAAAAAAAAAAAAAAAACCAGATACAGCTTCACTCTGGTTTATGAGCGGTGGCAACGTCCTTGGCGATTTTTTGGTACACTTCTATTAGCGAGTTACGGTAGATTAAGGTAACCCATCTGTCTTTACTGTTATTGGGGTTTTCATGGCAACCTTAGCAAACGGTAACTTTCAATTTTCATTTTAAATATTCAAGTTCTTTCAAAATCCGTTAAAATCGTTTGATTTCATTGGTTTGTTTGAAATTTTTTTCTTTGCTTCTAGTGGTTATTTTGATCTTAAAATATTCTTTGATTGCATTGGTCCTTTTACATTTTTTTCTCTTATATCATTGGTTAATTTATTTGTATTTCTACGGTTGTGGAATTTTTATTTTACTATATTTTTCACAAAACGTTTAAGAGTTTTTTTTTTGGCATTTGTAGAATTTTTGTTTTTTATTTTTTCTCGGATCAGTTCTGACGTTGTTGTTGTTTCTTATGCCTACACTGGCAGACCAAAGGAGATCCAGGTCCGTCGAAGACGGCAAGAGGCGAGAGGGGGGGGGGATGCGGCTTCCATGCAAATGAGCCCCATTGGGAGGAAGTCCGACTTAGCTCGAATTTTTAGCCAACAGATGGCAGCACATCGACACATCTCGTTTTTACGGAGAGGTCACATTTTCACTACATTCAATCATACTCCGGCACACGGTTGTAATTTTGATCTAAACCAGAGACCAACTAATCCCTGGTTCGGCACCACCAGAGGTATTGATTTATTATGGGAACATGGAGGACTTTGTGACCACGACAGATTTTTCGTGCACCAGTCACCTTTAGCGTACACAGGAGTTTTCGGTTAGCTGGGATCGAACTCATGATCAGTTAGTCACGAGCTCGATGCCTTACCGACCAGGCCACCCGGCCCTAGTTCTGACGTATCAGGTTGTATTATTTCTTGTTTTTTTTTTCTTTTAAAAATCTTTTTATTTTCAAACAGCCTACTGTATTTAGTGTAATTGATAGTTTTCAGGGTATTCTTAACCAACATTCGTAGCTTAATTTTCTGCTGGTTGACAAATGTGTTTAAGCTTACTACTTTTTGCGAAAGTTTTTTAAAAATATACATTTTAAACGATCTCAAATGTGTTTTCGATCTTTCGTTTTCCGTTGTAAAAAGAAAAATATTTTTGAAATAATTCTAATAACTTTAAAAGTTCGCAAAAAAAAAAAAAAAAAAAAACCGCTAAGGCCGTTGCCACCCTCATAAACGTAGACTGTAGCTGTACCAAACCATGCGGTGACGTCAGATGCTTGGTTCTTCGGAATAGCCTTTTAATTGACCACCAATGGCAACGGTTCTTTGTGTTCTGACGTTCCGATGGAAGCTTCAAAAATTCTTACGAGCCACGAACTTGTGCAAAAATTAAGAACAAAAAGAAAGAATCTGCGTTTTGAGTTTTAGATTCCTTCTAGCTCTATGCCACGTAGGCTTCGGACAATGGGACTGTGGAATTACATTGCATTCTTGTTCATGTAAATGAGCTAAATGTTATAGTAAAACAAGTTTTATCCATTCTGATGTTATGTCTACATGTTTTCATTACTTACGCAAAACTGGCGTGTTTACAAACTAGGAATGCGACATCGATGTCGATGTTTTCAAAACATCGATGTTTTAAAAAAAACATCAATGTATTTAACATCGATGTATTGGGGTCGATGTTTTTGTAACATCGATGTTTATACTTGTCGATGTTTTATTTTTAAATGAAAAAAGTACCGTTATAAAAATTTTAAAAATAACCAAGTAGCATAATTTTTATAATCAGCAAATTGAACATACTTTTAGACCAAAGTGACCAAGGATGAAGGGTCGGAAGAGTAGAGATGCAACATCGATGTTGATGTTTTCTAAACATTGATGTTTCAGAAAAAAACATCGTTCTATTGGAGCCGATATCGCATCACTAGTTGCTAAACCAGTTTTAAGAAATGGGGAAACAAGTTTAAATACACTGAACTTTAAAAACATCGATGATTTGGGGGCGATGTATTGTCAACACCGATGTTTTAATTTTGGACATCGATGTTTTGCTGTCGATATCGCATCAATAGTTGCTAAACCAGTTTTAAGAAATGGGGAAAAAAGTTTAAATTCACTGAATTTTAAAAACATCGATGTTTTTGAGTCGATGTATTATCAACATCGATGTTTTAATTTTGAACATTGATGTTTCAAAACATCGATGTTTTGCTATCAATGTCGCATCCCTAGTACAAACATACCGCCAGAAGTGTCTCAGTTGCAATGAATTAAAACAACCCTCTGAGCGTCACTAGATTTTTGAGTGTAGTGCAGTTTTGCTTTTATGCCACACCACATATAATGATTAAATTACGACATTTTGCTTTGAAAGGATCGTTGGAAAAGGAGATCAAAATTGGGTAGAAGTCATACTAGGAAGTCTTCCGTTATAAGGTGGAATTATGCAAGGGAACCCCTCAGATGCTTAAGCTGTTGTTTGTATCTTTATCTAATAAGACAGTGCTCCCCAACCTTTTTATCGCCGCGGACCGGATCAACATTTGATAATTTAAACGCGGCCCGCTGGCTGAACGCTAAATCAATGTAAACCCTGAGCGTGTTTCTTTGCAAAGAGACGGTTTCATCTGGGGGTAATAGGAGACAGTGACATCCGAAGTGTGTTGCTTATGTCCAGTTTATTCCTTTGTTTTGTTTTGGTTGCTGTCACTGCAGAAAACCCCGCTTCAAACAGATAGGTTGTCGGAAATGGCAATAGGGATTTAAATGCTGTGGTGGAAATCTCAGGGTATTCCGCCAACACTTTAATCCAGAACACCGGCAGAGTTGTTGTCTCCAACGTAGTTTCAATGCCGTCTTCATTTGCAATCTCCAGCAGTTGATCTTCTTGCACAGACATGCTAAATTCGCCTGATTTGTTGACAAATGGGTCGCGAATCTATTCCTTACTAGTTCGTGGGTCTTTTGTGGTTGGAAAGTAGCGCTCGAACTCTTTTAAAAGCCAAGACAGGTGATCGTGCACCAACTGGGAGAATGAATGTTTAGGCTCAGTCTCGCCTAAAATCCCCGCTAATGTCTGAAACATGTCCAAAATGTCTCTGTTCACGCGCCGACCCCACTACTTCAGTTTGGGTTTAAATGCAGCTACTTTGTCTGGCAACTTGAAAACAGTTGTCACATTTGTCAAAATTAGAAAATAGAGACATACAGAATTCAGAAATCATAATTGAAGCTCTAGTAACAGAACAAATTTCAAGTTCTGATTTACCGCCTCCTAATTCGAGTTGACATTTCATGGATAAGAACCGCACAAACCCGAGAGAAATACACCACAATAAATAAAATGGAAATAATTCCTTAATGGAATTAGTTCCTTTGGCGGCCCGGTACCATTTGATTCACGGACCGGTACCGGTCCGCGGCCCGGGGGTTGGGGACCACTGTAATAAGATATCTACGATTCGTTCATACAATGGTCAATGATTCTTATTTGTGCTTAAATCCACAGCGCTTTCTCTGAACTGATCGAAATATATGATTCAAAAATTATTAGGATAAATATACGAAAAAGTATGATAAATCGAAATCTATATAAATAAGAATGGAGTGCTTAGTTGTATATTGAATATTTTCAACCCATTTCAAGTTTCCTGTCCCTTTAAGGCACTTCTGAAGCAAAATCCGTCTCTTGGGCTTTGGTATCTTTTTATCTGCCTCTATGTGTGTGTCCATGCTATGCATGTGCCCATGCTGCATATATTTTCATGAAACTTTGCATACTGTTAGTCCTTACTTTTATTTAGTGATTGAATATGGCTGCGTAAATCTGTCTGTCCATCTTCTAGTTCTATGTCTGATTTTCTGTCTGTATTTGTTTATACAGGTGTATCACATGAATTTTATTCCATAAATTTGAATACAATATTCTTTTTTTGATACATTGTATTTTTTGTGAATGCAATATTAAACTTTCTTTCTTATACTTATTTATATAAGTTTCATGATAAAACATCTGAGTGAGCATACTTAAATCAATCAGAATTTGGTAGTTTTGGAAAATCTGGAATGCATATTGAGCATTGCGATTACTTTAATTGTTTTACCAGTACTGCTGAAAAAGCAATTATTTTCCCTAAAATTGTACTTTTATGGAATTTCAGTTCTGATACTTCTGTATTTCGAGTCTTATTTTTTTTCTTTGAGCAATGTAAACGATTTTCGAATATTTTGGGCCGACGACATTTTTAAACGAACCCGAACGAAAGGAAAACTCGATTAGTTGATCACGTGCTGTAATTTTTTTTTGTCCTCAATTAATTTTATGCTCCTAGATTTTGTGCACTTTTTAGTTAGAAGTTGTGGCAACTGTGCAAGATCAAGAGATAAAAAATAATTGCGAATTGATATCATATTGGAAAAACCTTTTTCTCGAAATTTTTTATTTTGTTTTATTTTGTTGCCTTTTTTTGTTTTCTGCTTTAAATATTTATTATTCGATAAATTGCAATTCTTTTTCATCATCACCACCACATAGTATTCGACTTAAAGTGATAGGTAAGTCAGAAGTTTAAATAACAACTTCCTATTTACTTAAGTTAAAAGATTATTGAAAACTATGATTTTCTTTTAAAATCGATTTACCATTTTTTAAAAAATGGTAAAAGGTTACCTTTGCATTTCGGTACTAAAGACAATCAATTTTGAAACAAGTTCTTTTATTATTAGACCACAAAATGTAATTTTTAAGAAAAATATATTCGATCTAAGAAACACTTTGTGACGAATATCTTTATCAAATTAATTTGTCACCCTTCCCTTAATCATGGCGAAATTCGACAATGTCGTATACCTGATGTAAGAGTGCCAAAAAAAAATACTGTTGCGTTGACTTTGAGTGAGAGAAATCTCCGTAGATTCGTCAGGTTTATTAATTGAGTTGAACGGTGAAACGAAGTTAAAAAAGAAAATTCCAAATCCTCCTCAAAATCATCTTTTGTAGAAGTAATCTTAGTGTTACACACATCGTCACGAATTAAGATCATTAAAATAACCTTTTTCACGAAATCTTTTATTTTGTTTTATTTCGCTGTCATCTTTTGTTTTTTTATTTAAATATTTATTATTTTAATAAATTGTATTTCCAGTTATTTCGCTGTTTTCTTTTGTTTTTTGTTTTAAACATTTATTATTTTGATCAATTTTATTTCCTATTATTTCGCTGTTTTCTGTCGTTTTCTGTTTTAAATATTCCTTAGAAATTGCATTTTATTTTCATCACTCTCAATACCACCGCAAAGTATTCGACTTAAAGTGGCAGGTAAGTCAGAATAAAGCAAATTTTAATTGTAATTATGCCGCTATTGAAATAATAAAGCCGTTATTGAAAGAATAAAAGTGAAAAAAAATCAGTTCTAGAACTTTTCAAACTTATTCTTCCATTCTCTCCTGTGTTCCTGTCGGGAAACAAAACAAAAAAAAAACGCCTTTTATGGAGAAAGATTGGATGGTTATGGCTATCTGTGTGGCACTGAGACAACATGTCCCTTGATGTCTTTACAACAAGGTGGTCTTGCTGTCGGATTCCAGAGCTGCTATTCAGGCTATTGGGTCAAATGAAGTACCTATCTCTAAGAATATCTTAGAATGTCAAATCCTCCTTGAGAGATTGAGTACAGAGAGATTTAGTACATCATTATCCAGTGGACCCCCTGGTTACTGTGACATTTTTGGTAATGAGCAGGCAGATATGTTGGCTAAGAAGGGCACACAGATTGATCAACAGTCAAACACAAACTACTCATTCCATTCCATAAAACTTTACATTAAAAACCAAATGAGATTTACATGGAAAGTGGATCTCACTTTCCGTATTTCTTCGAAGAGTTGGAGGAACATCTTGGGCCAAAACTGTCTGTCGAGTCATTTATACCGCATTGGCATTTACGACAGCCCAAATTGCCCGCTCTGTGGAAAGGACGAGGTTATGGACAAGTACCACATCCAAGGATGCTCAGCTCTGCGTGGAGGCTCCGAGGTGGAAAGATATTGGAGTGCTAGAGCCCTGCTGATGGAGACATTGACTTTATTCTCTTACTGTTCTTGTGTTCCTTGTTTGGGATGTTTTGCAAGATGTTTGTCATACTCTCTTGCCATTAGAAATATAAAAAATAAAAGTTTTCAAGCATGAAAAAATTCTTTGCAATAATGACAGAAGATGGCGAAATTCGACAATGTCGCATGACTGATGCAAGAGTGCCACAAGTAAAACAATATTGTTTTATTGACTATGAGTTCGAAAGCACTCACCGTAAATCGCCATTTTTATTAATTGTATGTAACATGAAAAGAAAGAAAGGAAATTCCAAATCTCCCTCAAAATCATCTTTTGTAGTAGTAATCTTAGCGTCACCTGTCAATGTGCTTGTATGTAAAATGTATTATATCGATGGATATGCATGTGTAGGATTTATGTCCAAATGTACAAGTTATACAGGGTGGTCCCGAATTCATGGTACAAACTTTAATGGTAGGTACAGGACATTGTAACAATGATTTATTGTATAGGAATGTATAGTCGCAAGTGACGCGGTGAGGCGAAAACAGGGGAAATAACGGCCGAAAGGAAAAAAAAAGATTTTATTGAAAGCGTTGTTGACAAGTGTCATGTTTACAGTAATTGTTCAAAATTGCGTCCACCAGTATCGATACATGCTTGACAGCGTCGGTGGAGCGATTGGCGTACACGTTCAAAGATGCCTGGTATTTCACGCACACCTGCAGCAGCTACAGATAAGCGAGCGACGATATCCTCATCTGAGTCAACTGGAGTCTCATAAACAAGATGCTTTAGATGTCCCCATAAAAAGTAATCGAGGCTCGATAAATCGGGAGATCGGGGTGGCCAAGGGACTGGTCCACCACGCCCAATCCATCGAGTACCAAACGTGGCATTCAGGTAATTCCGTACATCAATGCTGAAGTGTGCTGGCGCCCCATCGTGCTGAAACCACATGCGGTTACGAATGGCGATCGGAACATCATGCAGCAGTTGTGGTAACACTTCTTTCAGAAAAATAAGATAGCTTCCGCCAGTGAGCCGCGTGGGTAGTAAGTATGGGCCAATCAAAAAGTCGTTCACAATACCAGCCCACACATTAATACTGAAACGTTGTTGAAACGCATGTCGACGCGTTGCATGTGGATTATCGGTTGCCCACACATGGGAATTGTGCGCATTAAAGACACCCTCGCGTGAAAATGTCGCTTCATCTGTAAATAGCACATAATCTACGAAATCCGGCTGCAACGCACATTGCTGCATCACCCACAGGCAGAAGTTCACGCGGCAAGGATAATCTGCCGGATTCAATGCTTGTACTTTCTGAAAATGGAAGGGGTGTAAGCGATTTTCGTTTAACACTCTGCATACAGTCTGATGACTCACACCTACGTCACGCGCAACAGTTCTTGTGCTTGACTCGGGTCTATCAGCCACAATGTTCAAGATGCTTTCTTCCAGCCTTGGAGTGCGTACAGCTCTTACTCGACCAGCGCCATGTCTGTTGACGTCGAACGCACCTGTTTCACAAAGTTGACGATGTAACCGTTGAAAAATTCTATGATCCGGCATTCGTCGATCAGGATACTCCGCGCGATACATTCGTAACGCAGCTCTGCCGTTACCATTTGCACGGCCGTACATGTAATGCATGTCTGCTTTTTCTGCATACGTAAAGTCACCCATCGTCTACGGCAGCACAATTGTGAATGGCGCTTTTCCCTACTGCGATGCATCATGTTCAACAGCGGCTAGACATCTACTGCCCTCTACCGGCAATGATACCAACCGATCACTCCATTTCTCTTTCCTTTTATTTCCCCTGTTTACGCCTCACCGCGTCACTTGCGACTATACATTCCTATACAATAAATCATTGTTACAATGTCCTGTACCTACCATTAAAGTTTGTACCATGAATTCGGGACCACCCTGTATAAAGATGTCGAAAAGGTGTTAAAATATTTTTTTAATCTAACAAAAGACAAAAGTGATTATATCTTATAATTTCTTCAATCTAGAGTTTACCAATTCATACCAAGTAAGGTTGGGTAGTTTTGCTCTAGGAATATATAAAGTAGACAGACAATTTAGGAATGAAGCAAAGTTGGTGTCTATTCTATAGAAATCAACACCGATTGACCAATCCTCACCATATTTGGTATACATATTTTCTGAAATCTTGTGGGAAGGATAGACTGTATATTAACCACCGTTCGGGGTTTTTGTCCTGGGTTTGCAGAGGAGTCTAAAAAAAAATTCGAAATCCCCATAGGAATAACATTGATTATTATTAGATCACAATTTGACCAATCCACTTATTTGGTATAGAATCGTGCGGGAAAAATAGGCAATATAGTAACTCCCGTTTGGAATTTGTCTTGAAACTGCAGATGGGACTGTTGACAAATCAAAATCTCCATAGGATTAAGATTGAGTAATATGAATATCAATTTTAACTCATTCAACTCGATAAGCGTCGGTTATTTTGCTAGTAGTAAAAACATAAATAAGCAATAGTAAGTAATATTAATAGAAAATCAACAACAAATAAAGATTCACATTTTGAGAAAAAATGAGAATTAATTTATGAAGAGGACGAAATTTTTCGATGAAATCCCCTGTGCTTGTGTGCGCAGCACTTAAAAAGATCACTTAAACGATTACCACAAATGTGCAGAAAAGCTCAAAATACTTTAAGCTACTCCCACTTCACTCCCCTTGATAAAGTAGGTAGGTTAATTCAAGTTTTCTTTTGATTTCCATTTATTTTAATTTTATTAACACTTATCCTAATATTTTTGCTTCTTCCTATTTTTCATCACTGAAGCTCCAAAGTCTGATAAATTAGTTAAGTGAAATAATGTATAAAAACATTTATAAAAGCAAAAGTAAGAAATGCTTTTAAACTGTCTCTCCATAATGCAAGTTGGACTCTATAAAGTAGAATGATATTCTCGTGTAGCGATTGTCAACCTTTTTCATCGCATGGATCTAATTACTAAAAGTTAGCGGCACACCCAGAAGTGTATTACATAATTTTCCGATCTGACAAAACATGTATAATTTCGATTGTTTTACAAAAATAATGTTAATTATTTACATCTTTTTGTTCCAAAGTGACTTTCAAAATATCTTTGTAAGACTATTTATGCATACTTAGTAACAAAAAATTATACTCAAACTTATTATTTTTTTATGCATGAATGTGTCCTCTAATTTTTGATGAAGACGTATGAGCTTGACGCTGTTGCAAAATGTCTTTCGTGCGAGGTCTAATTTTATACATCAGACTAGCTGAATAAATACGTTGCTCGGGTTGAAATAGTTAAATATTGATAGAAAAGTGAAGTAAAATATCATTTTTCTTGCATAGAAAAATGCAATCTCCTAAGTTGTAAGGAAAATACTTTTAAACTTTATTTAAACTTTTTCTTAGCGTCTACAATTTATTTCGGATGAAAATATGTACATTTAATTCCTGAATAATATATTGCAATTTGCAAAAGACTAAGACACACACAAACAAGAACGAAATTCCGTTGAAAAAATGCAGAATACTGAAAAACGAAAGATGTGCAAAGTGTCGAATTCCTCTCGACTTCCTGAGCTAAAATAGAACAATTCGAAAAGAGACATTACAAAAATATTGACAAAGACGATAATGATTCATGATTTATGAAATTTCAAAAGACATTAGAAAAATATTGATAGAAACGATAATGATTTGTGAAATTTAGTAATGTTCAAATATGACGACGACATTTTCATGTGTTAAGTTTATTGTAGAACGTGTTTCCTTGTCAATATTCATTTATTGCACAAAAACCAACTTAAGATTTCAAAATTGGGGCTTCGAAGGCACTTTAGGACTACCTGTGTACCAATTTTCACTGACGTAAGTGCAATAGATTGGTCTGAAGACAGGAAGTAATTGCCTATGTTTTCCGCAGTTTTCTTAATTAAGTGTTGGTGTTTATTGGTCAAACGGAGGAGATTTGCACAGAAAATATACACACATACCTACATCCTTTTCTTATAGTGCTGGCAGTGGAAAACCATTTAGATTTTTACGACATTCTGTTGAGAGTTTTTCTATAGGAGAAGATTATGACAGTCACAGTCTCGTCTAGTACTTTTTTTAACTCGGGTTTCAATGATTTTGATGCCAGTGCTTTTCTGTAAAGAAAACATTCAGCAAAAATCATTTCAGGATTATTTTTTCAGACATTACAACGAATCCTTTTACATCCCCTGACAAAGAGCAGGCGCCATTCGTACAGTTGTAATGTAATTTAAGACAAATTATGATAGTTAAAGTTACTATAACAGCATAAAAAAGTATCTTAGTTATTTCTGGGAATGGTCATAATATCTTCCTTATACATACCGAATGATGAAAGTTGAGAATTTCCAATGCCATCAATTGATTTAGTATTTAGTTGAATAGAAACGTACTTTAACTTGAGGTAACACTTTCAACTCAACATCTTGAGACAAATCTTGAATAAGAGGACAAATGGTGTTAACATTGTGTAACCTTGAAACACGATTTCTATGGTATTAACAAATTTGCCGCAGGCTGGAAAAGTTAGAAATTCTGCGATTGGGTGAAATTTCGTTTTTGGCAACATTTTCCTGCGATTGCATAACCTGTTTCCTACTACTTTTTGATATCGTCACATAAATGTAGTCCGTACTTTTGATTGATTATTACCCTGAAATGATTTGTGAGCACTATGAGAGTGCAAGGGGTTGGTAAAACAAAAGAAAATTTATGCATACATTTTATTAAAAATCTGTAAATTTAAATTTAAATAAGTCACGTGTGGTGAAAGAAAAGAGTACAACAGGTAGAGCAGTAAACAGAAGTTACTGAGTAAATAAAAAGGAAATTAATAGGAAAAACGAGCTTTTGGGAGTGAAAACATCGACCTTATAATCGACCGTGAGGGGATTTACGTAAGATTTCAAAAGACTAAGAATCCACTTGAGCCAATTGTTTAAGCTCAGTTTAGTGTTATTTATTAAGCACCCTGAACAATCAGTTCACTCAATCGATAAAGTCTTTTATAATCCTGACCAAAGGTCGGCAAATTGTTTTGGAAAGGGCCAGATCGTAAAAATTTTAGGCTCGGAGGGCCATTTTGCAAACTTGCAGATATTTATAATAGTAATTATACTTTCATAGAGCAACAAAAAATACAGGTTTTAACTTTTTGTTATTAGATGTGATGTACATTTATTAGGAAGTGGTATTTTTACACAATATTTATACACATTTTGCTTACACTTACGAAATAAACGAATAAGATGGATCTATTAATAAACGTATTAAAGAACAGGTTAAATTTTGTACTTATACGATGAATTTAAATGTTTTTATTGAGATAATATTTCATCATACCGGAGTTCGAAGTTGGTACTTTCTATCATTAAAGCTGGCTGCAAATGTTCATCTGTTAATAATGATCTGTATTGCGCGTAGGGATTGCAATTCGACTGCCTTATTGACACTTATCCGCCTGGATCCGACCGCATCCGGCCGGATTGGTACTTTGTTAATAAGTCTTTCTAACCAGTATGTATTTTTCCAAAATCGGCTGAGTGAAAGTAGGTAAAAAGGATATTGTTCCAAATAGACGAACAAAACGCTTTTTTTAGCATTAGAAAATCAACTTTATTAATAATTTTCTATAGATAGGAAATCAATCAATAACAATTAATCATAGCAACTACTTATACTATTAGTAGTAAGTATTAAACGATTGATGATGATCAGTCTTACTAGTTTCCACACCAAAAACATCAGTTTATTTTATACTTGGTACTTTTCTATTTATCTAAAATTAAGTAGTCTCTACCTCTAATGTCGTTGAGCAAATGACATAAATTGTACCTAACCTTGTCTCATACTAACATAAAAAACTAATATTTGGCAGTTTTTGGTCAACAAAACAAAAAAGGGAACTCTTAATTCTTGTTAATTGCTTAAATCAAAGTTATGTAGTAATGAAAATTACTTTTGAGTTTGAAAAAACGATCTAAAGAAGCAAATTGTATTAACTGTGGTCATACCACAACCTACTTCTCAATGAACTGCAAATATAACCAGCGGACGAGAAGGCCCTCTCAGTATCAACACTAGTTGGTTAAACCGTCATTAAGTAGTCGTACATAATATACAAATATTTTCCTTTTACTCCATTTCATATGAAGTCATTTCTTTCTTCAGTATTTTTCCCAAATCTGTTTATTTTCTTATGTTTGTTATTTTGCAATATTCTTCATTTTCTTGCAGAATTTGCTTTTCTAATTACTCTTTATTAAAAAAAAAATTATTATTAAAATTACTGATTCCGTTGCAAATTGTACTGTTAGCGTTTTCTTGACTTCCGTGAGGATATGTGTGCCTGTAGTTGTTCCATGCGGACTATTCATAGAAGCTATGCGGACTATTCATAGAAGCTAATTCTTCAATCACCCCAAACTCAGTATCGACCCCTCGAATAAACAGCAGTAATTGGTCCTTTAATTGACTTTTGATGTGGCTCCCGATGTCCGCAACGCTTCCAACAGTTGTTCTCGCGGAAAGACTGACAGATCAAAACAAATCCATTTTATCTGGGCCCATTTCTTCGTCTACCACAAGCAAACATGATTTAATTACTTCACCATCAGTAATTTCCTTTCGTGGCTATAAAGGAGCTATGCGTAAGCTGACTTAGTTATTGCTTTATTATCAGTTTTACTTTTACGAATAAATTGCGTTGTGATGAAGAATTCCATTTCAAAACTTTCCAATTTTAGCGATCTTTGATTTTCTGTGAGTTTTGAATATTGTGTCGCGTGCTTAATTTGGTAATGGCCAGATATATTGTACTCTTTTCGCACAGCTAATATGTCGTTACACATAATACTTTGTCATTTAATTCTATGACAAAATAATTCATACTCCATTCTGCCTTAAAAGCACGACATTCGAAGTCCACTTTCCTCTTCTTGTCTTATCGTGAAAGGGACATGGCAACGGTGAGTAATAAATGAAATGAAAGGAATAAAATATCGCGAAGCGCCGTGACAGACAATACCATGTACGCCGCTAAAGCAAAACTGAGAGAACTGGCAACACTTGTACTACATCAACGGCAGACGATAAAATATGAATATACGACTCCAGTAGCGCCACTTGCTGTCATTACTTACAACTTATCAATTCGACTATCAGCCGTTGCTTTACAGCGTTAAATTGGATTTATTTTCTAAAAAAACCTGATTAAAAACAGGTGGCAGACCGAATTTGGTCCGCGAGCCGTAGTTTGTCGACCCCTGATCCAAACCACCCAGCCACTAACAAGAGGTTGAGGCAGGACAAAGGTTGACCGGCAATCAATTATTTGTCTCACATTAGATTCATACTTTATCCTTCAGCCACGTGACAGATCTTCAAACCGAGCGACCAGGAGAAATAGTATGAAGCTGCTCGCACACGATTCGGATATTGCATTAGAAGGAGTAACAGCCGATCATTAATCACACAGAAAATCTACAACTATTTAACCTAACCTAACTCATAATATGATCACCAGAAGAGTGACTAGAGTCCCCACTTCAAGAAGCCGACCCAACACACTTACCAAAATTAAAAACCAAACTGTTAAAAAGAAATATATCTATCTCAATTTAAACCGTTTCCTTAAGGCACATCGGGTGAAAATAGCTGATCTAGTGTCCTAAAATTATTGGGTGGATAGTAAGTGAGCTAGCTGTCTAAGTAACTAAGAGTGTCTATCAATACATTCCGATTTGATTCCTCAATGCATGACTAAGATCCTCACTCAAACATAGTTGACTGAGAGAGGAGACATATACTAGTCAATTACTATTGAGTAATCTTAGTATTAACAAGGGATCAACTAGAGAAGATATTAAACTTACTAAACAGTTCGTTCTGCGGTTGACTGCATATCGTGAAAGTTTTAAAGACCTAAAATAAAAATTATATATCTTTTATTTACTTTTCCATCGGATACACGAGATAATTGTTTAAATCTTGAAGTTAAATGCTGTTTCTTTTGAAAAGAAATGAGTTTTTTATGATACAAATGTGTTACACACAAAGTTCTATTCGTGGTTTATTAGAAAGTTACTAAAAACCATTTGAAATTGTAAATGAAAAAAACAAATGAAGGCTTTGTTTTACCGCATACTTAAGCATTATTCAATATTTTCTTTTAAATATATTATTGAATGCATTTATTTTAAATACAATGTTTAACATTTAAAATAAATACACTGAGAGATTTTTTTGGCACTGTCTAAAAACTGTTTTCGGATTGAGTTTCATAAAATTTTTGTTCTTAAGAATGAAAAAAATTTAGAACATTTAATGATACATTTTTAAAGTTGATTCATAATCCAATCGTAGCCCATTTAAAAATATTGCAATTATTTCTCGAGTCTAACTCAGTATAAATTCTTCATGTTCAAAAACAACTTTTTTGCTGGAATTTAAAGGGCATATTTTGAAATAAATAAAGCATCGGTATGCTAACGAGAAAGGATGGATTCGACAAGCGTAAGCAATAAATTCCACGAAGTTTGAAAAATGTTTTGAAATTCATATGAAGCTACACAAATATTTTGGAATCTATCATATTAGAATTTAAATTAATATTGTTCGACTGCTTTTCTTAGAACTGGATTGAATGCCAGCTTTACGATCAAAATCTATATAAATAAGAATGGAGTGTTTGTTTGTACATTCAATATTTTCGACCCATTTCAAGTTTTCTATCCGTTTTGGACCCTTCTGATGCCGAATCCGCCTTTTTCTCGTTTGGTGTCTGTCTGTCTGTATGTTGTGCCCTATACACGTCCACGCGGTTTAAGATATTTTCATGGAAATTTGCATACAGTGAGTACTTATCTTGATTTAGTGAGTGGAATTGGTTGCGAAAGTCTGTCTGTCCGTCTTTTTGTTCTATGTTCGATTTTGTGTTTGTGTGTTTGTGTAGGCATCACATGAATTGCATTCCAGATACTTGATTGCAGTGTATTTTATTTTATACATTATCTCTTAATATAGTGAATGCAATATTAAACATATCTTTATTGTTATATTTAGATGAGTTTCATGCTAAAACACCTGAGTAAGTATACTCAAATCAACCATAATTTGGTAGTTTTGGAAAAATTGGAATGTCTATTGAATATTACGATTACTTCGATTGTTTTACCAGTACTGCTAAAAAAGTAATTATTCTTCAAAAAATTATATTTTTTAATGAAATTTCAGCTCTGATACTTCATTTATTTCGAGTCTTATTTTTGTTCTTATTATAATTATTGGATCCAAAACTATAATTTTACCATCATTTTGATCATAGATCCTACTACAGAAGATCGGATTCAATATATTTCGTAATTAGATTGGTTGTATGAATTACATATATAAAATTTGTTCCCTACGGGAAGTGTTCTAGCCACTATGTCTTATGCCACGTTTTAAGGGTGGGGACAACCCTCATATGTATCAAGTGATAGTGTTTGGGTAACAGGTATATAATTCTGGATGTATAACACATACATAAACAAGCGGATGCAGACTTTGTGGAGAGAAGTTCTCGGCTTAAACAGTCAATTAAATACTTATGATTGTGTAACTGTCTGTGTATTGAACAAATCAAGAAAAAAAAATTCCTATTAAACCAGCGGCTTCCAAACTTTTTCAGTCACGGAACACTTTTTGCATCAAAAGTATCTCATGGAGCCCCCAAAAAATGTGTTGTGTTTAGATCTATCTGTCTATGTTCTATGACGCATATACACACGTATACGGAAGTATGAATAATGAGATATTGATACACTAGGAAGCCAGCCCCCTGCTCGACAATTCCCGGAGGATTCCAATCCTCGTACGTTCGCTGGGCGTACCTTGCTCGCTTCGCTCGCATCAATGAAGACATGTGTCCAAGCAAAAGGAATTGCTTACAAAATATGATATTCCAAAAAAATATTTTTCAAATATAAATATTTTGTAGTACAGAAAGGTTATACAGAAAAGTTATACCTCTGGAATCAGAACTCGAACAGTTTGGAAATGAAATGAAAACTGGGCAAATTTTGATTCGAAATGCGAGGGCTGCTTTGGAAATCGAATACCCATCATGTTGTTTGTAAGCTGCAACAGCTCGACTACTAATATTTTTTTTCAATAAAATTTCATCCTATAACGTTATAAATTCAATTGAGGCGCGAGTGACACAGTAGTCAGTTGAAGACGCATATCGTCTTCTGCATCCAAACGAGCTCGATATTTAGTTTTTGTAGCCATGTATCTCGAAAAGGCCGTTTCACAGAGGTTCGTAGCACCAAAAGGCAGTAAAAGGAATTTCATTTTGGACTTAATATCGAAAGATCCTCCCCTAAACTGAGCCCAATATTCTGGACGTGGTTTGCTTTCAAATGATGCCTGACAGTGGTTATCAGAAACCATGTCATAACTGCCGCGGACGGAGTCCCTGAGAATCACCCGCGGAGCACTTGGGGCTCCGCGAGTAATTCTCAGGGTTCTAAACTTTTAAAATTCGTGTTAAAAATTCACGTTAAATACGCGTTTTTAGATTAAGCGTTTTTTTAAGGTTGGTAAAGTTAGTTAATAATCTGTTCTACTCTCAATGATGACACGATTTCAATGTAAACATAACTTGATACTACTTTCTAGACGGTTTTATTTGTAAAGGCAACCAGTTGTACCTCGAGACAAAATAAATGTTGTACCGTGGGACATCCCGAGGTACAATAATTTATCTTGTCCTTTGGTACAACAGTATGGGTTGACAAATACACTAATACCATGAAGTTACGCGATAGGTAGGACCGAAGGGAAAATCGCGTAAGTCGGGGCATATAAATTTGCATATAAATTTTATTTAATTAAGACAAACGCACTAGTTTAGAAGAAAAATATTTCACAAAATTGCAGGTCTTTTTATACATATAAAACAAAAAATTAACAATATAAAAAAATAATAATTTGCAACGTAAAAAGGTTATTTCGATGTCGATGGCTTCATCTAACAAATTCGTCTGACGACACAATGCCTTCTATTTTCCACGCGGAATTTCTTCGTGCAAGCTAATATTTTTTTATTCCTTGCTTTGTATCTTTAACGCGTTCTTCGTTGGAGTCTATGTTTTCGAAAAATTTTAAGCCTATATCAACTTCCCGGGCGGTGCAGGTGGTCTTCAACAGCCGTCCCATTGGTTTTGAGTCCAGGTGATTTTTAACTGATTCCCTGAAAAATCTGATGACACAGAGATCTGCTGGAGACCTCGAGATGAGCAGTGGTGTTTGTTTTGTGGTGCTCGCTTATGGGGCCACGGCCGTTGCATGTTTGCCTGTTTTAACAGCGCCCAAGACACAGGGATGCAACTCTCTATTGTAATATCGTCTATATGTAGTTTGTTTTTTTGAAAACTAAATGCAAGTTAGTTGTAAATTAGACCTTTTCGTTCTGTTGACAGACACACCACTCGGTCTACTACATTACAGAGTATCACAGCAAGAGAAACACTAAAACAGCGGGCGTCAGAGTCGCCAAGCGATAAAATGTTGAAACCGTGTGTAGTTTTTTATAAATACTGAATTTAGTATGTGTGGAATTGATTTATTTTGTAGTCTACTTCACACAGTCTAAAAGTAACATGTATCCAAAGGTACAACACGTATCCCAAGGTACAACATGTAGCCCAAGGTACGACATATATCCCAAGGTACAACAACATGTATCCTAAGGTAAAACAACATGTATCCCAAGGCACAACAACATGTATCCTAAGGTAAAACAACATGTATCCCAAGGCACAACAACATGTATCCTAAGGTAAAACAACATGTATCCCAAGTCACAACAACATGTATCCTAAGGTAAAACAACATGTATCCCAAGTCACAACAACATGTATCCTAAGGTAAAACAACATGTATCCCAAGGCACAACAACATGTATCCTAAGGTAAAACAACATGTATCCCAAGTCACAACAACATGTATCCTAAGGTACAACAACATGTATCCCAAGGCACAACAACATGTATCCTAAGGTAAAACAACATGTATCCCAAGGCACAACAACATGTATCCTAAGGTACAACAACATGTATCCCAAGGCACAACAACATGTATCCTAAGGTAAAACAACATGTATCCCAAGGCACAACAACATGTATCCTAAGGTACAACAACATGTATCCCAAGGCACAACAACATGTATCCTAAGGTAAAACAACATGTATCCCAAGGCACAACAACATGTATCCTAAGGTAAAACAACATGTATCCCAAGTCACAACAACATGTATCCTAAGGTAAAACAACATGTATCCCAAGGCACAACAACATGTATCCTAAGGTAAAACAACATGTATCCCAAGGCACAACAACATGTATCCTAAGGTACAACAACATGTATCCCAAGTCACAACAACATGTATCCTAAGGTACAACAACATGTATCCCAAGTCACAACAACATGTATCCCAATTCACAACAACATGTATCCTAAGGTAAAACAACATGTATCCCAAGGCACAACAACATGTATCCTAAGGTAAAACAACATGTATCCCAAGTCACAACAACATGTATCCTAAGGTACAACAACATGTATCTCAAGGCACAACAACATGTATCCTAAGGTAAAACAACATGTATCCCAAGGCACAACAACATGTATCCTAAGGTACAACAACATGTATCCCAAGGCACAACAACATGTATCCTAAGGTAAAACAACATGTATCCTAAGGTAAAACAACATGTATCCCAAGGCACAGCAACATGTATCCTATGGTAAAACAACATGTATCCCAAGTCACAACAACATATATCCTAAGGTACAACAACATGTATCCCAAGGCACAACAACATGTATCCCAAGGCACAACAACATGTATCCTAAGGTACAACAACATGTATCCCAAGGCACAACAACATGTATCCTAAGGTAAAACAACATGTATCCCAAGGCACAACAACATGTATCCTAAGGTACAACAACATGTATCCCAAGGCACAACAACATGTATCCTAAGGTACAACAACATGTATCCCAAGGCACAACAACATGTATCCCAAGGCACAACAACATATATCCTAAGGTACAACACCACGTTGAACCTGAACATTTGCATAGATCAGGCCTCGAAATATATTTTTTAATACAGGTGCACCTTGTGCACCTAAGTTTTTAAATTAGGTGCACAGATCATATTTTAGATGCACATTTAAAAAAACGTAGTATAAGAGCATTAATGTAATGTAAACTACTTTATTAGTTGGGTATGTTTGGATATGTTACAAGCAGATAGTAAATAAAAATATTTAAAAATTTTTTTATCTGCGAAATTATTACTTACAAATATTCAGTCATCATCAGACATTGGTGGGCAATCAGAAACTTCTACGTTTTTAGCAGATCTTTTCCCATAAGGTTTAGTGTCCATCCTTCTTCTTGTAATTTTTCTCTTCATTGCATCATAATATTTTCTGGATTAAAGTTTTCGCATAGTGTGTATTTAGGAATTTTAATTACGTTCCCTTAGAGCGAGAGAGGTCGATAGTAATATTTTGTTCAGACATCAAAATAACCTAAAATACGCTTCCCTCGCTTTGTTTTAACAATAGGTGCCCACAGTGCACCTAGAGGGAAAAAATTAGGTGCACAATTTTATTTTCAGGTGCACAGTGCACCTGTGCACCCGGGTATTTCGAGCCCTGGCATAGATTAACAAAATAATTTATTAAACAGTTAGCGTTCGAGGTATATAAAAATAAATAAAAATGGCAAATTCTTGCATAAGTAATGAATGTAAATAGTTGATGGAAAAAACAAACTGCAGCTACATTATAGCCTCAGGAAAAATATTTGTTTAAAACTGTCCCAAGGTACACCTTCCCTTATATTAAGCATTGTTCTAAGTCTTGTAAAAAACGAACGATAAATAAAAAGTCCTTCAAAAATGCAAGCAAATAAAAGTTTTCAAAATTCGTCACGAAGTGATAAGAAACACAATAGAATGGTTTTAAGACTAGAAGAAATATATTTCAGTAATTCAACTACCTTTTAGGGACACCCAAACGAACATTAAAAAAGCAGCTCCGTTTAGTTTGGACGCTGCAAAACATCATGCATTTGTAATAAATATTCATACCCGTTACCTAAAAGAGAATTACGCGTTTGTATTATATGCTATGTTCTTTAAGTGTCCTCTTTCTTCCGCGTGAGAGACATGTTTTGTGTTATTCCTACCTCTGAAAAAATAAGGCCTGCAATTCTCATTATTCACTGGGCTTATTATTCTTCTAAGCACTCTCACAAATTTTCTTGAAACAGTTTACTCGGATTATACCTAAATGAAACCCAATGAAAGGAGAGGAAACATACGTGTCTGAAAAGACTATAATGAAAAAACGTATAGTTCTTCACCCAAATGTAATTATCTCAAGAAATATAGTGCAGAATATGGATTACGCTGCTCATCTCTGTACCAAATAAGGATGTCGTGAAGCATATACGAGACAGTAATATTCTCCCTCATAAGCCGGTACGGTTAGCGTAGGTTTTCATAAGATCAAAAAATATGCGAGGAGCATATAGTTGCTGAAACGTAATTCGAGTTAACATTTGTAGTTTTTGTGTGTGTTTGTTGAGACAACGAGGAACTAACATAAATAAATTATTGGAAGGAGGGCATGTCGCTGTTTTATTGGATTGGATTCTGAATTTTATGTTGGAATGTTCTAAAAAAGAAGCTTCTCCTTCTGTCTGACAGCGTATGGAGTGCAGGGGTTGATGTAACTAAGATATGGAAAGTTTCTTGGAGGAGAGCGAAAAAATTCAGTTTATTGGAGCATGATGTCGATATTTGAATCGCGGATCATGGAATTAAGCCGCTCATAAAAAGGTCTTATACCGGAGGAACGAGAGTCGTAAAGTCTATTCAAATCTAGAGCAAGAGTCACATGCTTCAAGGATGAGATTATAATGATATTGAAATAATCAGGGGTGAAAATCTTCCGCGTTTACGCGGATTTCCGCTTTTTTTTTTTTCTTCCGAGAATTTCCGCTTTTTTTTCCTTCCGAGAATTTTGCTTTTTCTACAATTTTTTCTTTACAATTAAATTATATTGTGGAATTACAACCAAAGAATAAATGTAAAAAAATAATAATAAGGAAAGTGTGAATATGTCCTTACTTCAGGGATGAGATTCTTCCGACTTTTGTAGGTATTTCCGATTTTTCGTAAATTATTGAGAAAATGACCGATTTTTATCATTTTTTTTACGAAACAATTCCGACTTTTGCCCTTTTTTTGTCTTTTAAACGTAAAATGCGTCAAATAAGACATATATCGCCAATGTTGCACTCCTAAATTTTGCAAGCTGATAAGTTTTGCAAATTCCTTTTTGAGAAGCTTATTAGTTTAATGGCAAACCTGGAGAACTTGTATTTTGAACTAGTTAGCGTACGTTGTTGTATGTTTCGTAAATAAAGCTACGGTTTCCTAAAAAAGCGGCGCTGTTATCTAGCGGCCGTGAAACGTCATGATGCGGCGGAAAAGGTATAAATGAAATATTTTAAGTTGATCAGCTTTTAATGTGATTTTTCTTTCAACTACAAAATAAGATGCTCGGTTATTTCGTGTTTTATGGTAACCTGGGTAAGAGGAAAGTTTAAATTTTCATTTTGAATATTCTAGAAAGTACTTTCAAAATCCGCTAAAACTTCTTTCTTTGGCGACTTTAGAAGTGCGCCAAGGCGGTAGCCACCGTTTTAAACTTGACAGACAACGTCTTATTTCTCAGAGCAAGATGGATCTGATGACTTTCCATATAGAGGCTGTCGAAATACGATTGCTCGTCGTTATCGACAGAGCGAATCGTCTGATATCAGCTTTCGATCTGTTGCCCACGACGCTGTGTACTATCACTACTCCAGAGAGTACAGTGGCCCGCAAGGTCACCTAACAGAATGTAAGGGACTGGGAGTTGTAGACTGGATTGAGTTCCCCTTGTTAAACGGAACCACGAGGTGACAAGTATAAACAGAAAACTGTAGGTAGGGAATGGATGCAAAGTCTTAATGCTACAGCCAAATAAATTGTTCGTTTTGTAACTACAGTAATGTGATAGTCGTTGGAAGCTAGAATACGCGCTTCCTGAAATTTGTTCCAGCGTTGTTGTCTGTCCTGACGTATCTTGCATGTGTAGGAAGGTTTCAAGAAAGTTTCCTGAAGAGCAACACACATTCGAGTTGACGTGAAGATACAGTCGCTTTGAAGTCGCGTAACTTAGATCTAAATCCATGACAGTTCCATGAGATAAAGGATGTCATCATGATTTGAGAGGAGGATCGTTTATTATTCCCATCATCTTGATGTCATTTAGAGTCACATCAAAAAACGTATCATTTGCCGATTACTTTTTAAAAATCCATGATTATATGAGATGTGTATGTATATAGTTTATTTTAACCGTAAATTCTTTTGATGATCTTAATTTACAAGCTTGTTAGGATTTTGGTCTAGATAAGTGATTTTTTGTTGGTGACTGTTTCTCTTTTGTTGCTTGACATGTTAGTTTCAAGGGTAATCTTAAGAGAGGTGGTAAAGAGGGTTCAGTTTATGTTGCTGCTGTTTGTACAGATTTTGCTACAACAGAGGAAGAAGAGATTCCGACTTTTGGAGTTCGCGATTGAACAATCTTGTGGGATTCGGGATATCGTGGGTTTTTACTTAACTTTTATAATTCAAATTTTCTCCTCGAAAATCCACTCATAGCAAGATTTGACGAAAGATGAATGTTCTTCTTTGCGGTGCAGTGCATTTATCACTGCCACCACAGATTTGTCCTACATCGTGCCAGATAATCCAGCCATGACCGGATGCCTTAGCAGCTCTATGAATATGGTACATAAGGAAAGACTGGGTAGTTCAAATAGTCGGCTTTCTACATACGAGTATATTATTCGGTCGGAAAGGGTTGGAGATCAAGATTATATATTTAGTGGGAAGAAGTATAGCACTGTCATCTCGGCGAATGGTTATTCTATGAACATAACTAACACGTTTTCAACGGAGGTTCTCAAGGATTTTCTCGTCCGATGCTTAAATCAAATCAGGTTCGGAAATCACTTTCCGGATGGTGTTCAGTTATGAATGCTGGGTCAAAAGAAACAGTATTTCGAAGGGGTTTTTGCTGAGGTTTACAGAAAACTTTGACGAGGAGGTTCTCGGAAAAAAGTTTTTTTTTAGTGAATTTACAGTACCGATAGATGATTGGGATGCATATTGATAAGAAACGGGGAAATTGAAGTAAATGAAAATTAGTTTGAAATCTGATGGGAACAGCTCGGTAACTTGACTGTAAGGAGAGCAGCATTCGAAAGAGGCATTGCGACTTGTTGCTCCCTACTAGAAAGGCACACGAAGTTTAACTAATGGACGCATGAAACTCCTCCACCAGTAATAATCCGTATTGTTAATGTCTGTATCGCCTTTGCAATCAATGCGAACAGCATAATTCCTCATGCTATTCTATAGGTGAGCATACAAACTTTCTGTCCTATGTCAATATAACTTGAATAATGCATTTCATTTTATTAGTTTATGTAATCGAAATTACAACCACCATAAGGATTGTAAACTCACTGAATTAGAATGACGTTGAGCGAATATTGAGTCAAATTAACCGTTACAATCCGGATGCATCATGCAAGCGCACGTACAATTGCGTTCGTTAACAAATCCATCTCCCATGATCCTATACCTGCTACATATTAGTGTAGTTTTATCTTGAGAATATCTTCCTTTCTCGTTGCTTGGATTTTATGGTGCTAGGGCCAAATATGGCCATGCTACGCCAACACACAATACAAACAAAGCCAAACGTATATTTCTGACATTCTGATTTCCATCATATACCACAAGCTCTTGTAGATTCTTGCGCGCATATGTTTCTTTGGCAAAAGAATCTTCGTTCCTAGGTTCCTTCAGTTCATGTGGCTCAGTGGGTTTACCTATTGCGTTAACACCCTTGAACTGTAGGCGGCGCAGTTTAGAATCCTGTAACCACTCTGGTTACATTTTAAAGATTCAAGACCACACCAACTGCTCTGGCGATATTTAGAAGCGGACATACAAGATATATGACTTTTTGTGAGAGGAATTAAGAATGTTTTAACTTTTCATAGCTCCTGATCCCCACAGTTCCTTTTCATATTTTAGATGAGCATGAGTTCATTGCAGAGCGATTCCTTTGGACGGTATAGATTTCACCATGACGAAGGTTAACAACAGAATGGACGTATGTTTCTCTACTAAGTTGGTAAAACTCTCTTTGTGTGTGCCCATTTACTTGACGGGAAAACGATGTTTGATCAGATCTGACCCTACTGCTAAAAAAAAAAAAAAAAAAAAAAAAAAAAAAAAAACCCACAACCAATCAGGCAATTTTGAGTAAATTTCTCTCTAGCACATTAACAACGTAGGCAATCAGCTAGTCGTGCCTAAACAGCTCTGCTACTGCGACTAGAACAATCCGACATAAGGTAAAATAGCTTTGATGGTACATATTTTGAGAATTGTATTACAATTTGGTTTACGAACCTGTAAAAATATCGATGACGATGATTCTTTAGATCCTGTTTTACATTAATAATCAGTAAGTAGGAGAAAATCCTTCAAGCTCAACAACTGTCGAGTGTCTAGAGTTCAATAATAAACAACGGGTGATGTTCTATCAACAAACTACACTACCCTACAATAATGAACCGGACAGCAAGCTGTAATGGTATAAGGGAAAGAATACATGCTTTAATAGGGGGATGGTCCCCTATTGGCTGCAATTACACTAGTAACCCTTCTGGGTATACTTGCAACAAGGTTTGATACACAGTTAAGGGTATTTGTGTCCATTCCTGCTGCAAGAATGTCACCAGCTCAGCTGTAGATTTCGGACGTGGTCCCCTGGTCTGTAAGCGTCTCTCTAACTCGTCCCACAAATGTTCTATGGGGTTGAGGTCGGGACTCTGAGCAGGCCAGTGAAGACATTTTACATTCATATCTTGATACCACTGCTTGAAAGAGGCTACAAAAAGACATTTAGCGTTGTCGTCCTGGAAGTAATATTCGTCCATTCCATAAAATTGCCAGAGCGTAGGAAGAACCTGATTGTCCAAAATGTTCATGTAGGTGTCGGCGTTAAATTTACTAGGAACAACATGCAAAGGTCCAAGGGCATGCCACGAAAAACACTCCAAACAAGTAGTCGGATTTTTTGCAAATCCACCGGCGTCCGGTCCGTTATTGTAGGGTAGTGCATATTTATGTTAAAAGTACAATTGTTATAAATTGTTGACAGTGTAAATCCTACATAAAAACGTATAGTTTATTGTTCTATATGTTCTTGCATTAGAATACAAATTATAGCCTCAAAGCATTCTAACTCTTATGGAGATTAATTGAGTTTTAAATCTCCATTTAATGAAATACAGAATGTTAATTGTTTTCATTACGTATTACGGACATTTCAGTTTACGGTTAAATTAATATGTCAAATTCAGAACTAGAATGCGTAAGAATGAATTGTTTACGCGTTAATTTTTTTTTTGTGAATGGGATTATTTTAGTTTACGCCATTGAACAAATACAAGTGTTTAATGTATCTATCGAATTGATTTTAAAAGTAAACTCTGACTGAAGAGGGATTTGAGGGAATTGAGAGGATATTTTAACATTAATGAATTAAAATAAAAAAATTGAAAATTTGAAAACTTAAATTCATTATAACGAGGGTGGTAAGTAAGCATTTTGAGTTTTGCTTGGAATTACAGTTAAATCTGGAATGAACAAAAACCTATTTTTTAATTTTTCATTAAAAAATCGACATTAAATATTTTGAACGATTAGAAGTAAATCCATTCTAATTGTTACTTTTGGGATTTAGAATTAATTTATTTTATTTTAAAAGAATTTTTTAAGCTACGTGGGATTAATTATTTTTTTAAGGATCTCGAATGATAGTGGAAAGATTATTTTCTGTCACAGCAAAACCTTCGAATGTTTTTCACTAAACATATGATTTTCTGCTTTCATAGCTGTTAATTTAGTAGAGTAACTGTACGATTCGTGTTTGATTTAATGATGTTCCCAGGATAGCGCTCATGGCGATTATTCTTTCAATTTGTTTCAATTCATTATTTTAGGAAGTAAAATATTTTTAATTAAGAGAAAATGGAGATGGGTTAGTGTTTTGTTAGTATTATAAGCGTAATTTATATCACTTAAGCTTTTAATAATTATGAATCGTTAGCTATATATCTCGATTTCAAGATAAATTAGCATGAAAATGGAAAAACAAGATGTTTTTACTATTCTGGAAAATGGTTAAAACATTATGTTCATGAAGAATTTTTTGCTTTCCAATGAATGTTTAGAACACATTACAATTATGGCTATCAATATGGGATCTCGATATTTCTATAAGTTTAATTTAACATGGAAATATTAAATGGGTTATTGTCTGTCGCATGTGTTTATGATTCTTCATTTAAGTTACATTTGAGTCAGTGTTTCAGAAAACGTTTATGCAGCTGCTGTATTAAAGTGTGCTTTCTAGCTCTTCAGAAATCATGCATACATTTTCCATCATACAACCTGTAGTTCGTCTTTCACAACTTCAAACCAATTTTAGACGACACCAGTAACAACCTTCGTGGATTTCTTTCGATGTGTCTTTTTATATTCATTATATGTGTTGTAGGGTAAAAGCAATAATATCATTACTCAGAAATATCATTCAGATGGTTAAACCTAACAGTTGCAGTACAAAATCAGTTACGGCTGACGAATAAATGAAACCCGTATAACAAATTCGCGAACAACCCATGTCAAAAGTATTGAATACATACGATCATTGATTAAATAAATCATAATTAGTGGGATATGTGAACCAGTTGTCCACAAATATAAACTGGACTTACCCATCCTCATTTCCGGTTGCATGTTGATTTTATCAATTGCTTTGTATCACAAGGATCGCCAAAAAACTCAGCTTCTAAAAAATACGACGTCGTAAATGGTTTAAGATTCACAGATCTTTACCACTCAACGGATATTCATGTTTTCTTCCACTCCATTGTCTCGACAGCCCAGCGTGGACCTTTACCTCGATCAATTTATTCCACCTTGACCAGCCATTGACAGTATTACCTACTTCTTAGTTTTTGCAAATTTCAAAGTCCTCTCTTGTTTGCACAGTCGATACATATACATTCTGGTCTTCCTTTAGGCCTATTCCGAATCACCAGAAATATTTTTGACTGGTATACTTACACCTGACCAGAAATATGTTTTTTTTTTGTACTCGTCTCATTGGGCATTCGAAATTTTTTTTGGCACCGCAGGTGTCTCCCTTATCCCCCCTCCCCGTCCATAGGACAGGTAAACGTGGATTTTTATGGACACACTGCGTAGATTGGTTGAGTAAACTTTAAAAAAAATGCGAGGCTATTGTTTGAGAAGGTCAATATTTTCCGACAGAAATTCGTGACACATAATAATCTTTACTTGGGCCTGGTTGTTACTACCTATGTGAACTGTCCATGTCTTGTTATGTTGATCTGTTGGTATATGCCTAGCTTATCTCTCATTCTTTATATGTTTATCAATATAATAAATAGAGTTTTTAGCGATATCCAAAAATCCGTTCAACGCCACAAAATTTTGTCTTCAGAGTAGCACCTAGTCCGATTGGGGGTTTACACATGTCCGGTATCAAAAATTCCGATTTCAAAACCTCGTGGGTCTTACATCTCCATAGTAAGCTAACCATGATGAACAGTTTAGGACCTACTGCTATAACCCTCCTGGTGGTTCTCTTGACGAGGCACCTCGCCATTAGCAATATTGGTCAAATACTAATGGGCGAGATATCTCGTCAAAACCACTTCGAGGGTTTAGGAAATTTAAACGAATTCAGGTTTTCTGTAATGTTCCTCCATAATTAGTCCTTCCCAGGAAGAATGATGACATGTTCATGGCAAGTTTTATATACTTTATGGGCCTGGATGAAGAAAAGTGATCGGATGTGAACACTCATAAGTCAAAAAATGACTGAAGTTTTCTGTCGCCACATATTTAATGATCTCCGTGATACCATCTATGAATAGTTGAGTTGGAATAACATCTCTATAACATGTTATTCCAACATATCTTTATAGGAAACATTTCTTGATAGAAGGTTGGATGGATATAAAAGCTTTGTCTTGTACCTCTTACTAGCCTTTTTGCAATTTAATTAAAGTTGATATCAACATTTTTCAAATCTTCCATTGGGAAATCACAGTTATCAAGCATAGCAGAAAAAAAAATTAAACAATGACAGTAAAAAGAGTATCCATGCAACCTGAACTTTTTTCCTGCATCAAATATTACTAATTGGAATTTTTTCAGAGCAATGGAATCATTTTTAAGGTTCTTTCAACCAACATAATGCAATCTGCAGTGTTTCATGCATGATTTATTACTGATTTCGAATTTCGTGAGCAATGGAATCCTGGAGATTGATTCCTTCAACCAATCTATGTGGCTATTTAGTGTTTGATATGTTTTAGTTATTTAGTGCACTGTGCGTGTTTCAAAGTAAAAGAAATGGTACGCTACTCGGAAACCGCGTAACGCCCAGACGGTTAATACAATACACATCGAGTAACAACGACGAAACCAAAAAAATATCGTGCCAATTGCCCTAAAAGTCCACGTAATTCCTAGGCCCCCCAGAAATTTCGCGGAATATGAAGCAGGTGGTTTCTGTCCGTTACGTCTCCAGAATCAACGAGAAGGTAGCAAGGCTTGTCGGAGTAGCTTTAGAGATGCAAATGAGCTCTAAGTCATTCTTGTTCTGTTATCAAAGGAAGAGCCGCAAACGCCTCTTGTCCCGACTTGTTAGGTAACATTCTTGAGACATTCGCTTTTCCAACGATCTACATAGATTAGTATTCCCTTTACCAGAGATCGACAAGGGATATGTTTTGAATATGGATACATCGCGACAAAAGAACTTCTCAAGCTTTCGTTTGATGTCGATTCCGGTTTCATCCTCAGTTATCTTCCAACGTTTTAACTGTGGCATAAGCGGTGAAAAGCATCAGGTTTGTTGAATGAACGTATTCAAGAGAAATAAAAAGATTGCTGATGTATAAGACCTGTAAAATAGATCCATCAGAAATAGTCAAGTATTCTTTCCACGCTTACACCTTAAAACTTAATAAAAAAAATTTTAGTAATTCTTTTTTTCCCATACAAATGGCAACCAAGCACTTATTGGTTTCCCAACACTTATCAAAATTCACAAGCAAAAAATACTAAAATTTCGAATCGGGTTATTCGTGGTTTTCAGAAAACGCAGTGATAAGATTGCTCTAAGAATTACCTTTTACAGCATAAATACTTTATTCCGGCTAAGACGTTTATAAGTACTTATCAACTCAAAAGTGAAGTAACGTACTGATAATTGCATTGCGCTAAAGACTAAGTGATGGCGCATTACCAGATCAAAAGTCTATCAGAAGACAATCAAATATAAATTAAATTTCACGTTCTTGAATTACTGTACCTTGTTCTTCTGAAACTATTGCAATTCAGCAGCCAATGTTTTAAATTGCTTTTAATATTCTCCTGCGCTTTAATACGTCTGGAAATAATATTTTTCTTGCAAGGTGAAGTAGAGAAAGAGATGCGTTTTCTCAGATTTGAAGATCTACCTGTCTTTAGTAAATGACAATCTTCTTGAGACTTTAAAAACAGCTTTGTGGTTTTCAGAGAAAAGAAATTAAAATATTATTATAAAATAAATTCTTTGTAGTTGAGAAAACATCTTTTATTTCGGTTTTGAATGACTGGAAAGCTATTTTATAAGTTTTTATTTTAGGGGTTTAAGAGCTTTACTAGAAGAGAGAGGACACAAGTTTTCATTAAGATTCCTGTGTTTAGATTGTGTAAAACTTTTTCATCATCGAATGGAAAAAAATTGCAGTCTTTTCTGAATGAGGCAGAAAAACAAACATTAGGTAAAATAATATGATAGTTTGAATATAAGCTCTTTGTTGACCAAAAGCTAAAAAATTACCAGATCGGTAATGGCTAATTTAAATTGATGAACATCGGATGGGGTGTTTGTTTTTTGGTGATGGAGAGGAAAATTGTTAGAGCTATACAAACACTATTTTGTATAAGAAAATATGAAGATTATTTTTAATCAAGCAAGTTAAACAAAATTAGGAATCTGTGTTGAAAATTAATGCAGGAAGATGCGGTGCTTTCCCTACAAATGCCTGAAGTTCGACATTACATCTACCGTCCCAGTATTTCTGAATTCTATTATTAAAATCACTTGTTTTTAACCACATCGGTAAACAAAGCATTTTGTATTGAATTTTTATCACAGGGATTCCTTACCTCGTTTGGGACGCGGTAGATCAGTTGGAAAAAAAGGGTTAAGAGTTCGAAATTAGGTCTAACAAAAACATCATCGTGTACACGAGAGCTGATGCACGTTGATTCTGTCGTGGCCTCAAATGTCATCACGTTGGCGTGGTGTGGAAGTTTGGAGAATGGTATGCCAGCTCAGGTGTTGACCTTGTCATCTGTCCGGGATTCAAAATTACCAGGCGTTGTCCTCGAATCTCTCCTTTTGGGATTGAGCCCGGACCGTCGTCAAACGTTCAGTGTGTTGCTTCTGTTTGAAGTAAAGTAACTACATACCTACCTACCTTATATTGATAAATTTGCATGATTTAAAAAGTGCTTTCTGTTGCAAAAATAGGGTTACATACAGCACACATGAAACTTCTTTACTGTCCTTTAATTGATAGAAATAGGTAAACCAAGTCTAAAGTTTTGTTGATAAAATAAAACTAACTATCACTAAACGTCTAACAGGTAAATCGTGTTTTAGGCCGTATAACACGTGTGAAATATCAATATATACACTTAATAACAAACAAAATAGACGCACCAAGAAAGAGTTGTCCGATTGCGATAAAAATTTAGTGGATTTGAAGAACATACAAAGAACAACACACGATTCAAATTTCAGAACAATTCAATGATTTATTTCAGAGTTTGACCGTTGCAAAGGGAGGAAGTCAATAAGGCGTTGGTCCACCTCTGGCCTGGATGTAAGCTGTCACCCGGCGTGGCATAGACTGAAAAAGTTCCCGGATGGTGTCCTGCCGAATTTCTCGCCAAATTGTCTTCAACTGTCGGTCTAAATGGTCTCATCATTCCGGGATGGTTGCAATCGCCTTCCCATAACGTCCCAAATTTGCTCTATGGGAGAGATATCAGTAGACTTAGCTGGCCTAGTAAGTCTTCTTATATATATCGATTGCAATCAACTGGTCACCAAACAGCATAAAAAAACCCTACGAGAATGAAACCTCATTCTCAAGTACGCCAACTTCGTGGTGTATGTAGAGGTTTCGTTGAAACCAAAAGACCGACCAATATTATGAAAACAAAGTTATAAAAGAAATTTCGTCTGCATTTATTTCATAAACTGACTATGAATATAGCTAAAAACGATATCTTGTCTATTTGTAATCAAATCAGCCATTATTCGTTGTCGCTAAACTGATAACTCCGAAGCATCCAATGGTATCTTCATAAAAGAAATCAACTACTGTTTCTGAAACTATTTTTCAGAAAATCTTGTTTGGCTCAATTATTGTTGCTAATTGTGCAACAAATTTAAAAAGTTGTTTGAGAGTACATTTTTCTCTTGACATTTCCAGATAGTTTAGCTTTTTAAGAAAATACTTATTAAATTGCGATTTGGTGTGGCATTTTTTCAGATTCGGAGAAGTGTACTGAAACAACTTATCTCAAGAGAGCTGTGCGAATGACATTTGTTAAAATAAGAAATAATCTTTTGATCTTATAATGTTAAAGGAGCTTCTCGTAAAACTTCAAAACTAAAAGGTTTCTCCTTTACCTTCTCTTAAAACTTTTTGATTTTTAACATGTGTACTTCTATACAAATCCTGCGATAGAAGTGTGGGTGGATGTGTTGGAGACGAAAATAATATTGTCACTGAACAGGAACACACTTCTATCTTAAGATATCTATCTTAAGTGGCACGAAAGAAAAGCTCCAGTTGTTTGGCAAGAATAAATCAAGTATCCTGTTATTCTCCAGGCGAATCCCATCTTAAGAAAGTAAACAATATTTTTACTCAATTTAAATAAAAATAAATTTAAGGAATGGTACAAGCTTGTATTTAACCCTTCTTTGCATAGTGGTGGACATTTCCATCATAACATTGAATGCCCAAAAATTATATAAAAGAACAAATTCACTTTAAGTTGATCGTGTCTGGATACCTTTTTAATGTCCATTGCATAAAAAAAACATAGCTGTCAAAAATAAGACAGTGTCACTATCAGTAAAACGAGCTTGAAGTTGTCATTCCGCTGTTTGTTGTAGTTGCAATAAACGTATGATTTCGTTTTTAATTTTGTTTTATTATATTTGAGTTTCTATTGCTAAAAAAGGGAAAATGAGTGGAAGAAAGGTTTGTAGCATGTGTTTCTGTTATTTTTAGAGCAATTTCTGAAAAAGTTTGCGTTTCATTTAAAAAATACCACATGATACCATCATATTGTTTTTTGCTAAATTTATACTATAAATATATACTAAGATTTTTTTAACCATCTTTCCTTTAATTTTGAACATGAATTATATCACCTTGATTTATTTCACCAATAAAGAAAAAAATCCTGCAAAGAGAAGGGTTAAAAAACGAATTTAATTTTGTAGTCAAAAATTTCAAGTATTACATTCATAGTAAACATCGAGACAATTAAAGAATGGATCCTTTGATGAAAACATTTCTGATATGTTGTAATCGAACCTGCTTCTTTTTTTATGTGCTCTAAATACGTCTCAGGAGCAGCATAATATATTTTTCTATTGTCAAATATTCTCTGCTGGAATATACAAGCATCAGTCATGCAATCCAAGGAAGTTTCATTCCAAGTCGCTCGAGTTGTTTTATGCTTTTGCAGTATGTTTCATCGTAATAAATAGTTTATTAATAAAAATAATTATGAGGAACTGCAAACGGAAACCTTGCTAATAAAGATGTGATAGGTGAAAAGAGGGAAAAAGTTGATTTAGTAAGTAGGTCGGTAATGGAATTGTAAAGGTAATTTTAATTAAAGACGTAGTGAAGTAGACGTTCGAAGTAACACAACGGGTTATTGACGACAGTCTTGGATCAACTCCTAAGTGAAAAATCGAAGGATAACGCCTTGGAATTTTTCATCCACGGTCGTATGACGAGTTAATTTAGAAAGCAATGCGTGTGTTTGTGAAACAGACACAATAGTGAAATGGCTAATACCGAAAGTTATTTGTGTGGACTTTGTTGAGCTCATTTCTGAATTTACAAGATGTTTCTGCCTTGATGGGAAAGTATTTTCGAAAAAACTGATGGTTAGGATGTTGTAATAAATTTAATTTAGCTCATCGAAAAATTTGAAGTTAATAAAACACACAAGCAACATCTAATTTACACCAGTGAAAGATTTGAAAAGTTACTAAAACACAAAAGCACCATTTAAATGAAAAAAATTGCTGTTGTTTTTATACCCATGAATTCTCCTTAGATTGGGTGTGAATAAACTCTCTGCTCCCGGACAATTTATATAAGCTATGTATCTTAAAAATTTCAAAAAATCGGGTTTTCAATTTCGATGAATGTAGAAAGTTTGAAGTATTCTAATTATAGTAAGAAAATGCTTAAAAATTCAAGTTAGTTCACACTCAATTAAGATTTTTAAGACACCCCTATTTCAGATTTAGCCCTATCAGTTGAACTTAAATCCCCTTTTTCTCAGAATGCGAATTTTCATAACACACTTAGCGTTTTTATAGCTATTAAACTTAGACACATGAAATTTGATTGAAGTTCAACTATCATAAGCGCTTCCAAATCAAAGCAAAATTTTGCACAAAAAGTATGAGCTTCAGGGGGTCCAGGACACAAAAATTGTCACATTTTCGAATTTTTTTTTATTATTTTAAGAAATTATCTGTGTTTTTCTGCTTAAAATAACGTCTAAATCATGTTTCTATCTTAATTAGAACTATATAATAATTTTTGTGGTGCGGTGTTTTGAAAATCTAACATTCTAGACAGTTGTTGTCATGGCAACAACATCGGTCTTTCAATCTTTAAATGCATTTTTCTCCATGATACATTTTTTCAAGGTTTCCTGTATTCAAATTGCTATAAGTCGAAAACCGATAAAGTTTAAGGGTTGAAATTTGGAATATATCTTTTTCAAATATTATACTTTAATTTTGATTCAGCAAATTTGTAACAAATATTTACTTTTAAAAATATGACTTAAAAAAAAGTACCTTAAAATTTTCAAAAATTTTCATTCAAATATTTTTTTATTTTTTATTAAATTAATATTTTTTAAATTGCTGAATCAAAATTAAAGTTTATAAATTTGTGAATAATTTACTGCAAGAATTTTGAAAATTGATCAAGAAAGTTTTAAGTTTTAGCAATTTAAAATGACCCCTTTTTTTTCAAAAAATTTTAATTTAAAATTTAAAAAAAACTTTTGGAAAAATTTTGTGTTGTGATTTTATTTATTAGTTAGAAAGGTAATCAGTTAAAAAAAAATTCAAAATTCAAAATTAATTAATAAAAAAAAATTTCAATGTGTCCCGGACCCCCTTAAAGTAAAAATTGAAATACGGTATGTGAGAAAGTTTACTTAGAATCAATTAAGTGAAATATTAAATGATTATTTTATATTTTAGTGTTGCTTGAGTTCATCATTCCACGTTCAAGCTCAGTTAATTCTCATCGGGTAGACACTATCACATTATAAAACGTTTTGCAAGGCTTTCAAGGCAAGAGTTCAACAAATAGCATTCGGATAACCATATGACTCTGTATACTCTTTTAACCCGATACAAGCGCCACTTGTAGATTTACATCGTATGAAATAAGGCATGGCAGTTGATATGTTAAGCAATTTATACCATTACCCTTTACGATGCGGTGCTTAGATTTTTTTAATCGTCTCACAGAACGGCTCTTTCACCTGCATGTCCGACCCCCCTTGCTTAATCACCTAACTTGAGCGATAGTACCTGGAGTGGAATTTACGACTATTCCTTTCATAGTATTGTGTAGGGTATCGTTCGGCGTGAGAGAGATATCACTAGAGCGACCTTCTACCTTTTCCCCAAAATGTTCAACAGGGTAGGTTACCGAACAAAAGGAGAAAACCTTCAGAAGGTCAGTCGCTGATAGCTCGTAAATAGTGATCGATGCCAGCGGGCACTTAAACATCCACCGTGATAACATCCACCGTACACAGATCTGTACCATGCTGCTGGTGTAAACGAAATTTTAGTGGTAACAATTGTCCTCCCGTAGCGTAAAGGTTAATGGGGTTACATAAGCCCTTAGGAAAACATATTTACAATACATTTTAATCGACTTCATAGTGTTTTATATTTAATATAATCATGCATTTGATCTTACACAACACCCCTTTTAAGTTCTGCATAGTTTGATTAGACGATGCGTGCAAAGTTATGTCTTACAGCAATAGACGAGAACTTAACTTTCCGTTAATAGAGCAAAGTAACCATCACTGAAAATTTCTACGAAGCTGAAGTAGGTACTCCACTTATAAAAACTAATTGTCGATCCTAAGTGTAGATAAAAAGTGTCGACCAATCTAATAAAAAGAGTAATAATAAAAAGATGTCGAACAATGCTATAGGGATTTTTTTTTATTTCAGAAAAAAGTAAAAGATCCCCTTGGTGTCTCCTTAAAAAAAAAGATGTTTTTTCACTTTACTTTTTTATGAAAACAATTTCATTGACAAAGAAAAAATAAGAAGCACTCTACACATCAGGAAAATAGCTGTTGTTCAGCGATTTTTACTTTAACACTTTAGTACCAGTACTCACGAAGATTTAAACTTTATATGCTAAGTTTCTAAGAGTAATTCTGTGCTCAGATGGCAAAATGTTATAAGTCACTTTTACCAAAAAATTGACTAAGTCGCATCCTGGAGTCTTTTTTGTTAATGTTTAGAAGGTGGCAAAATATCGTAAGTCTTTTTCTTTCAGTTAATGAGAAAAACAAAGGCGGGAAAATTGTAATAAATCAAAAACCACAAAACCACATGTTGAATATTGAATCTTATAATTACTGTCACGAAAAATTAAAAAAGTGACTTATAACAATTTGCTATCTGAGCACAGAATTATTTAGTTTCACATCTGCTTCATACAGACATATTAAACAATGACGCGTTAAGTTTTAGTATATTTGACAAATCGTTTTAAACTAATCTGTAACAAAATAAATAGACGCAACAAGAAGGAGTAGTGCTGGGTTCGATTAACTTATAACGGCGCTGACGGGGGTGTATAGTCTTTAGTGACGATTCCCGTTTCCAACTACGTCCTCACGACAACCGCAGACGCGTCTGGAGACGTCCAGAGCAGCATTGGGATCCTGCACTTATTATCGCACGTCACACATACCCGCAGCAGAGCGTTATGGTATGGGGTGAGATCTCATTTGATAGCCGGACCCATTTGGTAGTCATTTCCGGCACACTTACAGCACAACGGTACGTAGACGACATTATACGACCGGTTATGTTACCGTTTCTTTTGCGATACCCCGGACTTACTTTTCAACAAGATAATGATAACTCTCCTAAAGAATATAGATTGGCAGGACGATCATGGCCATGTCAAGAGTAGTCTCCGGTTGAATGAGTTTATGCCGGGGACCAGCTGAAAGGATCTAGTTGCAAATCGCTACCGGACATTGTTTCTTACTGGCCATGGCGCGTTCATGTCTTATTTACATCTCTTTCATATTAAATACAGTGAGTTTTGCAGCTGTGGAGCCGTGGGTGATCCAGATCATTATATTTTTGACCGTGCACTCACTTCACGATATCACCTATGCAGGCCCACGGATGACAATAAACCGAAATGGCTTATCTCTGTCATGAAGAATGCGATCTCCAAATTCCGAATTAAAAAATGCATCTCCTTTGCTGCAGAAGTGGCTAATGGGGCCACTGTGGCCTGAGCACTGTTGACCTCCTGATGCGTTCCCTCTATCTCTTAATCTTTTAAAATGTTAAATTTTATTACTGTTCTATTTTTATTGCTTCAACACTTCATCAAAGTTTATTTATGTATATTTACCGATGTTTTATTTTCATGTCTTACTAAGTCACAATCTTTTATGTTTCCACGGATATTTTATTGGGGCCTGTTGCCCAAGGTTCTACTCTGGTCCTTTTATATTCACGAACCGGGCCTTTCGCCCCATGTAAATTTTAAAAACACTATAAATGCTTGTCCGGTTGGCGTGGGCACCATTGGGTTTACTTCATGGGCTGGAAGTCCTTCCCTCTCCCAGCCAAAGACTCTAAACCTTAACGGGTGAGTCGGGAGGCGGAGGATCTGAAACATGATAATGCCCGACCACACACGTCACGTGTTGTTATAAATTGTCTTGAAGCTTTCCCAGCACTTCCTTGGCCAGCTAGTTCCCCTGATCTCTCTCCGATAGAGCAAATTCGGGACGTTATGGAAAAGCGATTGAAGCCATCCCGGAATGTTAACCCTTCAGCCCGATAGTTGGAGACAATTTGGCACGAAATTCCGCAGGACAACATCCGGGAACTTTTTCAGTCTATGCCACGCCTGGTGACAACTTGCATACAGGCCATGGTGGACCAACGCCTTTTGACTTCCCCCCTCGGTCAAACTCTAAAATAAATTGCAATTTTAAAAAAAAATTCTCATAGCTATAAATTTAAAAAAAATGACAAAATAATTAATATTTTAGGTAAAATATTAAAAAAATATGCATTTATATCTTATTCCTTGTATTAAAGTGTTTAAAAGAGCTTCATAAACAAGCATAAAAAGTTTCAAGAATGTAACTCAAGTAGTTTTTGAGAAACTTGCCCCCAAACATGAGAAAAGTATGTTCTGAGAAATAAGGCCTTAAACTTCATAAGACGTACGTTGCAGTATTAATGGATCTAATTAAAAAAATATTTAAAAATACTTCCAATCAACGAATTTCTACAAATAAGGTGTCTTTATACAAAGAACAATTCAAGTTTTCATAAACAGAAAAAATCTCAAAAATCATGCCCACTGTCCAGCGCGGAGAATCAACCTCACCCGCTGTTTCTCTCTCTAACCGTCGTCTCCAACGTCTCTCTTTCAGTCTAATAATAAAACCTAATAATAAAGTCTAATAATAAATAACCCAACGATAAAAGTCAAACACCAATCGGAGATAATCTGGACAAACACCACCTCTCTATTTTCACCTGCTCTTCTAAAGTTGTTGTAAAGCGCGCGATGCAAGAACACCAAAATATAACCAATCATAATACATTCTGCATTCCGAAATTTCGATGACACAATGGTGTAAGCACCTGTCCTGCATGTGACTCTTCCTAAAGATCAAGCAAAATGAAGTTTCACACGATGTGTCACAGTATGAATGAAATAATCTGCTCATAACCCACTCATTATAATGTCACACTGCTAACAACCGAGCAGCCCGTGGACTCGGACTTGCCCCATCGTGAAGTGCCTATGAAACTGCACTGGAAAGTACTTCTAAAAATTATACCAATAAGTTATGGGTCTGGAAGTGCGTGGTAAAAATATAATTGTTTAGGAATTATTGGGGGACAGAGAATAGTAATATGAAACTTCCAAGGATTGTTTTTGAAAATTGTGAGTTCTGCTACGTGTTTTATCAATATAATTGAAACATATGATGACAGTAAGAAACTAGGGAAGGTTTGTAAATTATTCGTTCAATTTAATACATTCGTCTGTCGGGAATAGAGGAGTGCAAGATAACAATCGAAACGTATATCTCTTCTTCACAACTGACAAAGATCTATATATATAATTCTCTTACATGGCACGCAAGAAAGACGTTATTTGTTATCGCGTTTTGGCAACATTGTACGATTGTTTGTTTGTCACGAAGCCTCGCATTTCAATTGAATTTATAGCGTTATCGGATGAAATTTTACTGAAAAAAATTTTTAGTCGAGCTGTTATAGTTTATAATAGAAAAAAAAAAAAGCGGAGGATATTTTCAGGGCGGCCATTTAAAAAAAGGTCCTTTTCAGGGCCAACAATTATAGTTCAACAAGACGCCTGAACAACAACTTCCGACAACAAACTCAATGAAAAAGCGTGGGTGGCTCGAGTGCTTGGGTAGATGTACGCACAAACAACATACTGGATATTTAATTTCCATATCAGCGCTCACATTTCGAGTCAAAATTTGCTCAAAGTTTTCTTTTGAATTCTGATTTCAGAGGTACTGTATATAACTTTTCTGAAAAACAGCAAAAAATTTAGATTTTAAAAATATTTTTTTGGAATATCATATCTTGTAAACAACTCCTTCTGCTAGGACACATGTCTTCATTGATGCGAGCGTAGCGAGCTTAGGTTCGGGCAGCGAACCAATGAGGATTGCGAAGGAATCCTCCGGGGGTTGGCGAGCGTTAGTTAGAGGGCGAGAGTTAGAATAGAGGGCGGGCCTCCTATTATTAATAAACACACTAATTCAGTTCTTAATCACGATTCTAGCATTCAACAGTGAAATTGAGATGGATGGATACATGGTATTTCAGGAAAATATCTCAGTTACCTTTTAGCAACAAGACATGGATGACTACGGATGAAAATTTTGATGCAAATATTGATGCATTGTAATCGCTCTTCTTTGTTGATTAAAATGAATACAAATTAGGTAAGGGAGAACTGATTTCAAGCACAATGCCATCGATCTTCGGTTTTGAGAAACTACATGATAAATGTAAAATGATTATTAAAGTTATATTTATTTTAAAATGCTGCATTTGATAGTTGAAAAATGGTTTTCAGTTTTTGATCATAGAACCCGAATATTGTGCAGTTGAAGGTAATGACGTTTTTTTTACATATTTGCAACACTTTAGCAATACATTGGAATTTAACATAAATTATACTGTTCTGCTTAGAATCAAAACAGCTTAGTTGCAGTTTCAAGTCAAAATATTAGAATAATCGAAGAAATGAACTCTGAAAAAAAAATTATTTCATGTATCAACAATTGAAAATATTTTATAACATTAAATAATGTTTAAATATACAGACATTCAAATTTTTACAGTAAAAGTTTTAAAACATTTTTAATCTGAAAATATGTAATAAATTACAATTGACATTTGAAGAATATCTATAAACAGTAGAATAAAACTCTACCTGGTTTAAAATATAAGAATATTTTATGATGTATACGAAATTTGTTCAAAATTCAGAAAATAATAACTCTAGTATTTAGAAGTATCACCTATAACTTTAATAACAGCCCTCAGTCTATTTGAAATGTTAATTGCAAGAGTCTTGGTCATATAGGGCCAGAAATATTCCATACTGGAAGATAGATAGTTAAATTTACGTCGCACATAAAGGGGTTTTGATGTGACAGTCCTAGATCAGTCCCGAAGGAAAAGATCCGATGACAACATCTCGTAACTTGGAACCACGGTCAGATAATAAAATTTTATACTGGATACAAAATCAATTTGTTTGTTGGTGCAGTTCCTTGGTGTTTATTCTTTATTATCCCCCTAAGTTATCAATTGCGTTAAAATGCCACGACTTTGCCATCCTGAAAAGAATGTAGATTTGGCGCTGTTTGAACCAGTTCTTTGACTTTTCATTATGACAGGAAGATTACTTTATCTGAAAGTAATAATCATTCAAGCATAAATCTGACGCTGACACCTTACATTACCACCATTTCGAATGCGTCACATAACCCTAGGGTCTTTTGCGGTTCTGCAAGCCCCATACAAATTTTACAAATTTCACGTAACATTTCGGGCATTAGTTGTCAAACGCTTCTTATTTCATTGTCAAACAAGAGCGTTTTGATCACCATACGATACGCAAAGCACAGTTTCATCATTGAACAATTTCTTCTACCATTCATTCATGCCTCATAACAGCTTCTTTTGCATAATTGAACTCTAGCCCGTTTCTGATTAGTATTCTAGCGTAATGGTATGTTACTACAATGCTCCGCGGAACATCTTGAGGGGCATTGTCGTGTATAACGTGCCAAATGGAATCAGGGCTGATTAAAGCTAAAGGTGGTGCTACACGTATCTAAAAAATATTATCTTCTGAATTTTAGACAAATCTTCGTACGACATTTCCAATTTTTTCAGCCAGTTTGTCAATTGTTTATTTTAATTCATTATATATTTCCATCATTTAAGAGCAAAAATCTTCTGAAAACTCTGAAGATTTAAAAACTACGTTCAATGTTATCAAAATTTTGTACGGGAGGCCCATTTAATGAGGGGCATTTGTTTGTCAATCTAAATGTTAATGAGGCGGTAGTGCTTCTGCGGCAGAACGTGTTACTTGAGCGATTTCCTAGATTGACTCCACTCTTGGCTTGTTTTTACGATTCCATTTTAGCACAAAACGTCACCAAAACAGCGATAAGTTATTTTTAAGGTCACCTCGATATGTGTAACGCGTGAGCCTTTAACCCCTTACCTGTGGAATATATTTGAGAAAAACGTGCCAAAAATGGAAATTTTTTTTCTCTTTAATTTTGTTCGTTATTATCATCAAAATGCTAAAAAAAAAATATTTTTGAAAAAAAAAAAAAAAAAAAAAAACCATTTTAAACGAAATAACTACTATACTCAATATTTTCACATATAAGGGAATTGTTAATGGATTACAGTAATTTTTGCTCAAATTATAGCAAAATAAATCAAATGACACAATTTTGAAGATAAATATAATAAACTAATACAGTAATATTTTATTTATATATCAACTGTCATGAATTCCATGTCCCTCAGATTCCTTTGAATATCACAAATCCTTTACAGTATGGTATATTCGAAAACATGGCACGGCACACAAGCCTACATCACAGTCTTTACAATAAACTCGAGTCTCGCGTCGTATCCTCTTTCCCTTTTCATGAGTTTTACGACAACAAAGGAAACATTGTCTGGTTGGAGTAGTCTTTTTCTCCGTTGGTGGAATGTGTTCAGGAAAGTGTCGACCCGTAAGTCGCAACAAGTTCATATTAGGACGCCCTGGTCCTGTCGGCTGAATGTATGGTTTATTATCTTCAATAATTTGTTCCACAATTGAGATTCTGTAGTCCATATTACATTTTCCATCGCCTGACGACTGATAAATAATAAAGGAATTCCAAAGTGCTTGATCCAGAAGATGGAAAAATATCTTTATGTAGTATTTCTTTCCTCGTTTTCTGGCAATGTGATAGTCTGTAAAGTGTTGATCAACTTTATAACCACCTCCCACAGTGTTGTTAAAGTCAGCAACTACTTTAGGTTTCAGTTTCTTTTGCTTCTTCCAATCTCTTCCGTCTCAATCATTTCTGCAATATGGACCGAAGAAAGCAGGTAAATTTCTTTCTTGTCGTGCCATTTCAGGACTGTGACTTTCCCACGCTGGAAAGCCAGAACGTCACCTTTCTTTATTTAAAAAATACGAGTGGAAGTCCTTCCTGATTGCCCGTACAGTTCCGTATATGTCTGTAGAATATTGTTGCACAAGCTCATCAGTTAACTGTGGAGAAGTATAATAATTATCTGTGACCAAACAACATTCTTTGTTTAAAAGAAGTTTCATCAATGACATAAGTACTTGACCAGACATGCCGAGACGTGCATATTCGCTGTCAAGCTTTGTGCCCTTTCCCGTGTAGATGATACTTGAAAAAATATATCCAGTCTTACTTTCACATAGCATAAATGTTTTTATGCCAAACCGAGATCTTTTAGAGGCATGTATTGGATCCATCCCAATCTACCTTTATATAGCATCAGGCTTTCATCAACAGTGACATCACCATCGGGGATGTTAAGTGAACAAAATTTGGTATTGACTCTAAAAAGTGGGTAAAATTTTGTGCAGTTTTGCATTAGGGTGTGTTTCAAGGTCGACTTCTTCATTGTTCACAAAATGTAAATATTTTCTTATCATTTGAAATCTGTCGTAGGACATAACATTGCGAAAGAACGGAGTTTCAAGACATGTCTTTTTGACCAAAATATTGAAACATCGGACTTCTAAATACCTGTAAAACATGGAGCAACAAAAATATTTTCATTTCATTGTTATTTGATCGGCTTTTTGGCTTCAGATGTTGCCTTTAAATGCATTGTTGTGCATACCTATTAGTCTCTTCCGTAATGGTGTAAATCAAATTGTCATTGACAAATAGTTCAAAATATTGTTTTTTTTTTAGTAAAGGTAGAAGTGGCAATTGTTGCATCCACTTGTGGTTGTTGGAATGGGAGCGTTGGCGGAGCTGGAGGAAGGTTATTCAAACATAGCGGCATCCAGGTTCGGCACGAAAGAGTTTCACTTTCGTCGTCACTTTCGGAATAGTCATACTCTTTTGTTGAAATACTGGTATCTGAGCATGAAGAACCTAACAAGTAGTTTTCATCATCGTCTTATTCCGACATTGCGAACATAATGTGGTTTGATTGAAATTTGAGAAGAACTGCTAGAGATTACAAAAATCCGACAAATAGCGCACAGCTGCCAAACTTTTCGCGTGAAATTACCGCCATCTATAATGCCAAAATTATCGCCAATGGTAAATTACATATTATGCATTTAACAAACTGAGTTCAGGCTTCACGGAATTGAAGCACCGATTTTTCTCTTGCCCGCACTCAGGTCGGACATTCCAAATTTGGCGTCACAGGCAAGGGGTTAAGCAGCTGAAGTAAAATATTCGCATTCTGTCTAGGCTTCTTTACACTGACAATTCTGTCTAGGCTTCTTTACACTGACAATTCCTTTAGTAGGATCATAGACAAGAATATAGGACACCAGACTATAAAATGTGAGGATATATCCTTAAAAACTCCAATAGGCTTAGCATATTAATGTATTTGGACCTAACCCTTTGAAGGAGTGATAACCTTTAGACTACTGCCGGTACAGCAGTTGTACCACTATCGTGCCAAAAAAGAATTTAGACAACGGCCGTTGCAGTAGTTGTACCTTGAAAGTTATACGAATCACGCCAAGAAAGAATCGCGCTTGTTATATCTATAGCCGTAGTCAAAAGATTAAGCCAGACGTTCGCCGCCCTGAACGGGTTAAACGAGACTTGACGAAGCTTAACCTTTAGACTACTGCTATAGATATAACTACCGCAATACCCAACCACAATAACTAATACCATAACCTTCAAAGTACAACTGCTGTACTGGCCATAGTCTAAATTCTTTCTTGGAGTGATCCTTATCACTTTCAAGATACAACTGCTGTACTGACCGTAGTCTGTAGGTTAACAAATCACCCAACGAGATTTCTTCCGCATTGTTTAATTTAACAAGCAGAAGGCCTTTCTAAACCTAAAAGATTAATCCAGATGTTCACTGAAATTTAAGGAAAATAAAACTAATTTCGAATCTAAAGTAATGACAAATAATCTATTCACTTTGAAAGAGATTCTTTTGATAGTAAATTAAATAAAAAAAAATAATAAAAACTTACTCGATCAGGGCGTGGAGTATCTGTCAGGTAATGTTTAAGTATGGGAAAACAACGATGACACCAAAGTGAATTCATCCACAGTATTTAAACATTGAACGTATGCCTTGTCATGTATCTATCATACGATCGTGAATAAAATACAGAGTGGGTGTTGGTAATATTTTTTATTTATTTTGTCCCTGGTATTACATGAGTAGGAAAGAATAATCATTAAAATATTTTTCCTCAATGCTTATCTTGTTACCTTTAGTTGCTGTGGAGTCGAAAGTCAATGTTGCTGATCTGGAATTGATGGGCAGTGAGCTATGACACACACACAAACTGCAATTGTTGGGTGTCCAATTCACTCGACTATTCCATTTTGTTAGCATTAATTACGTACCAAAATCAACGTCCAGTCTTTTTTACCTCAGAAGTATTGAAATCTAAAACAAAACTAGTGGTGCAATGCACAAAAATGACCATCTACTTGGGCCCTTTGTCACCGGTTCCATCACCATTTGCCAATGAATGTCACCTGTGAGACGTCAAATAATTCTAATGCCGTTGTACAGTATCCCTAGACTTATTGCGAGTTAAAATACGTCATCCAATTATGACGCGACCACCGCTAATATGTATAGAATCATATGACGCAGTTTTACGTCAAAAAATTTGTATTACAGTCAACTATTTATTCTCTCTTCTGTACCACTGACTCATGAATTTGGGTCTCACATAAGTCAACCATATATCGCCGCTGGTTGTCTGACACTTCCAATTTTGACCTCCTGGTTTTTGTCTCGACGATAAATCTCATCAATAGTAATTTATCAAAACCTTCCCGCCCTAAGGCATACGGTGTAGTTTTAGGTTGCGAGTAATCCCGCACAGCACATGCGTTGCCGCCTATGTTTCTCAATATTACAATACAATTACACTTACTGTCATGGGATGGGCTATGATAGATCTTCTAGTCTTATTTCAAGAAGTCGATTGTCTATGATCTTAAGGCTTTGTCTTGACTTTTAACTTGTCCAAAGTAGTTTTCTTTCTACTTTTTTGTGGCCACGGGGAAATAGGTATTTTCTTATGTTTTCCCACAGTTTGCAGTCGCAAATTACGTGGTCAACACTTTGAATTCCTTCTCCACATTCGCATTTGTCTTCCTTATTGAATAAACGTTTCTGGTGCTGTAAAAATACGCCGTGACCAGTGATAAATTGATTGATCTCAAAATATCCTAGAAGTCTCGTCTGTGATATGTCCTTGTATTCTGTATGGCAGGCCTCGAAATAGATTTTTTAATGCAGTTGCACCTTGAGCACCTAAGCTTTTAAATTAGGTGCACAAATTATATTTTAGGTGCACATTTAAAATAAAAACGTAATATAAGAGCATTAATGTAGTGTAAACTACTTTATTAGTTGGGTATGTTGACATAGGTTAGTAGAAGATAGTAAATAAAAATATTTAAAAAAATTTTCTTATCTGCAAAAATATTATTTACAAATATTAAGTCATTATCAGACATTAGTTTGCATTCAGAAACGTCTACGTATTTGGCAGATCTTTTCTCATAAGGTTTAGTGTCCATCCTTATTTTTGTATTTTTCCTCCACTGCACTTCAGAAAGATATCAATGGCACGATCATGATGAGGTAACCAACCAACGAACACGTCCTACCTGCACAGGTTTTAGAATTTTTGCTTCCAATGATTCACCAACATTTTGCAGCTCTGCCCAGTTTATAGAAGAATACTGATAAATTACAAATAAGTCATTCATTGCAGATTCCATTTACGTAAAATATTTTGAATTTCGCATAACATCTTTGATTGCGAGTTACAGCCGATAAACATAACAATGTATGCCAAGTAGATGACTGCGACTGTCACGAAGTAGCTTGTAGACCCACTCTTGGCTCCGAAATTACTTTCTGCATCATCTAATGTACAAGCAATTAGTATTGTTTTAGTTTCATCTAAACTTAAGTTTAAGCAATCTTTCATAGTACTTTCGAACAAATTATTTTCCAACCCCCTCTTTTTTTAACGTTAGGTGCACTGCGTGCACCTAGCAGGAAAAATTAGATGCACAATTTGATTTTCATGTGCACAGTGCACCTGTGCACCCGGGTATTTCGAGACCTGCTGTGTGGACTACTCTTCCCTTCTCTGAGTAGTCCTATCGCCCTTGACACATACCTTCTGCTTCTTCGTTAATTTGTTTCCGGATGCATTCCTTGTCCATTTGGTGTGCCTTGTACTGTTGCTCTGTTGCTTCTTTTGCCAGAGCATCCGCCCTCTCGTTACCCTCATGGTCTGCGTGGGCTTTAATCCATTTAAGGTTTATAACCTCTGAGTAATTCTTTATTTGATGTTTCATATTGCAAATATATTTATCACTGTTGGTAATATTGCCTAGGGCATTAAAATCTAGAGTCAGTAATAATGTCGGCCTTTCTGATGTCATTCTTTGTAATGAGATATATAGCTCTGTCTCTCTCTCTCTCTCTCTCTCTCTCAATAGCTATTAATTCTGCCATATAAACCGTAGAGTGATCGCTAATTCTTATTGCTAAACTATCCCTTCCAAATAAACGACTAAGCCGCTTCCGACCTTCTCTTCTTTTTCAGAGCCGTCTGTGAAAATTTTCACTCCTTCTAATCTTTCTTCTAAACCATGATATCTCCATGGGGTTTTTAATATATCCCAAGATGGTGACCAAGTTGTTACTGACCGGATCGTGAGGGACGAGATATATTGTCATTAGAATGACACTTACCACATCTTGACCTTATGATAATAAAAAAATCGGCAACACCTTGAAGACGGGATTGTTAGCAAAATTTGTCATACTGTGATGGACGAGAAAACTCATCATCGTAAGAAAACTGACCACATCTTGATCACGTTATCAATAAAACATTCGGCAATGTCTTGCCGACGAGATATCTCGTCATTATAAAAATAGGTCAGATCGTGAGGGACGTGATATCTCGTCGAAACCACTTGTAGGAGCTCACATGCATATGTACTACATTTAGATATTAACAATCTTCCTTGCTTTTTTAACAAGTTTTAACCTTCACATCTCATTTATGTGTAATCATTTATGCATAGTACCCTTAGAGGGTTAAACTCTGAAGAGGCACTGATAGATTATGAAGGGTTAAATGGAATTATTAAACACATTTCCTATTATCAATTATTTTATAGACAATAATATTAAATAATAATTTAAAATTATACGAATAATCCTAAAATTTTAAAGTTTATGGATAGGCAATTTTAGGTCTGTCTTTTAAAGTGGATGAATGTAGAAATAGAGAGAGAGACAGAGAGTATCATGTCCTTCACTGACTGAAGGAATTATTTTAATTTAAAAGAGTTCTTTTAAGTTGAAAAATAGCTGTAAAATGCCCAGGGAAAAATTTAATAAGATCTCTAAGGCAAACAAGTTAATATTGAACCATTTTAACAATGGTGTCAGGGAAGAAGAAGAAGAAAGCATTTAATGGAATATTTAATTTTACGAAACTGGATGCGAGTCATGCCAAGTGAGACACGTTCATCTCTTTTGAATGGTACGTAATTTGAAATGCTCGAAATAAATCCGAGATTTCAAATTACTTTCATGATCCATGATAATTGGTGGAAGTTTGTTTATGGTATTTATTTAGTCACAAAAGAGTAATAAACTGGATAGAGATACTAAGAATACAATCATAAAAGCATTTTTGACACTTAAGCCTCTTCTGGAACTTCTGATTTTATTTATTGCTTTATTGAGTTTGATTCGCACTTTGTGGCGGAAGTTCGGAGAGTGAGGTTGCTGGCTCAGGTTTTGACTTCGACTTCCGACCGTGGTTCATTCAGTTACGAGGCGTTGTAATAGAATCTTTCCCTTCGGGATTGATCCCGGATCGTTGCCAATTACCCGTTTCAAGGGAGGCGCAAATTCAACTACAAATCTATCTTTTTGAGTTTCGCGATATGTTGTTTTATATTTCGCAGCAGTATCATATCCATTTTCAGTATCTAACTGTGAAATCAATTTAAAGGCAAATTATTGGTACCAGCACCTATTACCACCAAGAGGGTGCTTATGAGAAATACTAGTTCCAGATTAAATTTTATACAACGGCTTTCAGAAATACGATAATGGTTGTAGCCGAAAACGTGATTTTACGTACGGGAATTTAATCAAGGAAGCATTATAAGTTAATTTCGCAGTGCTTCAGCACTGATTTTGCGGTTTTGAACTAAAGTAATCTAATTTAAGCAACAATTGTATTACAGATAAAATATAAGAAAGATCACATATTGTCTATGTGGACTATTGATAGATACGACGAAGCAATTCTCATTCATTTGTAAAATGGTTTTTGAAGTTTTATTAAATGAATAAGGATACAAGAAAAGATGGTATAATTCGATATGTAATTCGAGAGGGGATAATTTTTATATATAAAAACGGCTTAGTAACATAAATTTTGAAGTTTATTGCGTAAGATGTCTTTTAGAAAATTATGGGAGAATTAAAGGGATTAAAGGAAAGAAGGACTATGCATTTATTGGCTTTTCAATCGAGGAATATAATGGTGTCATTTCTTATGTTTAAGATCTTTCGTTTTCCTAAAAGACTTGTTTTATTCTACTTTGATTTATTTAGAGAATAGTACCGGAACCCGTTGACATACTACTTTGGTCAAAAGTATCCGGTATGCTTCCTTTAAAATACATATACGTACAGTAGATACCGTTTGAAAACTTTTATCAAGTATTTTACGGCTCATATAAACATGTGGCACCAATCAGGGATTTATTTAATTTTATCATCAGAAAATAAATTTGTTTTTAATAAGAGAAGAGTTTTCATTTTCCAAAATGTCGAATGTAATTGAGCAAAGAAGATGCAATAAATTTTTTTTTCCGCCATGGAATTTCTGCTAGAAACACATTTGAAATGCTGTAAAAAGCTTTTACAGACAACTGTTTATCCAAAACAACAGCGTTTGATTGGCATAAAAAGTTTAAAGAAGGTACCGAAAAGACCACATCAAAGTCTCTCAAAAATCTAGGTAATCTGGACTGTTTTCTTTGATTGCCGTGATGTCATGTATTATGAATTTCTACCAGCTGTGGCCAGACGGCCGATAAATATATACAGCTGCAGTTTATGTTTATAGCGGCGGTGGCCGCTATAAACAAATTCGCCTTGGCGCTTTTTTTGGCGCATTTCTCAAGTCGCCAAGGAAAGAATTATTTCAAAAACCTTTTTTTTTCAACATTTTTCTTCTTTTAAAACGGAGAATAATAAGCTAACACATTTGTGAACGTTTTAAAAATTATATTGATCAAACGACAGTTAAACGGATTTTGAAAGAACTTTCTAGAATACTAGGGGGCCTGCCCCCTGCTCGCCAACCCCCGGAGGATTGCTTCGCAATCCTCATTGGTTCGCTGCGCGAACCTATGCTCGCTTCGCTCGCCTCAATGAAGACATGTGTCCTAGCAGAAGGAATTGTTTACAAAATATGATGTACCAAAAACATATTTTTCAAACCTAAATATGTTGCCCTTTTTCAGAAAAGATAGTACCTCTGAAATCAGAATTCAAATGAAAACTTTGAGCAAATTTTGACTCGAAATGTGAGCGCTGATTTGGAAATTGAATACCCAGCATGTTGTTTGAGTGTACATTTTCCCAGCACTCAAACGACCCACACTTTTTCATTGAGTTTGTTGCCGAAAGTTGTTGTGCAAGCGTCTTGTTGAACTATAATTGTTGGCCCTGAAAAGGACCGTTTTTTAAATGGCCCTGAAAAGATCCTCCGTTTTCTATCATAAACTAACTGTAACAGCTCATTAAAATTTCCTTTTTTTTTTCAATAAAATTTCATCCGATAACGCTATAAATTCAATCGATGCGCGAGACTTCGCGATAAACAAAGAATCGTACAGTGTTGTCAAAACGCGATTACAAATAACGTCTTTTTTGCGTGCCACGTAAGAGAATTATATATATAGATTCAAAATGAAAATTCAAACTTTCCGCTTGCCGATTTGCCATAAAAACCGATACAGATGGGTTGCCTTGACCTGCCATAACTCAGTAATAGATGTGAAAAAAAGTGCCAAGGCCGTTGCTACCGCTATAAACGCAGACTGCAGCTGTACCAAAGATTATTATTTGAGTGCTGTGCGCCCTTTGCGTGAAGAAATTCGTCGAAAACGATCTGAATTATGGCAAGATAAACTCATGGGTTTTGCATCATGATAATGCGCCTTCTCAAACTGCCGTTATTGTTCGTGATTTTTTGGTTAAACATTCAACAAATACGGCTACACAAGCTCCGTATTAACCTGACATGGCTGTGTGACTTTCTTATTTCCACGGGTGAAACTGTCTCTTCGTGATCACCGTTTTGAATACATTGATGCAATAAAAGAAAATCCGATACGAACCCTGAAGGGATTCCACTAAAACGACGTTAAGGCATGTTTTGAGGATTGGAAAAACGTCGGCAGGAGTGCATTGAAGTAGGAGGAGATTACTTTGAAGGAGATGTAATAAATTGTGACCAATAAATTGATACCTTTTGTTTTACGACAGCATTCGGGGTACTTTTTGATGATTGTAGAAGATATTAAAAAAAGTAAAATTTATCGAGGGAAGCGATTATATATATATATATATATATATATATATATACAGGGTGTTTCAGTGAACCGTTTCAGAACTTCTAAGAGGGGTAGGGTACATCCTGACGAACCAAAATCAAGTACCAATGGGCAGTCAGAAATGCTTTGTGCGAAAATCCCGAGCTTTTGTGTAGGGAATCTTCATTTCGCACAAGAACGCCAGAATTACACGATCGCAGAGTTAGCCGATATGCATTTGGCGTACGATGCTGCAAATTGAAGTGGGCCAGCCGCACAGCGTTTGTACGCTTAACGATATCCGACGAGGCGTATCCCTAGTCATAATTTCTTTGCAAGACTGCACCAGAGGTTAGCTGAGACAGGTTCATTAGAAAGAGCTGACAGGGACAGGGTAAGAACAGCACGGACTGCAGACGTCGAACAGAATGTGCTGCAGCATGTACAGGGGAATCCAAGAACGAGTACACGAAGTGTAGCAAACGCAGTCGGGGTTTCCCATTGTAGCGTCTGGAGGATTCTCCGAGAAGAAGACATGCATCCGTTTCACGTGCAGCGTGTCCAGACACAGCAACCGGAGGATTATGCACCTCGTATTGCTTTCGCACAGTGGTACCTTGGAAAATGTGCTACAAATCCCCTTTTTCCTGCTGAAGTGTTGTTTTCCAATGAGGCATCCTTCACAAGGGAAGGAATTTTCAACACTCATAACGACCATATCTGGGCGGTCGAGAACCCGCATGCAATACGACGTCGTGCAGCAGAGATTCGATTTTCGGTCAATGTATGGGCCGGTATTATGGGAGATCACGTCATCGGACCTAACTACTTGCTCTTTCTGCAGCAAGTATTGCCACAACTTTTGAGAGATGAACAGATTTCTACATCGACGCAACAGACAATGTGGTTCCAACACGATGGAGCCCCTGCCCATTATAGCGGAGATTTTCGTAACTACCTGGATGTCACATTTGGTCAACAGTGGATCGGACGTGGTGGTCCCGTGCGTTGGCCTGCTCGGTCACCCGACCTATCATGTCTTGATTTTTATTTCTGGGGTCATCTGAAATCGCTAGTTTATGACACCCCTGTTGACAATGTTGAGGAGCTGGTTGCAAGAATTGCAGTAGCTGCCGGAGAAATTCTAGGTATGCCTGGAGTATTCCAGAATGTTCGGATGTCCATGCGTCGGAGATATGAGGCGTGCATTGTAGCCCGTGGAACACTTGCTTTAATCCATGTTCCTTTTGCTTCTTTTCATGTATTATTAAAACGATTTCTCACTTACGGTCTCTTTTCTTTACGGTGCTTCTGTGTACAACACCGCTTCAGGAAAGCATTTCCGACCCCACATTGTTATATGATTTCGAGTTGTCAGGATGTACCCTACCCCTCTTAGAAGTTCTGAAACGGTTCACTGAAACACCCTGTATATATATATATATATATATATATATATATATATATATATATATATATATATATATATATATATATATATATATATATATATATATATATATATATGTAAGCAAGAGGGTACAGGAAAATTACTTATTATAAATAAAAAACAATTCTGCATTAAGTTGCACTTTTTTATTTACTACGTATGAAAATCAAAAGCGAGGGTAGAACATTGTAAAATAATGCTAAATACCGTTTTTCTATCCTACCACCAATCTCAGCTTTTATGGCACATATCTTTGTCGGCAGTCCAATATAATCTCGAGTGAGAAAAAAATTATAATTCATTAGCAGTATTATTCACTAAGTAAGAACTGGGCAATATTAAGTCAGGGATCCCGGCATGTTAGAAAAACCACACAGAGGGCAAGTTAAAGAGTTTTATAATTCCATTCAGGTAGAGATGATTTTGCAGGTAGTTCGGTCTAATGAGAACACTGAAACAAGAAATTCAATAAACGATTGGTAGAAAACTATCTTAAGTTTTGTTATCCTATACAGACAATAGTCTTTTAGCCATAAATCTGTCTGAAAGTAGTTTTGAAACAGATACAGTATAAAGTCCAAAACCCGGAATCCTCCAGACCTCGTCCATTCCGGATTGCAGTTATTTTTTGTCAAAAAATCCCTAATCTAATGCCTCTTCCCCGGGGGTTATTTACGTCCGGAACATGTTGGCAATACTAAAATAGAAGATATATAAATAGGATTAATTATTTCAAAAGGAAATTTTTTTTTTAAACAATGCAAAACAAATTTTTCTTACAAATCTTCTAAATTTCTGAGTGGTATTTACTCTGAAAATGTCCGTTTTTTGTGTTGTTTGGACAATTCCGGATTTGGGATTTCCTATTGTATAAAATATGAGTCTTTATCAGCAGTATAATTTAATATGACGTCAGTCATTATAATTTACTGTGATCAGGATAACCACATTGAGTTGAATTCTTCTCATGTCAGATTGACCACCATCGGTTGAGATGATTTGTCATTGGGCGTGTCCAGCGAGAACACGGAAGCAAGCGGCTACCGTAGCTCTGGGTAGATCCTGTAGCAACTGAGACCTTAGCAAAATGTTTCAATCTTTATCATAACGGTAGATTACTTTTGAAAACTTATATTCACTCTCATGCTCACTTTAGCATCAAAATATTTTTACAAATTCAGTTTTACTTTCTCACAGGGGTTGAGATAGCATGTTATCCTATACGGGGCAGGAAATAAAAGAAGGGGATTCTGTACATTAAACTAAAGTGTGATAATTCCAATGCTTTTCTCAAACCGAAAACTGTAAAAAGTAAAATAGAGCGACACAGCCGAAAAATCGAAGCGTGATATTGATACCATAGTGCGACAAGTTGAAAAGCAACAAACTGTAAGAAATGGATCAATTTGCATCATACTGAATTGGGAGATGTCAAGCAGCCACAGTGATTGAACATGGGATGAGCGGAATTGCGTTTATTGTTCAGGGAATTTAATTAGTTGGAACAAACGACAAGGGACAAAATTAAGATTGTTTCGGTGGAGCACCAGAGATGTGAAAAATGGTGACAGTTGATGACGGGAAAAGAACGAGCTGCCCGACAAACCAAAGTGAAACCTTAAACAGTAAAACACTCCTTGCCATGTAGAATCATTCTGCCTTAGGGTGAACTGCATTATTGTCACCCCAACGTCCAAAGCTAAAGACCAGTGCCAGTAAGTCCACTCATCCCATATTCAATAATTGAGACTGCTTGACCCTTCCCCATTCCTTATGATGTAAATCGTCTCATCTGGTGTTGTTGTGCTTTTCAACTTGTCACACAATGGTGATCGTTATAATGATTGGTTATTTACTAAAACTTAGTTCATAATGTTTTAAATTTACCTGTTTTTAAACTTTATTTAACCCTCTGAGGAAGATTTCCAAGCATTATAGTATTGCTTTTAACTCACAACATATACTTAATGAATATATAACCAAATCATTGACTCGAGGAGTCCATGGACCTTTCAACTTTTAGAAATATTCTACTGCCCCATTCTCTAGGGTCCTTTGGAATGATTTTGTTGTTCCTTTTCGTAAATATTTAATCCTTTAGAAGGATTCTGTTGATTCTTTCCATAAATTTAATTCTGTGGAAAGATTCCATTGCGCTTTTCCTTACAATGGAATCATTCCGAACGATTTTATTGGCAAATTCTATAGAATAGAATCCTTTGAAACTATTCTATTTGTCATTTCCTTAGAATAAAGTCGGCCAGATAGATTCTATGACTCCTTTAGTTAAGACTACAGTGGAGCACCGTTCTCTTCATAGGATGAGTCTATATTCAGCATGCACACTGATTCTCGACGTACCTTTATCTGGAGAGAAAGCCTGGGATCTGATTCCATCCCTCCCACATCAGAGAAATGGACCATTATGGTGATGGAGGTGTCATAGTTTGAACAGGCATCATGTTGGACGGCCGCACACCTCTCCATGTGTTGGAAAAATGGTCCTTGACAGATGTGAGGTATATAGAGATCTTAGAGCCCTATGTTTCACTTTTCAGGGGCGCAGTTGGCCTGTTCATGGACAACAACTCTCCTCGACATCGGGGCTCACCTAATCGACGTTTATCTGGAAAGTGAGAATATTCGGCTTATGGATTGGTTTGCCAGATCTCCTGACCTAATCCCTATAGAACATCCCTGGGGCGCTCTTGAGAGGGCAATTGCATCTCGGCATCCCCCTCCGAGAAACATCCCGAAGCTGAAAACTGCATTACTGCAGGAGTGGGACCGACTCCCACAGGGACTTCTCAACTGCCCCGTGTGCAGTATGCCGTCACGCTGTGCGACCTGTCTCACTCTGTGAGAGGGGACTATACCCCATATTAGACTCATTTTCGATTCGATCTCGCAACGTGGAGTTTGGACAGTTTTACACTGATGAGCTTTACTAACAAACATGTGTACGTACTCTGACTTTTCCATGGTACATCTCTTTCTCTGCTAAATCTGTGTATAAGTACCAAATTTCATTAAAAACTGTCCATTAGTTTTACAGAAACTCGACATAATGTGCAAATTTTCTTAATTTGGCACACGAGTGTGTATTTCAGTAACAATGTTTACTGCTGTTTTATAACAACTCTGTTAGTTTAGATGCAAATTTAGTAATAAGCCATTGCTATTTGACGCATGATTACCATTTTATTTCATTAACCTAAATTACAGTTCGTATTGTTCTTTTCAAAGAACTACTTTCTATACTACATTCCTCAAATCAACACGTGGCTGAGAAACGGCAAAAACTTCATCGCGATTTTACAGATGTGTTGCCACTGTCAAAATTCAAACCTACACTGTCTGAATTTCTTCATAACACCAATTAAAAGTTCATCCAATAAATTCTTGTACTAAATTATTGTGTTGCAAATGGTGACCATTAGAGTACATTAGCTGTTGCGAACCAGAACGAAAACTTTCACAACATCAATTGGTAACTCAAATCAATTTGTCGAATACTTTCATAACGAGCGTTCTCAAAATATTACTGAATGCTCGGAAGTATTGATCCAGAATTGCCCCTTTAGTGAACATATCAAAATACCTCACACACCACTTTAAAGATATCTGTACTTTTTTTTTTGTTGCCAAAATGCCTTTCTGGAGACACGCGAATGCTTCCGAACTAACGACGTTAGTTTTGGTACTGCCCATTGAAGTATGCCTATGTCATACGAAGAGCTAATGGGGTAACACTGAAAAGTTAAAGCCAAATAATTTGCAATGAACTTTATTTTCCTAACTGAAAAGGAGAAATATTCTCTCCGCTTCTCTTAAATGCCTCGATTTCTGAATTTGTTATTTCATAAATAGTTTTTATGTACTCTTTAAAGGTGATTGACTTTTCGGTTGCAGGTCTTTGCAACCGACGGCTCTTGAATTTTGAGGATTACAAAGAGGCTCTTCAGTTCTTTTTATGCATTTGAAAATCATGGAAGAACTGTTCAGAATTTTAGAATACATTTTCCAAGATCTTTTTTAGATTGAGCCAAATGTACACCAACTTGAGTGTTTAATTACAAGTGGAGAGCTGTAAGTGATTTCTATAGAATTCAGAACAATTGCTGTATGTATTCGAGAGGATTGCCTTTTACGAAACAAACGTAATTTTATATTTAGAAGTGAATATCAAGTGTACTTTATTTTAAAAAAGGATTCTCAAGTTCACAGATTTTACTCCTTTTCCACTCTTATTACTAAGTTTAGATATCGTGTACAAATGTATATAACTTGTTAATTAATGAGATAAGAAAGGAGGTTATTTCTCACCTTACTCTCCTTTTGTTTTTGAATTCCACTTCTTCAAGAAATGAATAACTAGCCTTAACTAATGTGGGAAAACAAGTTCGGTTCATTTTTTTTTCTATTGCAGTAAATCTATATAAATAAGAATAGAGTGGTTTTTTGTACATTGACTATTTTCGACCCATTTCAAGTTTTCAAGTTTTTGGACCCTTCTGATGCCAAATCGCATCTGGCGCGTTTGGTGCCTGTCTGTATGTATACTTAAATCTTAAGTATACTTAAGTATATTTAAATCAACCATAATATGGTAGTTTTCGAAAGAATGGAATGTATATTAAGTATTACGATTAATAACTTGGATTGCATTACCAGTACTGCTGAAAAATTATTTTTCCAAAAATTATTTTATTTGTGGAATTTTAGCTCTGATACTTCATTAATTTCGAGCCTTTTTTTGTTCCTTGCGCAATGTAAACAATTACCGAATATTTTGGACAGACGATAATTTTCAACGAACGGGAAAGAAACAAACTCGTGTTGGTTGATCGCATGCAGTGATATTTTCTGTTTCTTTCGCTCTGAATTAATTTAGCATTTCTAAATTTTGTGCACTTTTAGTTGTAAATTGTGGCAACTGTGCGAGATCAAGAGATTAAAAGAATCAAGAATTAATATATCAAGAACAGCGTTTTACTCGACAACTTTTATTTTATTTTATTTCACTGTTTTCTTTTTTATATATTCTTTAGAATGTGCATTTTATTTTTATCACTCTCAACACCACCACAAAGCTTTCGTATTAAAGTGGCAAGTATGTCAGAAGAAAGCAAATTTTAAGTGTAATTATGCCATTATTGAAGGAATAATAATGCTTAAAAAATCCGAGCTAGAACTTTTCAAACTTTAAATCATTCTTTGTCATAATAACAGAAGATGGCGAAATTCGACAATGTCGCATGCCTGATGATAGAGTGCCACAAGTACACAAATATTGTTTTTTTGACCATGAGTACGACAGCACTCGCCGTAAATCGTTATTTTTATTAATTGAGTCGAACAAGAAAAGAACTTAAGAAAGCGAATTCCAAATCTCCCTCAGAATCGTCTTTTGAGAGCAACCTTAGTGTCACCTTCCGTCATTTTGTGGATTTGACTTACAGCAAGTGTGCGGATGTAGAAATTATACGTAATTCAGATGGTCCAGTTCGGATGAGTCTTGGTGGTGGGTGGGTGGGGGGGGGGCTTTCGGAACATGCAAATAAAGTTCTTTTTCAAAATATTTTAGACCGGCGTAAAATATGACACGATATAGTCATTTAGGTATTAATAAAGAAAATAATGTTCAGCTGGTTCGGGAGTGGTGGAAAGACCTTCAGCTGAGGCTATGAAATGTTTTGCGCGTTAAATTATGTTTGAGCCTGATGGTTTTTTTCCACCACTACCGAAACCAGTGGGATGGGATTTTTTTATTAACCTTACCTTACAACTTAGAAACTATAACATACTAGAGTTTGGTAAAATTGATTTAATTGGGAAAAAATTAACAAACATAGGAAAAAACATTCAAAATGTAACATTTTTTTTGTTCTGAAATTTTTTATGTAGGTATACATTGTATTTTGCAATTTTTATAACTATTTTATGTTTTCAAAACTTAAATTTTTTTAAACTAAAATTAAAAAATATTGCAATTTTGACGTTGGCCAAAATTGATATATCTTAAAATATTTTATTACAAATCCCTTCATATTTGCATTAATTAACTTCTAAAAGTTTGTACTGTAAATTGTCTTCGTGATTTTTTGTTAAAACAATTAGAAAAATTTTAAAAATATTTCGTTCAAACACTACATAAAAGACAGTATACAAAGTTCGAAAAATTATAGAAAAAATATAGATACATCAATTGCTGCAGATAAGTTAAATAAATCGGTCAGTGTAAAGTATTTTTTTTTGGGGGGGAGGGAACCTTTTTTGCATGTTCTTTATTAATAGCCAAATGACTATCTCGTGTCAAATTTTCATTCAGTGTAGAATATTTATTATTATTTTTTTTTTTTTTTGGGGGGGGGGGGGGGAACCTTTTTTGCATGTTCCGAAGGCACCCCCCCCCTGCCTACACCTACTGCGGGCGTGCAAGATGAATTCAATTTTTGACATTACCTATAAATTTGCTAACTATTATGACACAAATCAGTCGGTGTAAAACGACTGACACAAAAGTGTCGCTGCCTCCCGGACTGTAAATGGTCAACATTTAGGGATGGCTGCAATCGCCTTCCCATAACGTCCCAAATGTGCTCTATGGGAGAGAGATCAGGAGACTTAGCTGGCCAAGGAAGTGTTGGGAAAACTTTGAATACAATTTATATCAATACGTACCGTGTGCGGTCAGGCATTATCTTGTTGAAAAGTAAGTCCGGGGTGTCGCAATAGCAACGGTAACACAACCAGACGTAAGATGTCGTCTACGTACCGCTGTGTTGTAAGTGTGCCAGAAATGACTGTCAATGGGGTCCGGCTATCAAAGGAGATGGCACCCCAGACCATAACGCCATGATGTCGGCATGTGTGGCGTGCGATAGTAATGGAAGGATCCCCACGCTGCCCTGGACGACTTCAGAAACGTATGCGGTTGTCTTGAGGACACAGTTGGAAACTGGACTCTTCACTAAAGACTATACGTCCTCTGTCAGCGGCGTTGCAAGTTCATCGAGCCCGGCACCACTGTTGGACACTTCTTCTTGGTGCGTCGACTTTGTTTTGTTATAGAGTGTATGATTACTATATTCTTTATCGAGAACATTTGTAAGATCAGTTTGCCAACTTCAATTCATGTAAATTGTCTTTACTTGTTTCGCAAAATGTATGAAATATTGCACTATCGTTTTAGTGTCGAAATTTTTGCTTGCTCTCTTTATTCTCAGAAATAATAACTTTAAATGCTATTCCTGGTATTGTTATTCCAATTCTGTATTTTGCTGCTGTTTTCAAATGGGAACTAAATTTAATTTAGTGGCCCCTTTTGTATAAAATGTTTGTTTCCTTCATTTCAACTGTCGTAACGAGATGGTAGAATTAATTTACTTTTTTTCCAGTTCCATGAGTTCATCCCATTATGTTACGGCATGATTAAATTTACGAAAAACGATTCCATATATAACTTCAAAAATATAATGATGGCGAATATATAAATTATTTTCATGTCAGCTCTAATTTATGAAAAAAATATTTACTTTTCTATTAAAAAAATGTATTAGTAACTATAGGGTATTTTAAGAAATGTAAAATATTTTGTAAACAACTCTCATTATTATCTCTCATTACCATCACAATATGAGTAAATAAGACAGAAGAGGCACATGTGAAAAGTTTTATATTTATCATACTTCTTTTCTTCACAAGTGAATCATCCTTTTCTCTAAAATTAAATAACAAAAGTAAAGAAAAGTCTTGATTGAGTAAAAAAACAAATTCGCATACATGTTTACCAGTTTATATTCATATAATCTTATGAGATAATGAACTATATCTTCCTATTAAACTTATATTAAGACGATACTGAAGATTAAGAAAATAAAAAAAAATCAATAATGCAAATTTACATAACGCTGGCTGGCACAAAATATCTTCTCACGAAGGAAAGCTTGAAAGGAAATAAAATTTAGGTTAGGATATTATGTGTGTATATATAATTATGAAAAGATCATTTGGTATCATAGCAATAAAGGTATTCTTTTTAAGAAATATATAGCAAAATATTTTCAATTCTCTTTCCACACATCTTGTTCTTCAAAGCCAAAAATATTCCGTTGTATGTCCAGTACGATGTTAATTTATTACCATTACCACTATCAAAGCTAAAATAATTCTATGAAGATCGGTTGGAGAACCCATAAATACTTTTTTCATCTGCAGAACTTTATTAAAACCATAACTAATACAGAGCAGCTGGAATTCATTCAATTATACCAACAAACACAAGCATTATATTTGCCAATACTCTTGGGAGAAATGAAGTTATATTACGTCTAGAAAAAGAGAGACAAAATGCAATAATTTGTGAGACGCAAACTGGATTACTTTACGATCATAATTTTGCTGGGATAGATGGGAAAGAATTCAATTCAGTTATACGCCCCCACACTTTTTCACAAATTGCATTTTTGGAAGATTCAAACTTCCGCCCCACTTTTACCACAACTGATTCCCATCGATAATGCGTTTGGACATATAGCCGTAAGGTGGCGTGTCTTCGGATACCTCGCTCAATGTTTATCCTGTTGCTCAGTTGTCATTCGTCGTTCATCCACTTTCGGCCCATGCGAAAAGTTTCTGATCCCAAACAAGAATCCTGGGCTTCGGCTTCTTAATTGTTTGCTTTTTTGGAAGTTGCTTAGATTTGGTTTCGGAAGAAGTTTCAAAACTTCTTTGATTTATTTGACAAAAGTTTCTTAGTAAAAAAATGAGAAAGCTGGACTTTTTCACCAAGGCAGTTTATCCTTTGTTTGAATACCCTTAAATTTGATTCTGGAAGAATAGGTAAAACTTATTTGGTCATATCATTTAAGAAATTTGTTTCGCTTTTCATTTTGAGATTTCATTCTTGTAATCAATTATATAATTTGAAAAGATTTTTATCCCAATTGAGAATACTGAACTTCGGCTGGAAGACAATTTACGCTTCGTTGAATTTGTTTACATTTGATTGTGGAGAAGGGATAATACTTGCGTTTGTAACCTTTGAGAAATCTTTGAACTTTAAATTATACTTGAAACTTCTTTTTTCATTGATGATTCGACAGTTTCAAAAGTTTCTCAATCCAAATGAGGGCGCTGTACTTTGACTTGAAGACGATCTAAGATTATTTGAATTTGGTTTTAAAATAAAGTACTGGAACTGCAGCAATATCTTTTGAAAAAAGTTTAACTTATAATATTTAATGACGTCACTTTTATATATTTAGGAACCATATTTATGTCTGCCCATAACTATTTTGCAGGACATGAATGAAATTTGCAATTTTTAAAACTTCATTTTTCTTGAAGATATCAGGACAGTAGCAAGTGAACATTGAGGCGCCTTTGGAGTTATCACAAACAGCGCACCATACTAGATTATTGTAAATGATATAGTTGTCCTCATATAACGTCGATAACAATTTGTGAAGAAATCCTGCATCTATAATTGATATGTATCTATAATCCATACCTATCTATAATCGATCTTTATCTATCCTTTTACACTTTAAACACTATCGAAATGTATGGTAAACTAGCATAGTGTCTGCATGTTCCTATAGCTTATGATAACTACTGAAGCAAACACTCTAAACGTCATCTATCAATTTTGCTTTCGCCATGGTAGATATAATCGCGAGTGTTCTACAGATTGCTGCGGATACCTTGTTTAACATATCTTTTTCCGAGAACAACCAGACGAACCCCGACGAACCCGAGACCTTCCTTCTGACCGTCGTCTTGATGACCATTGTTTATGCTATCCTGTTCGTGACTGGTGTCGTGGGCAACATTTGCACTTGCATCGTGATTGCCTGGAACCACTACATGCACACGCCAACCAATTGCTATCTCTTCAGCTTGGCTATCAGCGATCTACTGTTGCTGATCGTCAACTTGCCTCAAGAAGTGTACGAACTGTGGGTGCCTCAGCCGTACTCACTGGGGGAGGTCATGTGTATCATCAGAAGCTTCACGGCAGAAACGTCCACCTACGCGTCCATTCTAACAATCACGTCATTCTCGATCGAGCGGTACATCGCCATCTGCCATCCCCTCAAATCCCTCAAGGGGTCCAGCTTGTCCCGGGCTGTCAAGATCATAATCATCGTGTGGGGCATCTCGGCGATGTTCGCTGTGCCAGTGTCCTTACAGTTCGGTCTACTTTACGATCTAAACAATGTAGGAGAATACCTAATGGATACTGCAGTCTGCACACTGAAGAACCCCCGGAGACATGCCTTCCTCACATCATCGTTGCTGTTCTTTTTCATTCCCCAGATGATAATTTTCTTGTTGTACGTGAAAATTGGTCTCAAGCTGAGGTCCTCGAGTGACACGTCCACTGAGGAAGCGTCTGCAAGCGAAGCAAATAGAATAAAAAGGGAAAAGCATCAAACTTGTAACAACAGGAAAGGACTCATAAAAATGCTAGGTAAGTTCAAAATAATACATATCTTTCTGTAAATTGTACATTTTCAACAATATGATAGGACTTTTAAGTGTTAATGTAAGCAAACTACTGGAAATGATAATAGGTACATGCTTCCGAGAAATAATTAATTCGATAAATTGCTGTTTTGATAATGTTTGATGTTAATTTTTAATGTGAGAGGGAGTTTTCGTGAAAGCAAACAAACCAACCGGAAAGCAGAAATTTTACTTCCGCTAACCCAATGCTACCCAGTGTGACGTTAATTCAACTACCTACTGAAAAATTAGTCACATTGGCATAGTACGGAAGTCTAGAGAGTGGGGTGCCACCTCAGGTGTTGACCTCGTCATCTCACCGTGGTTCAAAAATACACGAGTAGTTGTCCTTATATCATTCCATGTGGGATTGATTGTCTCCAAATACCCCGCTGTTACTCCAGTGTGACATTAATTCGACAATACCCCTCTTTCGAATTTGTTTTGGTAAAGGGTTGAAATGGTAGTCGAAAAACAAAACATGTGCCGCTGTTACTCCAGTGTGGTATTAATTCAAGGAACCCAACCCCCTCTTAGAAATTTTTATTGGTAGCACAAAGCAGATGTATTCCAGAATTCCCTAATTAGAGATCTTAAAACTTCTTTCAAGTGATCAACTCTCCATAACTAACCCCCAGAAGTACTAGTACAGTATTCCAATTGACATTACATCAGTCATAAAGTTCTGGGCACTTGAAACAAACCCTCTTCATCTGACGTTACACTGACATCACGATCTCATCAATCTCAAATCCCTTGAGAACACTTAAAACTCCATCGACATCTTGTTTTTTTCAGTTCAAAGGTGACCTGCAAGACGATAGAATTTTCCACAGAGACCACTGAGACCTGAGAGCGAGAACAATTTAGCTTCCTTGCCGTACCGTTCTTGACCCAAAAATATCTGTAACTCGACTCTAAATATCTGCTAAGCTGTAGGATGTTAGAATAAATGTTATAGTGGTGAAACCAAAGATCTTATTCCTTTACGCTACCATTTCAATTCTGTCACCACACCATTTCATTCGGTACAGTATTAATTTAACAAACCCAATCCCCTCTTTGGAATTTTTATTGCTAAAGTGTTGAAATGGTTTTCGAAAAACAAACCAAGTGGCGATGTTATTCCAGTGTGGTATTAATTCAACAAACCCAATCCCCTCATTGGAATTTTTATTGGTAAAGTGTTAAATGGTATTCGAAAACAAGCCAAGTGCCGATGTTACTCCAGTGTGGTATTAATTCAACAAACCCAATCCCCTCTTTGGAATTTAAATTGCTAAAGTGTTGAAATGGTTTTCAAAAACAAACCAAGTGCCGATGTTACTCCAGTGTGGTATTAATTCAACAAACCCAATCCCCTATTTGGAATTTTTATTGCTAAAGTGTTGAAATGGTTTTCGAAAAACAAACCAAGTGCCGATGTTACTCCAGTGTGGTATTAATTCAACAAACCCAATCCCCTCTTTGGAATTTAAATTGCTAAAGTGTTGAAATGGTTTTCGAAAACAAACCAAGTGCCGATGTTACTCCAGTGTGGTATTAATTCAACAAACCCAATCCCCTATTTGGAATTTTTATTGCTAAAGTGTTGAAATGGTTTTTGAAAAACAAACCAAGTGCCGATGTTACTCCAGTGTGGTATTAATTCAACAAACCCAACCCCCTCAATGGAATTTTTATTGGTAAAGTGTTAAATGGTATTCGTAAAACAAGCCAAGTACCGTCACGTTCAGAATACGTATAAAAAATACATATCACCGTTGACGAACTACAGATATTTACATTTAGCTTGACAGAAAATGCCTCGAAAAAGTGACTTCCTGAAATTAAATTTAAGCACCATGCAAAGATTTTTACGCCATCCGTTAAGACCGCAATTACGTAGAGACTAACGCCTCTTTTATTTAGCATTACAGAAAAACTGTCTCTTAAATTAAAACCATTTGAAAAATTTCTTGTTGTTGAGCTTCTTAACTATACATTCTACATCTTCAACTTTTTAAAATATGACTTTAACTGGTTTACAAACAGAAACAACTAAAAAGTCCCAACGGAATAAATTTAAAGACGTAAAAAGTTCAGCTAGTAGCCTCATTTTTGTTGCTGAAGTGGAATAAAATACATCTGTAAACTCGGTTTCAATGTGCCCTGTGTTACATAAAATCTCTTACATATTATAAAAACATAAAGTAAACGTAGTACAGTATAAAACGTACTTTAAAACCATTCTAATTCGAAATAAAATTAGAACTTTCTGTACTTAAGGTATCAGTACACCTTCGGAGGTGTTTTTTTTAATTTATTAATTTTTCTTTTTAAGAACTACGTTTTAAATTGAAACATAACACACATAAAACACAGAAAAATACTATAAAAACTTTGTTTACATTTAAAAAAAAAATTTTATTCAAGAAAAATGGGTGAAATTTTAACACAAATTACTCATACGTCATACCTGATTACTCAAATTTCAATCAAAATATCAAGATTTTAAACACTAAATAACAAATCTAAAAATATTTTCTAGGGAATAGACTTTTAACATAATATTTCTGAAGATATTTTAAGAGTTATGGTTGATCGAGAAATACATTGTTGAAAAATTAATAAAATATATTGCAACAATAAATATAAATTGATATAAAAAATAAAAATAATTAATCTCAATCATGAGCAGAGTCTATTCCCTTCATAAGCAATTAAAACGTAATCATGCCAAATTTTAAAGCATTTCTTACATAAAAATGTGTTTTATGATGTTTTGCGTAAACAAAATCGAATAAAAATCTTATTATGAGAAAATGCCAAAAACAAGTTTAATGTATCAAATTTGTTTTAAAAAATGTATTTTAAAAACTGAAATCCACCAGATTTGTATATTTCACTCTCTTTGGATTCAAAAACGATATTTTTTTTCTTTCTAAGTGCTTTTAGCACCTTTTTACGCTTTTTTAATTGGGGAGTAGAAAGTCTTTTGCATCCTTATTTCTCGCCTGATCCAAGTAACTATATCCTTTCAAGGTAAAATACGCAGGATTAGAAACTTTCAGTTTTTTTTTTAAATTGATAAACATGTTTTTTAAAGCCATCGTTAAACTGAATCAGAGTATCAATCTCCCCAATTTTTTAAGTTTGTAGGCAAACGAATTCATTTTTGGGTACTCTTTGCCATATCGCATTATTCATACATTCATTTGGATTCTGGGTTTCACCGGGAAGGCATTTTAACCCTTGCGCTACGGCAGATAGACAATTGTTACCATTAATACATAGTTTACACATATCGGAACGGTATAGATCTGTATACTGTGGATGTTATCCCCCTTTTAAGTGACAGCTGGCATCGATCGCCATTTGCGAGCTGTAAGCGACTGACTTCTACAGTGTTCCTCCTTTTGTTCGCTACCCTACCCTGTCGACCGTGAGGTGTAAACGCTTTGGGGAAAGGCAGAAGGTCGCTCCAGTGATATCTCTCATGCCAAACGGTACGCTGCACAGTACTATGTAAGGAAAGCGTAAGTCGTAAATGCCACTCAAGGCTCTATCACTCAATTAAGTATGTCAATTAAGCTAGGTAATTAGGTAAGGGGAGGGGGTTGGACATGCAGGCTAAAGAGCCGTTCTGTGAGACGATTGAAAAAAATCTAAGCTCCGCAGCGTAAAGGTTGAATAAATAAAGTGAAAATTTTCAAAAGAAATACGTATTGAAATAAGCGCTAGGTGAATTCAAAATATCTAAAACAAACAAGTAAACAACGCAATGAATAGCTATTTTATTGCCATTTTCGAATCCCAAATTTAAAAAAATAATACGCTGCCAGATACATTAAAAATCTAGTAATATATTTAAATATAATAATTTTGGCTTACTTGAGTAGACTTTAAACTTTTATAATAAGATTCTGAAGAAATAAGGAATACAAACAAACATTTAAGATGACTTCCGTCTACTAACAAGCACTTCAGGTGTAAAAAATCAGTTTCGACTAATTTTTAAAACGCTATAACTTTGGTTCTAAATTAGATAGAAACACAATTCAAGCAGTATTTTATAGAAAAAAGATTATATTTTAATATTCTAACAAAATTAGAAAATCGATATTTTTGTCGAAAATGACATTTCAAAGGTGTACTGATACCTTAAGAGTCTGTTATAATTAGAGTTTTTAAATAATTAATTAAAAAATGCATAACTTTCATGATTTTATTTCATACTGAACAATTTATGTATGATGTGAAAAGAAAAAATTCAAAAGAATAAATTACGAATTAATATTTGATACTTGGCAAACGCCAACTAGATTACTGCCAAAATCGTCAAAACGGGGATAAATTACATTTTTAAGGTAATCCCAATCCATAATAAAATATTTTTTTTCATCTGGTTTTGTGTTTACATAGTTTTGCTTTGTTCGAATTATTTTAAATGCTTACTATGATCAAAGGCAATGAAAATATTTTCTTGATAACTGAATACTTCTTTCATTCTATTATGACTTTCATTTTCTACTCCATTTCAATGCTTAAAACATACATAATTTTATATATTACAGTTTAAATTACATTTTTAGTTCGAAAGATAAGTTACCAGATTAAACATCAGAGTGAATACCCAAAAAGTCTTATTCTGAAAAAGTATTACAAGTTAGCTATTTTACAAGATAAGTACGAATTGTTGTTAGAGTTGACTATCAAAATAAACTTTTAAGAATAAGAGATAGCTGTTCGAAAATAAAATAGAAATTTGTATTTTTAATGAAACTGCTTGAACAGAATTATAATATTTAAGAAAGAAAACAATTTTTTAAGGTCACAGTCAAATATTACTTTCGATGGTTAGAATTTAATAAAAATACTCTCTTATTGTACATACAATTTCTCATTCTGTCTTATTAATGTGATAAAGAGAATCACAATTTCTTTTTCAATTCTTTGATGAAAATTCGAATTCACTATTCATCTCTGAATGCTTTCCAGTTTCGCTACGTGGCACTTTCGCCTTCGGTAATTACTTTTCCATCCGTATTTCTTGAAATGAAACATTTTGATTAAAAAGTCTAACTTCAGGCAGATTGAATGTCACGTTGTTTTCCGTTTTCGTAACAAATTTCAATTTAATTGAAGAAATTTTGTTTGTCGATTCTGACACCTGGACTATGCACAGCTGTCAGATTTGTTAAAATTTCGATATCCCTATTTTCCGTTTATTTTTTAATTTTTATTGTGCGGCATTTTACGTCAAACTAAATATAGGTGCCAATAGTGTTTCTGCTGTGCAGCGTACGAATTACGAACTTAACGTCGATTGGCTTGTTTTTCGAATACGTTTTAAGAACATCGTAAATAAAAGTTTCAAAGAAGGAATTACAAATTGATAAATGGTGGTTAATTGGCCAACTCCAATTAGATTAAGCTACCGAGCCATCACGGCGTTACATGTGAACAGTTCTTTTTGTGTCCGTATATACTGATATTGGAAACATAAGAAAAGATACTGAAACATAAAGAAAAAAACAATAAGTTTAAGAATATAACTATAAGTCTCCACCCCACATGACAAGTGTTACAATTTAAAATTATTTATTAAAAAAAAGATATCGGTCTGGTGTAAAATTTTCCACAGATTTCCAATCTGTTGAAATTGTTACTCTATCTTTAACGACAGCGAAGAAAGAAAACCTCAAGTAGTATTTGCCCGTGACAAAGTCAAAATCACTTGCTAGAAAGTTTATACTAATCAACAACGTAAATCAAAACACGCCTTCTTCATTTGAGGAGCTGTGACGTCATCTCTGTATGTGACGTCATAACTTGGCACAGTTCCAAAGGACGAAAAACGCAAAACAGTTTGCTTTCTTTAATCGAGGAACCGTGATGTTCGCTTCACAAGCAAAAAAATGAAAGGGGAAAAAAATAATCAATTAAAGAAAAATTTCCAAATTAAATTTTAAAATTCAGACTTTGATTCATCTGAAGACCCATCCCCCAGACATACATCTTTTATAACAGCAGAGATACCGAACGTCATCTTACTACATTTGATTGACTAACGATTGTATACATGAATGTATGCCGTAATGACATGTATCATGTATCAAGGGTGGCAGAAATTATAGTGAATATTACCCAACCAACAGTTGTATTCCATCAGTGACGCTAAAAACTTTTCTTCCTTTTTGGATATGATTTCATGATATCGCTTATGAGAGGCATTTTCTGTCAAACTAATAAAAGTATCGGTTGGGTGGTTTCTGCGGAGGACCGTGCTTCCAGTACGTATTCCGAACTTTAACGCCACTTGGCTTCTTTATCGAATACGATTTCATAGTGTCCCCAGTAAAAATTGCAAAGAATAATTTACGAATTGGTATAATACATTTGATCAGCCAACACCAATTAGATTAAACTCCAAACGTTATCAAAACTGCAAAAACACCATTTTAAAGTAACCCCTGATGTGTGCGAGTGGAGAACATTTGTGTAGGGTAAGTAAAATCTTTGCATTTCGTTTATTTATTTTTTTTGCACTGAAAATCTCTCTTGTAGTAGTGAACATCGACTTTATATCTACAAACATTACAGCTAAAAAACCTCAAAATGATACTATCTGAGCTGACTTATTTAATTTGTTGCTATTTTAACTTTTATGAACGCGACAAGATTTTATTTTAAGAATAGTTTCTGTGTGGCTTACATGAAAAGAGTTTCAAAATTCACAAGGGAAAAATACGGCGCAATTTCTTTTCCTCAAATCCTATATGATCGAAAAAACCTTCCAAAGTCATTCTTTAAGCTATTTTTCTTGAATTTTCAGAAATTTTCTCACATTAGTCAATGTTACCTCATTAGAAATTAAAATAAGACCTTAAATGTCTTAACAAACAGTTGATAATTAATTTTGTCCGTATGTTATTAGAAAGTGAAAAATACCATGTTTCCTGATCTTTTTAAATTGTAGCAAATGTCCTAATCGAATATCGAAATGAAACTGAAAGTCGCGAATAAAATAAATAACTAAATCTACATAATTCCTTGCAAGAAAAATAGCCAATGTCCAATTTAAAAGTATCTGATAATACCTGAGATTTAGTAAATTTTATTATCTTAATTAGATTTAACGTACGAAAAATAGTTTATGATCTTTTGATTATTTCATAGTGTATTCACAAGTGGACGTTGCCACCTTTTTTCTTACATAACTTTCATTAGTTTCAAGTAATTTACAGACATAACTTAAAGTTATCGGATTTCAACATTGACCTGTACAGATTCATATTCTACCAGTACAGAATTATTAATCTACATAGTTTCACACTTTCACAATTCCTTTACCTACTCAGTTGAATAAAAATTCGAATTTCACAATACGTGTATCATGTAACGAAATTCGTATATAAAAATAAGTCAACGAAATCACTGAAAGTAGTTATTAGTATTTTGAATAAAAAGTTTACAGGAAATTTTATATTATACTTACGTACTTATCGTTTTTGCATCATTAATAATGTGTTCTAGCAAATAACATCTATCATCAAGACCTACTTCATATTCCTTTCCTCCTAAAATGATATATTTCCGAAGACTTACATGACTTTTAACGCAAAAACGTAAAAGACATAATGCATTTATAACAGCTTTCTTTGAAATTAATATATTAAATATTAAGCGGTGACAGCTTCCTTATAAACTGTCCTCCATTTTGAGGTGTCTGCGTATGTGCCTTTCTGTCCTGGTAAATTATTTTTGAAACGTTTAATTAATTACTCGAACCTTTCTTTCTGTGAACAAAACTGAATAGATGTCATTTTTTTATATATATTTTTTCAAACTATATTTATATCGTATGTGAAAATAGTATTAATAAAACTAAAAATACATTACACATAACTTTTATCGATAAAGGAAAAGCCTCGGACATGTAATAGCCTCTCAAGGAACTACTTCGCTTTCACCCCTTTTGCGTTTATTCAAATTCTTTCAGATGTGTTGGCTATGTGTTCATATTTTAAAATCGCGTTGTCAGAAACTTTATTTGCACTCAAGGTTCTACAATATATGAATTCCCAATGTTAAATCGATTTTACCACCTTAAAATTTCTTTTGATGCTTTAAAACTTCAAAAGGATGTCGAAAATTTAAGAAAGGAAAGTTGTGTTTGTGTTTCTTTTTCTTTCTACATGCAGACTGTTTAACTAAGAAATAAAAATAGAACACGTAAGCGTTTGCAAGTAGACTCCATAGTTATAAAGTCCAATCTTCCCCACAAAAGTTAGAAAACAAAATCATACTACGATGCGTTGTATGATTTTCTATAAATATGTATTTGTGATAGTATGAAACAAAGCGTTGTCACAGCAGATTACATTTTCCGGAAAGCAAAGGATGCTTTTTGCTAAACTATATTGTTAAAAAGCCTATCTTGGTCTGGCTACCACGAGATCTCCAGACAGAGACAATCCGCGGCTGTCCGTTGCCGTAGCAATGAGACTCTGTCCATTTTCATAGGGGATTCTGTGATCTTGAGTTTGTCACATTGGCGCACTTAGCGACCATTTGCTCTCTAGTTGCTTGTCAGATAAAAGGATATATACTGCCCTACAATAATGGAGCGGACGTCAGCGGATTTGCATGAAATGCGACAACATGTATGAGGGTGTTTTTCGTGGTCTGGCCGGGACCTTTGCATGTTGTGCCTTATAAATTGAACATACGCCTACATGAACATTTTGGACATTCAGGTTCTTCCTACGCTCTGGCAATTTTATGGAATGGACGAACATGACATGGACATGACACATGACATGGATGACAACGCTCCATGTCATGTTGCAGCCTCTGTCAAGCAGTGGTATCAGGTTATGGATGTAAAACGTCTTTCCTGGCCTGCTCAGTGTCCCGATCTAAACCTCATTCAACATTTGCATGACGAGTTAGAGGGACACTCACTTTACCTATAAGATTTAGTGTCCATCCTTCTTTTTGTATTTTTCCTCCATCGCAACACAGCATTTTCTGGATTAAAGTTATCGCATAGTTTATATTTAGGAATTTTAACTGCGTTCCTTTAGAGCGAGAGAGAGGTCGATACTAATATTTTGTTCAGACATCAAAATAACATAAAATACGTTTCCCCGCTTTTTTTAAACGATAGGTGCACTGCGTGCTCCTAGAGTGAAAAAATTAGGTGCACAATTTTATTTTCATGTGCACCTGAGCACCCGGATATTTCGAGCCCTGTTATAATATAATATTTAGAAACGAATATCATACTTAAGAGAGTTCCACGTACTCTCTTAAACTCTTTACTCCCTTGGTAGGCAGTGATCCAAATAATCTGCAAACTGCGCACCTAGCTACAGTGAGTTTTATGCCACTATTTTAACGGCAAATTCTGCACTTCACAGACTATTCATGTCTATAAAGCAGTCTCGTCCTTCCAGTATCTGGGCTGTAAAGCAAGTTTTTATAGACGAATGACAAAAAATTAGAGATTAAAAAGGAGCCGAAATCGAACGTAAAAGTTCTGCAATACTCGAATTGCTAGGCGGCAGGTATAAAATATACTTCTAGAAGAATTCTACATTTCCCGCTCAGGAAAGAGTAAAAAATGTTTACAAGAGCGGGATTTTAATATTCATGCCAGAAGAAGGAAATACTGCTTTAGGAAAGTCGGAAAACATTAGTCTTCGTTCACTCAGTGCAGGATCTGAATATTTATGACTATGCTTATGTCAATAGGAAAAAATGGACTCATTAAAAGTAAAGTACAAATGAAGTTCAATAAAAGTAGAGTTCAACGGAAGTTCTACGAAGTTCGTAGAGCATTTCTCAAGATATATCGAACACACTGTGAACTTTCCTCGCATAGTACTGAAAATAACTGCTATATATAATTTTAGTAGATGGAACAGCATCCCTAAAATAAATAAATCAAGTGTTTACTTGATTTTTAATTTATAGCTTATAATCAAACGCCTAAAATACTGGCGGAAGATTTATGTATTGCTTATTTTTTTTTGTAAGAATATCCAATAAAATTAAAACTTTTAAAAATTACTCTGTTTAAAGTAGATTAAAATATGAAATTACTAAAGTAATTTAATTCCTTACATCTTTGCTGTTAAAATTAAATGCGCATTTCAATAAATTAAATGTTTTTGAATTTAGAAGGGGAATACCTGTGATGGCCATTATTTAAGAAGTTAGCTGTTTGTAGACTTTAAGTTAAGAATCTTGAAGTTAGTAACCATGATAAATATTTTAGAGAATTATTATAAGCTTTTTACGGATATTTTTTCTCTCGGAAAGAACTAAAAGTACACAATGATAGAAAACATCAAGTAGAAGATATCTACAACGCTGAAAGAGTTTTGAAAATAGTTTGAAAATATTTTTGCTAAGACTAAATAATCTCTAAAAGGGAAACCGGTTCATACTGCTATCTTTTAGTGTAATTCCACCAAGTATCACAAACAGTATGTGCAATGTAAATGTAATGCCAAACGTAAACTTCTGCACTTTATTTTCTTCCTGCTAGGGGATTGTACAGTGTGTTCTAAAAGTTCCCATATTGATAATTCGTGAATTTATTTTACAAAAACAACAAACTTTAAAACATTTATTCTTATGCCAATGGTATAAAGCACTTTTAACCTGCCGTAGGAAAATAATTTCAACTACATTTATAGTAAATATTTAAAATGTCCGCCTTTTTTTGGAGGCAAAGCTCAAGTCGTTTGCGCATATTTTTAGAAACGCGTTTCAATATGCTGGGAGTGACTTCTTGTCTCCTTTGTGTAATGGCAATTTTCATATCACCAATTGTTTGGTGATTATCTTCATAAACTTTGTTCTTTAAATATCTTCACAGAAAAAAAATTCAGGAATGCGCAGATCAGGGAACGAGGTGGCCAATGGTTTCTTGAGATGAGTCGATCGTCAAAAAAATCTTGAAACATGCCCATGTTTTCATAACTTGTATGGCAGGTTGCAACGTCTTGTTGAAACTAAGAGTCTCGTCCATTCACTTCTAATAATGCAACAAATAGTTGAATAAGTTTAAATAGCGTATCTTTATTCGGTATTACAATATTTGGATATTTATATCGCCAAAATTCTTTACATCTATCATATGATTTATATTCAAAATACGCATCAAACAGCGCAATTCTCTGAATGCGTGATAAACTCATATTGCAATGAAGAACAAAATAACGTGGAACTTTATTATCGTACAACTTGAGTGCGAAGAAAATCAAACGATAAAAGTTAAAGAGTCGATAAAACTATAAGCAGACAATAAAATTTAATAGTTAAAAAACATAAATTTTTTTAAAGTTGGAGTACGCGAATTTTTAGGACATCCTGTATAAGGGACAATCAAAAAATTTCCGTTCGAGGGCTGGACAGTAGGGTGGAGCGAAAAACACGAATTTCGGAAAGTGAAAACGCCTATGGTGGGAATAGTTGGGGACTACCATGTTTATTAACAGTACAAAATATGAGCTAAATCAATTAATATCTTCAGATGCCCAAATCACTTTGAAATTTCGAAATTTTGCCAAATTTTTCACAAAAATAATAATAACGCATTTAAAAAAATTTAATACATCTTGTTTAAAGCCATGGGTGGATGAAATGAACTTCCCTGCGTGTAAAAAAAAGTTTTACATCATCCCGGAAATAAAAAAATTTCCCCTTTTTCTAGAGCGCCATCACGCGCGTCTCCACTCCTCTCAATAGACTCATCATTGCGACCACGCGTTTACACGGGCGCTTCCCCTTGCAGCTCTTCGCTTTTTTTTTAATTATGAAAACAACCCAGAACTTAGCACAAGGAGATGGGTGCATATCGAGGCCCCCCCCCCTGCTTATTTTTACTTATTTTAGATATTTTTTATATAGAAATTTTAATCTTTAAGTTCAGTTTTGTTTGGGTTTGGTTTGTTTTGTTTGTTAAGGATACACGGTTCTGTGAATTAGTCGAAATGCCTAGGACACGATCAGTAGATGTAAGTCCCGTGTTTGGAATGGCTGAAATAATGAAGCCTAACACACTTCCAACATATGCAGATTTATGAAGCATTATTTTTACATACAGAAAGATTGTAAAAGAGATGCTAGTATGTGGCTGATGGATGTTCAATTTTAATTAAAGAGCTCAAAGGATTATGGGGGAAAAGTTCGATTCCAACTGTAATAAACCAACAAATAATATATATGCTGAAAAAATACCATAAAGCATATAGAAATATTAAGAAACTATTAAAAAATACTGGCAAACTATATTTCTCGAAAAGTTGTGTCCTTCAGGGAATCAACAGAAAAAAAATCTATTTGATATTAGCATATGTAAATGTAAGAACTTTCTCAGTTGTACTTTCAAAATTAAAGTACCTATTGCTGAAAGAGCTTTTTTAACAGATCAAAGGACATTTCGAAAAATGGTCATTGGAAATGTTGGTATTAAAACCAGCAGAATACTTGAAGAAAAAGGTTGCAGCGCAAAGAAAGGGAAGCAGAGAGCCAAAACGTTTAGCTCAAAGATTGTAAAGGAAAACAATCCAAAATCTCTCGTCCTCTACTACGGGAGCTACTTTAAGTTTTAATTTGCTACAGAATTCTAATGCCACTATAAACACAGTCATTGATAATAATTCTTCTTCAACTTCACAAACGAGAACTAAACTTCCAAATGTAGATCAGGCTTGTGACAGAACTGGCGTTTCAGATAGATCAGCAGCAATTCTAATAAATGCTGCTTTGAGGGATATGGGAATAATTTCCAAGGATGATTCTTCAAACATAGTTGATCGTAGTAAACTTAGAAGAGAAAGGACAAAGACTCGCAGCTACCTGAAAAGTAAAAATGAGGAAACTACCTCTTTATCAGAATATGGAATATACTTCGATGAGCGAAAGGATTAAACTTTAGTAATGATTAAAGAAAGAGAAAGGATTTCTAGAAAGACGGTAACAGAAGAACATATCGTTCTAATACAAGAACCAGTATCAAAATATATGAGACGTGTCACTCCTACAACTGACTCTTATCAAAATATTAAAACAAGTATTTTAACTTTTTTGGAGAAAAATATAGATTTTTCTAAGATGCAAGTGGTTGGTTGTGATGGTACAGTGGTAAATACATGTTTGAAAAATGGAGTCATTCGACATATCGAGCTCTTTTTAGGATGTCCTGTGCATTGGTTTATTTGTTTATTACATACAAATGAGCTACCCAGCTACCTTTACGTCATTTGTTGCAACATTTAGAAGGGAAAACCACAGAACCAAAAGGATACAACGGAAAAATTTAAAAAATTTTTGAATCTTGTGAAAAATTGCCTTCGACAAACTTTGAAAAGATATAAGTAACTTTGCCAGATATTGTCCTAGAGGATCTTATCACTGATCAACGATACATTTACGAAATGTGCACAGGTATATCAAATAAATATATTCCATTAAGCTTGTCACAAAAAAATCCATAAAAATTGAATCATTCCAGATGGTTGACCACGACAAATATAATTTTAAGGTTATATGTTTCAACAGAAGATCCAACCCATAACTTGAAAATATTAACAGAGTATGTTGTGAAGGTACACTCATATGTGTGGTTTAAAATTAAAAGTCAGTCATCATGTCGGTAAGGGAATTCCTAATTTTTACCATATTTTAAATAAATCGAGATTTTAGCCTGAGGATATAAAAATTGTTGTAGATAAGAAATGCTTATTATGCCCATCCAGAAAATATTATTTTGGCAATGTTAGCTGATGATAGAAAACACGTCAGAGAATTGAGCCTCAGAAAAATTTTAAATGAAGACAAGAAAAATAAAGTCGAAAAGAATATTCGAGAGTTCCAAATTCCCAAGTTAAACTTCGAAGCAGACGATTACATAAATTTAATTGAATGGCAATCAGATTCCATTACAGATCCACCACTTACAGTATCTCTTTCTGATGATAAACTCAAGTCTATGATTCTAGACGTTCCAACCAATAGTAACATGTTTAACTTTCCATGCCATTCACAAGTAGTAGAACGTTGCGTTAAATTAGTAACTAAAGCATATAGTACAGTATGTGGTACAGAGGCACGCGATGGATTTATTCGGTCAAGAATTGCTTCTAGACTTGCTTTACCCAGATTTGGAAACCAAAAGTCAATATCAACCACTTTTAAGCTAAACCAATTGCAAGTAACTTCAACTTAATTTTTTAGTGTAAGCTATTGAAATTTTTAGGGGGGGGGGTGGAACTCGATATGCAGCCATCTCCCCGTGCTAAGTTCTGGGTTGTTTTCATAATTAAAAAAAAGGGAAGAGCTGCAAGGGGAAGCGCCCGTGTAAACGCGTGGTCGCAATGATGAGTCTATTGAGAGGAGTGGAGACGCGCGTGATGGCGCTCTAGAAAAAGGGGAATTTTTTAATTTTCCGGGATAATGTTAAGTGTAAAACTTTTTTTTTACACGCAGGGAAGTTCATTTCATCCACCCATGGCTTTAAATAAGATGTATTAAATTTTTTTAAATGCGTTATTATTATTTTTGTGAAAAAATTGGCAAAATTTCGAAATTTCAAAGTGATTTGGGCACCTGAAGATATTAATTGATTTAGCTCATATTTTGTACTGTTAATAAACATGGTAGTCCCCAACTATTCCCACCATAGGCGTTTTCAATTTCCGAAATTCGTGTTTTTCGCTCCACCCTACTGGACAGTCCATATTTAGTATACCAGTCATGCAAAAGCACCTTGTACATTTAGGCAATCATCCTACTGCTTCACCAGGTTGAATGTACCCCTTTGGTAAAATTCCTGTTTATGCTGCGTGAAGAAGTCCGAAACTACTTGCTGCACTTCTAGGTCCAACAGAAACCGTCGACCTTTTAAGGACATTTTGAAGGGACTGAAGGAGTGAAAATCGCATGAGAAGAGTTCAGGACTGTAAGACTGGCTACCGTGCAGTGGTGTCATCCTTCGTCCCCTCGTCCCAAGAAGTTAAAGAGTCAGTCACCTGCTGTAAAAGTGATGCTTACCCTGTTCTTTGATTACCAGGGTCCATTGCTTATTGATTTCAAGTATCCAGGTGTCTCCATCACTGGGGTACGGTACTGCGAAACGCTGAAGAGATTACGATGTGCAATTAAGGCAAAACGTCCGGAAAAACTGCAAAATTGGGTGATTCTGCTTGATGATAACGCACTTCCCCATACCGGAAATCTCGTAAAGCAGAAGTTACACTCACGAAAGTGGAAGACACTCGAGCACCCTCCTAACAGTCCTGATATCTCCTCATGCGATCTTCCCGCCTTCGGTCCCTTAAAAAAGTCCTTGAAAGGTCGACGGTTCCTGTCGAGCCTAGAAGTGCAGCAAGCAGTTTCGGACTTCTTCAAGCAACAGAAACAGGAGTTTTACCAAAGGAGTATATTCAACCTGGTGAAGCAGTAGGATGATTGCCTAAATGCTCAAGGCGCTTTTGCATGACTGGCATACCAAATGTGGACTGTACAGCCTTCGAAAGGAAACTTTTTGATCGCTCCTTGTATATAGCTCGTCACACACTTGTTCGTTACATCACTGTATGTAAAATGCCATCGTTTATTTCAGCTCTATCCGTATGAAAATATGCACAAACTGTTTATTAATGCTTATTAATTTCTTCATTTGTATGCATCTTCTATACGAATTTCGTTTCAAATTATTTGTGCAGGCTCATAAACTGAAGTAGTCCTTTACATGTGAATGGTGCTGTTTGGACATACTTTCAATGGATACTATTAATAAAAATAATCTATTTTGCTTGATTAAATTTTTAATGGGTGATTTTAATGTACCCGTTTAGTTTCCACTCATTCAATACCAATAATTACACATCAGTTATGAAGTGAAAGAATATTTTTACTTGATAATTATTTTCTTAATTGTTCTAGAAACTTTTGACTCCAGGAATCCTATCAATGGAAAGGTAAACTTAATCTGAAGTATAAAATTAACAGTTAGATGTAGGACTTACTGCAACATCATAAAGCTAGTGAGGTATTTAGTATGCAGGAGGTGTTGAATGAACGCTGGTAATCAAACTCATAACTGGCAGAATTTAGAATACGCATGGGCGTTACAAGCCTGTTACGGACGGCTCTAGACTGAGAAGATCATAGGAGAGCAGAAATCCCATAAGTGATGGAACTGACTTTCCAATGAAAAGATCTCAGAAAGTGTAGCCGACTTGAGCCTATTGGCTATCGAAGCGCAGACTACTGCTTTTAGTCTTTAAGCTGCGGCGCTTAGATTTTTTTAAATCGTCTCACAGAACGGCTTTTCTCTACATTCTCCGAGCCTTCATACCTAATTATCAAACTTGAGCGATAAGGCCGTGAGTGGCATTTACGACTGACGCTTTCCTTTCATAGTATCGTTTGGTGTGAGAAGATATATCACCCGACGACCTTCTGCTTCCCCCAAAGCGTTCACACCTCACGGTCGCCAGGGAAGGGGGCCAACGAACGAAAGGAGGATCCTCTAGAAGATAAGTAGCTGACAGCTCGTAAATGGTGATCGATGCCAGCGGTCAATTAAAAGGGGGATAACAGCCACCACTACCATGCCGCTGGTGTAAGCGATATTTTAGTGGTAACAAAAGTCTATTTTCCGCATCTTAAAGGTTAATTGCACTGGATAATCCCTTTAAGAAACCATTTTTTTGTCTCGCATTGGGATTCATTTTTACCCACATCCGCTCTATAGATCTTCAAATCTAAAGAAGTAAAAAATAGCATTTGGCTACTGGCACGTGCTACGTCCATTTTCATTAAAAGTTCGAAGATTTGTCTAGTGGTAATAGGAAAAGCATGAAACCTGATGTGTGTCAGTTATTGATTGATTCAAGTGACTATCCAACGTGATTCAAAGTCTGCGCTTCTATAGACAATCTGCCCGAGTCGATTCGTAAGTCCTCGTGACTTACTCTTCCAAGATCTTACGACTGCGACTCCGCCCACATGCTCTATTTCATTAGAAGGTAAATGTAAACCGGGACAAGTCACGACTAGCTGAGTTTTTTTTTTGTACTACCAACCCATTCAACTACCGACCAAACAATCTGTAATACACCGGGATCAGTGTCTTTGTCCACTATGCCAGTAACTTGCAAGTAGCAGGTGGAGCAGATTCTAATTTTGGCTGGTTCTATTGCTCCTTGGGATCCATAGAGCCGAGGTAGCTTGGTTAGAAGAGCAGCGGATTACCAACCGAGGATTGCGAGTTCGAAACTCGATAGAACCAAAGACCGTCGAGTAACTGGTGGCTGCTGCACGTTCAATCTGTCTTACATGTCCTCACGTTGACTCTGTGTGGAAGATTAGAGAGTAATGTGGCAGCTGAGGGGTTGTTCTCGTCATATGACCGTCGTTCAAAACTAAGAGGTGTTGACCTCGGAGTTTTCTTTTCGGGATTGATCCCGAATCGTCACCAATAGCTCGTTTTACTGCTCCACTGTGACGCTGATTCAATTACCTTTTATTTGGGTGGGTGGGTGGGGGGTCCTCTCTCTTTTGTACGAGTAAAACGTTGCTCATGTGTATGCGTCCATTTTACTTGACATTGGCGCGATTTGACCAAATATTAAGACTGTCAGATTGACCGAGCGATGTCAAATTTGAAAGAAAATGTGTGTAATAGTGGCCAAGAACAGAGGGACACTGCATACCTAAATTGGACACGCATATTTATTTTTACAATCTAATACAAAGTTTCAGATATACATGGCGCACCATCCGGTACAAAAACATGTCTCTCTCTTCCGAGAGTCTACAACGGATCTGTCCTTCTTTGTGTTCTTAATACAGAACATCACCACGATTTCATGTTCTTGATCGTATCAGAACACAGGCACTGTCATACATCGATGTTCGTCTACTAGAACAGTAGCACAACCAGAACACTAGAACAACTGTTCTTAAGACTTATCTGTGTTCGTATTCACCTGTCGGGAGATTGAAACAAAAACCGGTTTAATCAGGCTTAACACATGCATTCATTAAAGCGGAATACATGAGAAACGCGAACGCTTTAAAGCAAGTTTCTGTCTGATATGCCTGCCAGATTGAGCTCAGTGGACTCTAGATTCGTTTAGGCCCGGTGCATACATCCCATTTTTCAACGTGCGCCGCCGCTGCGGTACCGAAGCCCAACTATGTAAACATAACCGTGAAATGACGCAAATACTGATCTCGCGTCATTTGCGATAAATATTCTATCGAAGAAAAAACGTGTTTATTTCGCTTACTTGGTGTAAAAAACGTATATTTTGAAACAAAATAGACGTTAATGGATACAACTATTTATTAATTATTATTTATATTCCATTTATTTATGAAAACAAGGTACTTCAGACCGGAGAAGCGTGTGGGGTAAGCTGCGGCACCAACTGCACGCAAGTTGGACCAATGCCGCACTTGCGTTGCGGCAGCGGCACCACACGTTGAAAACCGGATGTGTGCACCGGGCCTTAGTTGACTCGCATATCCGGCGATTAAATTATTCCAACCGTCAAATTGGATATGGCAATCGAGTTAACCCCAGACGATGGACGTTCGCTGGGAACACCTTCGCCAAGTCATGATGACTTACCTTTACATATGACGCCAAAGCCGTAGGGTTCTGGAGCGAATGCTCGATTTGTTGCACGGCGTCCATAATTTCTCTGCTGTCCGACACGGGAGCTTCCGCTAAACTCGGGATTAGAGGCAGATTCCGAGTTCCCGATTCCACTTGGGAGAGGACATAGGATTCCTTCGTGTGAAAGAGATAAAATCACATAGTTTAGTACAGGGCTCGAAATACCCGGGTACACAGGTGCACTGTGCACATGAAAATAAAATTGTGCACCTAATTTTTTCCCGCTAGTTGCACGCAGTGCGACTAACTTTAAAAGAAGGGGAGGTAAAACGTGTTTTATTTCATTTTGATGTTTGTACAAAATATTAGTATCAACCTCTCTCGCTCTGAAGGATCGTAATTAAAATTCCTAAATACACACTATACGAAAACGAAATCGCTGGGCGGTAACGAGTTTATACAGGAGGAGGGTTTACTTGTGCCATTGCCACCAGAATTTTCCGAGGATCGAAACATTTTTCAGACGGCTCTGTTGAAGCGACAGCCGTGCGCCGGATACCTTGAAAAAACGAAAGTTTTGAAAGAAACACGACACATAATCCAACTATGCAGTGCGCCGATTGAAGGCAGATTTAAATCCATTGTTAAGGATCCACTTTTGTCTGCTTGTGCTGTCTTCGAGCCATGTTATTGGCCAAACAATGAAGAAATTGAGAGCTATGGGAACGAAGAAATTGAGAATTTATGGTTGCGTTTTCAAATTCCATTAGAAGTAATAATTTCGCAGATAAAAAAAAATTGTTTAAATATTTTTTTTTACTATCTACTAATAACCTATCTAAACATACCCAACTAATAAAGTAGGTTACATTACATTAATGCTCTAAAATGGAGGTTTTTTTAAAATTTGCACCTGATATATAATCTGTGCACCTAATTTAAAAACTTGGGTGCACAAGCTGCACCTGCATTAAAAAATCTATTTCGAGGCCTGGTTTAGTACTTAACTCCTGGGTTCCCATCCAAAGTTAATCATATCGAGATCCGGTTGAGGAAATAAATTACGAGTCTGGATTTAGATCGGGGAACTAGACTATCTGCAAATTCAGATGGCTTTAAGTGGGTTTTCCACTGAGGTTTGTCTTATCTTATTTGCATACGTCGGAATAAGAGGTGCAATTTAATTTCAGCTATACGTGGCATTTGTCTCCGCCAATTTCTACTTATCGTGAAAGTCCTCTTTTAATGTGCGTTTGTAACGGAGACACCAACCTTTGAATTTTTTATGTCGGTTTATGTACCCCGAGGATTAAAATTAATGACTGCTTCCTACTCGTGAATTTTCAAGTCAGGATTGCATTTCAAGGATTTTTGTTTCTCTTTAGTCAGTTTTTGCAGCAACTGCTCCCTACGCCAACTCTGAGCGCTATAGAAACAGGGCTAGTTCATTTTGAGTAGAGGTGGTTCTCCGGGATGACGTAATTTAATTTGCTATTAGCGGATGTTGGATGGGGAAAAAGATGCTTCACTGATATTCTGATCGTCAAGTAAAATTTCAAGAATATCTGTAGTTTTTCATTTAGTGCGCCAATGTGGAAGCTTGAATACATTTATTCGAGATTCCCATATGGAAAATATGACTACGTTCGTTTCTACGATAACAGACAGGGCAGACTATGTATTTCAAGTTCTCATAGTTCACAGATGACAGTGGTAGTAGCATTTGCATTTCTTTTAATATTTAATTTCTTGAATTGTAGGTCTATGGCCAGCACAATTCGAAGGCATTATTTCTTTATATGAAAGTTTTTTCAAAGCTAATTATACAAGACTCTGCTAATTTGGTAACATCTTTCTTTACATGTTGTATAACTTGATAAATTATTGGAATGGAACTTTCGCATGACCATAAGTTGTATAAAAATTAGCATCAAACATAATCAATTGGCAATAAAACGAATTAATTCTTAACCAAAAATATTTTTCAGATAACCTATGTTTGCACTGAAAATTTCCCGTCGTAAATACATTTGCTGATATTTTTAACTTAAATGCCAAGCGAAGTATTTGCATTGTATGAATAACTTCTTACTATTAATACAATACAACGATTTCGTGTGTCTAGACTATATAAAAAAACAAATGGCTGTTTTAGTTCATCTAGAATGTAATTAAATTAATTTTATTTTATAAATAATTTGTGTCTGCACGAATCTACACTAAATGGTTGGAAGTCTTATAGTAGCTGTATGTAAATTGGATGTCCTGTAGGAAATATAAATATCTCCTGTGAATTAATTCGAAAACACTCGGAAAATTGGTACACAATAGGAACTCCATGAGTTGCACAGTTTATACTCATTTATTTAGTAAGAGAGTTCTGCAAATGTCTGATTAAAATGTAAATATTTTCCGAAAATATTTTAATGTTTTTCTTAAAACTTTCTTTTGACAATATTTTCTTCTGAATCAAAATGAAATTGTAAACTCGAAAACTAGGCATCTGGTTTTCTTTAGAGTGTTTATGGAGACCTTATCATTTATACAGAGGATGAATAATTGAATTGTCCTTTTAATACATTTCGAATTTACCAGAAATGTTGTATACATGTTCTTAAAAATAAACTGCTAAACTTCTAAGTTGTGAGCCAAATAAATTATTCGATTCTTTTCGTAATATGATTATTTTAATTTTTCCTAAACTGATTTAAAATATTGTTTTTTTTTTTGTTTTTTTTTTTGTCGTAATCCAATGGTATAATTTGTAGTATAAATCGTATTAGTAAAAAATGTCTTTTTAAAATTTTCCATCCCCAAAACAACTAGTCAAAGGGTGTACTTGAGATTGTTGGAACCCCTTAAATTATTTCATGACTAAACCTGCCATTCATCGTGAAATTCTCAATTTATCGACATTTTAAAATACAAAATGAGCCTTAATTGTAATGCTCAATTTGGTAATATAGTAAAATTAGGATCAAATTATATTTCAAAATCTATAATTAATCCTCCAAGTTGTTTGGGTTAGATATCTCACCCATCAAGGTCAAACCAAATTTTTCTAATGACGATATATCTCGTCGTCCAGATGTTGCTAATTTCTTTATAATGATGAGATCAAGATCTGATCAGTTTTCTCATCTCTACAACCAAGATCTGGTTAGTTTTGTGAGTGACGATATACTTGGTCGAGACAATAACCAAGAGAGTTTATTGCTTAATTTTGATTTATAAGTAATAGTTAGGTTAGTAGTTGGGAATCATAACAAACTTTAAAGTGACAAATATAATATTTTCTAAGCGAGGTTTAATCTATTATCCCCCATTGCATTCCTTCTAAATGGTAAAAACAGCACCAATTTATTGTGAACTGCCTGATGACATTCCTCAGTAGGCAGTTTCGTTGCCATGGAATCTCGTAATGCAATTTTCAACTTCCTTCATAAAAAACCACAAAAGGAATTAATAACACGACCAATAGGGTTCTGTTGATAAAGCAAAATAATGGACTTTCTAAAACCGGAATTTATTTGCTTAAAACCAGATAAATTTTCTTCTTTATTACGTTATAAGTCTTCTAAAGAAGTATTGTAATTATTAATGTTATGTAGTGACGTCTTTTCAAATTTCTTTCTAAGATTTCTCAATATTTTCTGAACTTAAATTTATTCACAATTTTAAAATCTCTTGTAGAATGAAGCTTTTCGATCTAAAGAAAACCAGAGAAAGCATTGCTCTTCAATGGATTCAGAGCCATTGTGATATTGTAGGAAACGAGCAATCAGATAAACTTGCAAGCTGAATCTCTCATGGTCCAACCTGATTCTGCCCTATCTCTGAGAAATACAAAAAGAATTATTGACAATAAAATGAAAGCTAATAGAATATCCTTATATGTTAATATGGCTGTGGAAAAAAGGTGGAAAATTCTGCTAAACAAGTTTAATAAAATTCCTGGTTCCCTACCTTGGTCTGTTGGAGTTGCTTGCTTTCATATGACAACTGGACATGATTACCTACAAAAACTTTTATATCGGATAGGCGTCAGGGATTCAGCTTGATGACCTCTGTGTCACTAGGGTGATATGCATGGTGACCACCTTAAGAAATACCCCACTGTTTTGGAGTTTATTACAGACAACTCTGTGGAGGCTAATTTTTACTCTCGCTTTTTAGTTTCTGCGTCATTTTATTGGGCTGCTCGTCGACTGATGCCACATATTCCGCAGAAGTTCGTAGGATAAAAAAAATTATAAATGGACTTGTAGAGTACTTTGCATATTTTTCTTGAGACACTTTCACTGTAGTCAAAGAAGAGATACCTATGGTAAATTTTTCAAGAAATAGACTCTACTTTTTTCTTTTAATCTAATCGTACTTCATCGATTCATTTGGAAAGCGGTGAGTAGTCAAAACGAATCTCCACCTTACAGGGACTAGTCTGTCAGATTGATGAGGCCTCCGTTAATTTGCACGTATGCCAAAAAAGCTTTCGCTGCCTATTTTTTATGAAAATTCTCAGTACGTCTTTTCGAAATTCTTGTTAATATTTACCAAGTGTCACACAAGGGAGAATTATATTTGTCTATTTAGAAAGTTATATATAGTGCGTTTTTCTTATCATTGAAATGTATTTGAATAAAGCCCATGGTGAAATAAAGCGGGTGGCTCATGTGTGTTTAATTGAAACTTTAATCTCAGAAAATACTTGTAAAAAGTATTAGGATTATTGATACAGAGGTGGGAGCTGGTGTTAATTACTCGAGTTTTTCAGCTGCAATAGTAATTCCAAGCGGGTATGTTGAGAGCGTGTGCGTAAATCTTTGAACGTCGAGCAATATCGTTGGTTCCTGAAGTCTGATGTAATTAGTGGGTTGATCTATGAAGGGCATGATTAACGTATATGTGCTGTACACACTTTTCCATTTTCTAAGATATATTTATTAGGTACAGTAAATTTCAATAATTTAAAATATAATGAATACTAATTGCAAAATTAATCTTAGAACAATTAGGAACAATTTTATAGGGATTTGTTTTGTTGGACAGGATTTAGTATAGTTCGAGTTTTAGAAAAATAATTTTAGCTACACACTATTTATAGCTATATATTGTATATTTTAAACTTTAAATCTTATAAATGCTCTTCATATCCCAAATATTTTTAAATCCACATACTTACGGCGAATGAAGTTGGAAATCAACACTGTTACTTTCGGCTTTGATTTCACAAAATTTAAATTCGTAATCATCAGTTTTGACAAGAACATAATTTGTGTCTTCTCTCAATCCGAGATCGATTTCTCTTTTTAAGGGGTCTCAGGACTCTTAAAAATTATCCATGTATGCAAAAAAACATCCTTTTTCAAACCAATATAACTTATTAATGAAACAAAGCAGAATTTTTAAACTTTTACCATATAATATTCACATATATTTACATTGTTTCTCAAATTTATATTTAATTAAAAAATGTTTTAAAAAAGTTATTAAGAAATTTAAATTGGACACTTTTTAATATCAATATTTTACTGCGCGCAAGATTCTGAAGTACAAAATTGATCAAAATGTACAAAATTAATTTTATCTAATAGAAAACTGTTCAGTTTCGATGTTATACACACTTTTTAAGAAATTTAAAAACAAAAAATATGTTTTTAATAAATTTTTTTAAAAATATTTTTAATTTTAAGAAAATTTTTAACTAAAACTCCTAAAAAAAAAATTCTGTTAATAATTAGTCTGAAAATTGGTGTATAAGTCATAAAGGAACTAATTGTGAGCATATGTATGAAATTTCAGATCAATATGGTAAATAGTTTCTGAGAAATCCTGCGCGCAAACTAAAATTTTGTGTTTTGAGTAAAATGAAGTTAAAGTTGAAAATTTTGATAAAAAAAATTCTGTTAATAATTGGTCTGAAAATTTATGTATAGGTCATAAAGGAACTTATTTTGTGTACAGGTATGAAATTTCAGATTAATATGATAAATAGTTTCTGAGAAATCCAACGCGCACACTAAAATGTTGCGTTTTGAGAAAAATGAAATTAAAGTTGAAAAATTTATTAAAACAAAATTCTCTTAAGAATTGGTCTGAAAATTGATGTATAGGTCATAAAGGAACTTATTTTGAGTATATGTTTGAAATTTCAGACTAATATGATAAATAGTTTCTGAGAAATCCAACGCGCAAACTAAAATTTTGTGTTTTGACAGAAATGAAGTTAACGTTGAAAAATTTGTTAAAACAAATTTCTGTTAATATTTGGTCTGAAAATTGATGTATAGGTCATAAAGGAACTCATTTTGAGTATATGTGTGAAATTTCAGATTAACAGGATAAATAGTTTCTGAGAAATCCAACGCGCAAACTAAAATATTGCGTTTTGAGAAAAATAAAATTAAAGTTGAAAAATTTGTTAAAATAAAATTCTGTTAATAATTTGTCTGAAAATTGATGTATAGGTCATAAAGGAACTTATTTTGAGTATATGTATGAAATTTCAGATTAATATGATAAATAGTTTCTGAGAAATCCAACGCGCAAACTAAAATGTTGCGTTTTGAGAAAAATAAAGTTAAAGTTGAAAAATAACATAAAATGAAATTAAATAAACTATGGTTAATTAAAAAGCTCCAGGATCATAAGTGCAGCCCTCAGTAACCTTAAATTGTTCTATTTCTACTGCTGCTTTAATTTTTTTGGCCTTACGAGCTTCAAAGGATGCTTCGGTTGCTCGCCTCTTTGCAGTCGCAATGCGCACTTTGTCCATAGTAATACATTTCACAACATTTGTCTGGCAGATTTTCAAACCTAAAGCACGTATAATTTCAACTCGGCTTTTGCATCCGTCATTGAAGTCACATACAGCCATATATGCAGCTATTTTGCTATATACAGCCATACATGCAGCCGTCAGCCTATTTATGACAGCATCATAAGGAACCCTTTCCACCGATCGTTTTTGCATCCGACAACTTCAACTTCTTTTTACCAAGTGATGCCTTTAATTTACGCAAGTGGCTGCCCATTCGCTTTTGGACATGTCCCACGCACTCTATTTTTGCAACTGTAACATTGTCACCATATGGCTTTTTTTGGACGATTGCCGAAAACGTCTTGGAAACTCCATCCCCTATGTACGGCTGGTATTTTAAACCATGCTTGTTTTCTGATCGACAGAAAATCCTTTGCATGCCGCTCACTTCCATTTGTCCAGCAGACCCACTGTGGTTTTTTTTGCAGTTATGCTGGTGTTTAGCCAGAAAGGCACTGCATTTAAGGCCGAACTTTGGGCCCTTGTAGGTGTCGCACCCCTTGCAATACGACGACATGACTTTGACGACTTTTACGCAGTCAGCCGTGATCAAAGTACAAACACCGACAAGAGATGTATAACCGCGGGTTTTCCATGTCCCATCACCACTAACTGCAATAGAATTTACGGTGCCGTCAATGATTTTTTCTTCCACAGCAGCTTTCCTCGTCAATGCATTTGCGAGCACCTCACTCACGTCTGCAATTTTTGAATTAATCTTGTCGTACGCCTTCTGAGACATGGGCTTTGCAAACACATGCCGAAGCCCATGTCTCAGAACACAAACACACAACTTGAACAAAATGTCTCGAGTGAAGATAACCCTTGGCCTATAAATCTCATGGCCAACACTGACTGCCTGTTCACTTCTGGTACATTTTTTTTGTGTCCAATCAATTCACAGGAATTGATATTCTGTTGAACCGTGCACTTTCTACAAACTAAAATAAATTTTGAACACAATCCAATAGTGGATTTCTCAATAATCTTAACATTCCCATGGCACACAGAGCAACAGATATGTTTTTCTAGTTGTGAGAACAATAAATAAATATCCACTAATCTGTAGCCATGAAATTCAACGCAAACATCGTTTTCCAATGACTGCAAAACATTGTGTGCAGTCGGCAACTTTCTAGCAGCTGCACTTTTGTTTGGCGAAAGATCTTTAAAATTAACTTGGCCACTTTGAGACTTAGATTTCTTCAAGAATTTATTTCCTTGAAATCTTTTCTTCTTCGGTCACTTTCCGGATGATCGTTTTGGCCGATTTTCCATATTTGAACACTTTTCATAACAGACGAAAAAACGTGGAAATTCAAAATCGCAAAGTAATAAACAAACAAGGGAAGAAAAAATAGAAGTTGAGTTGTTATTATACTACTCATTCACAAGATTATTTTGATATTAAGTGTGGCTGTTCTGCTAAAAGAATTCATCTAGAGAAGAATGTTTTAGAAATGCTCTCCCAGCTGGTCAAAAGTTGGGAGCGGCAGTGGCAAGTTTTTGTTTACTTTTCAACAGAGTTGTTTTATTCTTTTCTCGATAACTCCGGAAGTTTTGGGAGTATCGTTAAACTTTTAGTACCAAAATGTTCAGAAAAGATAGGGCTTCCACATATATTTTTTTCAAGAAATCGAAAATTTTGAGATTTAAGGGTCCTGAGACCCCTTAATTCTAAGCAATAATGAGTATTTCAAAGGCTGCAACACGACATGGAGCGTTGTAGTCTTGGAAGTACCATTCGTCCATTCCATGAAATTCCCAGATTGTAGGAAGATCCTGACTGTCCAAATTGTTCATGCAGGCGTCGTCGTTCCATTGACCAGGAACAACGTGCAAAGGTCCCAGACCGTAACCACGAAAAACACCCCAAAACAACTAGTTAGTTTGTATGCAAATCCGCAGTCGTCCTGTCCATTATTGTAGGGTAGTGTATATTTGTTTCACCATAAGATCGAGATCAAAATACATGTAACAAAATTAGAAGAGTTTGCTCCCGTCCAAAAAATATCACATTCATAATTTTATAATTTAAATATTAATAATATTCCAAATTAGATACAAGAAGACTCCGTTAAACAAAAATTTAAACTATACAATCACTAAACATAGGTGTAAAATATATTAAATTGCTTTCAAATGATAAAACTGGTTGCTTTCGATACTGATTTGTTTGACTTAGGTTATTTAAACACCCCTTTATATATATAGCTGCAACGTGCTTCCCCATATTGCAGTAACTCACCTCTAGATGCTGAACTGGCAATCATTTGATGTTGCGAACTGATATAAACAAAGCTTACAGCAAGTTTTATTCCATAAGAAAAGAACTTAGGATACATACACAAGCACATGAGAAGAATAAATTATCCATTTAATAATACTGTAATGCATACGAAACTCTCAAAAGTAATGCGTACGCTTCAGTTAAGATCAAGGATGATATAATACCCAGTTAGTAGGATTTCCAAATTCTACAAACTCAATGGATGTGTTTTTTTAAGAGGCTTTTGTACTCCTAACTTCCGCGTTTCCCCCAGACCATATTACTTCTAGAGTAAGAAAGTTCACAATAGGGATATTAAAGTTGGATTTAATTGTATTGAGTTTATTATTCTAATTAACGGCATATCCGAAAAGGGAGCGCTTTTCTGAAATGAGTCATTATGTCTTCAATTTTAATCGATGAATGCTTTTCCTAGCATACTTTGCTGATTAAAAAGCAGCCATTCAAATGTAAGGAATCTTATTTAGGCTTTCGAAATTAATGTGTTTAAAAGTCTACCAAAGAGAGAGACACTCTTCAACTTTTTAAACGGATTTGAATAAAGGTCTCAACCAACAATAAATCGAATCCATCTGTAGTGTCTGCTTTGAACGTAAAATCGACGGAGTCAAATGGTATTTTCAACAGGACCCTCTACAACTTTACTTAGGCCTAGAGTGCCTGAATGGGGAGAGTGATAAAATCTGGTTGGTGGAAACCTAGATTTTGCCGCCTATGGCGTTTGGTAAAACGTTTCCATAGGCGTAACACGTGAGTCGAGAGAAGTGCTTTGAAAAATGCAGGATTTAGAAAATTAAAGGAATGTATCACTTTGAAACCTTGATTTTATCTTTCTTTTTATTTCATACTATTGCAAAATGCAAGATTTTGGAAGTTGTAAATAGAGTGCGAGTAACGGCTGTGTAATTACGTTTGGCGTAGTATATTAATCGCCAATGTTTACTTTCGTCGGTAACGCATAGTTTGGGGAATGAAGGAAACATTTTAAAATGTTATTCTGGATATACAATATATATCTCTTTTGCAATCTACTTTTTCTGGCTTAGATTGTTATTTGCTTATAATCTGCAAATTTTTTAATCTAATGCAGTCTGAATTAGATTTTGCTTTTGACTAAGCAAAAAATAATAGAAATAAATAAGTTCAATTAGTGTTGTATTACAAAAGAATTTCCTCCAAAATTAATTCAAACGAATAGTTGGCCGATGTTATATAATAAATGCATTTCTTTAAAAAAATACTTTGAAAGATCTATATATGTAATTTTTTTATGGAGCTTCGATTTTTTTTAATTTACGTTTATTTTGAAGTTTACTTATACCCATTAAATTTTCTTTACAATTCGACTTCAATTTGTATATTTCTTTTAGAGTTATGATCTCAATCAAACCTTGATTTTTTAACCTTCTTAAATTCAATTTTTTAAATACGAAATGAAAGTTTAGAAAGGTTATACTAAAATTAGTAGAATATATATAATTAACTATTAATCTTTGATCTAAAATTATTGATTGCAAAATATTCTTTACAATTCGACTTAAATTTGTATATTTCTTTTAGAGTTATGATCTCAATCAAACTTTGATTTTTTAACCTTCTTAAATTCAATTTTTTAAATACGAAATGAAAGCTTAGAAAGGTTATACTAAAATTAGTAGAATATATATAATTAACTATTAAACTTTAATATAAAATTATTGATTGCAAAATATTTATTATATTTGAACTAGATGCCTGGTTGTTCAACATTCAACTACAATAATAATCAGAGCGAGGTTTTGTCTTAAAAGTATGTTCAATCCCGTAACTGTATTTTCAAGTTTGTATAATCCTGCTGTATGTATTTTTGAAAGTAGCAATTCTGCTCTTGGATACATTGGATAAATTGGATGCCTTGTGATTCTCTTTGTCCACTGTTTAAATGAATGAAAATATAATTATTATGAAAATGTTGCTCATGATTCTAAATATAAATAATCTAAATTTTGTTTCAAAAAAACTATTTGCATCGTAACTGAAATCTTTCGTAAAATTCCAGATTTAACCCTTTATCTAATTTATTTAGCTACAGTAAATTTGCTGAACTGTTAAAACATATTTAAGTATTTTAAATTGCTATGTTTACTAGTCAAAAAATTAGTGGTGAGTTTCTAAAAGTATTTATTAGAAGCAGCTTAAAGGAAATAAAAATCGCTCCATGTAATAACATCATTCCGTCAAACTTCTTAAAATTATTTTAATTTTTAAATACTTTTAAAACTTTTTATTTTTACATCTTACTCCTTAAAAACTTAATCTTTGCTTCAACTTTTCACTTTCGAACATGCTGCCGCAAGATCGCACTAAAACTTGAAAAGCACCATTCAAACTCATTGAATACAGAAATTGTCGCAGACCTTAAAAGTATGTAATTTAGGTTTGAATAAACACAACTTTAAATTATTAATGTGTGAAACAGTTACTGTTGACTTCTTAAATTATCAAAAAGTGATATAAACTTTATCATTTCGTACACTTGAAAATGTGAGTAAACCTCTCTGGACTCCTTAAAAATGCCAAACAACTCACCTTAATTTCAAAATTCTGTATCAACCCTGCAATACCAATTACAAATGGTATCGATAAAATTAACGTAAAAGGATGCCTAAGGGGTGATAAAGATGCTTATCAGGGCGAAATCTTAGGAACAATTTTCTTTCCCTGGCAACCCGATTGAGTCTTAGCGCTTGCGCAGTCGAGTTTTTTCCTCTGAATTGTCGCTCACAATTCAAGCACTCTACCTAGGCCAGGTGCACACATCCGGTTTTTCAAAGTGCGGCGCCGCTGCCTTCACGCAAGTGCGGTCTGAGATACATTAGATCCAATGGAGCAGTGCACACATGCCTCCAGCGCCGCTGGGGCGACGCACGTCCAACTTGCGTGCAATTTGTACCGCAGTTCCCCATGGCGCCGCACATGAGTCTCCGTTCTGAAGTACCTTGTTTTCATAAACAAATAGAATATAAATAATAGTTAATAAATGGTTGTATCCAGTAACGTCCATTTTGTTTCAAAATATACTTTTTTTTACACCAAGTAAGCGAAATAAACACGTTTTCTTCGATAGAATATTTATCGGAAGTGGCGCGAAATGAGTTCGTGCGTTATTTCAAAGTTGTGTGTGCATAGTTTGGGCTCGGTATCGCGCGCAGTGGAGCCGCACGTTGAAAAACCGGATGTGTGCACCGGGCCTTATATTGCGCTAATTTCTTTCCCCATTCACATGTGAGGAAATCTCAAAATATTAGTATCCTACTGTTAGTAGTTTAATATTTATACAAACTTATATATTTTTTAAATCTGTCAAATTTTCGTGATTTTTGATTTATTAAAGATTTTATATTTTGAATCTAGCAGTTCAATTAGAATGAAATAAGACGTATTTTGTAAATAAATGCATCACCTTTATTTTCACGTATTACTCCTAAGATGGCACCCTAAATCTCCAAGTTTCCATTCCAAGCCAATGTGAATACCATTGAGGCCATGACAGATTTAACGTGCAAGACTCCCCCTGTACACGACGGTCGTTTGGTTGGATTGGATTTCGAACATGAAACCCTCTGGTCAGCCCCTCGCGGCCCCAGTCCAGTTAAGTTACATCAATTCTAAATTCTCACGTATGTGAATGTTTACATTTGCTTCTTCAGTGCCGACGAAACACAAAATGTTCTATTGACTTTTATAGTAGTTACTGATTGCTGAGTCGGTAGATACTGTGGCTGTATTTGATTCGGTATCTTATTTTCATAGTACTACTGATTCACATATGTATATTTTGTAATGTACAGATTCTCAGTGAATCCGAGGTGGTTTAATTTTGCCTTTAATTGGCTTCCAAGAGACAACCATATGCCCACATATGTGAACTTTCAAACTTTTAGAATTTAGCTGTAATTTGCTATAGTTACCCATGTATTTATATGGGGAACGAAAAGATAAAAGTAAAAAAATAAAGTTTTAATTAGAAGGAAATAAAATCGATCATTTTTTTAATTGATTACTCGCTATTTTTTATTGCTAGAAAATTAAGACATTTCCAATCAATCTTCAGAACAGATCCCGAACAATTATAGTTGTAGTATCTGGCACTTCTTTTTTTCAGATTAAGTAATCGATTCAAAAGCTTTTTAAGTTTAAATTTGGTATTTATTAGACTTAATTACCTGATAATTAGTGGTTGAAAAATATAAATATAGAATTAATTAATTTCTTGAATTGAGTAAGAAGGTAGTTAATTAACGTCGTACTGGAGCAACATAACAGGCTATTGGCGACGGTCCGGGATCAATCCCAAATAGAAAAATCCAACTCGTAATTATGAATTACGGTCAAATAACGAGCAACACAACTAAGCTGGTACCCAATTCTCCAAGCTTCCAAGCCAACATGAGGACATTTGAGACCATGACAGATTTACCGTGCACCAACTCCCTTGTACGCGACTGTCTTTGGCTTGACCGAGTTTCAAGTTCGCGTACCTCCTGTATTGAGTAATAATGAATAGTTTTAACGCCTGACAACTGTCTGATACAAACTCAATTTCAATGAAGAAATTGATGTCATTCTCGTTCTCTCAGTCAGGCACTTTCATCTTAATTATCATTAACTTTCGAAAAATTAAAACGGCACGATTTACACTACCCAATACAATAATGGGACCAGACGCCAGCGGATTTGCACAAAATCTGACTACTTGTTTGTGGGTGGTTTTCGTGGTATGGCCTGGGCCCTTTGCATGTTGTTCCTGGTCAATTAAACCCCGACGCCAACATGAAAATTTTGGACAATCAGGTTCTTCCTACACTCTGGCAATTTTATGGAAAGGACGAATGTTACTTCCAGGGCGACAACGCGCCATGTCATGTTGCAGTCTCTGTCAAGCAGTAGTATTCAGATACGGATGTAAAACGTCTTCCCTGGCCTGCTCAGAGTCCCAACCTAAACACCATAGAGCATTTGCGGGACGAGGTAGAGCGATGCTTACGGACCAGAGAGCCAGGTTCGAAATCTACAGCTGAGCTGGCAACATTCTTGCAGCGGGAATGGACACAAATACCTCTAGCTGTGTATCGAAACCTTGTTGAAAGCATACCCATAAGGGTTGCTAGTGTAATTGCAGTATGTGGGGATCCCCCTCCCTATGAAAGCATGTATTATTTCCATTATACCATTACATCTTGCTGTCCGGTCCATTATTGTAGGGTAGTGTATATAAGAATAGTCAAATAGGTTTTTGGAATTTAGGCTCTGTACACATAGCAGTGCAAATTGGTTCTTGAAAACAATAGAGAAACGAATAACATGAAACACTGTCTTTCCACTTGTACGTTTTCTGAGTCCTAGCATATTTGAAACGATATATGTATTAATTACTTCATCGTAAAACTTCTCTTGTACTTACTTACTACATGGAAAAGGGGGATCTTGATTCTTTTCAACTCAGCTTCATTTCCAGTAGTTTCCGACACCATGATGAATCTGAAATGATTGAGATATGTGAACGTTGACAGGTTATGTATACTTGAAAAACTATTTAAATTAAAATACATTAAATTGTTTAACCAGAAGGTTTAAATCCAGTTCAAGCACAACCTTTGTATACTGAGCCATTGAGGAAAGAGGCGGTCGAGAACTTCCACTGTGGTAACCCGCCTAGTAGGCTGAAAACTGGCGGGATTACGAGAATTGAGAATGTATCACCCATAAAATTGCTAAAGTAACGCCACGCTCTAGACCGTGCTGTCAACTAGGGATGCGACATCGATGTCGATGTTTTAAAAAAAACATCGATGTATTGGAGTCGATGTTTTTGTAACATCGATGTATTGGAGTCGATGTTTTTGTAACATCGATGTTTATACTTGTCGATGTTTTTACGTTGTCGATGTTTTATTTTTAAATGAAAAAAGTAACGTTTTAAAAATTTAGAAATAACCAAGTGGCATAATTTTTATAATCAGCAAATTGAACATACTTTTAGACCAAAGTGGCCATGGGTGAAGTGTATGAAAAGTAGGGATGCGACATCGATGTCGAAATTTTCAAAACATTGATGTTTTATAAAAAACATCTATGTATTGGAGCCGATGTCGAATCACTAGTTGCAAAACCAGTTTTAAGAAATGGGAAAAAAAGTTTAACATCAATGTTTAAAAACATCGATGTTTTTGGGACGATGTATTACCAACATCGATGTTTTAATTTTGAAAATCGATGTTTCAAAACATCGATGTTTTGCTGTCGATGTCGCATCCCTACTGTCAACTAGATTTGAACCATAAAGTTTTGTAATATTAGAAAGTAATGTGTTATCAATCTTATCATTATTATTATTATTATCATTATCGTCATTGTTACTATTATTGTTGTTATTATTATTATTAATTTTATTATTATTATTATTATTATTCAGTTATATATATTTATGTGTTTGTAGTAAGATTGGCGAAAGCCTTTCCTTTTTCTTGGTTCGCGTTATATCGTTTTCATAAGCTGAGAAGGATTTTATAATTGGTTGTGTAGTTCCGTGGCTTTCTGATCATTACGTTCGAATTCATTGGAATTCTATGTGTTTAAGACACTATGAAAAGCGCAAACAGAGCAGAAAAATAATGAATTGATACTATAGATTATTGGGTTTTCTTATGTAATAGGTAGAAATTGTTGGGTATCAATATTGTGTAAGTATTCCATCTCTACTATTGCAAAAAGAAATGTGTTTGAGCGTGTATGTGTGCGTGCGGTGTTCGGGCGAATCATAGCACGTCATATAGCACTTACATTCGTGAAATTTGGCACAGAGGTATTCCTAAAGTTGACTGAATATCCTTCGAAGCCTAGATTTTAAATTTAATCCAGAATATTTTTTTAATTAAATTATTGGCATTTATTTATTATTTATTTTCCTTAGGATGGTAGCAGTGTGAAGAGATCACAGATCCTAAATTTATTTTTTCCTTTCATTTCCTGATTGAAAACGATTCTAGCGAAGCGAAAAAATAATAATTTTTGAGTGGCGTTACTTTTTTTTAAAATTTTTTAGTCCAAATTACTTTACGATCGTTAAAGATCGAGTAAAAAATTCAACGGATATGAAATCTGCGGAAAATTTTACACAAAAATGATACCTTGAATCGGATTTTGTTTAAATAAATAATTTTTCAACTGTAACTTTTATATTTTCGTAATACGAATTTGATTGCATTTGACTAAGATATTCATTACGAACACAAAAAGGACTATTTGAGGTTTTTTTATCTTCGCAATCGGTTAAGATGGAGTGGAAATTTTGAATCTGAAAACAATTTCATTTAAAATCTGCGTAAAATTAACACCAGATCGATACCTCAATTAGTTCGAATTTTGTACGTTGCCCGAATTCTGTCCCGGGAAACTTCATGCTGACCTTCTAGTCTTATATATTTCATCTCATTATCGTTAATAAGTAGTTTTTTAAATTCAAATACTTCCATTTTAAATGAAAATTATACCATTGCATTGGTCCCAAATAGGGGCCATTTGCTTGCTTGATTATGCATAATATAAAATTTCCAACACAAAAGTAAAAAATTCTTTACTAAAATTTCGGTTACTATATAGCCATGTATTACAATAGTTGATATTTCATGCAATATTGAGCGTTATTTGTCAAAGTCAGTATTACACGTTTTAGCACTCAACAACTATTATATTGCACTGGGAAAGGCCTGAATCAATACCTTCTGAATATGTGTTTCTCCATGATGTGTATTCTGAGAGATTAATTAGGTTCGCTCGTTGATTAAAGTACTAATTGAACCTATTTGAATACCATGGACACATAAATAAACCAATGCATAAACTTTTTAAAATCATTCTTTGTAACACAAATGGTGTCAACATCTGCAAAATCTAGCACAATTGGTTGAACGAGTACACCTAAATCACTTAGCAAGACTATGGTAGTTTTATTCAATTATTTAATCTTAGCTCTCTTAGAGCATATGTCTATTAAAAACGAAAGTGTGACTGAAATCAACAAATAACCTATTGAATTTGAATTTGATGCTACAAGATGTTTACTCAAAATCATTTCGTACATATATATACAAAACATATTTCGATTCCTCAAGTTCCGCTTTTAGCGCTTGCCGCTCAAAAATCATCAAGAACAGGGTTATGTCTGTTAATTTTGGGTCAAATTTAGGGACTAAATCTTTTAGACTTACTATTTTACTTCTATTCTCGCTCAGCACAGAAACAGTGGAAGCTACGGAGCCATTTTCTGCACTGCGTTGTATTTTCAACTTTTCTAACTCAAAAGATCTTTCTCTTTCCCTCTCTAACGTCTGTTCTTCCCTCTCTAACCTCTGTTCTTCCCTCTCTAATCTATCCGTATCTAAGATTTGCTCTAAGCAATCTTTTGCGAATTTCTCTTCGTAATCCGGCGCCTTCAAGATCGCCTCAATTATCGCCCTTTTCTTATCCGCATTGGACACATTTGTCTCAAACTCTTCTGCGACCAAGAGCGAAATCTTTTTAGTCTGCTCATTTAGAAATTCTGCCATATCTCAACCAGGGAATAAATACCTCACCACATATAAAATGCAATAACAAAAATTTCACAATAATTTTCTGTAACACAAATACCAAAGAAAATCACGGAAGTAATAATTCAAAACTGAGTATCTCCCTATACAAGGCAACACAAGTACTAATTCTAAAAGTAAGCACTTTTAAGGTACTACACAAGTATCTTCTCCATAGACTAATTGCCTTTTCAATTTCAAAATACCTTACTGTACTACCAAAATTTTAGCTAACTTTCTCTGTATACTTAGAAGAAAGCTAAAATCACATAACAAAAAGAGATAAATTAATTTAGTCTCTATAAAATCTCCGCATTATACTTTGAAATCAATTAATCTCTATATTCCGATACCACAAAACAAGAACACACAAAATAATTTTTTTACTAAATCACTTCTACACATTTGAGCTTAAAGACACACTACAACTTTAGAAATCTTTAAAACACTATAACACCCAGGCAATAAACCTTGAAATGACCAATGATCCCAATCAAAATTTCTAAGCTAATAACTCTGATATTTTACAATTGTATATCACTTGGACCCCCAAAATTAGCATTCCAGAAAATATCGGGACTCACCGTTCGATGCTTGATCACGCGCCTCAGAACTAGGAACTTTCTGTCGTTGTACACAGCCGATTCTCTTTCACTTGGCCTCACAGGACACGCAGTCGTAGAACTCCAGGAACTGCTGAGAATGGGACCTTCAGCTTTCTCTCGAAGAGATCCAACACAGGAAGAGGAACCCTCTTTTACTGAACACAGCCGATTCTCTTTCACTTGGCCTCACAGGACACACAGTCGTAGAACTCCAGGAACTGCTGAGAATGGGACCTTCAGCTTTCTCTCGAAGAGATCCAACACTGGAACAGGAACTGCTGAGAATGAGACCTTCAGCTTTCTCTCGAAGAGCTCCAACACTGGAACAGGAACCTTCCACGCCAGCAACCGCTGCTACAAAGTTCTCTGTCCTCCGGGCACTCACAAATCAGACTTCAAGAAGTCTGGACGAATACACTTTGTATTTATCTGTTGTCGTAGAAGTGACACAGGATCGTGGATCTCATTTAACTAGATCCTTATCCCATCAAACTGCCACCAACTTTAAGCTGTGGTGTCGTCTCCCAAAAATGGTAGCATCAGAAAATCGTGTATGAGGAGAAAACAACCAACAGCTAAGAAAATCACGTTCTTATTATTAGTTAGAATTATTTACAATTTACAAAGAATCAATATTCATATATCGAGATGTGCATCTCACGGGTCAGCGCGAGGAAAACTCAACCTCGCTTCTCGCTCTCTCCCAGTCGACTTCGGCCTCCCCCACAGTCTCCAAGTTCCCCCAACGGCAAAGGTCAAAGGCCAGTCGGCGATCCGTCGGAAAGAACACCTGCAGAAGCGGCTTCTGTTTCAGACTCCTTTTTGTCGCTCGTTAAACTCGCGAAGCAAAAACAACAGTTGGGTTGCAGCTGGCTCCAGTATTTCACGATCTCACAGCGTGATAAACTTATATTGCAATGAAGAACAAAATAACGTGGAACTTTATTATCGTACAACTTGAGTGCGAAGAAAATCAAACGATAAAAATTAAAGAGTCGACAAAACTATAAGCAGACAGTAAAATTTAATAGTTAAAAAACATAAATTTTTTTAAAGTTGGAGTACGCGAACTTTTAGGACACCCGGTATAAGGGGCAATCAAAAAATTTCCGTTCGAGGGCTGCACAGTCCACATTTGGTATACCAGTCATGCAAAAGCACCTTGTACATTTAAGCAATCATCCTACTGCTTCATCAGGTTGAATACCCCTTTGGTAAAATTCCTGTTTCTGCTGCGTGAAGGAGTCCGAAACTACTTGCTGCACTTCTAGGTCCAACAGAAACCGTCGACCTTTCAAGGACATTTTGAAGGGACTGAAGGAGTGAAAATCGCATGATAAGAGTTCAGGACTGTAAGACTGGCTACTGTGCAGTGGTGTCATCCTTCGTCCCCTCGTCCCAAGAAGTTAAAGAGTCAGTCACCTGCTGTAAAAGTGATGCTTACCCTGTTCTTTGATTACCAGGGCCCATTGCTTATTGATTTCAAGTATCCAGGTGTCTCCATCACTGGGGTACGGTACTGCGAAACGCTGAAGAGATTACGATGTGCAATTAAGGCAAAACGTCCGGAAAAACTGCAAAATTGGGTGATTCTGCTTGATGATAACGCACTTCCCCATACCGAAAATCTCGTAAAGCAGAAGTTACACTCACGAAAGTGGAAGACACTCGAGCACCCTCCTAACAGTCCTGATATCTCCTCATGCGATCTTCCCGCCTTCGGTCCCTTAAAAAAGTCCTTGAAAGGTCGACGGTTCCTGTCGAGCCTAGAAGTGCAGCAAGCAGTTTCGGACTTCTTCAAGCAACAGAAACAGGAGTTTTACCAAAGGAGTATATTCAACCTGGTGAAGCAGTAGGATGATTGCCTAAATGCTCAAGGCGCTTTTGCATGACTGGCATACCAAATGTGGACTGTACAGCCTTCGAAAGGAAACTTTTTGATCGCTCCTTGTATATAGCTCGTCACACACTTGTTCGTTACATCACTGTATGTAAAATGCCATCGTTTATTTCAGCTCTATCCGTATGAAAATATGCACAAACTTTTTATTAATGCTTATTAATTTCTTCATTTGTATGCATCTTCTATACGAATTTCGTTTCAAATTATTTGTGCAGGCTCATAAACTGAAGTAGTCCTTTACATGTGAATGGTGCTGTTTGGACATACTTTCAATGGATACTATTAATAAAAATAATCTATTTTGCTTGATTAAATTTTTAATGGGTGATTTTAATGTACCCGTTTAGTTTCCACTCATTCAATACCAATAATTACACATCAGTTATGAAGTGAAAGAATATTTTTACTTGATAATTATTTTCTTAATTGTTCTAGAAACTTTTGACTCCAGGAATCCTATCAATGGAAAGGTAAACTTAATCTGAAGTATAAAATTAACAGCTGGATGTAGGACTTACTGCAACGTCATAAAGCTAGTGAGGTATTTAGTATGCAGGAGGTGTTGAATGAACGCTGGTAATCAAACTTATAACTGGCAGAATTTAGAATACGCATGGGCGTTACAAGCCTGTTACGGACGGCTTTAGACTGAGAAGATCATCGGAGAGCAGAAATCTCATAAGTGACGGAACTGACTTTCCAATGAAAAGATCTCAGAAAGTGTAGCCGACTTGAGCCTATTGGCTATCGAAGCGCAGACCACTATTTTTAATCTTTGAGCTGCGGCGCTTAGATTTTTTTAATCGTCTCACAGAACGGTTTTTCTCTCCATTGTCCGAGCCCCCATACCTAATTACCTAACTTGAGCGATAAGGCCGTGAGGGGCATTTACGAATGACGCTTTCCTTTCATAGTATCGGTTGGCGTGAGAAGAGATATCACCTGACGATCTTCTGCTTTCCACAAAGCGTTCACACCTTACGGTTGGCAGGGTATGGGGCCAACGAACGAAAAGACGATCCGAGGAAAGATCAGTAGCTGACAGCTCGTAAATGGTGATCGATGCCATCGGTAAATTAAAAGGGGGATAACAGCCACCACTACCATGCCGCTAGTGTGAGATTTTAGTGGTAACAAAAGTCTATCTGATGCATATTAAAGCTTAATTGCGCTGGATAATCACTTTAACAAACCACTTTTTGTCTCGCATTAGGATTCATGTTTTTACTCACATCCATGCGATAGATCTTCAAATCTAAAGACAGTAAAAAAATAGCATTTAGCTACTGGCACATGCTCCTTCCATTTTCATTAAAATGTCGAAGATCTGTCTCGTGGTAATAGGAAAAGCATGAAACATGATGTGGGTCAAATATTGATCGGTTCAAGTGACTATCCAGCGTGATTTAAAGTCTGCGCTTCTATAGACAATCTGCCCGAGTCGATTCGTAAGTCCTCGTGACTTACTCTTCTGAGATCTTACGACTGCGACTCCGCCCACATGCTCTAGTTCATTAGAAGGTAAATGTAAACCGGGAGAAGTCACGACTAGCATTTGAGTTTTTTTTTACCACCAACCCATCAACTACCGACCAAACAATCTGAAATACACCGGGATCAGTGTCTTTGTCCACTATGCCAGTAACTTGCAAGTAGCAGGTGGAGCAGATTCTAATTTTGGCTGGTTCTATTGCTCCTTGGGATCCATAGAGCCGAGGTAGCTTGGTTGGAAGAGCAGCGGATTACCAACCGAGGATTGCGAGTTCGAAACTCGATAGAACCAAAGACCGTCGAGTAACTGGCGGCTGGTGCACGTTCAATCTGTCTTACATGTCCTCACGTTGACTCTGTGTGGAAGATTTGAGAGTAATGTGGCAGCTGAGGGGTTGTTCTCGTCATATGACCGTCGTTCAAAACTAAGAGGTGTTGACCTCGAAGTTTTCTTTTCGGGATTGATACCGAATCGTCACCAATAGCCCGTTCTACTGCTCCACTGTGACGCTGATTCAATTACCTTTTATTTGGGTGGTGGGGGGGGGGTCCACTCTCTTTTGTACAAGTAAAACATTGCTCATGTGTATGCGTCCATTTTACTTGACATTGGCGCGATTTGACCAAATATTAAGACTGTCAGATTGACCGAGCGATGTCAAATTTGAAAGAAAATGTGTGTAATAGTGGCCAAGAACAGAGGGACACTGCATACCTAAATTGGACACGCATATTTATTTTTACAATCTAATACAAAGTTTCAGAGATACACGTCGTACCATCCGGTGCAAAAACACGTCTCCCTCCTCTCAAGTCTACAACGGATCTGTCCTTCTTTGTGTTCTTAATACAGAACAGCACCACGATTTCATGTTCTTGATCGTATTAGAACACAGGCACTGTCATACATCGATGTTCGTCTTCTAGAACAGTAGCACAACCAGAACACTAGAACAACTGTTCTTAAGACTTATCTGTGTTCGTATTCACCTGTCGGGAGATTGAAACAAAGACCGCTTTAATCAGGCTTAACACTTGCATTCATTAAAGCGGAATACATGAGAAACGCGAACGCTTTAAAGCAAGTTTCTGTCTGATATGCCTGCCAGATTGAGCTCAGTGGACTCTAGATTCGTTTAGGCCCGGTGCATACATCCCATTTTTCAACGCGCGCCGCCGCTGCGGTACCGAAGCCCAACTATGTAAACATAACCGTGAAATGACGCAAAAAATGATTTAGCGACATTTGCGATAAATATTCTATCGTAGAAAAAACGTGTTTATTTCGCTTACTTGGTGTAAAAAACGTATACTTTGAAACAAAATAGACGTTAATGGATACAACTATTTATTAATTATTATTTATATTCCATTTATTTATGAAAACAAGGTACTTCAGACCGGAGAAGCGTGTGGGGTAAGCTGCGGCACCAATTGCACGCAAGTTGGACCAATGCCGCACTTGCGTTGCGGCAGCGGCACCACACGTTGAAAACCGGATGTGTGCACCGGGCCTTAGTCGACTCGCATATCCGGCGATTAAATTATTCGAACCGTCAAACGATATGGCAATCGAGTTAACCCCAGACGATGGACGTTCGCTGGGAACACCTTCGCCATGTCCTGATGACTTACCTCTACATATGACGCCAAAGCCGTAGGGTTCTGGAGCAAATGCTCGATTTGTTGCACGGCGTCCATAATTTCTCTGCTGTCCGACACGGGAGCTTCCGCTAAACTCGGGATTAGAGGCAGATTCCGAGTTCCCGATTCCACTTGGGAGAGGACATAGGATTCCTTCGTGTGAAAGAGATAAAATCACATAGTTTAGTACTTAACTCCTGGGTTCCCATCCAAAGTTAATCATATCGAGATCCGGTTGAGAAAATAAATTACGAGTCTGGATTTAGATCAGGGAACTAGACTATCTACAAATTCAGATGGCTTTAAGTGGGTTTTCCACTGAGGTTTGTCTTATCTTATTTGCATACGTCGGAATAAGAGGTGCAATTTAATTTCAGCTATACGTGGCATTTGTCTCCGCCAATTTCTACTTGTCGTGAAAGTCCTATTTTAATGTTCGTTTGTAACGGAAACACCAACCTTTGAATTTTTTATGTCGGTATATGTACCCCGAGGATTAAAATTAATGACTGCTTCCTACTCGTGAATTTTTAAGTCAGGATTGCATTTCCAGGATTTTAGTTTCTCTTTAGTCAGTTCGCAACAACTGCTCCCTACACCAACACGGAGCGTTATAGAAACAGGGCTAGTTCATTTTGAGTAGGGGTGGTTCTCCGGGATGACGTAATTTAATTTAGTATTAGCGGATGTTGGATGGGGAAAGAGAGGCTTCACTGATATTCTGATCGTCAAGTAAAATTTCAAGAATATCTGTAGTTTTTCATTTAGTGCGCGAATGTGAAAACGTGAATATATTTCTTCACGATTCCCATATGGAAAATATGACTACGTTCGTTTCTACGATAACAGACAGGGCAGACTATGTATTTCAAGTTCTCATAGTTCACAGATGGCAGTGGTAGTAGCATTTGCATTTCTTTGAATATTTAATTTCTTGAAATGTAGGTCTATGGCCAGCACAATTCGAAGGCATTATTTCTTAAAATGAAAGTTTTTTCAAAGCTAATTATACAAGACTCTGCTAATTTGGTAACATCTTTCTTTACATGTTGTATAACTTGATAAATTATTGGAATGGAACTTTCGCATGACCATAAGTTGTATAAAAAATAGCATCAAACATAATCAATTGGCAATAAATTAAATTAATTCTTAACCAAAAATATTTTTCAGATAGCCTATGTTTGCACTGAAAATTTCCCGTCGTAAATACATTTGCTGATATTTTTAACTTAAATGCCAAGCGAAGTATTTGCATTGTATGAATAACTTCTTACTATTAATTAATACAATACAAAGATTTCGTGTGTCTAGACTATATAAAAACAAATGGCTGTTTTAGTTTATCTAGAATGTAATTAAATTAATTTTATTTTATAAATAATTTGTGTCTGCACGAATCTACACTAAATGGTTGGAAGTCTTATAGTAGCTGTATGTAAATTGGATGTCCTGTAGGAAATATAAATATGTCCTGTGAATTAGTTCGAAAACACTCAGAAAATTGGTACACAATAGGAACTCCATGAGTTGCACAGTTTATACTAATTTATTTAGTAAGGGAGTTCTGCAAATGTCTGATTAAAATGTAAATATTTTCCGAAAATATTTTAATGTTTTTCTTAAACTTTCTTTTGACAATCTTTTCTTCTGAATCAAAATGAAATTGTAAACTCGAAAACTAGGCATCTGGTTTTCTTTAGAGTGTTTATGGAGACCTTATCATTTATTCAGGGGATGAATAATTGAATTGTCCTTTTAATACATTTCGAATTTACCAGAAATGTTGTATACACACACACACACACACACACACACATGTTCTTAAAAATAAACTGCCAAACTTCTAAGTTGTGAGCCAAATAAATTATTCGATTCTTTTCGTAATATGATTACTTTAATTTTTCCTAAACTGATTTAAAATATTGTTTTTTTGTTTTTTTGTCGTAATCCAATGGTATAATTTGTAGTATAAATCGTATTAGTTAAAAATGTCTTTTTAAAATTTTCCATCCCCAAAACAACCAGTCAAAGGGTGTACTTGAGATTGTTGGAACCCCTTAAATTATTTCATGACTAAACCTGCCATTCATCATGAAATTCTCAATTTATCGACATTTTAAAATACAAAATGAGCCTTAATTGTAATGCTCAATTTGGTAATATAGTAAAATTAGGATCAAATTATATTTCAAAATCTATAATTAATCCTCCAAGTTGTTTGGGCGAGATATCTCACCCATCAAGGTCAAACCAAATTTTTCTAATGACGATATATCTCGTCGTCCAGATGTTGCTAATTTCTTTATAATGACGAGATCAAGATCTGTGATCAGTTTTCTCCGAACGACTAGATATCTCTACAACCAAGATCTGGTTAGTTTTGTGAGTGACGATATACTTGGTCGAGACAATAACCAAGAGAGTTTATTGCTTAATTTTGATTTATAAGTAATAGTTAGGTTAGTAGTTGGGAATCATAAAAAACAAACTTTAAAGTGACAAATATAATATTTTCTAAGAGAGATTTAATCTATTATCCCTCATTGCATTCCTTCTAAATGGAAAAAACAGCACCAATTTATTGTGAACTGCCTGATGACATTCCTCAGTAGGCAGTTTCGTTGCCATGGAATCACGTAATGCAATTTTCAACTTCCTTCATAAAAAACCTCAAAAGGAATTAATAACACGACCAACAGGGTTCTGTTGATAAAGCAAAATAATGGACTTTCTAAAACCGGAATTTATTTGCTTAAAACCAGATAAATTTTCTTCTTTATTACGTTATAAGTCTTCTAAAGAAGTATTGTAATTATTAATGTTATGTAGTGACGTCTTTTCAAATTTCTTTCTAAGATTTCTCAATATTTTCTGAACTTAAATTTATTCACAATTTTAAAATATCTTGTAGAATGAAGCTTTTCGATCTAAAGAAAACCAGAGAAGGCATTGCTCTTCAATGGATTCAGAGCCATTGTGATATTGTAGGAAACGAGCAATCAGATAAACTTGCAAGCTGAATCTCTCATGGTCCAACCTGATTCTCCCCTACCTCTGCGAAATACAAAAAGAATTATTGACAATAAAATGAAAGCTAATAGAATATCCTTATATGTTAATATGGCTGTGGAAAAAAGGTGGAAAATTCTGCTAAACAAGTTTAATAAAATTCCTGGTTCCCTACCTTGGTCTGTTGGAGTTGCTTGCTTTCATATGACAACTGGACATGATTACCTACAAAAACTTTTATATCGGATAGGCGTCAGGGATTCAGCTTGATGACCTCTGTGTCACTAGGGTGATATGCATGGTGACCACCTTAAGAAATGCCCCACTGTTTTGGAGTTTATTACAGACAACTCTGTGGAGGCTAATTTTTACTCTCGCTTTTTAGTTTCTGCATCATTTTATTGGGCTGCTCGTCGACTGATGCCACATATTCCGCAGAAGTTCGTAGGATAAAAACAATTATAAATGGACTTGCAGTACTTTGCATATTTTTCTTGAGACACTTTCACTGTAGTCAAAGAAGAGATACCTATGGTAAATGTTTCAAGAAATAGACTCTACTTTTTTCTTTTAATCTAATCGTACTTCATCGATTCATTTGGAAAGCGGTGAGTAGTCAAAACGAATCTCCACCTTACAGCGATTAGTCTGTCAGATTGATGAGGCCTCCGTTAATTTGCACGTATGCCAAAAAAGCTTTCGCTGCCTATTTTTTATGAAAATTCTCAATACGTCTTTTCGAAATTCTTGTTAATATTTACCAAGTGTCACACAAGGGAGAATTATATTTGTCTATTTAGAAAGTTATATAGTGCGTTTTTCTTATCATTGAAATGTATTTGAATAAAGCCCATGGTGAAATAAAGCGGGCGGCTCATGTGTGTTTAATTGAAACTTTAATCTCAGAAAATACTTGTAAAAAGTATTAGGATTATTGATACAGAGGTGGGAGCTGGTGCTAATTACTCGAGTTTTTCAGCTGCAATAGTAATTCCAAGCGGGTATGTTGAGAGCATGTGCGTAAATCTTTGAACGTCGAGCAATATCGTTGGTTCCTGAAGTCTGATGTTATTAGTGGGTTGATCTATGAAGGGCATGATTAACGTATATGTGCTGTAAACACTTTTCCATTTTCTAAGATATATTTATTAGGTACAGTAAATTTTAATAATTTAAAATATAATGAATACTAATTGCAAAATTAATCTTAGAACAATTAGGAACAATTTTATAGGGATTTGTTTTGTTGGACAGAATTTAGTATAGTTCGAGTTTTAGAAAAATAATTTTAGCTACACATTATTTATAGCTATATATTGTATATTTTAAACTTTAAATCTTATAAATGCTCTTCATATCCCAAATATTTTTAAATCCACATACTTACGGCGAATGAAGTTGGAAATCAACACTGTTACTTTCGGCTTTGGTTTCACAAAATTTAAATTCGTAATCATCAGTTTTGACAAGAACATAATTTGTGTCTTCTATCAATCCGAGATTAATTTCGCTTTTTAATTCTGAGCAATCTTGAGTATTTCAATGGCTGCAACACGACATGGAGCGTTGTCGTCCTGGAATTACCATTCGTCCATTCCATAAAATTCCCAGATTGTAGGGAGATCCTGACTGTCCAAATTGTTCATGCAGGCGTCGTCGTTCCATTGACCAGGAACAACGTGCAAAGGTCCCAGACCGTAACCACGAAAAACACCCCAAAACAACTAGTTAGATTGTATGCAAATCCGCAGTCGTCCGGTCCATTATTGTAGGGTAGTGTATATTTGTTTCACCATAAGATCGAGATCAAAATACATGCAACAAAATTAGAAGAGTTTGCTCCCGTCCAAAAAATATCACATTCATAATTTTATAATTTAAATATTAATAATATTCCAAATTAGATACAAGAAGACTCCGTTAAGCAAAAATTTAAACTATACAATCACTAAACATAGGTGTAAAATATATTAAATTGCTTTCAAATGATAAAACTGGTTGCTTTCGATATTGATTTGTTTGACTTGGGTTATTTAAACACCCTTTTATATATATAGCTGCAACGTACTTCCCCGTATTGCAGTAACTCACCTCTAGATGCTGAACTGGCAATCATTTGATGTTGCGAGCTGATATAAACAAAGCTTACAGCAAGTTTTATTCCATAAGAAAAGAACTTAGGATACATACACAAGCACACGAGAAGAATAAATTATCCATTTAATAATACTGTAATGCATACGAAACTCCCAAAAGTAATGCGTACGCTTCAGTTAAGATCAAGGATGATATAATACCCAGTTAGTAGGATTTCCAAATTCTACAAACTCAATGGATGTGTTTTTTTAAGAGGCTTTTGTACTCCTAACTTCCGCGTTTCCCCCAGACCATATTACTTCTAGAGTAAGAAAGTTCACAATAGGGATATTAAAGTTGGATTTAATTGTATTGAGTTTATTATTCTAATTAACAGCATATCCGAAAAGGGAGCGCTTTTCAGAAATGAGTCATTAGGTCTTCAATTTTAATCGATGAATGCTTTTCCTAGAATACTTTGCTGATTAAAAAGCAGCCATTCAAATGTAAGGAATCTTATTTAGGCTTTCGAAATTAATGTGTTTAAAAGTCTACCAAAGAGAGAGACACTCTTGTTCTTCAACTTTTTAAACGGATTTGAATAAAGGTCTCAACCAACAATAAATCGAATCCATCTGTAGTGTCTACTTTGAACGTAAAATTGACGAAGTCAAATGGTATTTTTAACAGGACCCTCTACAACTTAACTTAGGTCTATAGTGTCTGAATGGGGAGAGTGATAAAATCTGGTTGCTGGAAACCTAGATTTTGCCGCCTAGGGCGTTTGGTAAAAAGTTTCCATAGGCGTAACACGTGAGTCGAGAGAAGTGGTTTGATAAATGCAGGATTTAGAAAATTAAAGGAATGTATCACTTTGAAACCTTGATTTTATCTTTCTTTTTATTTCATACTATTGCAAAATGCAAGATTTTGAAAGTTGTAAATAGAGTGCGAGTAACGGCTGTGTAATTACGTTTGGCGTTAAATATTAATCGCCAATGTTTACTTTCGTCGGTAACGCATAGTTTGGGGAATGAAGGAAACATTTTAAAATGTTATTCTGGATATACAATATATATCTCTTTTGCAATCTACTTTTTCTGGCTTAGATTGTTATTTGCTTATAATCTGCAAATTTTTTTTAATCTAATGCAGTCTGAATTAGATTTTGCTTTTGACTAAGCAAAAAATAATAGAAATAAATAAGTTCAATTAGTGTTGTATTACAAAAGAATTTCCTCCAAAATTAATTCAAACGAATAGTTGGCCGATGTTATATAAGAAATGCATTTCTTTAAAAAAATACTTTGAAAGATCTATATATGTAATTTTTTTTATGGAGCTTCGATTTTTTTTAATTTACGTTTATTTTGAAGTTTACTTATACCCATTAAATTTTCTTTACAATTCGACTTCAATTTGTATATTTCTTTTAGAGTTATGATCTCAATCAAACCTTGATTTTTTAACCTTCTTAAATTCAATTTTTTAAATACGAAATGAAAGTTTAGTACGGTTATACTAAAATTAGTAGAATATATATAATTAACTATTAATCTTTGATCTAAAATTATTGATTGCAAAATATTCTTTACAATTCGACTTAAATTTGTATATTTCTTTTAGAGTTATGATCTCAATCAAACTTTGATTTTTTAACCTTCTTAAATTCAATTTTTTAAATACGAAATGAAAGCTTAGAAAGGTTATACTAAAATTAGTAGAATATATATAATTAACTATTAAACTTTAATATAAAATTATTGATTGCAAAATATTTATTATATTTGAACTAGATGCCTGGTTGTTCAACATTCAACTACAATAATAATCAGAGCGAGGTTTTGTCTTAAAAGTATGTTCAATCCCGTAACTGTATTTTCAAGTTTGTATAATCCTGCTGTATGTATTTTTGAAAGTAGCAATTCTGCTCTTGGATACATTGGATAAATTGGATGCCTTGTGATTCTCTTTGTCCACTGTTTAAATGAATGAAAATATAATTATTATGAAAATGTTGCTCATGATTCTAAATATAAATAATCTAAATTTTGTTTCAAAAAAACTATTTGCATCGTAACTGAAATCTTTCGTAAAATTCCAGATTTAACCCTTTATCTAATTTATTTAGCTACAGTAAATTTGCTGAACTGTTAAAACATATTTAAGTATTTTAAATTGCTATGTTTACTAGTCAAAAAATTAGTGGTGAGTTTCTAAAAGTATTTATTAGAAGCAGCTTAAAGGAAATAAAAATCGCTCCATGTAATAACATCATTCCGTCAAACTTCTTAAAATTATTTTAATTTTTAAATACTTTTAAAACTTTTTATTTTTACATCTTACTCCTTAAAAACTTAATCTTTGCTTCAACTTTTCACTTTCGAACATGCTGCCGCAAGATCGCACTAAAACTTGAAAAGCACCATTCAAACTCATTGAATACAGAAATTGTCGCAGACCTTAAAAGTATGTAATTTAGGTTTGAATAAACACAACTTTAAATTATTAATGTGTGAAACAGTTACTGTTGACTTCTTAAATTATCAAAAAGTGATATAAACTTTATCATTTCGTACACTTGAAAATGTGAGTAAACCTCTCTGGACTCCTTAAAAATGCCAAACAACTCACCTTAATTTCAAAATTCTGTATCAACCCTGCAATACCAATTACAAATGGTATCGATAAAATTAACGTAAAAGGATGCCTAAGGGGTGATAAAGATGCTTATCAGGGCGAAATCTTAGGAACAATTTTCTTTCCCTGGCAACCCGATTGAGTCTTAGCGCTTGCGCAGTCGAGTTTTTTCCTCTGAATTGTCGCTCACAATTCAAGCACTCTACCTAGGCCAGGTGCACACATCCGGTTTTTCAAAGTGCGGCGCCGCTGCCTTCACGCAAGTGCGGTCTGAGATACATTAGATCCAATGGAGCAGTGCACACATGCCTCCAGCGCCGCTGGGGCGACGCACGTCCAACTTGCGTGCAATTTGTACCGCAGTTCCCCATGGCGCCGCACATGAGTCTCCGTTCTGAAGTACCTTGTTTTCATAAACAAATAGAATATAAATAATAGTTAATAAATGGTTGTATCCAGTAACGTCCATTTTGTTTCAAAATATACTTTTTTTTACACCAAGTAAGCGAAATAAACACGTTTTCTTCGATAGAATATTTATCGGAAGTGGCGCGAAATGAGTTCGTGCGTTATTTCAAAGTTGTGTGTGCATAGTTTGGGCTCGGTATCGCGCGCAGTGGAGCCGCACGTTGAAAAACCGGATGTGTGCACCGGGCCTTATATTGCGCTAATTTCTTTCCCCATTCACATGTGAGGAAATCTCAAAATATTAGTATCCTACTGTTAGTAGTTTAATATTTATACAAACTTATATATTTTTTAAATCTGTCAAATTTTCGTGATTTTTGATTTATTAAAGATTTTATATTTTGAATCTAGCAGTTCAATTAGAATGAAATAAGACGTATTTTGTAAATAAATGCATCACCTTTATTTTCACGTATTACTCCTAAGATGGCACCCTAAATCTCCAAGTTTCCATTCCAAGCCAATGTGAATACCATTGAGGCCATGACAGATTTAACGTGCAAGACTCCCCCTGTACACGACGGTCGTTTGGTTGGATTGGATTTCGAACATGAAACCCTCTGGTCAGCCCCTCGCGGCCCCAGTCCAGTTAAGTTACATCAATTCTAAATTCTCACGTATGTGAATGTTTACATTTGCTTCTTCAGTGCCGACGAAACACAAAATGTTCTATTGACTTTTATAGTAGTTACTGATTGCTGAGTCGGTAGATACTGTGGCTGTATTTGATTCGGTATCTTATTTTCATAGTACTACTGATTCACATATGTATATTTTGTAATGTACAGATTCTCAGTGAATCCGAGGTGGTTTAATTTTGCCTTTAATTGGCTTCCAAGAGACAACCATATGCCCACATATGTGAACTTTCAAACTTTTAGAATTTAGCTGTAATTTGCTATAGTTACCCATGTATTTATATGGGGAACGAAAAGATAAAAGTAAAAAAATAAAGTTTTAATTAGAAGGAAATAAAATCGATCATTTTTTTAATTGATTACTCGCTATTTTTTATTGCTAGAAAATTAAGACATTTCCAATCAATCTTCAGAACAGATCCCGAACAATTATAGTTGTAGTATCTGGCACTTCTTTTTTTCAGATTAAGTAATCGATTCAAAAGCTTTTTAAGTTTAAATTTGGTATTTATTAGACTTAATTACCTGATAATTAGTGGTTGAAAAATATAAATATAGAATTAATTAATTTCTTGAATTGAGTAAGAAGGTAGTTAATTAACGTCGTACTGGAGCAACATAACAGGCTATTGGCGACGGTCCGGGATCAATCCCAAATAGAAAAATCCAACTCGTAATTATGAATTACGGTCAAATAACGAGCAACACAACTAAGCTGGTACCCAATTCTCCAAGCTTCCAAGCCAACATGAGGACATTTGAGACCATGACAGATTTACCGTGCACCAACTCCCTTGTACGCGACTGTCTTTGGCTTGACCGAGTTTCAAGTTCGCGTACCTCCTGTATTGAGTAATAATGAATAGTTTTAACGCCTGACAACTGTCTGATACAAACTCAATTTCAATGAAGAAATTGATGTCATTCTCGTTCTCTCAGTCAGGCACTTTCATCTTAATTATCATTAACTTTCGAAAAATTAAAACGGCACGATTTACACTACCCAATACAATAATGGGACCAGACGCCAGCGGATTTGCACAAAATCTGACTACTTGTTTGTGGGTGGTTTTCGTGGTATGGCCTGGGCCCTTTGCATGTTGTTCCTGGTCAATTAAACCCCGACGCCAACATGAAAATTTTGGACAATCAGGTTCTTCCTACACTCTGGCAATTTTATGGAAAGGACGAATGTTACTTCCAGGGCGACAACGCGCCATGTCATGTTGCAGTCTCTGTCAAGCAGTAGTATTCAGATACGGATGTAAAACGTCTTCCCTGGCCTGCTCAGAGTCCCAACCTAAACACCATAGAGCATTTGCGGGACGAGGTAGAGCGATGCTTACGGACCAGAGAGCCAGGTTCGAAATCTACAGCTGAGCTGGCAACATTCTTGCAGCGGGAATGGACACAAATACCTCTAGCTGTGTATCGAAACCTTGTTGAAAGCATACCCATAAGGGTTGCTAGTGTAATTGCAGTATGTGGGGATCCCCCTCCCTATGAAAGCATGTATTATTTCCATTATACCATTACATCTTGCTGTCCGGTCCATTATTGTAGGGTAGTGTATATAAGAATAGTCAAATAGGTTTTTGGAATTTAGGCTCTGTACACATAGCAGTGCAAATTGGTTCTTGAAAACAATAGAGAAACGAATAACATGAAACACTGTCTTTCCACTTGTACGTTTTCTGAGTCCTAGCATATTTGAAACGATATATGTATTAATTACTTCATCGTAAAACTTCTCTTGTACTTACTCACTACATGGAAAAGGGGGATCTTGATTCTTTTTCAACTCAGCTTCATTTCCAGTAGTTTCCGACACCATGATGAATCTGAAATGATTGAGATATGTGAACGTTGACAGGTTATGTATACTTGAAAAACTATTTAAATTAAAATACATTAAATTGTTTAACCAGAAGGTTTAAATCCAGTTCAAGCACAACCTTTGTATACTGAGCCATTGAGGAAAGAGGCGGTCGAGAACTTCCACTGTGGTAACCCGCCTAGTAGGCTGAAAACTGGCGGGATTACGAGAATTGAGAATGTATCACCCATAAAATTGCTAAAGTAACGCCACGCTCTAGACCGTGCTGTCAACTAGGGATGCGACATCGATGTCGATGTTTTAAAAAAAACATCGATGTATTGGAGTCGATGTTTTTGTAACATCGATGTATTGGAGTCGATGTTTTTGTAACATCGATGTTTATACTTGTCGATGTTTTTACGTTGTCGATGTTTTATTTTTAAATGAAAAAAGTAACGTTTTAAAAATTTAGAAATAACCAAGTGGCATAATTTTTATAATCAGCAAATTGAACATACTTTTAGACCAAAGTGGCCATGGGTGAAGTGTATGAAAAGTAGGGATGCGACATCGATGTCGAAATTTTCAAAACATTGATGTTTTATAAAAAACATCTATGTATTGGAGCCGATGTCGAATCACTAGTTGCAAAACCAGTTTTAAGAAATGGGAAAAAAAGTTTAACATCAATGTTTAAAAACATCGATGTTTTTGGGACGATGTATTACCAACATCGATGTTTTAATTTTGAAAATCGATGTTTCAAAACATCGATGTTTTGCTGTCGATGTCGCATCCCTACTGTCAACTAGATTTGAACCATAAAGTTTTGTAATATTAGAAAGTAATGTGTTATCAATCTTATCATTATTATTATTATTATCATTATCGTCATTGTTACTATTATTGTTGTTATTATTATTATTAATTTTATTATTATTATTATTATTATTCAGTTATATATATTTATGTGTTTGTGGTAAGATTGGCGAAAGCCTTTCCTTTTTCTTGGTTCGCGTTATATCGTTTTCATAAGCTGAGAAGGATTTTATAATTGGTTGTGTAGTTCCGTGGCTTTCTGATCATTACGTTCGAATTCATTGGAATTCTATGTGTTTAAGACACTATGAAAAGCGCAAACAGAGCAGGAAAATAATGAATTGATACTATAGATTATTGGGTTTTCTTATGTAATAGGTAGAAATTGTTGGGTATCAATATTGTGTAAGTATTCCATCTCTACTATTGCAAAAAGAAATGTGTTTGAGCGTGTATGTGTGCGTGCGGTGTTCGGGCGAATCATAGCACGTCATATAGCACTTACATTCGTGAAATTTGGCACAGAGGTATTCCTAAAGTGGACTGAATATCCTTCGAAGCCCAGATTTTAAATTTAATCCAGAATATTTTTTTAATTAAATTATTGGCATTTATTTATTATTTATTTTCCTTAGGATGGTAGCAGTGTGAAGAGATCACAGATCCTAAATTTATTTTTTCCTTTCATTTCCTGATTGAAAACGATTCTAGCGAAGCGAAAAAATAATAATTTTTGAGTGGCGTTACTTTTTTAAAAAATTTTTTAGTCCAAATTACTTTACGATCGTTAAAGATCGAGTAAAAAATTCAACGGATATGAAATCTGCGGAAAATTTTACACAAAAATGATACCTTGAATCGGATTTTGTTTAAATAAATAATTTTTCAACTGTAACTTTTATATTTTCGTAATACGAATTTGATTGCATTTGACTAAGATATTCATTACGAACACAAAAAGGAATATTTGAGGTTTTTTTATCTTCGCAATCGGTTAAGATGGAGTGGAAATTTTGAATCTGAAAACAATTTCTTTTAAAATCTGCGTAAAATTAACACCAGATCGATACCTCAATTAGTTCGAATTTTGTACGTTGCCCGAATTCTGTCCCGGGAAACTTCATGCTGACCTTCTAGTCTTATATATTTCATCTCATTATCGTTAATAAGTAGTTTTTTAAATTCAAATTCTTCCATTTTAAATGAAATTTATACCATTGCATTGGTCCCAAATAGGGGCCATTTGCTTGCTTGATTATGCATAATATAAAATTTCCAACACAAAAGTAAAAAATTCTTTACTAAAATTTCGGTTACTATATAGCCATGTATTACAATAGTTGATATTTCATGCAATATTGAGCGTTATTTGTCAAAGTCAGTATTACACGTTTTAGCACTCAACAACTATTATATTGCACTGGGAAAGGCCTGAATCAATACCTTCTGAATATGTGTTTCTCCATGATGTGTATTCTGAGAGATTAATTAGGTTCGCTCGTTGATTAAAGTACTAATTGAACCTATTTGAATACCATGGACACATAAATAAACCAATGCATAAACTTTTAAAAATCATTCTTTGTAACACAAATGGTGTCAACATCTGCAAAATCTAGCACAATTGGTTGAACGAGTACACCTAAATCACTTAGCAAGACTATGGTAGTTTTATTCAATTATGTAATCTGAGCTCTCTTAGAGCATATGTCTATTAAAAACGAAAGTGTGACTGAAATCAACAAATAACCTATTGAATTTGAATTTGATGCTACAAGATGTTCACTCAAAATCATTTCATCTGGGTACAAGTTCCCTTACACTGGAATCTAAATTGAATACCTCCACTACTCATACATTTCTTACCATTGGATGAAAAGATAATCAATATACAAGTTATTTCAAATAAACTTTAAGAATAGGTAGGAACAAAAAATATTAACAGTATTAGCACAGAGATGAATGTTCGTATTGCATTTTTCATCGATTTTCTACCAAAACCTCGGAATCATAATTTTCATTAGGGAAAAAAACTAGGATATCAAATTTTAGAAAGGTTGTGAGACATGGGTTTAAAAATTCGTCTATAGAAGTCTTCATAGTAGATAAAGGCTTAGGTCCTTTTGAAACCATGGACTTTCTAATGGAATTGATGGAGTATATGCGTGCAATTTCATGCTATTATTCCAGCTCCTCGGTTTGAAGATCTGTCACTTCATTGTGAGATAAAACATGAATCATATGGTGGGATAAATTATTGATTGGTTAAGTGATCCAAATATAAAAAAAAAACACTATTCTGTTCTTCACAAGCCAATCGTCCAAGGTAGTTTCATAAACCCATGTGATTTACCCTTCTGAGAGCATTAAATTTGTAGCAAACAATTAATCAAGATTCGTACTTTACAACTATTTTTGCACTTTACGACAGCAAAGTTCTGCTTCGTTATGTAATTAAACCTACTTTATAGTTAAACTTAACCAATTAATTAATATTTACTTTAGAACACAATTTTTACGTTTTAGAACTATAAACGTTCCATCATGTACACAGATTTAACTGACTTTAACATTTTAGACCTTCATGATTAATGTCCCTGTTCTTCAGATAGGGAACGCTTTTAGTTGATGAAATAGCTGAAGTTCAGAAATATCTTCATCAAGCTTCCCTATTTATAAAATGCTTCACTAAAAATGTAATAAAAAAAAAATTCGGCAAAAACTTTCAAAAACTTAATTTTATTCTGTATCCAACATTATGCTGTTAGAAGCATCATAAGACAACCCTTTTCTAAAGGTGTAACACCTGGATGACATATCTGAATAATCCTGTATCTACTCAAAAACCTTTATATATTGATAAGAGCTTTATAATAAGAGTATTTTTAGCGACTTATCGAAGGGTTGTAAGATGACTGAACATTTTTAGAGTTTGAGGAGTTTTTGAGAAGCAACTAAAAGTACTTTTGACAGGTTATAAGCTAAATACCAAATGTTGGATGCTTCTGAAATAGCTAAAAAAGCGATAGGTCAAAAATAGATTAGAAGCAATTAGACTTTGAAAGATAAATTGCCTTTTTACTCCAAAATGAAAAATCTTTTTAAAACTTATTAATATACGCAATTACATTTCGGGTTTTGTTACCTATGTCTGAGAGACCTTAAAAATGATTTTCTTTGAATAATTAATTTTTCAACTGTAACTTTTATATTTTCGCAATGCGAATTTGGCCGCATTTGACGAAAATATTCATTACGAACACAAAAAGGACTATTTGAAGTTTTCTATCTTTAAGATCGTTTAAGATAGAGTGAAAATTTCAACGGATTCGTCGTTTTAACTTTTCCAGTATCAGTAAGGACCCGAACAAAACTATCGCGGACAACGCATGCTGGCGTGCTAGTAAGCTATATGTAACAACTTACTAAATACTACAATAGTATACTACCACTGGAAGCCTTTTAAAAACCATGAAATACTACTCTTTTATTCTCGAATTCTAATGTCCTTTTATAATTGAGTTCCTTATATTGCTAAAATATATTGATGTCTGTATCATAGCTTTTACGAATTTATGCCGAGATTTAATTTGCTATACTATGAACTATGTCTACCTCTCCAATTGGTTTCGATGGACGAGTTATCCATTACTATCAAACCAATTTTGAGTAAGGTATATCGTCATCATATTGCCGAATTTTTTAAAATGATGATGAAATAAAGATCTGGTTAGTTTTTTCTTCCGATGACAAGATACAGCCGTCTCAAAAAGGAATCTCTATCTTTGAAATGACATAACTACGAAACTGTGACAGATAGAGATATGAAACAAGTGGTATATTTAATGAACAGATCTGGAATTCGAAATAGTACACTGGTTTTAAATGAATTACATTGTTGGCTAATAGATGTCGCTGAAGTCTTTGTAAGCATAAAATATTTTTTTTATTTCTTGCAGCAGTACTTGATACAAATCATTCACTGGTGTACAAGTACACAACACCATTAATACAGGAGAAAAACTGTAACAAGGAACATAACTATAAAGCAAAACCTAGAAAGGACATGGACGGCAGCAAAAAACACAGATCAAGAACCGTCAGAGAGCTTGAAGGTTCTGCATCTTTTCCCTTGCGTGCCAGTATCTCTTGTACACAGTGATCCGCAGCTGTGATAGATTTAGCGTTACCCAGGGTGCACCACGAGGAGGCCTATCACACTACGCCCCAAGCATGAAATACAGCTGAGAAGTAGCTATTTTTCAAACTTCTGTCGCTTCCACAGGCAAAACGTGGCAGCAGATTTAGTAGTAACCTGTTGAAGGAGGAAATTCGGATCATGTATTCGTTGGAACAATGAGGGTGCACCAGACACTACTTGGTTTATGCAAGGTGGTGCCCGATCACACCGTACTTCTGCATTGTTAACCTTCCTTGATGAATACTTCAGCGACACTCATTGCCCTAAAACATTCAAAGAGACCGCCAACAATATAGATTAGCCTCCATACTCCCCAGATTTCAATCCATGCGACTTCATTCGCTGTGGATAATTGTAGGACATTGTTTACAGTAAGAATCCCCAAACACTAGAACAGCTTGAACAGTTCATCTGTGAAACACGTGTATCATTTCAGTGCACACATTGCGGCAGGTGGCTTCAAACTTCTCCTTTCGCTTGTGTGAAGTGATTGCTGTTCAAGTTTAGATCATGTTTACGAATGACAGTTTACACACTATTTAAAGGGGAAAATAATCAAGATTGCAGCGCCATCTATTATCAAAAGTTGTAAGTAATTTTGTAAACCGGTCTATTTTAAATTCCGGGTCCCTGCTCGTAAAACGTACTACTCGTTTCATTCTTCTATCTATCACTGTTTCGTAGTTATTTCATTTCAAAGTTAGGGAGTCCTTTCTGAAACACCGTGCCTCTTGTTTGTAAGGACTTGGTCAATTTTCATATTTAAGGGACGCAATCACCAGAAGGGTTAAATATATACGGGCTGCTTCGATTTTTTTTCACGTCCTGTCAGCTGTGAAAAGTGGGGGATTGCAAAGGTTATTTCTGTGCTCAGATGGCAAAATGTTATGTCACTTTTCCCAAAAATTAATTAATTCCCATCCTGGAGTCCTTTTTGTTAATGTTTAGAAGGTGGCAAAATGTCGTACGTCTTTTTCTTTCAGTTCATGAGAAAACAAAGGTGGGAAACTTGTAATAAATAAAAAACCACCGAACCACATGTGGAATCTTAAGGTACCAGTATAAGTTGGAACTTTTTTTTTTAATTTTGGAGCCACACTAACAAAAATTTTTATACTTCATAAGTGTTAGAAAACTAACATATCTGCACAAAAAAAATTTAGAAATTGGTCATATTAAATTAATTAATTAAAATTTAATAAGCTAATTAGGGTCTTACGGTACAGGTCATAACTCATTTTATAATTTATTTATTAGTTCAATTTTAATTGCAAATGAAAGCAACTAATATGGTGCTGGGACACTACTATAATTGTACATCTAAAACAAATAGCCTTTTAATAATAAATTTTTGTTTGGAAGTTTTTAAAAATCAACACTTTTTACAAAAACAAGAAGATTTAAAATTAAGTTAAAAATCAGTTATTTCATTAGCATAGTTGATTATAATACAGTCTCTGCTCTGCATTATGCACTTTTAATTGCAATAAAAATTATTTAAATCGGTTAATTCAAACTGAAGTTATCATCGGTGGAATAATGTCTTACACTGGCAGAAACTAGTTCTTCAGAAATCAAGTTTAAAGTTTGTGATATAAATTTTTCGAATGAAACAAAATTTTATGGTTACGATTATTTACTTACTGTTTAGTCAAATGCGCCAGCTTCATATGTGGGTCCTTCTATTTTGGTTCTATGGTCTTCTTTTTTTTTTTTGACCCCTGAGGTGTTTTCGACGGTTTTTTTTTTGCAACGATGTGTTTTGGCGCTGGCATCTTTTTACAAGCAGATTGTCTTTTCTCTGTACACCTTGAAACATATACTGGCCAGGTATCATTCGCATTCGTTTCATTATTTCTAATTGAGGTTTAGCTCCTGAATTGAAATATATCAGGGCATCATAGACTGATAATTTGACAACATTGAGGCCTGCATAGTTAGTTTTGGGGCATCTCTTCCAAAATTAGGGCACGAAGGCTCTCGTTACAGTTTTAGTTTTTCCATGGGGACACTTACCCAACATCTCAAGAGATGTCAGTTTGATGTAGATGGGTTTCACCATCTTCATAATATCCAGCGATTTCCCCTAAATGTACGCTTCTTCTTTCGATCATAATTTGGTTTCGAACTTCCCATGATTTAGATGCTGAAGTATGAACCAAACAAAAATAATTCTCAAATGACAAAGCTAGCAAATTGAACGTAAAAAGAGCAAACGATTTTTAAATCTATATAAATAAGAATGGAGTGTTTGTTTGTACATTCAATATTTTCGACCCATTTCAAGTTTTCTATCCGTTTTGGACCCTTCTGATGCCGAATCCGCCTTTTTCTCGTTTGGTGTCTGTCTGTCTGTATGTTGTGACCTATACACGTCCACGCGGTTTAAGATATTTTCATGGAAATTTGCATACAGTGAGTACTTATCTTCATTTAGTGAGTGGAATTGGTAGCGAAAGTCTGTCGGTCCGTCTTTCTGTTCTATGCTCGATTTTGTGTTTATGTGTTTGTGTAAGCATCACATGAATTGTGTACCAGATATTTGATTTCAGTGTATTTTACTTTATACATTATCTATTAGTTTAGTGAATATAATATTAAACATTTCTTTATTGTTATATTTAGATGAGTTTCATGCTAAAACACCTGAGTAAGTATACTTAAATCAACCATAATTTGGTAGTTTTGTAAAAATTGGAATGTCTATTGAATATTACGATTACTTCGATTGCTTTACCAGTACTGCTGAAAAAGAAATTATTTTTCAAAAAATTATATTTTTTAAAGGAATTTCAGCTCTGATACTTCGTTTATTTCGAGTCTTATTTTTGTTCTTTGCGCAATGAAAACGATTTCGGAACATTTGAGACAGACGATATTTTTCAACGAAACGAGAATGAACAAGATCGCGTGAGCAGTGATATTTTCTGTTTCTTTCGCTCTGAATTAATTTCATATTTCTAAATTTTGTGCACTTTTAGTTGTAAATTGTGGCAACTGTGCGAGATCAAGAGATAAAAATGAATCACAAATTAATATCTTTAAACAATTTTTCCGACATCTTTTATTTTGTTCTATTTCACTGTTTTCGGTTTTAAATATTTATTATATTAATAAATGTGTTTTCCTTCTCATCACACGCAACAGCACCACAAAGTATTAGACTTAAAAATTTCAGGTGTCAGTATAAGTTTTCAGTAAATTTTAAGTGTAGTTATGCCATTATTGAAAGAATAATGCCGTTATTGAAAGAATAATAATGTTTAAAAATCCGAACTAGAACGTTTTCCAACATTTAAAAATTCGTTGTAATAATGAAAGGAGAAGATTGCAAAATTTCACAATGTCGCATACCCGAAGCAAGAGTGCCACAGGTAAAAAAATATTGTTTTGTTGACTATGAGTGCGAGAGCACTCGCCGTAAATCGTAATTTTAATTAATTGAGTTGAACATGAAAAGAACTTAAGAAAGGGAATTCCAAATCTCCCTCAAAATCGTCTTTTATAGTAGTAACCTTAGTATCACCTTTCGTCCTTTTGTAGCTTTGTCATACAGCAATTGTGCGATGTATGTGAAATGTATTACATGAATGGATATGCATGTGTACGATTTGTGTCTAAAGTAAGTTGTAGAAAATATAAAGATGGCGAAAGGTGTTAAAATAAATTTTATTCTACAAAAAACGAAAGTCATTATATATTTTGATTATCTCTTCAATCTAGAGTAAACCAATTCAAACCGAGTAAGGTCGGGTATTTTGCTAGTTCAAAATAAACACAAACGCATCATTAAAAGCTGCAGTTACATATTGTTGCCATTCGGCAACATCTGAAATTGTCAAAATTATTCAAAATAATTAAATGTTGGAATTATAGCTACTATTTCATTCATACCACATCAATATTTTAGTTAGGCCTAACGTGAAGGGAAAACGAAACCAAAATTTTTCACTGTGTACCTTTACTAAAATGGACTTTATTAAAAAAGTATCTTGAATTTCGTTACGAACGTGGTAGCATTTTGAAGCTAATGAGTTGGAGAATATTTTAGAATAAAAAAAACAAAAATGCACAATTTCACTGAATTTCGCGATTTTCAATGTCTACTGGTACCTTAAATCTTAAAATTGATGTCACGAAAAATTAAAAAAGCGACTTAAAACATTTTGCCATCTGAGCACAGATTTAAAATCATGTCGATCACTTGTTTTTTATTGGTTACGCAAGAAATCAAATCCCAAGTTGAGTAACAATTTCGAACTTTCCATTTTTTAGGTTTTCAAATGTCAAAAGAAAAGTTTTTCTCTTGTGTATGCTAGAAGCTTTTAAGTACGAAGTATTTTAAGAAAATCTCCCCATACCATGATCCAAATGTCAGTGCGTGGAGCTACAATAGAATAGAATCGACTAAAGATATAATTTGGGGTGCCTACCGCGCATGAAGAACGCTACTAACAAATCAGAAACAGCAATCACCGAACTCCAAGGTGATCGAGCATCAATGGTGTAGTTCGATGACAAGGAGGCTACATAAAGCACCGAGGATTTCGAAGAAAGTGAGCATTAGTGATAGTAAAACTGATTTGCGTTACAAAATATACTTTGTTCATAACATCTTGTTTTATTGGTTCAGTCAAAACCAATCAAGAAAACTGTTTCGATTAAGACAGTTTTTATATAAACAGAATAAAAAATCCAGTGAAGGACTGAAAGAAATTATAAGGAAAATACTGGAGAGCTCAGAATTGAGCAAATGGATATGAATGAATAGCGAGTACTATTTCAAGAATTTGGGTTAATATCTCAACCCAGGTTCACACTGAATAACTTAGGCTGGGACGGTGGTAACTATTTAATGTAATTTAATTTATGTCAACAGAAACAAAAAAAGTTTCATTTTTTTTTCAATAAGAGATGCCGGACTAATATGATAGGACCACAGTAGCCTGGTTGGAAGAGTAACGGATAAACAAACGGCTGGTTGCGAGTTCAAATTTAACCACACCGTGGTGTACAAAGGGGACTGGTGCATGATTAATCTGTCGTGGTCTCAGATGTCCTCACGTCTGTCGTGGTGTTGAAGTTTTGAGAGTGGGGTGCCAGCTCAAGTTAGACCTTGCCATCTGACAAAATGTTGTCCTCGGATCTTTCACTTCGGACCGTCACCAGCAGCCCGTTGTATTGCTCCAGTGTAACAAACATTAATTAACTAACTACTTATCTCTAGTTGACTTCGATAAATACTGCGCCTCTTACTATTACACCATTTCTAACCACAGTATGTAAGTAAATTTTATTCAATTAAATCTTAGATTTTATGAATAAATATAACATGAAATTATTAAAGGCAAGCATCAATTACCCAACTCAATGGGTAGAACTTTAAAATAAATCAACTGCTTATTTCTATTTACATAAAAACAGTCATGCTGTGTCCAATATATCACTCTTTTATTAATTTAAAAGATAATATTTACATCGCACAAAACATCACATTTATATTCGTTCAAAACAAAGTAAAACGTTTGATAATAGATATTTATCAAGTCGGTTTCACCTTCAAAGGTATTTGAGCAAATTGAAATTTGAATTGATATAAATCTAATACTTTGATTACCTGTAAGAAAAATATTATTGTCACAATAACAGGAAATGGGTATGGGGTTGAAAACAGCATACCGGAAAAATTCCTTTTTTATTGGTTTACACGAGAAGTTACTCTACCCCTTCTGAAAAGAGAAATTCCAAGTTTAGAATCAATTTAAAAGTTTCCCCAACTTAGATTTCCATGTGTCAAAAGAAAAATCTTTCTCTTGTAGATGTTATGAAAATATTCTCACAAGCGGCATTTCTCTTTTTAAAGCTTTTTTAAGCGATAAATAGGTTTTTAAATATATATTTTTTGGGTCAGAAAATATTTGTAATGATTTTGAGGGAAACTAATATTTAGCTGATTTTTTCAAATCTCCGATGACACTCATGAAAAATACACGAAAAATATGAAAATAAGTTTCCTCCACTGATGTTGCAAAATCAAATAGAATCCTTTGAAATAAGCACATTTCATTTCAGGTTCCAAGTTATTGCTGCCCCTAAAGTGTTGAGCTGATTTAATACTTTCGAGGAATTGAGTATAACTTACATATATTTGAAAAGCGCAGAAAAATAACTATACACAAAACAAACCTTAAATATTGAAATGCATTTACCACAGCCAGGTGTGCCTATGGTTTTTTTTAATTCTCAGCATGGTTATTTTCAACTACGATTATAAAACCAGAGTTAAATTACAAATAATAATGATCAGCAAATATTATATCTTTAGTTATCATGAAGTCCTATATTCGACAACAGAAAAATTATTTATATTATTTGGGTTTGTTGTGAAATGTAAAACCAATAAACATCCCAGTGTTTGGATTCATAAACATAAGTTATTGATTATAAACTATTATAATTCATCGCAGATTGTTTTACTCTTAATTTGTTAGACATGTGTTTATAAATTCTATTTCATACCTTGATGGCATGGTCTATCACTTTTATTATTGAAGTACTGATGCGAGCCATCATCACTAGCCCGTTGTGTTGATCCAGTGGAGCGTTAATTAGCTACCTACCTACTTTCTTGAACCCTTTCAAAAGTACTTAAAGTTTTATTTTTTCCCGTTAACGATTTCACTTTTTTGGTTTTTAAAAGCAAAGCTTATTCTTTTTAAAATTCCCCATGGTGAATTTAGTCCATGCATCTAGGAAAAAGATTAAGTCGCACAGAAAAATTAATAAAAATAAGTTTCCAAATAAAAAAATCACAACTTATACAACTCTTATGGGATATAAATCTTAATTTTGAAGTAATTAACGGTCATCATCACCCTTTATTTACTAAAGTTGTTCCATAAAATTCCCAAAAGGAAGGAAATGGCAAAGAAATAACTTTCCGGGATGAGTCCAGAAAAAGTAAGTAAAAATAATAATAATTTCCCAACTTTTTTTTCTTTTTTTTTCAAATTTCCATAGAAGCAGAACATCGTCTAACGAATACAGCTCAGTTACACTCCTCTCAGCACCATTAATCATCATTGCCATTACTTCCTCTTTGTTTCTCAACCTGTCTGGGGTCTAATTAGCCCTAGTATAGCAAACCATAAACACAGCTGGTTGCACAGCAGACGGCTGGCGGGATGCATCTGGACCAAGGCTACTAAAGGGAAAGGTAGGGTCCACCAGAGTGGTTTTGCAAGGGGAGAAAACGTGACGTCACTCGGCGGAATCGGCGGGTAGAGAGATACGGTTCTTACGCGTAAAACCTATGAACGACAAGCAGATTGTTTCGCTATTTGCTTTCATTGAAAGTCTTAAACAATGTTAATTAACATTGGGTATCTTGTATTGTCTATAAAGTTTTTTTTTCAGCATTTAACCTCTTGAAAATGCTTTTGTCATAAATTAAAAAGAAAATAAATAAGTTTTAAAAACAACTTACCCGATGAGGTGAAATATCGTCTAACATGGCGACAATTATCCTTTCATGTTGGTTTTTGCGATTTCTTAAAACATTTTAACTTTTTTTTCACTTTTTCGTTTTTTAAAGGCAAAGTTCATATATTTAATTAGGAAAAATGTTCTTGTTCTTGCAAATAGTTTGGGAGCTGAGGAATTTTGCGCGGGAAATTTTTCCTGTAATATCTGTGTGAATTTATTTATCGCATCTTCACATTTATTTAAGTGCATAGGCCCATGAAATTGCACGAAACACTTCTTTAACTGTTGCAAGCCAACACTCAGTTGGTAAAACTAAACCTCCTCGAGATAAAGCCCCGATCCATGTTTGATTATTTTCTTACTGAATATGTACATTATTATTTCCCAGGATTTCGCATGCGCCTTAAAAGCAATGTAGCCGGCATTAAATCTTAATGTTTCGTTTGAGCAGTCTTCTCTTATGTTTAAAGATGATGCAACTGTTGAAGTTCCAGGAATTTATGATGGTTGAATTCGGACATTATTTTCTAGTATTGAGTTTAATGACTGCATTGTACCTGTAAGTTGTGCGGCCATTCTCACATTTTGTCTTTCTGTGTTTCTAACTTGAATATGCCCCTAAGATCATTTGGGCACACTTTCTATTCGCCCGAATCGAATTCCAATAACTTTTTGAATCACTTTTTCAGATGGTAGTTTAATACCGCTATCTAATGTATGGTTTTGTGATAACTTTAGAAGATGAGGGGGAAATCAGCAAAACCCTAGATGTTTCTTGTTTTATCCATTGGATTTGAAAATGAAATGTTTGTTGGTGTTATCGATAGTTCATTCCAAATACTGATGTTTTCCCCACCTAAATCTGACCCGACACCTAACATCTTAAATCCAATTTCTTCTAGTTTTTCTATTAATCTAAATAATATTAGTTTTGTCTTTTGCTGGTCAAAGTTATAATATATTGACTGCTTCCAATACTATATGAGACCTTTTGCCATGACAACTTGAACATTGCCGTAGGGCCCTAATATTTTATCTTTTGCTGAATCGTAGCAAACACGAGAGTCAATATTCATTTCGTCGAAACAGATAATTGTAAATTTTTCAGTTTCAGTCATGCTGTCGCCTTTAGTCTTCATGAAACTTAGAATTGGGGCTAAAACTCCTTCATAAAAGTCTAATCTTTTACACCATCTTTTCAAAGTTGTAATGGATGGCAGCGGCATTTCCAAATGATTTCGAAGATGTAAGTCAGAAAAGAATCAAAGAATTGCAAGTTGAGAATCAAAAGCTAAAGAACTGCATCTTACAATTGGAAAAAAAAACCTGGAAAAATTAAGCACTCAAATCTGTAAAGAGAAAAAGTTGTAGCTATTAAAAATAAATAATAGAGAAATTTAGAACGAAATTTTAAATATAAATTAAAAGGAGAAATAAAAAGAATAGTAGGAAAGTTTTTCTCGGATTCACAACTTCAAGTTTTGATTGACGGCAAGCACATTTAGAAATAGAGCGAAGATGTTCCAATGTCATTGGTTTGAGAGCAATGACATATATATGTTTTATGAGACATTGCTCTCAAAGCAATGACATTGGTAACATCTTCTTCGCTCTATTTCTAAATGCGCTTGCCGTCAATCAAAACTTGAAGTTATGAATCCGAGAAAAACTTTCCTACTATTCTTTTTATTTCTCCTTTTAATTTATATTTAAAATTTCGTTCTAAATTTCTCTTGGGATTATTTATTTTTAATAGACAGAACCTTTTCTCTTTACAGATTTGAGTGCTTAATTTTTCCAGTTTTTTCTTCTTCTTCCAATTGTTAGATGCAGTCCTTTAGCTTTTGATTCTCAACTTGCAATTCTTTGATTCTTTTCTGACTTACAACTTCAGTATCAAATTTTTCTTGAAGTTTCTCATCCGGAATTTCCTTATTATTCAATTGTTTCTGTTTTTTCGGAGATAGTTGAAGGATATTTTCTAGGGCTCGTTTGCTAATATTTCTGTTTTCTAATCTGTATGATGAAACGCTCCGTTTGAAATCAGCTTCAAAGGGAATATTTTAAGAAGGTATGGCAGTTTTACTCAATACCTTCCTGCTATGAAATCCAAAAAGTTAATTCCTCAGATCCCGTTCATAGTCGTTTTCCTTAAAATGAACAGAACGTATTCTCGAGTACTGAGGCTTGAAAGAATCTTTTCTTTTGCACTTTGTGATTCATACATTTTTGTAATATTCATCGGCGGGAAATCTATGAAACAGAACATCTGGTGTTTTCTTCTTGTAATTTTTGCAAGTTGCAACTTCACAGCTCGACATACTCGCTTTTAGAGACTTGTTATATAGAGCTCAAATAGATGAACTATCCTGTTTTCCGTTCAAATAGATGTAGAACTGTCAATGTCTCTTAAAACAAAGATACACAGAAAGGAAGTCAAAAATGTCTATTTACCTCGAAACATACATAACTCTGAATACCTGTGATCTACTTTTAAAACAGATGTATAACCAGGAAAGGTTCTTAAAACAGTGAAAAAACTGTAAGGGAACTTCCAGTACTCTGATAGCAATGATTTCCACTGTGACAAGGACGAGGAGGCACTTGCTCGCTGCAAACCTCATTCCACCACGTGACGTCATAAGCTCACCCCTCTTGTCGCGGAGCAGGGACAAAGGCTGACGGACCAACCTTTCCCCTTTACTAGCCTTGCATCTGGACAGCGAATGTATCCCTCCCTGTAAAGGTACATAACTACTCACATGTCCAAAAGCCTCTTAAAGTAAAGTCTTCAATAGACGGGGATAATCTCGGAAATAACTGAACCTATTTTGATACGTTTTTCACCTTTCAATAGAAGGGGTGTTGTGGTTAAGTGGGTATGCCTTCTGCTGAAGCAAAAGAACAGGTGTCGGCAGTGCAGGTTCGATTTCTGTGATATTCGATTCCTCCCTGTCTGTATTTTTGTTTTCTGTAGCCGTAAAACTTTCCTTGCGTTTGTAAGTCAATAACTTGATGTTCTATGCCTCACATATTGACGCAGCATGGCCAAATATAGCCCTTCTTTGAAAGTTGAAGTGTGAGAAACATAAATATATGTCAAAATAAATCAATGGCGATTTGCTTTTTGGCATTGAACGTCCGTGAGTTTTCTTGCTTAAGGTATCCGGACATATTCGAGACCATTTTTTTAAATGTGGTATAGAAACATTTTAATGATATTTTTATGTTTAGTGTTATTAAACAATAGCATTGAGCTATAAATATTTAAAATATATATTAATAATTTTGTTTCAAATTTTAAAGAAATTTGAAAAATGATGCTATCATAATAAACTACATGCAGTTTTCTAGAGAATGAACTAGCTTCAAAAGGATATTTGAAGAAAGAAAAATTTTATAAACGATCAAAAATTAATACAAGATCTTTGATAGTTTTACAGTCCTACTTCTTAAATAAATGGTCATAAAATTTTCAACTCAGCATAATTATTCTCGTTTATGCTCTAGACCAGTGTTTCCCAAAGTGTGGTACGCGTACCCCCAGGGGTACGGGAAGAGTTTGGTGGGGGTACACGTTGCACCGGAGTTTGGTGGACTGATTATCTGATATTTCTCAAAGTCGTTATTACGCATTGCAGATCGATGAGTCCACTGATATTACGAATTTTGCAAATCTTATAATATTGTTTGCTAGATACGCAAAAAAAATCGAGAAATTCATGACGACTTTTATTTTGCCATCCTTTAGTAGGTGACACAACAGGAGAAGATGAAAAAATTTACGCAAGGGAACAAAATTGATTGGAATAGATGTGTTGGAATAAGAAGGAGGAGAGAACAAGATAAGAAGGGAGTTGGAATAAGATAAGAAGATGGAGCAAAATGTATGGTTGGAATTAATAAAGGACTCGTTGCAAAAATTCAAAATGTTGCCCCAAATGCTCATATTCATACATTGTTGCATAAGCAGAGAGGATTTGGCAACACATAAGATGCCCGCTGATCAACAGAAAGTTCTGGATGAAAGCGTGGAAATCGTTAACTACACATTAAAAACCGTCCTTTGAATGCACGACTTTTTTCGCAAATATGCAAAGAAATGGGAAGTAGTCATACCCTGCTTCTTTATCATACCGATGTTCTTTGGCTACATCGAGGAAAAATTCTAAATCGATTGTTTGAACTTAGACATGAACTTCAGTGTTTTCTTAATGATAGATTTGAGTTGAGAAATTGTTTACATGACTGGAAATGGCTTTGTAAACTAGCATACTTAGCAGATATATTCTCTGTTTGAAATTGCATCAACTTATCGTTACAAGGCAAAGATATTTCATTGTTTCACGTTCAAGATAAAGTGAACGCTGCCATCGCAAAACTAAAGTTATGGCAAAAGGGAGTTGATAATGGAGAAGTAGACTCGTTTCCCTCTCTTCATAAGTTTATAACACGTTCGACTACTAAAATTGATGCTGATACTCTGAAATGCATAGCTCAGCATTTGCAATTGGGGTTGAAAAACTATTTCCCTGATTTAACCAAAATTATTGAATGGATAAGATATCCGTTTAACATTAACACAACATCCATATCAGAAGATTTGTCGCATGCGGAAGAAGAGCAATTGTTGGAATTGGCTTCTGACGGATTTTTGAAAAATAAATATAAGGAGAGTATTTTAACATCATTCTGGTTACAAATGCAACTTGTGTATCCGGTTTTAACGGAAGAAGTTCTAAAATACATCTTGCCTTTTCCAACTTCATATTTATGTGAAGTTGCTTTTTCAGCATTTGTTGACATTAAGGTAAAAAAAAAAAAAAAAAAGGAACAGACTACTGGACGCTGAACCACATCTCAAATTAAAATTAACAACCAGGGAACCAAATTACGACTATCTGTTATCTCAGCACAAACAATTTCATTCTTCTCATTGATCCAAATAAACGTTATTTATAATATAACTTTTATTTATATTTTATTATAAATAATTTTATTTATCTTTTCTTATTATTTTGTGTATGCCACAAAAAAAAGAAAAAAAAATACGCTTTGATTGTTATTAAAATACATCCATTTTTTTGACGAGGGGTACTCAGCGTTACGAAAATTGTAGAAGGGGTGCACATTTGTCAAAAGTTTGGGAAACACTGCTCTAGACCAACATTATAAAGAACAAATTCTCAAAGCTCTACGAGAATCTATCTATTACTGTTTGTGGTACAACATTTGAAGTGAGAAAATAAATCACAAATATTAATTTAAAGTAAAAAAATTGTTTGGAGTGGATTGTTTGCTCTCTGGCTTTTACTGTTTATGTAAACAACTTTGTTCTTCACTTCTCTTTAAAAATGTTCACACTATTTCCAAAAGAAAAGCCATTTGAACATTTGAGGAAACTTTCCAAAATTATATTTGTTAAAACTAAGTAAATTTTAAATTTAAATTTTACTGGTTTATGGTCTTTTAACGGCCATTTCCGGTTTTCACGCCTTGATTAAAATTTTATTACTTCTGCAACTAATTAACTTAGAGAAAAACCAAATATAATCTGGAAAGTTAAATAAATACTCTATCACATAAGATCAAAAAAAAAATATTTTTTTAATTTTCGGTCAAAAATGATATTTGTAACGTGTTTGGATACCTTAAGCTTAAGTTGATAAGAGTTTTGAATGGTACAAGGACCATATTTGTCCAATACAAGACAATCTTCAAGTAATGTACGCACACAATGAAATTATTACTGACACAGAAGACAAAAGCTAAAACTAAAGAGCAATCGTTGCCTAAGACGCAAATATGCTGGTGTAAAGATGAACGCTGCACACAAACATAGAGTTAATGTGTTTTTTTCTGTGAAAAAAATTCCACTTGAGGAGCTCTTTAATTAAAATTTAAGTATTGTAATAACATTATGAAACGGAATGCAAATATGGAAGCAAAGACAGACCCTTATGGTGGCTTCACACCAACGGCGACAGCGACAAAAAACATGTTTCTTCGCTATTGCGCATGCGTATTACAAACAAATTTTGTTTCTTCCGGTTTGTCTCTGTCGCTGTCGCTGCGCTTTCAAGTCTTGGAAGAAGTTCTACTTTTGTCTCTGTCGCCATGCCGAAAGCCAATCAGAATAAAGATTGTGACTCTCGTTGCCAGCTTTTTTGTTTTTGTTGACGTTCTAGCTAAGCTTTCTCTATAGCTTTGGTTTCAGCGAACTATTTCAGTGAAATATAAGGAAATACTATGGAAGAAATTTTAATTTATTTGGCAATCGTCTTCGCTGTAAAAGGAGTTTTGTTAAATGCAGTCGTGATCTGTCAGCCATCTTGCAAGAATTAATCAAATAAATATTTTGCTTTCGAAAAAGATTATGCGCATGCGCAAATAAATTCTTGTTGCTCGCGGTGTGAAGGCTTTTTTAACAGCGACAGAGACAAGCAACAAAATGTTGCCTATCTTTGTTGCTGTCGCCGTTGGCGTTAAGCCATCATTAACGCCGTTAGAGTTTATCTAAGGCCCGGTGCATACATCCGGTTTTCCAACGTGCGGCACCCAAGTGCGGTCTGAGATACATTAGATCCAATGGAGCAGTGCCCACATGCCTCCAGCGCCGCTGGGGCGACGCACGTCCAACTTGCGTGCAATTTGCGCTGCACGGTAGCCGTACATGAGTCTCCTATCTGAAGTACCATGTTTTGATAAACAAATAGAATATAAGTAATAATTAATAAATGGTTGTATCCAGAAACGTCTATTTTGTTTCAAAATGTACTTTTTTTTACACCAACTAAGCGAAATAAACACGTTTTCTTCGATAGAATATGTATTGCAAATGGCCCGAAGTGAGTTCGTGCGTCATTTCACGGTTATGCGTCCAACTTGCGTGCTATTTGTGCAGCAGTTCCCCACTGCGCCGCACGGTCGCCGCACATGAGTCTCCTATCTGAAGTACCATGTTTTGATAAACAAATAGAATATAAGTAATAATTAATAAATGGTTGTTTCCAGTAACGACGTCTATTTTGTTTCAAAATATACTTTTTTTTTACACCAAGTAAGCGAAATAAACACGTTTTCTTCGATAGAATATGTATCGCAAATGGCCCGAAGTGAATTCGTGCGTCATTTCACGGCTATGAGTCCAACTTGCGTACAATTTGTAGCGCAGTTCCCCACTGCGCCGCATGGTTCCCGTACATGAATCTCCTATCTGAAGTACCATGTTTTGATAGACAAATAGAATATAAGTAATAATTAATAAATTTTGTATCCAGTAACGTCTATTTTGTTTCAAAATATACTTTTTTTTTTACACCAAGTAATCGAAATAAACACGTTTTCTTCGATAGAATATGTATCGCAAATGGCCCGAAATGAATTCGTGCGGTATTTCACGGTTATGTGTGCATAGTTGGTCTTTGGTGCCGCACGTTTGAAAACCGGATGTGTCCACCGGGCCTTAGTGGGGAATGGACCAACTTACGTGAACGTTTTTCGTGTTATGTCAAAACAAAATATTTTCACTTTGACGTCTAGAGGGAAAATGCACCGATCTAATGAAATAGACTGAGTATCTGTGCAAGCAGCTTCATGCTATTTATTCCTGGAGCTGTGAAGAAAAGCACGATTTCTAAAATGTGACAAGATATTGATTGGTTCAAATGATTATCGAGAGCAATCAAAAACACTAGTCTGCACTTTTCAGTGGCCAATCGCCACAAGTCGATTTGTAGGTCTTACTTACCCTTCTGAGATCATACGACTAAGACTCCACCCACATGTTGCATGAGAAGGTCAATTTTTGCCTGAGCGTGATACAACGGTCAGGTGATGGTTCTTCATTTACTGAAATAAAGTCGCTTATTACCAAACGGAGAGTGGCAAATTCGCGACTCGATCCAATCAATGTGTGCGTGGGGGATGGTATATGTTAAATTCGCTGTTGTCTCGAATGCCTTTACGTTGATGTGGCGTGGAAGTATGGGTGCAATCTCAGGCGTTAAACTCGTCATTTGACCGTGTTTCAAAGGTTTTGGTCCACGAAGCTTTCCCTTCGAGATTGATTCAACAATAACTCGTTGTGAAAATCAAAGACCAGGGAGAGGCAAATTCAAGGACCTTCCATAGCAACCGGCATAGGAGGTGGGTTTTTTTTCCGTCGTAAAAAGATAGTAATTAATGGAGTTATCACATTTTTGATACCATGTGTCTGCAAACGCATCGCATCCTTACAAAACACTACTAAATGCATCCCAAAACCGCCGTTTATGTTCCTATCTTAAGGCCGAATCATTAAGGGCCGTGTTTAACACAACTTCTCCGATGTTCACTAATTGCGCACAAGTGTTCAATAATTGAGCTGTTCGCCTCATTCACGATTCAAACATTGTACATATGACAGGGAGAAAAAGGTAGAAAGTTTCAATGACATCTGGCGGTGTTATTCGTATACTACCCAATAATAATGGACCGAACGCCAGCGGATTTGCATATACGACGATTACTTGTTTGGGGGTGTTTTTCGTGGTATGGTCTGGGACCTTTGAATGCTGTTCCTGGTCAATTGAACGCCGAATGAACATTTTGGACCATCAGGTTCTTCCTACGCTATGGCAATTTTATGGAATGGACGAATGTTACTTCCATGACGACAACGCGCCATGTTATATGCTGCAGCTTCTGTCAAGCAGTGGTATCGTGATATGGATGTAAAACGTCTTTCCTGGCCTGTTCAGCGCGTCCCGACCTAAACCCCATAGAACATTTGTGGGACGCGTTAGAGCGACGCTTACGGACCAGGGAATCACAGCTGAGCTGGAGACGTTCTTGCAGCAGGAATGGACACAAAAACCCATAGCTGTGAATCAAAACCTTGTTGAAAGGATGCCCAGAAGAGTTGCTTGTGTAATTGCAGTAAGTGGGGGACCACTCTCTATTAAATAATGTATTCTAACCCTTATACCATCACATCTTGCAGTCCGGTCCATTATTGTAGGGGTAGTGTAAATACCTATATGATACTTATCGATAATAGCCATCGCATCTCAAATATCTGGCTGTGCTCTTGGGTTATTGATGAAAAATCTAAGGTGTATCATTGATATTTAAAAAGTTATTAACCTAAAAATCTCCTTTCTCATTCAATTTGTTATGTTATGTAGTCTGCCCGTTCTTTTCACCATCCGGTTACTTCACTCGTGTAGTTCTGAACGTCTGCCGTAGAACGGAAAACCAAACCTGTTCACCTAAATTTGCACTAAAGCCAAAAACAAATAAGCTAAACATTTCTCTAATTGATTCACTGGATTCACGAAGACAACATCTCGTAATCTCGAACCATGGTCAGATAATGAGGTTAACATCTATGCCGGCATCCTTCTCGACAAACCACACCACACCAACGTGAGGACATTTGGGGTCACGTCTGATTTAACGAGCACCATCCCCCACTTACACGATAGCCTTTGATTGTATCAAGCTTCGAACTCTTAACCCTGAATGGCCGTATAGAGATCTCGAAGGACAGAACGCAGGAAAATAATTTAAGATAACAAGAAATAAATTTAGGTACAATCGTATTAATTTACTTAATAATAAATAGCCACTGCTTGGCTAGCCCGGCGATTCCCGTGCCAGTTGCTTTTGTGGGGTTATTGGTTTGCTTCGCAAACCAAATGGGAATTCCTAGCCTATTGGATAACAACCATCACGGAGTTGCAAGTGGTGTTGTTATGCTTCGAAAACCAAATGGGCGTTGCCCGTGACTGTTCTTTCAGTGGTGGTAACATTGCCAGTGGCGTTGGTTTGTCTGCGGAAACCAAAAAAAAATTTTAATTGATAAATTATTCATTAAAAGAAAACCAAACGTATAAAGTATCTTATCTGGTGTAAAATTTACCGCATATATCAAATCCGTTAAAACTCTCATTCTATCTTTAACGATCGCTGAGTGAGAAAAAAGCACCGAAGAACGCCAGTGATAACTTTAATATTTTCTTTTGTTTCACACTCGAATCCGTTTCTCATTAAATAAAAATGAATAAATCTCGAATCAAACGAAGGTCATTCATATTTGTTTGCCCCCACTCGAAACGGTAGGTGGAAAAATGTGTCATGTTTCCAAAGGCTGACATCAATAGTGACGTAAGGGTGAAAAGTCTAAATTTTTTTATTCTTCTTAATTTTCGAAAGCAAAAAGAACGGTGAAAATAACTATTAAATTCATTTTAAAATGTTCTAGATTGAATTTAAAAATTCACCGTGACCCTAAAATTGCAAACATTTTGGACTACCTGTGTGTCAAATCCCATTACTGTAAGTGCCATAGATTCGTCAAGACTTTGCTTGCAAGAAACAAACAAACATTTCCTTTTTACATTAGAGATTGAGAGGCTACAACAGTATTAAAATATTCGCAAAAACAGGGTCATCAGATGTCCTAAAATAACATAAATTTCAACCTACTGAAACTTAAAACTTTTCCCTCAAGAGACTCTGCTCACTTCTAAACTTTCCTCAGAAGTTCGCTTGAGGCATTTCGTCTTTAGAATATGCGTTTAACAGCTTATCCAGCTCGATGTTTTCTGATTCTTCGCTAGAGACTTTCTTTTGTTTTCGTCAGCCACGGTGTATTTTGCAGACTAAGGCGGAGATTTAGTTCAGCTTGTACTGCTGTTGCCTCCAGCTCTACTAAACAGGAATTCGAAAATGGCATTGCGTTGCATCTGTATCGCTACTTGGGTATGTGGGGAACCCTAATCTATTTCTATAGTTGAGAATCCGGAGGAAATAAATCATTTCTTTCCAATTTCGACTTCCCGATCAAAGGAATTTAGCTATTTTGATGGTAAGTGTGATTAAAGAAAGTTGAACTTATGGGAAACAATTTCGTCTCTTTTGTCATTTGCTTAATTTTTGTACAGTGTTATGGGTATAGAAGCTTTAAAAGAAATTATTTGTGAAAACGATTGCATTGCTTATTTGTGATAAATTCGTGTTTTTCTATAACATTGATTCACAAGAATTAGTATTTTACCATATCATCTATATATATAATTCTCTTACGTGGCACGCAAAAATGACGTTATTATTTATTGCGTTTTGGCAACACTGTACGATTGTTTGTTTATCACGAAATCTCGCGCTTAAATTGAATTTATAGCGTTATCGGATGAAATTTTATTGAAAAAAAAATGAATTTTAGTCGAGCTGTTGCAGTAAATAATAGAAATCAAAGAAAACGAGGATCTTTTCATGGTCATTTAAAAAAAGGTCCGTTTCGGGGCAAACTATTATAGTTCAACAAGACGCTTGCATTACAACTTTCGACGACAAACTCAATGAAAAAACGTGGGTGGCTCGAGTGCTGGGTAAATGTACACACAACCAACATGCTGGGTTTTCAATTTCCAAATCAACGCTCACATTTCAAGTCAAAATTTGCTCAAAGTTTCTATTTGAATTCTGATTCCAGAGGTACTGTAAATATCTTTTCTGAAAAACAGCATAAAATTTATATTTGAAAAATATTTTTTTGGAATATCATATTTTGTTAACAATTCCTTCTGCTAGGACACATGTCTTCATTGATGCGAGCGAAGCGAGCATAGGTTCGCGCAGCGAACCAATGAGGACTGCGAAGCAATCCTCTGGGGGTTGGCGAGCGTTAGCGAGCAGGGGGCGGGCCCCCTAGTTCCATATATTCCAACAGTAATTTTTGAAAACAAATAATTTTAAAAGAAAAACGACAGTTTTAAAGGGCACAATTCAAATGTATAGTTCACAAAGATTATATCTTTGATACTAAAATGTTCCAAAGCGATACTTATCGGGATTACCTTAAAATTTAATTTATCGTCATTTTGAGTTTACTCTTATTGACCTTGACCAATCAACTGACATATCTCGATTCTGCAATCATTTGTATTGGCCGTATTCACTTTTTAGCATTGTCAAATCGCATTCGATTAAATATTGGAAAACGTACTTTTCGCCACAGAAACATTACGGACACCAACATTCACTTTGACATAAAGTGCCTCACATTGCTCAGAATGTTTTACAAAACTAAAAGTCAAACCTGGGTTTTCCCACTGACGTCAAATATAAGTAGACTGAACATATAAGTATACTTGCTATTGAAAAGAGCCTCAAAATGTGTGACTAACATTTACTAACAATCACTTGAGGCTGATCAGGCATGTCTCGATTTTGCAGTTATTTGTTTTCGACGTAATCATTTTTTACGCACTGCGAAATCGCATTCGAAACAAAATAGGAAAACGTACTTTTCGAAACAGGAACATTACTAACACCAACATTCACTTTGACATAAAATGCCTCACATTGCTCAGAATGTTTTACAAAACTAAAAGTCAAACCTGGGTTTTCCCACTGACGTCAAATATAAGTAGACTGAACATATAAGTATACTTGCTATTGAAAAGAGCCTCAAAATGTGTGACTAACATTTACTAACAATCACTTGAGGCTGATCAGGCATGTCTCGATTTTGCAGTTATTTGTTTTCGACGTATTCATTTTTTACGCACTGCGAAATCGCATTCGAAACAAAATAGGAAAACGTACTTTTCGAAACAGGAACATTACTAACACCAACATTCACTTTGACATAAAATGCCTCACATTGCTCAGAATGTTTTACAAAACTAAAAGTCAAACCTGGGTTTTCCCACTGACGTCAAATATAAGTAGACTGAACATATAAGTATACTTGCTATTGAAAAGAGCCTCAAAATGTGTGACTAACATTTGCTAACAATCACTTGAGGCTGATCAGGCATGTCTCGATTTTGCAGTTATTTGTTTTCGACGTATTCATTTTTTACGCACTGCGAAATCGCATTCGAAACAAAATAGGAAAACGTACTTTTCGAAACAGGAACATTACTAACACCAACATTCACTTTGACATAAAATGCCTCACATTGCTCAGAATGTTTTACAAAACTAAAAGTCAAACCTGGGTTTTCCCACTGACGTCAAATATAAGTAGACTGAACATATAAGTATACTTGCTATTGAAAAGAGCCTCAAAATGTGTGACTAACATTTACTAACAATCACTTGAGGCTGATCAGACATGTCTCGATTTTGCAGTTATTTGTTTTCGCCGTATTCATTTTTTACGCACTGCGAAATCGCATTCGAAACAAAATAGGAAAACGTACTTTTCGAAACAGGAACATTACTAACACCAACATTCACTTTGACATAAAATGCATCACATTGCTCAGAATGTTTTACAAAACTAAAAGTCAAACCTGGGTTTTCCCACTGACGTCAAATATAAGTAGACTGAACATATAAGTATACTTGCTATTGAAAAGAGCCTCAAAATGTGTGACTAACATTTACTAACAATCACTTGAGGCTGATCAGGCATGTCTCGATTTTGCAGTTATTTGTTTTTGCCGTATTCATTTTTTACGCACTGCGAAATCGCATTCGAAACAAAATAGGAAAACGTACTTTTCGAAACAGGAACATTACTAACACCAACATTCACTTTGACATAAAATGCCTCACATTGCTCAGAATGTTTTACAAAACTAAAAGTCAAACCTGGGTTTTCCCACTGACGTCAAATATAAGTAGACTGAACATATAAGTATACTTGCTATTGAAAAGAGCCTCAAAATGTGTGACTAACATTTACTAACAATCACTTGAGGCTGATCAGGCATGTCTCGATTTTGCAGTTATTTGTTTTCGCCGTATTCATTTTTTACGCACTGCGAAATCGCATTCGAAACAAAATAGGAAAACGTACTTTTCGAAACAGGAACATTACTAACACCAACATTCACTTTGACATAAAATGCCTCACATTGCTCAGAATGTTTTACAAAACTAAAAGTCAAACCTGGGTTTTCCCACTGACGTCAAATATAAGTAGACTGAACATATAAGTATACTTGCTATTGAAAAGAGCCTCAAAATGTGTGACTAACATTTGCTAACAATCACTTGAGGCTGATCAGGCATGTCTCGATTTTGCAGTTATTTGTTTTCGACGTATTCATTTTTTACGCACTGCGAAATCGCATTCGAAACAAAATAGGAAAACGTACTTTTCGAAACAGGAACATTACTAACACCAACATTCACTTTGACATAAAATGCCTCACATTGCTCAGAATGTTTTACAAAACTAAAAGTCAAACCTGGGTTTTCCCACTGACGTCAAATATAAGTAGACTGAACATATAAGTATACTTGCTATTGAAAAGAGCCTCAAAATGTGTGACTAACATTTACTAACAATCACTTGAGGCTGATCAGACATGTCTCGATTTTGCAGTTATTTGTTTTCGCCGTATTCATTTTTTACGCACTGCGAAATCGCATTCGAAACAAAATAGGAAAACGTACTTTTCGAAACAGGAACATTACTAACACCAACATTCACTTTGACATAAAATGCATCACATTGCTCAGAATGTTTTACAAAACTAAAAGTCAAACCTGGGTTTTCCCACTGACGTCAAATATAAGTAGACTGAACATATAAGTATACTTGCTATTGAAAAGAGCCTCAAAATGTGTGACTAACATTTACTAACAATCACTTGAGGCTGATCAGGCATGTCTCGATTTTGCAGTTATTTGTTTTTGCCGTATTCATTTTTTACGCACTGCGAAATCGCATTCGAAACAAAATAGGAAAACGTACTTTTCGAAACAGGAACATTACTAACACCAACATTCACTTTGACATAAAATGCCTCACATTGCTCAGAATGTTTTACAAAACTAAAAGTCAAACCTGGGTTTTCCCACTGACGTCAAATATAAGTAGACTGAACATATAAGTATACTTGCTATTGAAAAGAGCCTCAAAATGTGTGACTAACATTTACTAACAATCACTTGAGGCTGATCAGGCATGTCTCGATTTTGCAGTTATTTGTTTTCGCCGTATTCATTTTTTACGCACTGCGAAATCGCATTCGAAACAAAATAGGAAAACGTACTTTTCGAAACAGGAACATTACTAACACCAACATTCACTTTGACATAAAATGCCTCACATTGCTCAGAATGTTTTACAAAACTAAAAGTCAAACCTGGGTTTTCCCACTGACGTCAAATATAAGTAGACTGAACATATAAGTATACTTGCTATTGAAAAGAGCCTCAAAATGTGTGACTAACATTTACTAACAATCACTTGAGGCTGATCAGGCATGTCTCGATTTTGCAGTTATTTGTTTTCGCCGTATTCATTTTTTACGCACTGCGAAATCGCATTCGAAACAAAATAGGAAAACGTACTTTTCGAAACAGGAACATTACTAACACCAACATTCACTTTGACATAAAATGCCTCACATTGCTCAGAATGTTTTACAAAACTAAAAGTCAAACCTGGGTTTTCCCACTGTCGTCAAATATAAGTAGACTGAACATATAAGTATACTTGCTATTGAAAAGAGCCTCAAAATGTGTGACTAACATTTACTAACAATCACTTGAGGCTGATCAGGCATGTCTCGATTTTGCAGTTATTTGTTTTCGCCGTATTCATTTTTTACGCACTGCGAAATCGCATTCGAAACAAAATAGGAAAACGTACTTTTCGAAACAGGAACATTACTAACACCAACATTCACTTTGACATAAAATGCCTCACATTGCTCAGAATGTTTTACAAAACTAAAAGTCAAACCTGGGTTTTCCCACTGACGTCAAATATAAGTAGACTGAACATATAAGTATACTTGCTATTGAAAAGAGCCTCAAAATGTGTGACTAACATTTACTAACAATCACTTGAGGCTGATCAGGCATGTCTCGATTTTGCAGTTATTTGTTTTCGACGTATTCATTTTTTACGCACTGCGAAATCGCATTCGAAACAAAATAGGAAAACGTACTTTTCGAAACAGGAACATTACTAACACCAACATTCACTTTGACATAAAATGCCTCACATTGCTCAGAATGTTTTACAAAACTAAAAGTCAAACCTGGGTTTTCCCACTGACGTCAAATATAAGTAGACTGAACATATAAGTATACTTGCTATTGAAAAGAGCCTCAAAATGTGTGACTAACATTTGCTAACAATCACTTGAGGCTGATCAGGCATGTCTCGATTTTGCAGTTATTTGTTTTCGACGTATTCATTTTTTACGCACTGCGAAATCGCATTCGAAACAAAATAGGAAAACGTACTTTTCGAAACAGGAACATTACTAACACCAACATTCACTTTGACATAAAATGCCTCACATTGCTCAGAATGTTTTACAAAACTAAAAGTCAAACCTGGGTTTTCCCACTGACGTCAAATATAAGTAGACTGAACATATAAGTATACTTGCTATTGAAAAGAGCCTCAAAATGTGTGACTAACATTTACTAACAATCACTTGAGGCTGATCAGGCATGTCTCGATTTTGCAGTTATTTGTTTTCGCCGTATTCATTTTTTACGCACTGCGAAATCGCATTCGAAACAAAATAGGAAAACGTACTTTTCGAAACAGGAACATTACTAACACCAACATTCACTTTGACATAAAATGCCTCACATTGCTCAGAATGTTTTACAAAACTAAAAGTCAAACCTGGGTTTTCCCACTGACGTCAAATATAAGTAGACTGAACATATAAGTATACTTGCTATTGAAAAGAGCCTCAAAATGTGTGACTAACATTTACTAACAATCACTTGAGGCTGATCAGGCATGTCTCGATTTTGCAGTTATTTGTTTTCGCCGTATTCATTTTTTACGCACTGCGAAATCGCATTCGAAACAAAATAGGAAAACGTACTTTTCGAAACAGGAACATTACTAACACCAACATTCACTTTGACATAAAATGCCTCACATTGCTCAGAATGTTTTACAAAACTAAAAGTCAAACCTGGGTTTTCCCACTGACGTCAAATATAAGTAGACTGAACATATAAGTATACTTGCTATTGAAAAGAGCCTCAAAATGTGTGACTAACATTTACTAACAATCACTTGAGGCTGATCAGGCATGTCTCGATTTTGCAGTTATTTGTTTTCGCCGTATTCATTTTTTACGCACTGCGAAATCGCATTCGAAACAAAATAGGAAAACGTACTTTTCGAAACAGGAACATTACTAACACCAACATTCACTTTGACATAAAATGCCTCACATTGCTCAGAATGTTTTACAAAACTAAAAGTCAAACCTGGGTTTTCCCACTGACGTCAAATATAAGTAGACTGAACATATAAGTATACTTGCTATTGTAAAGAGCCTCAAAATGTGTGACTAACATTTACTAACAATCACTTGAGGCTGATCAGGCACGTCTCGATTTTGCAGTTATTTGTTTTCGCCGTATTCATTTTTTACGCACTGCGAAATCGCATTCGAAACAAAATAGGAAAACGTACTTTTCGAAACAGGAACATTACTAACACCAACATTCACTTTGACATAAAATGCCTCACATTGCTCAGAATGTTTTACAAAACTAAAAGTCAAACCTGGGTTTTCCCACTGACGTCAAATATAAGTAGACTGAACATATAAGTATACTTGCTATTGAAAAGAGCCTCAAAATGTGTGACTAACATTTACTAACAATCACTTGAGGCTGATCAGGCATGTCTCGATTTTGCAGTTATTTGTTTTCGACGTATTCATTTTTTACGCACTGCGAAATCGCATTCGAAACAAAATAGGAAAACGTACTTTTCGAAACAGGAACATTACTAACACCAACATTCACTTTGACATAAAATGCCTCACATTGCTCAGAATGTTTTACAAAACTAAAAGTCAATCCTGGGTTTTCCCACTGAAGTCAAATATAAGTAGACTGAACATATAAGTATACTTGCTATTGAAAAGAGCCTCAAAATGTGTGACTAACATTTACTAACAATCACTTGAGACTGATCAGGCATGTCTCGATTTTACAGTTATTTGTTTTCGCAGTATTCATTTTTTACGCACTGCGAAATCGCATTCGAAACAAAATAGGAAAACGTACTTTTCGCAACAGGAACATTACTGACACCAACATTCACTTTGACATAAAATGCCTCACATTGCTCAGAATGTTTTACAAAACTAAAAGTCAAACCTGGGTTTTCCACAGACGTCAAATACAAGTAGACTAAACATATAAGTAGACTAAACATATAAGTAGACTAAACATATAAGTAGACTAAACATATAAGTAGACTAAACATATAAGTAGACTAAACATAAAAGACCAAACATATAAGTTGACTAAACATATAAGTAGACTTGCTTTTGAAAAGAGCCTCTAAATGTGTGACCAACGTGTTTACTAGTAGTCACATGAGACTGATCTGTGAAATAGCCTCGTTTAGCAACATAGCATCTTACGTCAGAAACATCCAGAATATAAATATCACGTCGTGTAGACAAAGGGTGTCTCTATCGGATATGACCTTAAGACAGAGTTCTCAGGTGCACTGAGCTCTTGGAAGGGCTTTCCAATGTGTTTAAATTCTAGGTTGCTCGGCGATTTATGGTCTAGTGTAACTTTGGATTGAGTGGAGTGAAGTCTATAATTAAGCGTATAATTAGTGCCGTTTGAATTCAACCAAACTGCACTAAAATCACAGGCCGTTAATAAATAAAAATATCTTTCAATATTAATGTCAAACTTTCAAACTGAAAATTAATTGTGATGAATATTCCCAATAAGTAATCATTCAAACTTCCTACTCCTATGCAGAACCTCCTAATTGTTCCTTAGCATCACTTAGAAACAAAACTCAACTTGGTTCTGAAGTATAAGGAATATTAATCGCTGCTATGGGTTAAATTACTGCAATATGCAAATGCTGAGCATAGATGTCGTATTTCTAGCGTCATCAATTTAAACCATACAAAAAGAATGCTGCGTTCCCGTTAGTCCTTTATTTTAGGTTATTTCTAAAAATTCCTACTACAACAGGAAAATTTGCTTTCTTCATCTTTCACTTTCTGTGGTGTGTCATATTATCAAAACCTTACCAAACTTCTGTCATGCATTTTTAGAGAAAATGCACAATGGCTTAGTAATGGAATTACGTTTTCTAAGAGTTAATGGTCAGATTTTTCTTGTAATGAACTTTTATAACAACATCACATGTCGAAATGTGGAAAATACCTAGTAACATATAAAGATTATTTGCTAAAAGCTTTTGCCATAGACTATAAGGAACTTTTATAATGCTATTAGTTCGTAATAGTAAAATATTAGTCCATCACTTACTAATTTGATAGACCCATAAATGCATCTCAATGATTAAATTGCTTTTGACAATTTAGAATGATTCATCTTCAAATGGAATATTTTGCCCGGTTATTAGAGTTATGAAAGGAACTATTTGGGTCATATTGTAATTTATGTTTTTAAATTATCTAAATTTGTATTTCTTCGATTGTGTTTATTCCTACAATTTTATTTCTCTCAACAAATTTAATGATTAACTTTTGCAAAACTAAGATTGTATGTATATGCTTTTATGAATATTTCAGCAATTTTAAACTTTGTAAATGTAAGAAGAACATTAAGCAAAATAAGAGTTCCTATGAAATAAAATTAAGTTAATACAAATGTAAGACCCAACCATAAAAAATACCTAATCCTTGAACAATTTAGTTTTACATTGATTTTTCAAACACCAATAAATAATAGTTAGAAATTATTAGCATACTGTGCATACCTGACAAAATTATTATTATGTTCGTAAAGTTTAAAATATATAGCATTGAATTTTTGTGTTTTTTCCATTAAGAGGTAAAGGTAAAATGAGAAAAAGTTTGGAAATTTTAGATTTCAATAAAAGCGTTCCTTTCACAATTAATATCATTAAAGTATCATAAATAAATAATATAGGTATACAAAATAAAATGCTAATATTACATTGTAAGTGTAACCCTTTTCGTCTTCAAGAGTCACTCCAAATGACAGCAAATTGAATGCTCTGTTGAAATTTAATGTACGAAACACTGATATATTATGTAAGATAAAAGAGCTTGTATTTAAACAAATATAGTTTTAAAAAAAGAATAATAATTGCAGATCATTCATACGAAACATCAACTTATATCTGAACTTTATAAATGTATAACACTGTTTTTACTAAAATTTTACAACATTGCTGGCAGAAATAAAATTGAAGTAAACATTATCGCAAAATGCCAATCCACTAAATGATATTTAAATGCTTTCGTTACTTTGATAGAAGTCCGACAACTTCAACGCATGATAAATATAATTTAATTAAGCTCAAGGTAAAAATATTAAAAGATAAATCTAATTTAATTAAACTCAAGGTAAGAGTAGTAGGGAAAGACAAATCTAGAGGATCAAACCATAAGGAAATTATTGAAAAAGGAAGTGTCGGTGGATCAGGGCGTCATAGGGTTAAGCATTTTGCTGGAGGAAGTAGATAGTGGCATTTGGTGGGGTAATCTTCGGGCATGGTGTTGCCGATCTCTCAGCTGCTGTTGCTAGTTCGTTTTAGTTTTTTTCCTACTCTTTTTATTATATTTATTTTTGTATGTTTACTTTTTAATGGTGTTTGGGGGAGTATATGAGCAATATTTTAGAGTTTCGCAGCTCCTATGTAGAAAACATTTTGTGTTGTCTGGGTCAGGCTCCTCCCTTTCGATGCCCTGATCCACCAACACTTTCGTTTTCAATAAATTCTTAATGATTTTTATTTTGCATTTCCATTTGTTTTAGAAATTATATATTATATGATAGTTGATTGGTCAACGTCAATTAGAATAAACGCCAAAGATTGCCGAAATGTTGATACATTACATATTAACCCTCCCGGTAATTGTCTCAAAAGGAAATATCTAGTCATTAGCAAAACTGACCAGATTTTGTTTGACCGTCATACGCCTTGCCTTTAGAATAAAACTAATGAAACCTCGATCTCCTCATCATTGACAAATGGCCCGGATCTTAAAGAGGAGATATCTCGTCATTAACAAAATTGATCAGATGTTGAGGTACGAGAAATCTCGTCGAAATCACCTTGGAGGGTTAAGATCCCCTCCGATATGCACAGATGACCAATGAAAATTAAACGCCGTAAAGGATAAGAGGTATCAAAGTCATATTTATTAGACAAACAACAAAAGTCACAAGGATGAAATGACGGACAGCAATGACTGTCACCTTGGCATTGAATTAAAAACCTTCTGTATGTGTGTTTGAGGTATGTCAGTCTATGTTGCTTCCACATGTTGCTTAAGATTATCAACAAGGGGGAAAGGGGGTCTGTGGTGGTGTGTGTCAGTCGTTTGGCGATCACATACCAGATGTATTCGATTGGCAACAGATCTTATGAACGGGCGTGCCATGGATGAAGTGAAACATGGTTTACATTGAAGAATGGTGCTAGTACGTAACATACTACGTATGACTTACGTTACATCCTACGTGTGGTTACAACTTACTTTATTGAAAACATTCCCTAGGCGAGCCCTGATGATAAATAAGGACAATAGGCTTGACTACTTCAGAGATGAAGTAGGGGCTGTTGTGTGCTGATGAGTCAGTACGTACTTCCTTGTGGTACACTCATTGCCATTAAACTTGCGCGCAACGAAGTAATTGTCGGATCGTTAAGAAACTTGGCATGAAGGTACGTGTGTAGCTCATATTCAAATTATTAGAAATACAGTGTGATTGCGTATTGTATTATGTCACCAGAGGGCGTTGAACTACGTTCTCTCTAGCGTATAAAAAATGTACGCAGAGGATTTTGCCTGTACTTAATATGTTACAGAGGGATGCTTTTTCATTAGGAATGCAGTTTACACCACCATCGAAGACAATATGATCAGTTCTCAGAGTACGAGAGGGGAAGAATAATCGGGATGATGGAAGCCGTGTGGCAAGCTCGACGAGAATCCCGACACTTAAGCTGATCTGACTTTCTTGGGAGGAGGGGTTGGAACCAGGGGATGAGAGAGAGGTCACATAGACGGCGGACATGATCAGGACGTCCTTGGCAGACCAATAGCCAAGAAGACCGTTACATCACCCGACACGTATGCACAACGCTAGCTGCATCATTGTCTGTTATCCAGACACAGGCATCACCTTCACTACAGGACCCTATGTCTATTTGTACCGTTGCGAGGAGGTACGAAGGCTCAAGCCTTGCTGAAGGTCATTTGGTATCGCGATGCCCATTACGTGTGCTACCACCAATGACACCCACTCACCGTTTGGAGTGGTGTCAAGCTAGACGGGATTAGATAGCACCCAAATGGAACCAGGTCGTCTTCAGCTACGAATCGGGATTCTATTTGGGCAGTGATGACAACCATGTACGTGTGTGGGAGGCCCAGTGGTGAACGCCTTAATCCTGAAGGTCATTTGGTATCGCGATGCCCATTACGTGTGCTACCACCAATGACACCCACTCACCGTTTGGAGTGGTGTCAAGCCAGACGGGATTAGATAGCACCCAAATGGAACCAGGTCGTCTTCAGCGACGAATCGGGATTCTATTTGGGCAGTGATGACAACCATGTACGTGTGTGGGAGGCCCAGTGGTGAACGCCTTAATCCTGAAGGTCATTTGGTATCGCGATGCCCATTACGTGTGCTACCACCAATGACACCCACTCACCGTTTGGAGTGGTGTCAAGCTAGACGGGATTAGATAGCACCCAAATGGAACCAGGTCGTCTTCAGCTACGAATCGGGATTCTATTTGGGCAGTGATGACAACCATGTACGTGTGTGGGAGGCCCAGTGGTGAACGCCTTAATCCTGAAGGTCATTTGGTATCGCGATGCCCATTACGTGTGCTACCACCAATGACACCCACTCACCGTTTGGAGTGGTGTCAAGCCAGACGGGATTAGATAGCACCCAAATGGAACCAGGTCGTCTTCAGCGACAAATCGGGATTCTATTTGGGCAGTGATGACAACCATGTACGTGTGTGGGAGGCCCAGTGGTGAACGCCTTAATCCTGAAGGTCATTTGGTATCGCGATGCCCATTACGTGTGCTACCACCAATGACACCCACTCACCGTTTGGAGTGGTGTCAAGCTAGACGGGATTAGATAGCACCCAAATGGAACCAGGTCGTCGTCAGTTACGAATCGGGATTCTATTTGGGCAGTGATGACAACCATGTACGTGTGTGGGAGGCCCAGTGGTGAACGCCTTAATCCTGAAGGTCATTTGGTATCGCGATGCCCATTACGTGTGCTACCACCAATGACACCCACTCACCGTTTGGAGTGGTGTCAAGCCAGACGGGATTAGATAGCACCCAAATGGAAGCAGGTCGTCTTCAGCGACGAATCGGGATTCTATTTGGGCAGTGATGACAACCATGTACGTGTGTGGGAGGCCCAGTGGTGAACGCCTTAATCCTGAAGGTCATTTGGTATCGCGATGCCCATTACGTGTGCTACCACCAATGACACCCACTCACCGTTTGGAGTGGTGTCAAGCTAGACGGGATTAGATAGCACCCAAATGGAACCAGGTCGTCTTCAGCTACGAATCGGGATTCTATTTGGGCAGTGATGACAACCATGTACGTGTGTGGGAGGCCCAGTGGTGAACGCCTTAATCCTGAAGGTCATTTGGTATCGCGATGCCCATTACGTGTGCTACCACCAATGACACCCACTCACCGTTTGGAGTGGTGTCAAGCCAGACGGGATTAGATAGCACCCAAATGGAACCAGGTCGTCTTCAGCGACGAATCGGGATTCTATTTGGGCAGTGATGACAACCATGTACGTGTGTGGGAGGCCCAGTGGTGAACGCCTTAATCCTGAAGGTCATTTGGTATCGCGATGCCCATTACGTGTGCTACCACCAATGACACCCACTCACCGTTTGGAGTGGTGTCAAGCTAGACGGGATTAGATAGCACCCAAATGTAACCAGGTCGTCGTCAGTTACGAATCGGGATTCTGTTTGGGCAGTGATGACAACCATGTACGTGTGTGGGAGGCCCAGTGGTGAACGCCTTAATCCTGAAGGTCATTTGGTATCGCGATGCCCATTACGTGTGCTACCACCAAAGACACCCACTCACCGTTTGGAGTGGTGTCAAGCCAGACGGGATTAGATAGCACCCAAATGTAACCAGGTCGTCTTCAGCTACGAATCGGGATTCTATTTGGGCAGTGATGACAACCATGTACGTGTGTGGGAGGCCCAGTGGTGAACGCCTTAATCCTGAAGGTCATTTGGTATCGCGATGCCCATTACGTGTGCTACCACCAATGACACCCACTCACCGTTTGGAGTGGTGTCAAGCCAGACGGGATTAGATAGCACCCAAATGGAACCAGGTCGTCTTCAGCTACGAATCGGGATTCTATTTGGGCAGTGATGACAACCATGTACGTGTGTGGGAGGCCCAGTGGTGAACGCCTTAATCCTGAAGGTCATTTGGTATCGCGATGCCCATTACGTGTGCTACCACCAATGACACCCACTCACCGTTTGGAGTGGTGTCAAGCCAGACGGGATTAGATAGCACCCAAATGGAACCAGGTCGTCTTCAGCTACGAATCGGGATTCTATTTGGGCAGTGATGACAACCATGTACGTGTGTGGGAGGCCCAGTGGTGAACGCCTTAATCCTGAAGGTCATTTGGTATCGCGATGCCCATTACGTGTGCTACCACCAATGACACCCACTCACCGTTTGGAGTGGTGTCAAGCCAGACGGGATTAGATAGCACCCAAATGGAACCAGGTCGTCTTCAGCGACGAATCGGGATTCTATTTGGGCAGTGATGACAACCATGTACGTGTGTGGGAGGCCCCGTGGTGAACGCCTTAATCCTGCCTTCGCTTTGCAGCAGCAAACCGCTTCTACAGCTGGTGTGATGGTATGGAGTGCCATCTCATATGACACCCAGTCACCTCTAACATTCATACACGGCACCATGACGGCCTAGTGGTACGTTCGTGACATCCTTCACCCACATGTGTTACCACTCATGGCAGGGCTCCCAGGAGGCATTTTTCAACGTGAAAATGTTCGACAACACAAAGCAAGGGTGTCACAGGTATGCCTCCGTCCCATTAACACCCTTCCCTTGCCTGCCCAATAACCAGATTTGTCACCAATCGAGCAAATCTGAGATCACTTGGGAAGGCAAGTTGGGCAGCCTAGGAGTTTGATTGAACTAGAGGCGCTCTTACAGCAATTATGGAATGAGATAAAGGACACCATTCGGGACCTGTATGTCTCAATAGCATCTTGTATTCAAGCTAGAGGTGGCCCAACAGGGTACTAGAACCTCCATTCATTTGAAATTTTTCCTGTAAGAAATTACGCTTTTGATTTGATTCTGTAATCATTTACTTACAACAACGTTATACTCACGTATTTAAAATTTCGTTCCATTCGGATGACTCTTTCCTGGTGCGCAAATTTTTATGCAATGAGTGTAGTTGTGCGAGTAGATTCTAGTGGATTAACCCCATAGTTTCTATGCCATATCATCAGGTAACATACCGGTATGGCGAGTCATAATGCAAGATACATGCAGTCTGTCACCAAGGTGCCACCAGACGTGGATAAGTAGTATTGTTGAACAGAATCAAAATTCATCTGAAAAAACGATGTCAGGTCATTCGTTTGTGAAAATTTGGAATTCTCTTAAGTCGCTTGTTGTGTAGTCTCAACTATAATCCCAGCAATGGAAGACGTGGAAAATTTTCACAATGCTGCAGCCTCCATTGAGGTGACTACCACCAAGACAACATCATTGAACGATACTGTAACAGTGGTGCAGGATTGCTCGTATGGGGAGGAATTATAATGGGCTCCAGAACAGATCTACATGTTCAAATCGGAATCATGAGAGGTCAAATTTACCGGGACATCATTCTGGAACAACATGTACGTTTGTTTAGGGGTGCCATGGGCGTAGAATTTGTGTTTATGGATGACTCACCGTGCAAACATTGTAAACGAATGCCTTGAATAGGAAGATATCACCCGTATGGAATGGCCAGCATAATCACCTGACTTGAATCCTATAGAGCATGTGTGGGACATGCTTGGCCGACGAGTTGCAGCCCGTCAACCACCTCCTACATGTGTATCGGAACTTCGGAGAGCATTGCTTGCTGAGTGTAGTGATCTTCCCCTAGATCAGCTCGATACTTTGATCCGCAGCATGCCTAGGCGTTGTACAGACTGTATTTCATCGTCTGGGAGACATAATACAATGTATTAACCATCATACCAACCATGTCATGTTAAGTTCTCGTAAGGTCGATATTTTTTGTAATTGCTCCAGTGAGCAAACTCGTAGTTTTCATGAAGGGTATCATACATACACCATCCTTTTTGTTCTTTATCTTTAGTTTAATAAATGGGTATTAGGAATAAGTCACGTTTGTTTTCTTTCTGAACCTTTATTTGCCGGAGCTGGCATCATCCTTAACTTATGGACATGAGTGTAGATAAACCACGTTTGGTCCATTCTGGCGTTTTAACAAAACGGGATAGAAACAGCCTTCAACTAGTAAAATACAAAATTGTGTGATGGTCTGTTCTGGCGCTCAACGCCACAATTAAGCATCCAACAGGAGAAGGCGTAATTCCAATTATTAAACCAGCTCTCTGTTTTCTCTTTCTTCCATAGGGCGTTGCTGGGGATTACATGATTTTCATACACACCCACGAGTATGACGATACATCTTATCAGAATTTCGCTTGCGAGATTTTCTAAATGGAATAAACTCGTTAAAAGATTACAAATATTAGAACTGTAGAAAACAGGCGGCTATTGTGTATACTCATAATACAAGGCATTCAAAATTGAATCCTTGGTGGATAGATTAATTTATGAACCTGTAAGGAAGTGTACAAATAGTAATTCAATACCGCAGGAAAACATTTCTAAAGAGTGTAGTCGTCTCTAGATATTTAATTTCCATGGTATCAGAAGATTCGAAAGATTTCGAGTACATATTGTTATTTTGAAAAGGACGATTCTTAGCCTGCTGTGAAGATTATATCCACGAATATTTTACTTTAAGTCGAAACATTACAGTTTCGCCTGAATTTTTTAAATAGTTCGAGAGAGCGCAGTAAAAACGCAATTCTACTTCATCAGCTAATCTGATAGATAGAAAAAAGTGCATTCGTATGAAACGTTTAAAACAAGGAAACATTTTCAAACATTCCGAACATGCATGGAAAAATATTCCATCTGGAAGTAGTGCTTACAGAATTGGACATGCTAAGAAAAAATTGAGACTTGAAAATCGCCTTCTAAGTGATATTAATCGCAATCCTGAAGCTACACTGTCAAACACTGTCTTATCTGTATTAATTTATCGTGTTGGAGATATAAACCTTTTAATTTAAGATTAAGCCTTTTTCATCTATTATACAAATGTGACTACTGATTCGGAGAAAAATTTAAGTGTTAAATTCGACTCTAAATTTCTTTTGCTGATGCTTTTATTACATTTATTTTATAAATCAGTTGTACAATTAGATTTAATTTGTTTCTAACAGACGGTAATCTATATTTGTTTCCGATTTTCAAGTAGCAACATTAAAGAAACTAAGTTCTGTCTTGTAGACACATGCCACCAAAGAATTTATGACGTACAGTGTTAATATCTAACTTCTATAACAGCTATTCATCATGAAGCATTTATTTGCTACTTGCAGAGGGAATTCCAGATTTAATGGGTTTAGTTAACTGACTATTAAAGAGTTGTAGAATTTTAATTCTTCCTTCAGAGGGAGAAAGAGGCAGTGAGAGAATAGTTACTGGTAAAGTTAATTATTCATTAAACTTAAACTGGGAGAGAAATTCAAAGTAATTTTGGATTCTAATTTGAATGTCAGATGACTTGCTAAATAAAGTACAAATGCGGAAACTCTAAAATATAAAACTACTATAATTAACTTAGAAACTTAATTTCTAATTATAATAATGGTTATATTGTGCTTATAATTGCTTTGATTACTGCGGAGAAAGTCCGATAAATGTTCTTTCGCTTCCAAGAGAAGTGTGGATGTTATAACATAATTAGCTTACCATGTTTACTATATTGTGTTCTGAAGGTTGCTATAAACACATTGGTACAGTCAAACTGCATTAAGACGAACTCGCTTAGCATGAATTACTGATAAGGCGACCAAATTCCAATCCTCATCAAAATGTATATTCAAATAGTCTTAATTATTCGTTTAAGAATAAATCGTATTATTTAAATCGTATTATTTACACTAATCCCCGGATAAGACGAGCAAATTTTTGAAATTTATGGGCAAACGGATTCTTTTTAATCGTATTATCAAATAGGCTGTGACTCTGAAATTGTAGAAGAAAAAGAAGAAATTCCAATCCTCATCAAAATGTATATTCAAATAGTCTTAATTATTCGTTTAAGAATAAATCGTATTATTTAAATCGTATTATTTACACTAATCCCCGGATAAGACGAGCAATTTTTTGAAATTTATGGGCAAACGGATTCTTTTTAATCGTATTATCAAATAGGCTGTGACTCTGAAATTGTAGAAGAAAAAGAAGAAAAAACAATAAATTAAGATTCCAAAGACGGAGAATGGACGTGTCTTCTTTAAAAAAAAGTAATGCTGGCTTTAAAATTGTTTACCGCTCTTTGTTAGGTAGTGAAAATTCATCTGATCTATTAAGTAGTGTTGACCACATCAAAGATTTCCTTAAAGAATGTTGCGAAAGAAATACAATGATCAATAATAGAACTATTTCAAGGCAAAATTTGAGTAGTCAGGAAATATCTGTGTAATCAAGAGTTAACTGTACAATCAAGAATTGTCTGTAGAGTCAAGACTCATCTGTATAATCTTTGTGATGAAGAATATCATTTATCTTGAGAACCATTAATTAATCGCACTGCACATAATGTAAATACATTTTTTAATTTATTGTTGAATTAATTCGCGTTTCTTTTTTTCGGGTAACACGAGCTATGGTTAATACCGATTTTTTAAAGGGTCCCTTGAACTTCGTCTTTACGGGTGTTTGACTGTACTTAGAACTCAATATAGGAAGAAAGTATTGAACCAAATTCAATCAAATTTGGTGTTCATATACTTTTCTGGCTACGGAATTTTTATTTCTTTAATAATTTCTAAAAATAAATTATCTTCGGATATTAATAAGAATCAGAGGACCTTTATGCAAGTATTTTAACTGTCTAATTTCTTTGAATGCAACAGCCTCTTCTAATAGTTTTATGAGTGAGGAATTTGGTAATGAAAGAACAATGACACTTTTTATCCAAATTAATTTTTTTTCCAAAAAAAATTTTGGTTTGGGTTTTCTCCAGTAGTCGTATAAGTTGTGTAAAGTGAATGTAACGTACATTTTTTTAACCTTCTATGTAGGAAACGATTTCATAACTGTGAAAAGATTTCATGTCTGCAGTGATGTTTCCTGTACGTATTCCAAACGTGATGTTAATGAGCTTGTTATTCAAGTACGATTTCACTATGCTGACAGTAAAAATTGTAAAGGATAAATTTCGAATTGATAAGATAGATATTTGAACAACGCCAATTAGATTAAATGCCAGACGTCACCAAAACGGCGATAAGTTGCATTTTAAGGTAACCAAAATGATTATTATACGACAGCATTTGGTTAGCTTCCATTTGCTTTGCTTGTTTGCACTGAAAATCGCCTCATATAAAAGTGACGAGAGGGAAATATTTCATTTTAGTGGGACATTTGCTAACTAATATTTTTAATTGCGAAATGAAATTCTATAATACGAATATAAATATGCACAAAACCTGGTTCTTTTTTCACCATAACTCTAAACTTAAGATTACAACAAGAGTCTTAAAAAAAATTATAAAAAAATGAAGAAATGTTGGTGGATTAGGGCGTCATCAGGGAGGAGCCTGATCCAGACATTATAAAATGGTGTTTTCTACATATGAGCAGCATTTGGCTGAAAAATTGCAAAATTACTAAATCTAATTGAAAAATTACACCACCAAAAAGCAAGAAAAACAAAAACAAAACAAAATACCAAAACGCAGCAGGAACAAAATGAAATCAAACCCGCAGCAGAAGCCGGGAGATCAACAACACCAAGCCTAAAAATTACCACCAAATGCCACCAATTACACAATCAAACTAAATACTAACACCAAACTTCCGTTGCAACAAGCCCATAAAAACAAAAATAGAAAGCAGAAAAAAAAAGTAATTCCAAAAGATATTCATAAACAGCAAAATAAAATTGAAAAGCAACTCACATGGCTCTGAGGAAATTAAAAAAAGAATTATTCATGGGTTGTGTAGTTGTTGAGATTAATAAATCTTTCAAGAATATCATTAAGGAATGAAAAAGTGTATTTGTTATTGAGAAGTGTGTTTTTTCTTCTTTCTTTTTATTCTTCGTTTATATATTTAGTGGAAGTTAAACATTTACACAAAGAAGTACTTAAAATCGTTTACTTTAGAAGGAACAAGCATTACAGTACAGGAGACAGAAAAGAAATACAATTATTCATTGTTAGTTTATCTCTATACAAACACTTCGCAAGATCGGAACTGTCAGTTAAGTCATCCTTGATAATAGTTTACTAACATACTAGTAGCTGACAATACTTCGTTAAATCGCTTGGGTCGAATCACTTATTTACTCCTTAGATTTTTGGAATGTTAAATTATTTTGTGCATGCGATAATTCCAGCGATAATGGGTCGTTGAAAAACCAAGAAATTCATCAGCTTTATAAATTGGCGATGAGTAGCTATTTCCGGATGTGTCACTTGTTTTGAGCGACGCAGATATTAAAAAAGAATTCGATCCTTTAATTATCCTTATGCTCACCCACTTTAATAACGCCATAATTTGAAATTATCTTATGGAAAGAAAACGGTGTTTAATTTTCTCATTTTTTAGTGCTTGTATAAACTTAAGTAATGTATTGCATCAATATTTTATTCTTTTCAGCGAGGGCTATATAATATTAAAATGAACGTAGTTGAAGCGTGTGAATAAAATTAAGTTGTAAGAAAATGTAACTTTTTTAATTAAAACCATCTGTGCAACACTGAAACGCATAATGGTTTACATGAAACGTAATACCTATTGCTACAACCTTAATAAAATTTGAAGATAGCTTCTCTAACGTTTTCTCAAGGCCCGTTTGCTTCATCGACTAAACCTCTATTTCTTTATCGTCCAACTTCGTCTGATAATAAATTGTTTCAATCACTTTGAAGTGAGCCAAAAGGCGTCAAATTTATACTGACTTCTGAAAACCGGACAGCACCTGGTGTTTACTCGAATAAAATGGAATTAATAAGCTTCATTGAGACCGTTCAGCAGTTAACTAAATAATCTCTTAAAAGCGGTATAATTTTAATCCTTTTTTGTATGCAAATCAAATTGGATGAGAGGTTTGAGGCCAGCAAAATAGATTGGTAAAATAGAAATTGTGAAATATTTAGAGTAATTGGAGCATACATTTACGAAAACATGCCCAGATAACTGAAGTTTCCAACGACTTCAATACATATCTATATGCCCACTGCGCTTGCAACCGGTGAGTTGTAGATGGCTCAGGTTAGATTCATGTGACCTACTTTAGGTTTATTTCTCTCTTTAGTGCAAGTAAAATTTTTCTCGTATGTGTATGTGCATCGGTCTTTTGTATTTGGCGCAGCATGAGATAATATGTTCCTTGCATCATAAAACCCGTCCAACCATATACCCGTATATAACATAGAAGCGCTGTCTATACATGGGTCATTCCATGTGATTCACGTTACAAACAGATGTTAATTTTCAATTGTAAATTTAATGTAGATAAAGAATGGATTTATTACTAAACAAAAAATGGTGTATAAATGCATTGAAACTTTTCTAAAGCATTGTCGGAAAGTGGTTAAAATTTTCACACAGTTTCGAAATGCACAGTATTTACCAAGGACAACGTTAAGAAGTTTATTAGATCATTGTACTCTTCTTAACAATGTTCATACATTACCTCATTGTTTCTAACTAGTTCTATTGCCTTGTTCGGATCTGTGAAAATGATAAGTTATTGAAAGAAACCAACAGCAGTTCTATGTCCGAAACATCAATCCACTTTTGATAGACATCACTTTTGCGTAATTACTTTTTCATCAAACTTTATACATTTCATTTTGCATTTTGGGTGTACTGGTGAAAGGTAGAGAAATCTGATAGCAAATATTATAAGTAATCAAATATTTTTTTTACACTTTATGACATTGATTATTATTTGTTTCGTGTTTTACTTCTTTTATACTTTGCTGGATTCTCTTTTTTCAAATAAACCTTTAATTTTTATTCATTCGAATATGGAATCACAACTTCGGTACAATATTTATTTTGCCAGTCATGGATGATTTCCATTAATGTACATTTCATAAAAGTTTATAGCTTTCGTGTAGCAAACAATAACAGCACAGCGATAAACCAAATCGTACAGAAAAGTTTGATAGGTAGGTTTTTAATTAACGTCGTACTGGAGCAACACAACGGGCTATTGACGACTGTCCGGAATCGGTCCCTAAGCAGAAAAGTATGAAAAAAAAAAAGAGAATAGTTAAATTATTCTCAGGTGACACAAAAGATTCTGAAGGTAATTAAACTATTTTAAAATTATCTGAAACTTCCATGGATGGTTGTTTTCTCAACGAGGTATCTCGTCATTAGCAAAACTGACCAAATTTTGATCTCGTCATCATAAGACAATCGGTAATATCCGGATGACCAGATATCTAAATTTTCAAAAGCAAAATTGGTGAGATCTTACTGGCAAGATGTCCTGTCAAAACCAGCTGTAGGCTTAGTGTACTCTGGAATGAAGATTCGCAAAATGAAATATATTTATAAAACTTGATTTTTTTCAGCCTTTACCTACACATATATCTCAGAAATGACTTAATTGATTCCTTTTCTTCCACAGTTGCTGTTGTAGTATCCTTCTTCTTCTGCTGTTTGCCGTTCCACATCCAGCGCTTGATGGCCGTATATGTCATTATTCCAACTCCCTTATTCAACACGATATACACAGTGATTAGGCACATATCAGGCGTGACCTACTACCTGAGCCCAACGGTCAATCCCATTCTGTACCAAGTGATGTCCACCAATTTCCAGAACGCGTTCAAAGAAACCTTTGGTCCATTCTGCAGGCGTCTGAGTGGGGAGTTGCCGATGGCAGAGTTGGCCCCTGCCATAAACGTCAACACCGAGTGCACACAAGACAGCACAAGGATCTGAAGATCACCCTATAGACCACCACAAACAACTGCTTTTAATACTTAGATCCGTTTAATGTTCTGGAAACAGACTATCCTCGTTGTTGTCAATAACAGTGAGGAGGCTCATGACTTGAGGAGGCTCATGACCTTGGGGAAGTTCATCTGTACGGAGGTGTTCAAAATGGCAGATCACAGGCTGTCATACGCAAAATCATATATGGCGTTCGCCGTGAGAGATTTCTTGTTTCACCAATTCGTAATCAATGTCAACACTGTCCACACGAACTATAAACTTAGAAGCCAGTATCCGTGCATAAAACACCAATTATGGAAACCCATTATTTGAAATTGAATCTTCTTCCACTTGAACAAATACAGTCGTTCGAAACCCTGAGACTCAAATTCCAACTTGTAAGAGCTGGACTTGGTGACTATGAGTACAGGAACTCAATCTGAAAATGATGTGTTACTTTCCATAAAATGGCGACTGTAAGCACAAGAGCTGAATCTGAAGATTATGTGTTACTTTTTGTAAAATGGCGACTGCAAGCAAAAGAAACACAGAATACCTATTGAATTCCTTTTTTGACACATTAAGACTCACAAATAAAGTTTAAATATAATTTTAGCATTAAACCATTTTCGATTGATCATGTTGAATAACATTCCATAGGACTTGAGGAACGTAAGATTGGAATGTTCTTGCTAATGACATGAAATTTAACACCATTTCTTTTGTTCAAACTGATGTTCTTCACAAAAGGTAAAAGAACTATGAAGTATAAGAGTTGTAATTGGGAATCAAAACTTTGTTTCAAATGTTCATTCTTAATAGGAACATAGTTTTGTCAAACTGTATTAAAACCAAATCAACTATCGTGGTATAGTGTAAAAGAAGTAAAGTTAAAACAAGATATCTAATACATTCGTATATAATTATTTCAAATGTATTACATTAAAGAGAAACAATTAAAGCATTGAAATCTGTTAATGAGTTTTACCTTAAATTGTTTTTAGAAAGATAAAGTTATTTTATACAAATAATAAATTTAGTATTTCCCTGGGTAAATCCTTAATGAGGCAAATACAAAGTAAACACGTATTATCTCTACATAGTACGAAAATAAACAGAGTCCTAATTTATATACAGTTTTGGCAACTAGATCAAGTATCATGTTATATCTGTTAGCGAATCAAATCTGCCGCTAGAAAGAAAACCTGTTCATGATTTAAATCAAAATAATTGCATTGAAAGGGTTGCAATTCGTATTTTAAAAAATCCAGAAAAGTTCTACTGTCGAGAATTATATTCATAACAAATGTGTTATCAATTAGCAAAAAGATCCTTAGAAGTCGTGAAAGGTAAATAGAAAACAGAAAAGAAAAATTTAAAAATGAAAAAATTTATTCATCCAGCGCAATAAAGATTGCGCTAAGATTAAAACATGGTTTTGTAAACTTTTCAGAGCTTGCTGAATTTTAAATAATTTCTTAAAAACTACTCGAATTGCTACCATAAATTCAGCGTACTTCTGATATAAACTGGATTACCTTGATATTTAAATATATTTGATTTAAAGGAATGTTTAAAAAATGAAAAGTTATAGTTATACTCACAACACCAGTACCATCAATTTGGAGTATGGCAACCCGTCATAGGTTTGCTTTATGCACTTCCATCTAAACGAAAGTGGTAGGCATCCAATATTGCGGCCGATCAAACAGCCCTTGTGTCGCCAATTTGGCGATCTTCTGTTGACTTACAAATTTCTTGAGTTTCAACATTCATCAGAAACATGTCAAGGAATAGAATATTTCTAATGCTTTTACCTCCACACTTTTAAAAGGACCATACTGTTTCTGCATACACGGTTGTGTCATCCACCACAAGCAAAATATTCTACAAGTGTGTCTTGAAATCTTGATTGTTGTAATCGATATTATTTTTTCTCCCATCAAATCATATTCATTAAATCGCTAAATGTTATGTGTGTAGAGTAAATTGCGATCAACGGAAACGAGCAACCAATGAATATTGATTAGAAATATTCTGGAGCAAGAGCAAGTGGGACTTGGAGCCGTTTTGCTCGTTGATATGCACGTTCTTCTTTCAAAGATTTCTGCGATTAGGATACGTTTTTTTAGTTGAGAATAATATACGAATCATAATATGCTACCTCTAGGTTATTTAATTTTTTTTTTGATAATCTTTCTATCTATGATTTGTTTTGTTGTGCCGACCAACCGGTATAGTGGTTAAGGTGTTAGCCTCTAGATCGGAAGTTCCCCGGTTCGAATCCGGGTTCGGGCATGGATGTTTGTAAGCGTATGCCAGCTCAGGTGCTGCTTCGTCATCTGAACATGGTTCAAAATTACGAAGTATAAGTTGTTAGGGAAAATGATGGTACTCCCACAGGGCGCTCCTTCACAAGTGGCCATCACTTGTAGTGGCCAATGACTTAGGTCAAATGTGCCCGCCATTAGAAAAAAAAATGATTTGTTTTGTTAATCAAGATATCAATTGATTTGTGAGTTAACATTGTTCTAGTGTGAAAAAGTTCTTTTGAAAACGAAACGTACAGTTGAAAGTAGAGACATGACCTTATAATGAAATAAACAGAGAATGAGATCGGAGTCGCTGTTTATGGGTAAATCATGTGGGCTTATGAATCGACCTAGCCGATTAGGGATGGAAGCGCAGGCTAGTGTGTTTTATCACGGTGGATAATCAATCATTTCATTCTTTTTCCCACAACTACGTGACAGATCTTCAAACTGAGCGACCGAAAGAAATAACATAAAACTTCACACACATGCTCTTTTGATTTCATTAGATGGTCGATGTCCCAAAGTACAACATCACGTTTTGTTTTCAAAGGAACGTTCTGAAACTAGAACAATTTTCAAATAATTAAATTTCAATAAATAATATTATCCCTAATTAAAATGTGAAAATTTCTTTCAATGCTATTTCAAAATGAATGAAATAAATAGTCTTAAAAAAGTTTAGATCCGATTGGGATTTATTAAACACCAAAATGCTAATCGAAATAAGTTAAGTGATTATTCAAAATTATTTCTACGTGTATTTAAACGTATGTCACAATTTGTGCTCAAATTTCAGAGCACTTAATTTTTTTAAATTTATTTTATTTAAGTTTGCTTGCAAAACAATTAGAGCAGATACAGAATATTTATTTACTATTTTAAAATATTTGTTTACTATTCGTTAATAAAATGAAAACTAACCACATTTTGAGATGAGTTTTATTCGTATTCAAAGCTTGCGTGTAGAACGTAATACGTTTTTTTAATTTCTCTTTTCTTTAATTTATAAGACGCAATTTCAAATTTAAAGAAATAAAATCTATCCAACTATTTATACGTATATATAGGAGCAATTCAGAAGGAGTTTAATCATTATTTGAACTTTATAAGATTATTTTATTAAGAGATTTGCCGCAAAATCATAGAATTACGAACTGTTTGTAGTATTTTAAGTTTCAAGAGTTGTAATATGACATCAATTGAGAATTTTATATATTTTTCTTTTACGCCTTTTGCAATGTGTGTAAAAATTTCAGTGTCATAATATCAATAACAGCAAATTAAACGGTATGATATTCTGAATTCACCAAGAACTTAACTTCCATTTTATAGATTACAATTCATAAATAAATATACTATATATTAATTAATAATAAGTGTGTTGACCCTCATAACACATGTGGTTACTAAAATACTGCAATGATTCATTACGAATTTTATCTATTTAATTTTCATTAATAATTTTTCTATAAAAAGAAAATGTTTTGCATAATATTCTTACATTTTCCTGATTTCAATCTTTCTTTATTCAAATTATTATTTCTTTATTACAAAATTCTTATTTATTCTTTCTTTAATACAAAAATGTATTTAAAAGTGATAAATATATTAGAAAATTCTTTTTCTTTACCAAAACGTTTTTCACAAGACATACGGCACAGTTCGAACTATACACTGCTGTTTGTAAAAAAATGTAACACCATGAAGGAATCATCCGAATGAAATGAAATTTGCAGCAAATGTCAATTATAGGGTGTTATGCAAAGTAGTAAAGTTTCAGAGCCACCACGCATGCGTGGTATGAGCAGCGCCCTCTGAACTGATGCTAAAATCGTATAAGGCTGTTGCGGGACGTTGAAAAAAGTGCATGGCTATATTTTAATGGCGAACGTTTTAGTGAGACCTAAGTATGCCTCCACGACGAAATAGGGTGAAATTTCAACAACTTACGGAGTTTGAACGAGGGAGAATCATCGGCCTTCGTGAAAGAGGATTTTCCTATCGCGCAATAGCAGCTCGTGTGCAGCGGAACTGTTCCACAGTGATGCGAGTTTGGAAGCAGTGGACCAACGAGCAGCGGACAACTCGAAAAACTGGGAGTAGATGACGGAAGGTGACATCAGCCCGCGATGATACACCTGGTCCACATGGCTCTGAATGACCGTACAGCACTTTGGTCTACTGCTACAGGTGTAACTAATGTCGGCTTCGTCAATTCGCCGACGTCTGCTGCACCGTCGACTGCATGCAAGGATTCCTTTATACAGGATTTCCATCACGCCAAACCATCGTCGGCTGCGTCTGCAATGGGTTCATGAGCACAGAGCCTGGCCGGCTGATTGGCAACAACGTGTCTCTTCTGACGAATCCCGCTTTAATTTGTGTAACCATTATGGCCGCATTCGTGTTAGACGCTATGCCGGTGAACGCTGCCTTCCGGAGTGCGTTATTGAACGTCATAGAGGCCGAACACCCTGAGTTATGGTCTGGGGTGCGATTTCGTATCATGGACGATATCAGCTGCTACGAACTGAGGGTAATCTGAATAGTAACAGGTACGCCCGTGAAGTGCTAGAGCCCGAAGTCGTTCCCTTCCTTTAAGGCATCCCTGGAGCTATCTTTCAACAGGATAATGCACGACCACATGTTGCAAATGTTGCAAGGAATGTTCGAGATTTCTTTTCAGCCCAACACATGCAACTTCTTCCTCGGCCTGCTTATTCGCCGGATATATCATGTGGGATTTGGTTGGTCGGCGTCTCGCTCGCGATCCGTGTCCTACAGCTTCAAAAAACGAACTTTGGGTGCGCATACATACAATATGGAATTCTCTTCCACAAGCAGACATTCAGCATCTGTTTCACTCCTTGCAACGTCGTATAGCAGCACTTATTGCAGCGCGTGTTGGCTACACCAAATACTGATTTCGGACACTTTATATTGTTTTTTTGCTTTGAAAATTTATTAATTTATTTGTACGAATACAAGCCGTTTGTGCATTGAATTGAATTTAATTCTGATGACTCCTTCATGGTGTTGCATTTTTTACAAACAAAAGTATATATATATATATATATATATATATATATTGTATTATCCTCTATGAATTAATACTATCACACATACAATAAACGTTTTTTAATTCAAATGATTCAGTTCATCAAAAAACAAAGTTCCTTAATTTACAATAATTTGACTATCTCAGAATCATTGCTATAATCTTAGTTAATTTTATAACCACAAAATCTCGCATGAACTTCTAAATCCTTCGTACGCAAATTAGTATAAACCGTAGAAAATAACACATAAAATATTGTATTAGTTCAATGTCAGAACCTGTAGGTCAAAGCAATGTTTCCAAAACAGGATTTTTTCTGCAGATAGTATGTCAATTACTGATAATGTTGTAAGTGTATTGCTGGATATTAAAATAGTATTTGATGTCTGTACACCATTACTTGATGTACAATTTCCACTTTATTTACTTTTTAATGATGTTCCTGTGAGAAATGCAATAGCATTTTCCTATTACCGTAGAATGTTAGCTCAGATCAATGAATACTTAATAAATGTGCACTTGAATATTTGTATAAATGTTGTGTTACATGTATAAACGTCTTATGGAAAATGTATTAACTACGATTGCAGTGATAATTTGTCAGTTTAATTGTATTATTTCTAAAATTATATAAGGATTATTAAACTTAAATAATCACATTTTTTCCATTTAATACAGGATTTAACATAATTATAATGATGAAATTTGAATCATAACATTTATAGTAAGGTAAACTCACATTAAACAGAACACATTACATGGAAGCTTTCCAGTATAATGGACTATATTTTTACTTTTATAACCTAAAACACAAATAAATATCAAATGTGAATTTGAATGCAATTCAATCTACTTAATCTAGTTGCACGGACTTAAAACTTACTTGTGACATTGGGTTACCTTGTGTCTGTATTTCACATTATAATAACTCTGATGAAGTATATTTGCACTCGTCATAACCAATGTTTCTTTAGTTTCAGTTGACGGAAACATTGATACAAATATAGTCCAAAGCATAAGTTTCAATGACTTGGACAATACAATGCGTCGAATTATAATTCAGAAATATTTAATTCTCACTTAGAAAAACTTTTTAAGTTCGTACAAATTTTGTTTAATAACTTCACGAAAAGTTATGTTTAGACACATTATGGTAACTCGGAGTGAAGCATTCTGAGTGAAATGATATCGAAATGTAAGTGGCCTCCACGAATGTTCATATTTTTTCCATTCATTGCATTTTACATTTACACTACTGGCCACCATAAATGCAACACCCTGAATTAAGTATGCAAATAATATGAAATTTACAACATGCATTAGCGGAGGTGAGATATGCAAATGATTAGAATTTCAGCGCAGACGCACATCACGCTCGCCTGTGGTGCAACTTCAAAGCGCTATTTAAGGCTTCTAGATTTCGACGATTTCAAGTAAGGCAACTAAAGCCCGAAGTCGTTCCCTTCCTTTTAGGCATCCCTGAAGCTATCTTTCAACAGGATAATGCACGACCACATGTTGCAAATGTTGCAAGGAATGTTCGAGATTTCTTTTCAGCCCAACACATGCAACTTCTTCCTCGGCCTGCTTATTCGCCGGATATGTCATGTGGGATTTGGTTGGTCGGCGTCTCGCTCGAGATCCGTGTCCTACAGCTTCAAAAAACGAACTTTGGGTGCGCATACATCTATATAAATAAGAATGGAGTGTTTGTTTGTACATTCAATATTTTCGACCCATTTCAAGTTTTCTATCCGTTTTGGACCCTTCTGATTCCGAATCCGCCTTTTTCTCGTTTGGTGTCTGTCTGTCTGTCTGTATGTTGTGCCCTATACACGTCCACGCGGTTTAAGATATTTTCATGGAAATTTGCATACAGTGAGTACTTATCTTCATTTAGAGACTGGAATTGGTTGCGAAAGTCTGTCTGTCCGTCTTTCTGTTCTATGCTCGATTTTGTGTTTGTGTGTTTGTGTAGGCATCACATGAATTGTATTCCAGATATTTAATTGCAGTGTATTTTATATTATACACTATTTATTAGTGTAGTGAATACACTATTAAACATTTCTTTATTGTTATATTTAGTTGAGTTTCATGCTAAAACACCTGAGTAAGTATACTTAAATCAACCATAATTTGGTAGTTTGGGAAAAATTGGAATGTCTATTGAATATTACGATTACTTCGATTGCTTTACCAGTACTGCTGAAAAAGTAATTATTCTTCAAAAAAAAAATTTTTTTTATGGAATTTCATCTCTGATACTTCATTTATTTCGAGTCTTATTTTTATTCTTTGCGCAATGAAAACGATTTAAGAATATTTGGGACAGACGATATTTTTCAATTAAACGTGAATGAACAAGATCGCGCGAGCAGTGACATTTTTTCTGGTTCTTTCGCTCTGAATTAATTTCACATTTCTAAATTTTGTACACTTTTAGTTGTAAGTTGTGGCAACTGTGCGAGATCAAGAGATAAAATTGAATCACAAATTAATATCTTTAGAACAATTTTTTGCGACATCTTTTATTTTGTTTTACTTCGCTGTTTCCTGTTTTAAATATTTATTATTTTAATAAATGTGTTTTCCTTCTCATCACACGCAACAGCACCACAAAGTATCAGACTTAAAAATGTTAGGTAAGTCAGTATAAATTTTCAGTAAATTTTAAGTGTAATACCATTATTGAAAGAATAATGCCGTTATTTAAAGAATAATGCCGTTATTGAAAGAATAATGCCGTTATTGAAAGAATAATGCCGTTATTTATAGAATAATGCCGTTATTTAAAGAATAATGCCTTTATTGAAAGAATAATAATGTTTATTAATCCAAACTGGAACTTTTTCAAACATTAAAAAATTCGTTGTAATAATGACATTAGAAGATTGCAAAATTTCACAATGTCGCATACCGGAGGCAAGAGTGCCACAAGTAAAAAAATATTGTTTTGTTGACTATGAGTGCGAGAGCACTCGCCGTAAATCGTAATTTTAATTAATTGAGTTTAACATGAAAAGAACTTAAGAAAGGGAATTCCAAATCTTCCTATAAATCGTCTTTTATAGTAGTAACCTTAGTATCACCTTTCGTCATTTTGTAGCTTTGTCATACAGCAATTGTGCGATGTATGTGAAATGTATTACATGAATGGATATGCATGTGTAGGATTTGTGTCCAAAGTAAGTTGTAGAAAATATAAAGATGGCGAAAGATGTTAAAATAAATTTTTATTCTGCAAAAAACGTAAGTCATTATATATTTTGAATATCTCTTCAATCTAGAGTAAACCAATTCAAACCGAGTAAGGTCGGGTATTTTGCTAGTACAATATAGAATTCTCTTCCACAAGCAGACATTCAACATCTGTTTCACTCCTTGCAACGTCGTATAGCAGCACTTATTACAGCGCGTGTTGGCTACACCAAATACTGAACTTTATATTGTTTTTTTGCTTTGAAAATTTATTAATTTATTTGTACGAATACAAGCCGTTTGTGCATTAAATTAAATTTAATTCTGATGACTCCTTCATGGTGTTGCATTTTTTACAAACAAAAGTATATATATATATATATATATATATATATATATATATATATATTGTATTATCCTCTATGAATTAATACTATCACACATGCAATAAACGTTTTTTAATTCAAATGATTCAGTTCATCAAAAAACAAAGTTCCTTAATTTACAATAATTTGACTATCTCAGAATCATTGCTATAATCTTAGTTAATTTAATAACCACAAAATCTCGCATAAACTTCTAAATCCTTCGTACGCAAATTAGTATAAACCGTAGAAAATAACACATAAAATATTGTATTTGTTCAATGTCAGAACCTGTAGGTCAAAGCAATGTTTCCAAAACAGCATTTTCTGCAGATAGTATGTCAATTACTGATAATGTTGTAGGTATATTGCTTGATATTAAAATAGTATTTGATGCCTGTACACCATTACTTGGTGTACAATTTCCACTTTATTTACTTTTTAATGGTGTTCCTGTGAGAAATACAATGGCATTTTCCTATTACCGTAGAATGTTAGCTCAGATCAATGAATACTTAATAAATGTGCACTTGGGTATTTGTGTAAATGTTGTGTTACATGTATAAACGTCTTATGGAAAGTGTATTAAATATGATTGCTGTGATAATTTGTCAGTTTCATTGTCTTATTTCTAAAATTCTATAAGGATTCTTAAACTTAAATAATCACATTTTTTCCATTTATTACAGGATTTAACATAATTATAATGATGAAATTTGAATCATGACATTTATAGTACGGTAAACTCACATTAAACAGAACACATTACATGGAAGCTTTCCAGTATAATGAACTATATTTTTACTTTTATAACCTAAAACACAATTAAATATCAAATGTGAATTTGAATGCAATTCAATCTACTTAATCTAGTTGTACGGACTTAAAACTTACTTGTGACATTGGGTTACCTTGAGTCTGTATTTCACATTATATTAACTCTTATGAAGTATATTTTCACTCGTCATTACCAATATTTTTTTAGTTTCAGTTGACGGAAACATTGATACAAATATAGTCCAAAGCATAAGTTTCAATGACTTAGACAACACAATGCGTCTTATTATAATTCAGAAATATTTAATTCTCACTTAGAAAATCTTTTTAAGTTTGAACAAATTTTGTTTAATAACTTCACGAAAAGTTATGTTTAGACACATTATGGTACCTAGGAGTGAAGCATTATGAGTGAAATGAATATCGAAATGTAAGTGGCCTCCATGAATGTTCATATTTTTTACATTCAATACATTTTACATTTATTTAGATTTCTTTTTGAATTAAGCACACAAGTTAAAATTGTATTCATTTACTGTTTTAAAATTATTACATGCACCAATTTTATACGATACGTATTAGGATTACAAACTACAATCTGATGGAGAAAAATTGTCTTAAGAACGACAAACCAAACACAACAATTCATTGAGATCTCATGGTACATAATGGGACTCAACTAATCTATATATTGTATATAAAACGCTTATGCGTGGCGGAAAAGGGGTCTTTATTTCTTTCTTCCCGTTGGCAACGATCAGTTTATTTACGAATATCAATTGTTGGCATTGTTTCTTGTCATTGAGCATTTTGCTGTTCTGTTGAGCTACGCATTAAAGGAACATTCGTTATTTTTTGTTTAATTTATGAATTTAAAATGCGTTGTTTGCGATCTATTGACTCCAATTTGCTCAGAAGAGAGCGGCGTGCTAGAAAATCCCTTGATAAAAGATTTCAGCGACGATCGGCCAAAATTACTGCCGAAAGAATTAGGCGAGCTAGAGCACGCGGCGAGCACCAAATTGCTAATAGGTTGAATTCCCAAATCGAAACGAACGTTTCCGAGCACGATTGCGGAATGATGACGGAAATATGCAATTTTTGTCAAGCATTTTATTGGAGAAATGAAATAAACTCGAATCCCACTGTAAATGTCAAAATGATTTTTATGGAACATCCCGATTTGGATATGGACCGATATAATGCACCTACTTCCAGGACTGAGGTTGTAGCCATATTTCTAAGATATGATGGCGAACCGCCAGCATATAGGGATACATGCATTTATCCAATTGGAGACTGCTTTAAAATTATATCTCTATTAAATCAATGCAGTGATCCAATGGTTTATCTATTGCTCTTTCCTAGAAGGGAACCGGGTTGGTTAAATGAGATGGAGCATGTCGAGAAGAGACGTTCTGCCAAAAGAACTAGAGTCACTCAACTGCAGTTTTATGTACATAGACTATCAGTTCCTAGTGGCTTCGGTCTTTTGCATAGTAGTGGCAAACTATTTCAGCAACATGTAGTAGATGTCTACGTAAAAACTGTAGGCTCTAGCCTAAACTGCATCCGCTTGAATCAGAAAGACCTAAGGGTAGAATCTCTTCACAGTTTTGAAACGTCCCGTTTCTATTTTTATTCAAAGCCTAATTGCTTCAAAGAAGTAGAAAACTTTGTACGAAGTTGTGACAAATACCAGATAATTAGAAAACCGAATGACAAATAGAAGGCTCTGATGAAGTTGGTTCCTGTTGTTCAAGAGATTTTTTCAAAGATCGACGTTCATGCATGGTGGCAAAAGGTATCGGACAACTGCTATGTGTCTATCTTCCAAATATCCTGATGCTGTTCCCGTTGAGAATGTCGCTTCCAACTTCTGTTGTGGGAGCACTCCTGCAGATTGCCTTATTTACCTTCCGATCTCCACATGCGTGTTCCGCTTTTCGCTTGTCCTCAGACTAGAACTAGAGAAACAAGCAACGGGAAATTTGTGCACTCGGTCCCGACAGGACACAAGAAATTAGATGGACAGATTGAAAATGAATCGAATCAGAAAAACAAGGCGACTGCCAAAAAGCAGTACCCCACAGACACAAGAAAAAAAACTCTCAAACTCGGAGTATGCAGGTGTTTTAGAATTGAAAGCGTTGATTCTTACCACAGGGAAACTGTCATGAGTGACGTCTTCCCCCTTCATGGTTACTCACTTAGCACACACACTCATAAGTAAATGTAATTAAGTAATATTATCTAATATAAATAAGGTATCTTTTATTTTTGTTTGGAATTATTTGTATGATTTCTTTCATTCAATTTTGTTACGTAAAAATTGTGTCAGTACCCTGTACTTCATCGAGTCACCTGTCAGTACTTCGATCGAGATCCGCAGAAAAGTTTTCCTGGAAGGGAGGAGTTTATACCATCGTGAGAGCATCCAGAATCATTAACTGGAATCGTGGGAGCTCACAACGGTAATCTTTCACCAAGTCCACCCCCTGGTCTGACAGCGGAAGTGACGACTGGAGGAGGCTGGCTGGGAAGAGATGCTTTCGAACGGAGTTTTTTCCTAGCCGCAGGAGATTGGAAACAACTTTTGATCTGAAGGCGGCTAATTGTATCGGTGATGAATATCGTCTTTAATTATAAAACTTTAGCTGTACAAATTCTGTAAACATTAATTCTTAATATAACTATTTTAACCAGGAAGTCGTTTAACTTTTTCGTCAATACTGTACAGGGCGCACTTGGTCGACGTTTATCTGGAAAGTGAGAATATTCGGCGTATGTATTAGCCAGCCAGATCTCCTAATCTAAACCCTATCGAACATGTCTTGGGAGGGCAATTGCATCTCGCCATTTCCCTCCGAGAACGATCCTAAAGTTGAAAACTGCTGTACTGTAGGAGTGAGACTGCAGGAGTGAGAATCAATGAGACTCACACAGGGACTTCTTAACTGCCTTGTGTCCAGTATGCCGTCGCGCTGTGCGACCTGTCTGACTCTGTGAGAGGGGACCACGCCCCATATTAGACTCATTTTCGATTCGATCTCGCGACGTGGAGTTTGGACAGTCCTGCACTCATGAGCTATACTGACTTTTGCATGGTACATCTCTTTTTCTGTTAAATCTGTGTATGAGTACCAAATTTCATTAAAAAGTGTCGATTAGTTTTTCAGAAACTCGACATAATGTGCAAATGTTCTTAATTTTGAACACGAGTGTGTATTTTAATAACAATGTTTACTACTATTTTATAATAACTCTGTTAGTTTAGATGTAAATTTCGTAATGAGCCATTCATATTTGAGGCACACGATTACCATTTTATTGCATTAATCTAAATTAAAGTTCGTATTGTTCTTTTCAATGAACTACTTCCTCTACTACATTCCTCAAGTCAACACGTGGCAGAGAAGCGGTCAAAAACTTCACCGCGATTTTACAGGTGTGTCGCCGTTATCAAAATTCAAACCTACACTGTCTGAATTTCTTCATAGCACCAATGAAAAGTTCGTCCAATAAATTCTTGTACTCAATTATAATGTTGTAAATGGTGAACATTAATGTCCATTAGCTGTTGCGAACCAGAACGAAAACTTTCACAGCGTTAATTGGAAACTCAAATCAATTTGTCGAATATTTTCATAACGAGCGTTCTCAAAATATTACTGAATGCTCGGAAGTATTGATCCAGAATTGCCCCTTTAGTGAACATATCAAAATCCCTCTCCCACCACTTTAAAGATATTTTTACTTTTTTGGCGAATTGTCTTTCTGGGGATACGCAATTGCTTCCGAACTAACGACAGTTAGTTTATGTACTGTCCATTGAAGTGTGTCTATGTTATGCCTATGTAACACAGAAAAGTTAAAGCCAGGTAATTTGCAATGTACTTCTAATCTTAACCCAGCAGGAGCAAATCTTCTCTCCACGTCTCTTAAATGCCTCGGTTTCTGAATTCGCTTCTTCATAAATAGTGTTTATGCACTCTTTAAAGCTGATTGACATTTCTGTTGCACCTCTTTGCAACGGACGGCTCTTGAATTTTGAGGATTGCAAAGAGGCTCCTCAGTTCTTTTTATGCATTTAAAATCACGGAGGAACTGTTCAGAATTTTAGAATTCATTTTCGTTTTTAGATTGAGAAAAATGTACACCGATTTGAGTGTTTAATTACAAGTGGATAGCTGTCAGTGATTTCGATAGGATTCAGAATGCTTTCCGTATTCGAGAGGATTGCCTTTTGAAATACAAAAGTAATTTTATATTTAGAAGTGAATATCAGTTGTACTTTATTTAAAAATAGTATTCTCAAATTCATGCTTGTCCTCCCTTTCCACTCTCATTACTAAGGTTAGATATAGTGTCCAAATGTATGTAACTTAGAAATGAGATAATAAAGGAGGTTATTTCTCACCTTACTCTCCTTTTGTTTTTGAATTCCACTTCTTCAAGAAATGAATAACAAGCCTTAACGGATGTGGGAAAACAAGTTCGGTTCATCTTTCGCAGCAAATGGTAACATAATAGAGAGGAAGGACCTTAATGCTAAGTTGGAAGTCATGGAGTTCTTTACGTACAGTGAGTTATAGAACCTTAAGTCCAACAAAACAGCAAAAATAGTTTGCGCTCTGTTCTCCGTTCAACAGGGGATTCTGTCATACCATGGATATTTGTAGAGGTTCGAAATCCACTTTAATACCTACACCTGATCGATCTAAAAAAACATCGTGTAGCCAAGAATAACAGTCGAATGAGGGACCAAACCGAAGCTGCAAAGAATTATTGTAAATATGTGACCTTCAAAACAAATGTCCGTCTGATATAAAGGGACGCGAAGACTAACGGATTAGCAACCGCAGGGTTGCGAGTTCGATACTAGGTGACCCGAAATCACCGTGTACAAAGGGGAATAGTGCACGTTGTATCTGACGTGTCCTCAAATTGGCGAGGTGAGGAAGTTTGAAGAATGGGGTACGGCTCAGGTGTGACCTCATCATCTGATCCGGGTTCCAAATCACGAATTGTCCCAGGATTGTCGTCAGGATCTTTCCCTTCGGTATTGATTCCTCACCATCTCCAATATCCCTTTGTGCTACTCCAGTGTGTTGTTATTAACTACCGTATAATAAAAAATAAATTTTAAATTATATTGGGATATACATATGGGGGAAGATAGTAACTGAATCAGCGGAAATAAGCGTTTCCTGAGTGGCGTTGTGTGACTAAGGCAGTAGAGATGTATTCACTCGCTTTATCGCGAGACTCGGTTAGTAAAAGGAAGGGACCACTTCCCAAGTCGCCTCGTGTGTCACCCATCTAAGGAAACTAGAAGGTTACGAGATGGCGTAACTTGTAAATGGCGCCTGAGTAGCGGAGGCCGATGAGCAGCGCTTTCCCTTGTGACATGCATAGAAGAAATACGTTCACCCATCAGATGGTGCGACCTGAGTCACACGTCTCGAAACGCCTGGTGCGTCCACCGTCTTATGTGAGTGATACACACTAGCGCGTCTTTCTAGTAATGGCTCTTCGTTACGTGGACGATTCTATTTAGGACCGTGGGGAGGACAGGCGCCTCAATCCCATGATAGTACTTTCGTAAGTCCAACTTGATCGGCTAATCGGATCACATGACCTAGATACGTATGTCATCAAGGTTTATAGTTGTTGGCGATTTATCTCTTCCTTTCTGCTTTCTTCTTTTCTTTTCAGATCCATGGCTATGGGTGGGTAGAGGTGGGAGCCGAAAATTGTATCCTTTTATTATATAAGTTAATAATTATATAAGTTAGTGTTTTATGTATGCTTTTTGTTACATCAGAATGGTCCTAAGCCAGCGGTGGATACGACACCATGATCCTAAAGCAAAGGGGACGGCAGAGGGGCGGAAAAATATCAGCTGGTAGTGAGTTCAGGAGTGGTTCTTAGATTATTTATGTAAAATCAACGGAAGCTTGGAAAAATATGAAAAGGGTATTAAAAATTAGGAAAAGTAAATTTGAATGAAAAGGAATTAAATTGGAATTTTTTAAAAATAATTTGGAGGATCTAAAAATTTTTCCCCCAGCTGGGTTCGAACTCGGGAAGTCATCCTCCGCTGCCGACGCTAATCTGAAGGTGGGTGACTTTAGCCATTAGGCCATCGTTGCTTCACGAAAAGAAGCTCTTTAAAGTATAAGTACCCTTCCATCAATCATACATTCCATCAATCTGCTTCAAAAAATCATAGAAGACACACAAAAAAAGACTACCAGACAAGTAAATAATCATAGCTCGCTGTAGATCAAATGATCAAAACAAGTTACGAAAGAATCAAACTGAAGAATCGATTCACTTATCACGAGTTTAATATCTACCGACCTCCCTACGGTCCTAAATAGAATCGTCCACGTAACGAAGAGCCATTACTAAAAAGACGCGCTAGTAGTGATACACGACGGCGCCTGATCAGCATGACCCGGGTTACACGCTGGTGGATGAATGCATTTCTACTGCATATATGGCCCAATTGGGGGTGCCATTGTCCCGGAGGGTTGGACTTCTTCATGCATGACACATCCGTTTTACAGGAAGGACCCTTTCACACATCCATTCCCTCACACCTATCGTAATTTTGATCCCAATCAGAGGCCAATAACCCCCTGATCAGGTACCCCCAGAGGTATTGATTTGGTATGGGAACATGGGGGACTTTGTGACCACGACCTATTATAACGTGCCTCAGCCACCATTAGCGAACACGACGGTCTTTAGCCAGGTCCAAAGCGCCGATCTCGCAATCATCAGAATTGTAGGCTCCGCTGAGAACAGAACCCACAACCCTTCCGATACGAGCCCGACGATCTACTGACTGAGCTACCGCAGCTGAGTGAAAAACTTGAAAAAATAAAATAATAATAGATATATTTTACATAATTTTGGGTTTAAAAAAGTGTGGTTCTTTGATAGGTACTATTTTTTTAGAATTTAGTTAGATTTTAGATTAGTTAAAATTTTGAATTAAAATTGGAAAAATGAAGAAGTGTTAAGTAAGTTAATGGTAATGTAAGTTACTTTAAAGAAAAATTGTATTAAATTTTTAACTGTGAATGGCAATTTAAAAAAAATGGCATGACTACAATTGTGAGAGGTTCTAGAAAGGAATGTATAACTGTCTCCCAAATGAAACAAGGCACTACAGTCGTTCTGACAAATGGTTTAATGGTATTGCTATAAGTTAGTATATAAAATAAAAAGCAATAGATACGGAACATATAAGCTAGACATAGATGCCTTGGAGGTTGAAACAGGTGTCCCAGCGGTCAACGCGTTGATAGATATCCTTTGTGAAGAAACTCCGGGGTTGGTAGTGGAACCAGTTTTGAACGGCAGTTTGGAACTCATTACTGTCGGCTAATCGCTGTCCCTTCAGAGCTTTCTTGAGCGGACCAAAGACATGGTAGTCACAAGGTGAGAGGTCAGGGCTGTAGGGGTATGTTCCAGAGTCTCCCAGAGAAATTGCGTTAACAATGTTTTGCGCGCAACAGCCACATGAAGCATTATCATGCACGAGAACAATCCCGCGTGACTGATTGCCATGTAGCCGATTCTTGATTTTTGTTCTCAGTTTTTGTAATGTGGCACAGTAGCTGGTAGCATTAACAGTCGTGCCCGGAGTCAGCCATTCCAACAGCAATGGGCCATCGACGTCGAAGAAGCACGTAAGCATGACTTTTCCAGTTCTGATGGATGAACGATCCTTCTTTGGCCGCGGGGATGAAGGCTGTCAGCATTCCATTCTGATGCGTTTGGTGGACCGATAAAAGTAATGACACCACGTTTCATCAGTGCCAATAATCCGAGAAAGCAAATGGTTCCCCATTTCGTGGTACCTCATTACATTTTCCGCCGTTAAAAATTGCACGACTGCACGTTGACAACGTTTGGAGGCATCCATGATACAAACGATACCGTTGACCTTGCTCCTACGCTATTGAACAAGCATCTGTCGTAATCTGACGAAATGACATGCATTCCCAACACGCAGTGTCCTATATAGGGGCATGCGTAGTCTTCTGTATCTTATAACGATGGCGCAATCACAGCAGTGCCACTTTCATTTGGGCGACCCTTATATATACTTTTCAAATTATATCGTGTTGAACAGAACATAATTTTATTCAAGTGTTCGTAAATCTTTTCTGTTATTCCTCTTTACTGTAACGTAAATTAAAACATTAAATTCAATTATGTGAACTTAAAAATATCAGTAAATTAATAACATTCCCGTCAAAATTTAACTTTTTATTAGTTTGTTGAACAATTCAAGTGAATATTTTCTTTTCCCTTATTATTTGCTAATATATTTACACTTCAAGATCAATATATTTGTATAAATATAACGTAAGTTACCGTGCAATTACCAGTACTATGAGGGCCACTATACTGTCAAATTCAAGATGGCCGCAATTGGATAAGGAGTTGGGGTTATCGATAAGGAGTTGGGGTTATCGATAAGGAGTTGGGAATAACTTCTGATAAGAAAAGGGGTTGACGTTTGTTTACATTTTGGTGGGTCAGATGACATCATTATGTTGACATGTTGGTGCTGTGTTACCAAGGTAATGACTGGTAGTGACATCTTCTGGAACGGGTGATTAAGAAATAATTGTACCCATAAGACCGTAAGATAACAGAGTTAAACACTGACTAGAAAAAATACATACTACCAAGGATTGAAATGTCTAGAAATCTCTGGAACTTGTGACTAAGATTTGTTTGGCATGTGTAAGGTTAATTAAGACAATAGAAGGAATGAACTTTTACACGGAGTCTCCGATAAAACTGACTCAAATGAAAAGATTATCTCAACTTTACCGAAGTACACGTGTTGTGGTATCAGAAAAAAGTTTTTGGGAAATGAAATAACTATTTGTACTGTTTTTGATTACCAACAGCAATGTGTCACACATGACATCTCCTAAAAGAAACTTTCTATAAGGGTTCTATCTTTGAAAATAAAACGAGGGGGTCAGTACGAAATTTACAGATAACAGTTTAAAGCATACGATGGATATGGACTCATGTTTGAGAAGGGGGTAAACATATGATTCTTAGTGGAACGTACTAAAATAACAGAACAAGACACGTGACGCAAAAGTGAAATAAAAGGTCAGTGTAAAACTATAAAAAAACATTATACTGTATAAGACTTTACCATACGAATTACCGAAATTTTTTTTTTATGCGTGTAATGTATTTATTATACTATTAACAATATCACACTCATACTTTTTTATTACAATTGGATTGATATGCCGTACAGTTTAAGAGAGAGTAAGAGAAGGGTCAACGCTCGTTTTCAAACTTAGGAACGAACTTTTACGGCCCAAATTAATGCCGAGCAAATCTCCCACCATTGCAGAGAAAGTGTCATCAAGACTGCCTTGACATTCTTTCAAATGATCATAACAGCACTTGTTGCAGAAACAACTCTAAACACGAAAGAGAACGATTTTATATATACTACTGGATATCGAATTAGCTGTGTAAGAAGTATTAACATATTTCCTTTTTGTCTTATGAATGTTATTTATTTACAGATTCGGCTTTTTTTCGGATAACTTGTATCGAAAATTTAAAAATGTTTGAAAAGGATTCGGGACATTTCGGTGGAGTTCATTCTTTCAACGTTAATGAAAGTCCTACAGGTAACATGAGATTTGTTTCAAGTATGTAACTTTTAACTTGCATGGCTTTTTTTCTTAAATGTTATTTTATATTTTAGATTAAAGACAGCATTCCAATTGACGACCGGAGCCTTCAAATTGATGTTATTACAGTCCGAAATCCACAAGGAGGTGGAAGGCGACGCCTTTTGGATGTTGCTTCCAATCGTTTTCAGAAACGCTGCATCGTGAGCATACCCAGAGAAAATGTAGGACTTTGCTGTGCACGTGCGATTGTCGTAGGCATGGCCTAACTTGAGAAACAACCGAACTATAGTTACATAGCTGCCGGTAGGAGACATCTGCAAAAGAAGATGGCCGAGGATCTGCATAGAAAAGCTGGTGTACCCGATGGGACCGTGTGGATATTTGGAAATACGGAAATTTGAAGACTTTTTAAATGTTCAAATTCATATGGTTTCTTCAGACAGCTTGAATAAGATGTTATTTTTTGTTTATTATTTAAAGGAAATTGTCTTAAGTTAGAGAATTATAAATTAAAAAAAAAACTAAAACTGGTTTTTTAACTAAATGTTTCAGGTTGCTTATGAAGGACCCATACGTCCATCTCATCCTCAACTATTTTTTTATTTAAACGGTAATCATTTTGATGCTATACAGTCTATGACAGGTTTCCATGCCTCTAACTACTACTGTTCTGATTATGACAAAGCGTACAGAAACATTACCTTTCATAGATGCGACTTTATATGTCATATATGCTACTCACGGGAATGCATAGAAAGCGCTCGTAACACGTGCTCGGATTGTAATCGCTCATGTAGGTCTGATGAATGTGTTTCAAGATATAAATCTTTAATTAACAAAAATAATAGTTTTTGTCAGTAATTTTATGTATGCCCTAGTTGTAAAAACTTTTTAAAATCGAAAGATCGACCGGGTCATTTACATAAATGTGGGGAGATACGCTGCAATAACTACAACACATTTTCATCTATTGAACATTCATGTTTCCTTAAGAAAACCCTTGCTAAATGCTTTAATGAAAAACGAATATTTTTTTATTTTGAAACGGATCAAAGTGATTTTAAGCATAAAGTGAACTTTGCAGTCGCCATGTAAGCGGATGGTACCGAATTTGTGTTTAAGGGATATGAAGCTCTCAACCAGTTTTGAGCATTTCTTTTTTCTTCACAACATAAAGAGTACACTGCAATTGCCCATAACATGAGTAGCTTTGATGGACAATTTGTTTTAGCATATTTATTGCAACAGGTTTTAACACCTAACATTATTTCTAATGGCTCTAAAATAATGCAAATAGAACAATCCTATTTTAAAATAAGTCATTGACTCCTTTAACATTTTACATATGGCCCTTTCCAAATTCCCCAAAACGTTTGGCATCGTAGAATTAGCTAAAGGTTACTTTCCCCATTAATTTAATTCCACTAACAATCAGGCCTATTTAGATGAATTAACCGATTATCATTTTACACACCCAGATCTGATGCGTGGTATGAGGAGGGGAAAATGGGGCGAATTTTAACTTCCAAGATGAAATGTTAAAGTACTGTAGGCAAGTATCACTGTTTGAAATAAAATAGTTTTTATTACTTGCGGTTGTTTATAACAGTTTGCTTACGTATAATTTTTTAATATTGTTTAGACCGGATGTTGATATTTTAAGGCGTTGCTGTCTGCAATTCAGGACAGAATTTATAAATGTGACCGGAGTTGACCCCTTTCAGCATGCAACCATTTCAAACGCTTGCATGACCACGTACCGATCAAGTTTCATTTCTAATGGAGCAATAGCATATGTGCCAAGAAATGAGGGTATAAATCGTACGAGGAACAGTGTACCATCCATACAATGGTGGGACTTTTTAATCCATCAGCATGGTACACCTATTTTACATGAAGGCAATGGTCTTGGTGAGAGGCAAGTAGGAGGCATTTCTGTAGATGGTTTTTGCGAAGAAACCAATACCTTGTATCCGTTTCAATACGAGTTAAGAAAACGGTCAAACGAGTTATGAAAGGCAAAAGGTAGGACGACGTGATTATGTGTCTTTTAATTATTTTATTTATACATATAATAAGTAAAAATAATTATGTGTCATTTTATAGTTTCTGGGGTCGATGGGGGATGTCGGAAAATAAAGTACAGCTGGGCTACATCAATAAACTGGCTAATTTGAACCAAATGACAGCTGATACAACTATAAAGATAATACTTTTTTCTTAATCTTTTACAGTGAAAAAGGAAGAAAAAAGGAATGTTGACTAATATATATAGCGAATATTTTTTTACAAGTGAAATATATTTTGTAAACCCTTTTTTCTTTACCATACAGGTTATAAATATCTATCTTCCAACAGAGAATGTAGCAACTGTACAATTCGTGTACAAGCAGGAGTTTGTTACGCCTTCCAGCAGCATCAACATATTTCTCACTACGTTCATAACTGCATAATCCCGTCTGAAACTCTATGACGAATTTGAAAAGTTAGACAAATCTAGGCTCTACTTTGACACTGTCAGGTAATTATTTGTTCATGGGGTAATGTGTATAGATTTTATTTGTTAAACAGTTTGTGACAATTTTTTTCTCCCATTTTTAGTAACATATACGCTTTGAATGTTTTGAATGACCCTCCTTTGGGCTTCTTTTTGGGGGGAATTCACTGATGAATTAGATGGAAAATCTATTAATGTGTTTGTTTCTGGTAGGTTTATTTGTGTTAAATCTGGGATGAAGAGGGATTTTATGCACTATGGAAATTAACTCCAATAAATACCTATACCTTTGCCTTTATTTTTTAGGAGGAAGAAAGAGAACTATGTAACTATGAAAAAAGCAATGTGCCCGGGTGTTGTAAAATAAGAAATTTTAGCTTAAATTATAAAAATTCCGAAATTTTTAAATTTGAATCAATGAAAGAGCTTGTACAGGATCTGGACATGAACACCACTCTGTCAGTCTACAATCCTTCAAAAATTACTAGAGACGTAAAAAGACGTAATGTTGTCAATCGGTACAAAGGAAAAATATATATACTTGTTTATGACAAATGGATAGTCAAAGAACATTATAGTACACTTCCATATAGATACTAAATGTGAATGATATCTTTGTAAATTTTTTTTGTATATATTTTGATTTTGTATGCATATATTTATTTATAATTTGCAGATATAGTTTATATTTTTAGGATAGAAGAATTTTTAAATGCCTTAAAAAGGAGTTACTAATTGTTAAAAAACATATATTCATTTTGAGATTAGTTGCTTTTTTATTTTCTAACTTATTTTTTGTATTTTTAAATCTTGAAACAAACAAAACAAAAAAATGTAATAACCTAGAAAGAAAACACCTAGATAGAAAGAAAATGACTAATAAAAAAAAAACATTTTCACAAATCTTATCTTATTATTTTTTAAAACATTATCATAAAAAATATAATACTGCTTAACGTTTTTACTGTTAAACTTTTTTGTTGTTACTGCTTAATTTTCTTTTACCACTTACCTTTTTTAAATTTTAACCTTTTTTTTTTTGTTTCTGCTTTATTTTATTACCGCGTAAACTTTTTTTGCTGTTTAATTTTTTTATTTGTTTCACTTTTTTTGCTATTTTTTTTTATTTGTTTCACTTTTTTTTTCCTTTTTTTTATTTGTTTAAATTTTATTGCTGAGTAACTTTTTTGGTTGTTGTTAATCAACTTTATTATGCTTTTTCTTTTAATAAAACCCACCTTAACTTTATTGCTACTGCTTAACTTTTTTTATTACTACTTAATTTTTTATCGCTTAACTTTTTTTACTGTTAAACTCTTTTTGTTGCTGGTTTACTTTTTTACTGCGCCGACCAACCGGTATAGTGGTTAAGGTGTTAGACTCTGGATCGGAAGGTCCCCGGTTCGAATCCGGGTTCGGGCATGGATGTTTGTAAGCGTATACCAGCTTAGGTGTTGCTTCGTCATCTGAACATGGTTCACAATTACGATGTAATTGTTAGGGGCAATGATGGCCCTCCCACTGGGTGCTCCTTCACAAGTGGCCATCACTTCCGGCCTTGTAGTGGCCAATGACTTCGGTTAAAATGTGCCCGCCATTAGAAAAAAAAAAAACTTTTTTACTGCGTAACTTTTTTTTGCTGATTAATTTTTTTTAATTGTTTAACTTTTTTCTTCTGTTTATAACAGTTTTTTTTTTAAATTTTATCTATTATAAAAATAGGTGTATAAGATTAGAAAAAGAAAAGATTGAGAAAAGACAGTATTTTGGAAAGTGTTCTGAAAACAGTACCAATTAGACAGACACATATTGCTAAAGTATTTTGTGATGTTTTAAGGAATATTCAAAGTACATTAAAATGATCCCTAGAAAGTGCAATAATTTACAATAACAAAATTATTATTTTTAATTGATCACATTTTAAGAAAAGATAAAAGAAAATTCCTTTTGTAACTAATGTGTTTATGAGTGCTGTAAAAGAAATGAATTTACCTAGAAAATATATATTTAATCAATTTTGTCATCTGGTTAAGAACGTGCTCTTGAAATGCTTGTAAAGAAGAATGTAACAAAAATGTTTGCCAAAAGGAATTCATGGATTTCAATATAGGGATTTTAAAGAAAAATATTTGTATGTATATCTTTGTGCCCATGATTACATATTTCCTTTGGTTCGTTCGTTCGTTTTGAGTTACTCAAAACATAGGAAATATATGTTTTGTTTTCTAAAGAAAAGAAATTAATGATCTTATACACCAATTTCTGTAATAGATAAAATTAAAACAAAAAAAAAACTGTTAAACAGAAGAAAAAAGTTAAACAGTTAAAAAAAATTATGCAGCAAAAAAAAAATTTTGCAGTAAAAAAGTAAACCAGTAAAAAAAAAGAGTTTAACAGTAATAGAATTTAAGAGATAAAAAAATTAAGCAGTAATAAAAAAAGTTAAGCAGTAGCAATAAAGTCAAAGTGATTTTTTTTAAAGAAAAAGCATAATAAAGTTGATTAAGAACAACCAAATAAAGTTACACAACAAGAAAAGTTTAACAAATAAAAAATTATACTGGAAAAAAAAGTAAAACAAATAAAAAAATAAAACAGCAAAAAAAATTTACGCTGCAAAAAAATAAAACAGTAACACAAAAAGGTTAAAATTAAAAAATATTAAGTGGTAAAAGAAAATTGAGCAGTAACAAAAAAAAGTTTAACAGTAAAAACGTTAAGCAGTAGTACATTTTGTATGATAATGTTTTAAAAAATAATAAGATAAGATGTGTTAAAATGTTTTTTTTATTAGTCAATTTCTTTCTATCTTGGTGTTTTCTTTCTAGGTTATTATATTTTTTCGTTTTGTTTGTTTCAAGATTTAAAGATACAAAAAATAAGTTAGAAAATAAAAAAGCAACTAATCTCAAAATGAATATTTATTTCAAGCTTTCTTGCATTACAGAGTACATTTACACACATATGTTTTTTAACAATTAGTAACTCCTTTTTAAGGCATTTAAAAATTCTTCTATCCTAAAAATATAAACTATATTTGCAAATTATAAATAAATATATTCATACAAATCAAAATTTTTACAAAAAAATGTCTACCAAAAAATTATTCTCATTTAGTATCGATATAGAAGAGTACTACAATCTTCTTTGACTACCCTTTTGTCATAAACAAGTTTATATTTTTTTTCCTTCGTACCGCGCGATTGACAACTTTACGTCTCTAGTTTTTTTTAAAGGATTGTGGTGTTCATGTCCAGATCCTGTACAAGCTCTTTCATCGATTAAAATTTTAAAATTTCGGAATTTTAAAAATTCCTTTGAATTTTTGTCTTGGTCACTGGAATTTATTTTACACCCTTAACATAAACTGACAAGACTCTCAAAAAATAACTAGCCAGTCATAGTTCTCTTGAACGGTATTTCGTATGGTAAAGTCTCATACAGTATACAGGTTTTTTATAGTTTTACACAGACCTTTTACATCACTTTTGAGTCAAGTGTCTTGTTCTGTAATCTTAGTACGTGCCAATAAGAATCATATGGTTACCCAAACATCAACTCAACTCAGCCCATATCCGACAGTTCTCAAACATGAGTCCATATCCATCGTATGCTTGAAACTGTTATCTGTAAATTTCGTATTGACCCTCTCGTTTCATTTTCAAAGATAGAACCCTTATAGAAAGTTTCAGTTCGGAGATGTCATGTGTGACTCATTGCTGTTGGTCATCAAAAACAGTACAAATAGTTCTTTCTTTTTCCAAAAACATTTTTCAGATACCACAACACGTGTACTTCGGTAAAGTTGAGATAATCTTTTCTTTTGAATCAGTTTTATCGGAGACTCCGTGTAAAAGTTCATTCCTTCTATTGTCTTAATTAACCTTACACATGCTAAACAAATCTTAGTCACAAGTTCCAGAGACTTCTAGACATTTCAATCCTTGGTAGTATGTATTTTTTCTAGTCAGTGATTAACTCTGTTATCTTACTGTCTTATGGGTACAATTATTTCTTAATCACCCGTTCCAGAAGATGTCACTACCAGTCATTACCTTGGTAAGACAGCACCAACATGTTAACATAATGATGTCATCTCGCCCACCAAAAATGCAAACAAACTTCAACCCCTTTTGTTATCAGAAGTCATTCCCAACTCCTTATCGATAACCCCAACTCCTTATCAAACGATTGCCCCCAGGGGCATTCCTTCTTTTGGTTTGTACGGGCTTCACTACCCCGGGGTACCTGAGTGATCTTTCCTCCCATTCCTTTTCCCTCTCCAATGCCTTTCTGATTTTTGCTTTTTCTTCTTCCCTCATTGTGGTTGCCTCTTCGGAGGTGAGGGCTCCCCTTGAGAAACTTTCATCCGTCCTGTTGCTTCCAGCTCCTCTTGGAGATTATATCACCCACGTGTTTGACGTGCGTGGAGACCTTGTCTTCGGAAAAGATGATCTTGGTGATTGATGGGCAACATAACGCCCCAATACATTAGTTCGACTCCTGCTTCGAATAAACAGGAAATGTACTTTGGTCCCAGTACATTAATTGGCTGGTGGGTATATCCTGCTAGGGCTAAGGACATGCCCACCAACTACCTTTTTAGGGCAGTCATTGAGGGGACTTGGGTCCGTATAGTCCCCGGTTAATACTGGTACAGAAACCTGTAGCCACTCGTTGGATTCCATGGTGGGTGATGTCATATGGGACTGAAAATTAATATTCAAACATGGAAAACCAAACCTCAACCTCTCCTTCAGTAAAGCACCAAATTAGTAAAAAAATGAAAATAATTTAAAAGAACAAAATTTTTTTATTATGAAAAGTAACGAGGGTATTCTTAAAAATATATCAGCAATTTTACTTCCTAAAACCATATTAGGAATGTTTGGAAAGACCAAAAACATTAAGAAAACATTAGCAGGAGATGTACTCATTGAAATTTCAAATAGAACACAGGCATCAACATACAAAAAATAAAATTCGTCGGTCCAATAGCATCCACACATGTTACACCATGTTACCACACAAGCCATGTTACACCCCACAAAACATTGAATTCACCAAGAGGCGTAATTTCCGAGTACGACTTAGATTATGATACGGAACAAGACATCCTTGAATCCCTGTCCCAACAATACGTAACTAATGCCAAAAGAATCCCTATTTCAAGAAATGGTTAAAAAATACCCACCAAACACATAATACTATTATTCAATACACCAAGTCTACCAAAGCATGTTAAAATAGCCTATATGAATTGCCCAGTACGACCTTTCATACCTAACCCAGTTAGTTGTTTTAAATGCCAAAGATTTGGCCCTCTTTCATGGCTTGCCATGGCAAAGAGACCTGTGCAAAATTCTCTAGTACAGGACATAAGACTGATATCTGTACATCATCATCTCTTTGCTGTGTGAACTGCGAAGGCGATCATTGTGCTTTTGCAAGGTCTTGCCCTAAATTTCAAACTGAAAAAGAAATTCAAACAATTAAAATGCAACAAAACATTTCATTTCCGGAGGCCCGAAAAATTGTTAATGATCGTACCCCGAAACCTAGAATATCTTACTCTTCAATAGTTAAAAAAAAACCTTCAAAACTAACGGTACTCAAACCGATGTAACTATGTTTAGGCCATCTGACCAACATAAAACTTCAACGAACCAACCTACAACGCCTTCTTTTTCTAAAGCATCTGCTAAAATCTCATCAAATACAATAAAAGATAAACCAACAAAATCGCGATCCATAAATACTTCTTTAAAAAGAACCATATCACTTGAATGATACCACCAACATTCGTTACTTCTCTATATTTAGAAAAGTTTACGTTGATGACCAAAGAGCATGTGGAAGTGTTGCATTGGTTACTTCCCATGACTTACCAGTCAATCAAATTAACCTGAAAACAAATCTCCAAGCTGTTGCTGTAAGACTTCATGTCAATAATTTAATAATAATAATATCCAATGTATACCTAGCTCCTTACACCCATATCGCCACTTTTGAATTAAATAATTTGATGGATCAACTTCCGCAACCATTCATCATACTTGGTGACCTAAATGGTCATCATATTCTCTGGGGCAGTTCAGACATTAATCGTAGAGGAAAACAGATTGAAAATATAATAACCGTCAATGATTTATGTATAATGAATAACGGCCAATCAACTTACTTTCACTAACCTTCACTTACTTACCATTCAATAGATCTGGCAATTTGCACTCCTTCAATTTTACCGTTTTGGATTTTTTCTGTAGATCCTTTACCTTTACAATAGTAAACATAATCCTATAAAACTAAAATATGCAGGCCAATAACAACCTCTCTTTTTGTCAGCCAAACTAACTATAGATTTGAAACTGCCAACTGGCCACTCTTTATTAGCCTCGCATATATTTCTAACACAGTAAAAATTGGTGATATCGATGAAGTCACTTCAAAAATAACAGACATAATAATAGCAAGTGCTGACGCTTCCATTGCAAAAGTCATTAATAAGCCTAAAAAACAAAAGAAACCTTGGTGGAATGAGGAATGTTGTGATGCTTATCGGAAACAGAAGAAGGCCTGGAATATCTTCAATATATATCCAACAAGTGAAAACTATATTATTTATAAAAAAAACAAAAGCGGTATTTCGAAAAATACAACGATGTAGTAAGAAGGACTATTGGATGAATTATGTCAATATTATACATAGTAAGACCACAAGTAAACAACTATGGAATAATATAATTTCCGGTGTTTACCCCAATAAACAAAATCCTATTCTAGAACATAATAATCAAATACTATCGGCACCCAAAGACATAGCAAACACAATTGCTTCATGCCTTTCCGAAATATACAGCTCCAATAACTACTCTGATAGTTTAAAAAAATTAAATATGCATCTGAAAAGAAAAAAGTTAATCTTACTTCAAACCGTATTTTATCATATAATTGTGGTTTTACTTTTTTCGAATTGACAAAGGCTTTATCCTTAGTTCACAAATCCACTAATGCCCAGATAATATTAGTTACGTCATGATCAAACATCTTTGAAATAGTTCTCTAAATAATCTCCTGAAATTTTATAACAGAATTTGGAACGAGCACACTTTTCCGCAGTCATAGAGATATGCTACCATAATACACATACTGAAACCGAACAAAGACCCCAAGAACCCTTCGAACTACCGTTCAATAGCCCTGAAAAGCTGCTTATGCAAAATTTTAGAAAATATGGTCAACGCAAGGCTAATGTATATTTTAGAAACAGACAAATGTCTCTCACCACTTCAAAGTGGTTTCAGAAAAGGTCGATCCACTTTTGCAAATTGGTCGCTCTCGAGACTGAAATAAGAAATGCTTTTGTTCAAAATAAACATATCGTCTCGATTTTTTTCATATCGAAAAAGCCTACAATCGAACATGGAGACATAGAATTTTATAGGGCATTTTTAACAATAATATAAGAGGAAATCTTCCGATTTTTATTCAAAAATTTTCAGAAAAAAAGATATTTTAAAGTAAGGATTGGATCGTATTTTCGGATGTTTTTATTCAAGAGGAGGGAGTACCACAGGGCAGTGTTTTAAGTGTGACTTTATTTATTTTAAAAATTAACCATATGGTTTTTCAATTGCCTCCATCAGTGAAAGGTCTTATTTACGTTGACGATCTGCAAATTTCATGCGTTTGTTTGATAGTTCGTACTAAAGACGTTCGTTTGATAGAGAGACAACTTCAACAAGCCGTTAACAAAATCGCTAATTGGACAAATGAAAATGGTTTCAGTTTTTCACCTTCGAAAACTGCATGTGTTCATTTTTGCAGAAAACGAAATCTTCACCTTGACCCTGAAATATTCTTCAGAGGAATTTTGATCAATGCTGTTAGGATTTAGGTTCGTTTGATGAATTGGCATCTTGTAAAGAAAAAAACTAAGCTTTGAACATAAGACGTTTATTCTTGGCTGATGAAAATTTAAACAAATATACAGAACACTAAAAAATTAACATAGCCTGAGCAGGGGACCAGACATCCACCTTACTCCAGACAGTGACAGCAAGAAGACTCTTTCCCACGCACTTATTGCCCACCCCGCACTGTAGCCTTTCGGTTGCAGTTACGGGTGGTGGACTCACAGTCGGTCGCAGTTAGGGGTGGTGATCTCACACCTCCCTTCCGAAACTGGACGCAGAGGTCCTAAGACCTTGAAGCCATAGTTTTAAATTCACTTAAGACACACAGAAATATCAATATTTCATCCTACAACAACAACAAAGAAACACTTATCGAAATTTCACCCAAAATTGTCTTAGGCATCAGCTAAGTCTTTAATCTGTCAAGTTATATCATAGATGATTGAGTTGTGCAGTTTATGCTAATTCTGCCCTTCAACGCATGCATTTTTCGAGAGTCGAATTAAACGGGATAGTGCGTCTACGTGTGGGATCTGTACACCAGCACGATGCTGTACCTCAAGTTCATAATTCTGCAAAGCTAGAGCCCATCGTTGTAGTTTTGAGTTCTGCGGAAAAGTATTGCAGAGGAAGGACAAAGGATTATGGTCCGAAATCACAATGATTTTCGTCCCGAATGTCCATTCTTCAAACTTTTTCAGTCCAAACACGATAACATATGCTTCTCGGTGGATAGCTGGCCACTTTCTCTGTGAATCTGTCAGTTTCTGGCTTGCATACCCTACAGGTCGTTCAATTCCACCATCATCCAACTGCCTCAAGCATGTAAGGTAAAACTGTCAACCCGGAATAAGAGACATTAGAATTGGAGAATTACACAACTTTTCTTTCAAAATATTGAAAGAATGCTCTTACTTTTCTCCCCAAGTTATTTTATCCGGCATTTTCTTTTTTGTTAATTCAGTTAAAGGACGCGCAATTTCTGCAAAATTAGGTACAAAATTCCGGTAGTACCCAAACAATCCCATTAAACTTCGAACTTGTGACTTGGTGGAGGGTTTCTCTAATTCTTTTATCGCGCCTAATTTATCAGGATCTGGTGATTGTGTTTGAGATCCTACTACATGACCTAGGAATTTAACTTTATGTTGGGCAAATTTACATTTTGCTATATCACCCGTCCAGCCGTTCTTTTCTAATTCATTTAATATTGCACCTACATGAATAAGATGTTTCTCCCATGTTTGAGAAAATATAGCAATATCATCTAAATAAGCGTCTGAATATTCCTTATGTTCAGCTAGTATTCTATTCATAGTTCTTTGAAAACTTGCTCCTGCGCCTGATAATCCAAATGGCATTACCTTCCACTGATATTGCCCACTATGTGAGGTAAAAGAAGTCAAATATCGGCTATCTTTATGCAAGGGCAATTGCCAATATCCTCGTTGACAATCAATTGTAGTAATGTAATTTGCCGCTCCTACTTTCGCTAACAAATTTGGAATGTGTTGCATTGGAAATGCACTGAAGCAGGTATGTGAGTTAACCATTCTAAAATCACAACATAATCTCAATCCGCCGTCCTTTTTTACTACACATACAATCGGATGACTAAATTCCGCATCTGACTGTTCAATCAAATCCAAATCTAGCAACTCTTGAATTTGCGCTTCTACCTGTGCTTGCATTGGCATAGGCACTTTGTATCTATGGGTCGTTTTTAATTCGCTCCCCTCCTTTAGCTTTATTTCATGCATCCCAACCTTACTCCTACCAATTTTCCCAGAAAAGAAATTTGGAAACTGCAAAAGAACTTCACGTAATCGTGATCTCTGATGATTAGTAAGATCATTTGTTTCCTTCAGTAACTCCTCTAGATTATCCCGAAATCTATTTGTTTCTACCTTTCGTGGTGTTTCTCGAATATCTCCAAATTCTACATCTTCCTTAAAAACTACACCGACTACTGAACACGAAACCTTAAATTCTTTAATTTTACTTGCATGAAACGTTCTTTGTCCACCATTCGCCATTTCTACCAGATAACTATTTTGTTTTACTCTTCCTAACACTGTTACTGGTCCTTGCCAACGAACGTACAATTTATTTGTAGAATCAGGGGCAAGAATTATTACTTGATCACCCTCTTTGAATTGTTTCATTTTAGTTTTCCGATTAAAATAATTCTCATATTTCTTTTGATTAATTTCGGCTCTAATCTCGGTCTTTTCGGCTATCTCTTCTAACCTCTCTTTTAATTCTCCTAAATACTCAGTTGCACCTTTGGTCATTCCCATAGGTAGTGAAATTTCATTTGTCATAGTACGTTTTAAAAGATTAAGAACTCCTCGTGGTTTTCTCCCAAACATCATTTCAAACGGTGAGTAACCAATCGTATTGCTAGAAATTTCATTATACGCCCAAAGACAAAATGGTATGCTTTTATCCCAATTTCTTGGATCGTTTCTAATTGTAAAATGAAGCAGGTTCTTCAAAGTTTGGTTAAATCTCTCAATTAAACCATTACTTTGTGGGTATCCTGGTGTACGGTGTACTAAAACGTGGAGCTAAACCTAATAGTTCCTCCAATTTCATCGTTAACTCGCTAGTGAAATTTGTCCCTTGATCAGATGCAATAATTTCAGGAATTCTATACCTTTGAAAAATACCTAGCATTGCATCGCAAGTAGCTTTAGCCGATAAAGATTTTAAACAAACAGCTTCTGCATAACGAGTATTTTGATCTATAATAGTTAGCACATACTTATGTCCTCTAGCAGATGGAGGTGAAATTTCTCCAATACAATCAACATTAACAATTTCCCAGACGTTTTTAGGTCTTTCTACCCTAGTTATAGGAGTTCTATCGGATCTAGTAACTTTCCTTCTTAATTGACAGTCTTTACAATTCTCGCAGTATTGTCTTATTTCAGTATTCATCTCTGGCCAGTAAAATGATAGTTTTATCCTTTCTAAAGTACGTTTAAATCCATGATGTGCAGAAAAAATAGCATTGTGCGCTAATTCTAAAATTTTGTGTCTTTTCCCTTTAGGTAACACTAACTGACAAATGATAGTATCCTGCATATATTCTTCGTGATAAAGAAAGCCATCGCAAATTTTGAATCCCCCTTTCTTTCTTTTTGCGAATTCAAATGCTTCGCGTTATGAATTATCTTCCCGTTGTTCAAATTTTAACTTCTCACTTTCCGAAAATTCCTGGTTTTCGCCTTCCTGTGATACAAATTCCGACTTTACACTTATTCGATCACCCTTTTCGATCTCTAAACTATCCTTCATTTCTACCAAATCTGTTTTCTCTTTATGTCCCTTATTATCATTGCGACTAACTTCGTCTTCCGATTCAACGATATCAGCAGAAGTTTCAGTTTTCCCTCTTATGTTACTGCGTGTAGTATAACTACACCTATCTCTCCAAATAATCGATCTGAAAACTTCCCTTTCTCTCTCTGCATTAAAGCGTTAAAATCATGCAACGACAATAAACCTTCCTTACATAAAGTAGGTGTAATTGCACAACAAATTTCTACTCCCGAATCTCCATCTCCGTTTCTTCCCGATAACCTCAGCTTCAAAACCTTAATATTTGCACTTATTCTATTTCCAAAAGCCCCTTCTAAGACAACTTGACCCTTGACTGGTTCGCTAGCTTCACCCAAAAGTCCTTCGCGAACACACGTGATTTCCGCTCCCGTGTCAACCATAAATTCGGCTGAAGCTTCCCCGTTCTCAACGCAAACGGTTTTTTCACTTGGTATATCTTCCTCCCCCTCTGGAACTGATAAGTATCTCCCTTCTAAGCTTACCCTAGCTACAATGTCATCTCTTTTTACCCTGACGTTCCCTGTTTCTTCAAACCCCTCTCGTTTCGACTCGCGTCTCCTTCGACCTTGAGTTCCTCGACAAAACTGAGCAACATGATTAGGTGACCCACAAGAAAAGCAACGCTTCAAAAATTGTCTGTTGCCATTTGATTTTTCCCTTTGGAAATTAGGACGTTCTAACGTTTCGCTTTTACGTTTCGTTTTCTGAATGGAACTCACAAAAATATCCGCTTTCTGTGCAATTTCCTTAGCACTAAGAAATCTATCGCCCTCTTGTTGCAATATATATGCCTTCACGTCGTCATCCAGACAATCTTTCAATTTGTCTGTCTCATTTTGGATTGTCACACACGATAGAACAGCCGTCTAAGTATGATCGAAAAATTTCATAATCTGAAAGTCTGCATAGATAAATCTTTAATTGATATACAATGTGTCGTAAAATTTACCGACCAAGAGTGGTTAACAATGAAAGATTTAAGGCATCACAGAACCCTTTTTCAAATTTTTTTTTGGAGACAGTTAAACAAAGTGTAAATAGCTATTTTTATTCTAAAGTATGTTTATAAACATATTTAAAAAAATTAAGTCAGTTAGTTGAACCGTATTTTAAAAATTAAAAAAAAAAACTCACATTTTTAAAGTTTTTTTAAACTTTTATAAAATAGTCAATTTGCAATATTTTTTACTATTTGTGGTTTTTTTATAATTGTTGGATAATTAGAATCAAATGCTAGCTAGTATTTATAAAATCCTTTTCTTTGTTGGACTTCAATAAGGATTTTTGTACCAGAACGCTGGAAAACCTTGAAAATTTAAAATCTATACATTTTGACATTAAAAAAAATAACTATAGTATTAAGACACAAAATGCTAGCTAATATTTAAAGTATATATATTTACACGTATGTACTAAAATTTCAATACTCTGTCTTGAACAGAAAAAAAGCCTTAGGGAATAGAAAACAGTTACTATCACCAAAATAAAAGTCTGAGAAAAATGCATTTTAAGTTTTTAAAGACATCTAACAAAACTTTCTAATGCTTGTAGAGCTTTAATTTTTTGAATATATTATTTTTCAACTTCTTACGTATACTTAAACAAAATTTTAATTCAAAATGATCACGATAAGTTTTTCTTTTATCCAAAATATTATTGTTTTTCATATAATTGAAAATATGGTTAACGTGACAAAAAACAGGCAATTTAGCTGATTAGATTAAACATTTTCAAAAAAAAGTTGTTAAACACAAAGCAATAATTCAAAATAATATTAATTAAATTAGAAATTACCGGCTTTATATAAAACATCTTCCAATTTTTTTTTCATATTGAAGTTTACGCAGTTTTGCAAGTTTTCTTTTTCGCTGTGCAATTTTATATTTTACAGACATTGTTGTGTTTCGAAAATGGGTTCTCGTATAGTCAGTTAACAAAGAAAAGTGTTTTTATGTCAAACTAAATTGAGAAATGAAAGGTTTGAAGTGCTTTCAACGTGGAACAATTATATTTGGAAACTAATCCGTCAGGAAAGCTGTCAAATTTCAGCCTGACATCGCTCAGAAAACTTCAAATATCACAAAAACTAAATTGAGTTCAGGTCTAAAATTTTGAGCATAGCTTTATAACTGTATGGGCCATAGAAAAATGTAAATTTTTTTTCGTTATTTTGGTCATTTTTTGAGTACTGTAATGCTTTAATTAATTGTTTGCAGCCATTTAAATTGGCAGTGGAGGCACTATGCAGAAGAGATGCGACCCTTCTTACTACTGAAACAACATTAAAGTTCATTTTAGAAAAGCTGGGAAAATACGACACTGTCTTAAGCGACGAATTATCTGAGGTACTGCGTGTAAGATAAAAGAATGTCGTTGCACGATAAAAACAGGAATATTACTTTATTTAAGGAATCCAAAAAAATTATCAAAACATGAGACAAACTGACAAAACGTTTCTTATGCCAAAAAAGAATCTTATGCGACAGGAAATGAAAAAAATATCAAACCAAGTCATTAAATAGGACAACTAGAATGTGGAACCTGCAGCAGAGGAAAGCTTAAATTCCAACTCACTTTCATGGCAAACTAATTTAACATTAAAAGAGGAAATAGAAAAGCAAATTCTGCAAGAAAATGAAGACTATTGCAAAAAGACAAACTTTAGAAAAGAAACAGATTTCGAAAAAATGCTAAAGAAAGAAAGGGCTTCATATGAAATAGAGGGAGTGAAAGGAAAATATTTGTCTCGTATGTACGAATATTTAATGATGGTTAAACAACTAGTGTCGATGCTGTGAGGGTCTTCTCGGCAGTTGGTTATATTTGCAGTTCATTGAGAAGTAGGCTGGGGGACGACACAATTTATACAATTTGTATCCTTAGATCGTTCTTTCAAACTAAAAAGTGATTTTCATTACTATATAGCCTCTATTTAATCAATTAAGAATAATTAAGAGTTTACTTTTTCATTATGTTGACCAAAGCTGCCAAAGAGTAGATTTTTATGTTAGTATGAGACAAGGTGAGGTAAAATACATAAGTTATTCCCCAAACGACATTAGAGACAGAGACTACTTAACTTTAGATAAATAGAAAAGTACTATATAAAACAAACTGATGTTTTTAGTGTGGAAACTCGTAAGACTGATCATCATCAATTCCTTTAATATTTACTACTAGGTAATACTTATTACTAGTAGTTACTATAATTTATTGATGGTGATTGATTTCCTACCTATGGATAGTTATTAATAAAGTTGATTTTCTAATGCTAAAATAAACGTTTTGTTCGTCAATTCGGAATAATATCCTTTCTATATACTTTCAATCAGTCGATTTCGGAAAAACCCATTATGATTAGATAGACTTATTAAGAAATTACCAATCTGGTCGGATCCAGCCTGATTAGCGTCAATCCGGTCGGTACCGGCCAAATTGAAAATCTTGCCGGATTGCAATTCCTACTCCACACCAAACCACTGTGAGGACTTTCGGACACGACAGATTTAAGATGCACCAGCCGCCTCTACACTACACCACCATTTGCTTACAAAGATCCATGCACTGACCCGGATTCGAACCAGAAACCTTCCGATATAGAGGTTAACAGCTTACAGGGTAGAAAATCAGTTGATCCGCTTGGAACATGCCTCCAGGACCCAGAGACAAATCGCGATGAACAGGCAAGCAATCTGATTCGCTCTTCACAAATCACCCCGTGTGTCCCCAACCCCAAGACGTTCTTCCACGGAAGCAATAAAAACGACAACGACCCTTTCTGACGTATATGAGCAATCAGCTTGAAAATAACTCCATTGTTAGACACTACTCTTTCGCTACTAGTTAAATATATAGACTACAAATGGTTTCGAAGAGATATCTCCTCCATCAAGATCTTCCACTTTTGACGATCACGATATATATATATACTAGCAAAATACCCGACCTTACTCGGTTTGAATTCGTTTACTCTAGATTGAAGAGATAATCAAAATATATAATGACTTACGTTTTTTGTAGAGTAAAAATTTATTTTAACACCTTTCGCCATCTTTATATTTTCTACAACTTACTTTGGACACAAATCCTACACATGCATATCCATTCATGTAATACATTTCACATACATCGCACAATTGCTGTATGACAAAGCTCAAAAAGACGAAAGGTGATACTAAGGTTACTACTATAAAAGACGATTTATAGGAAGATTTGGAATTCCCTTTCTTAAGTTGTTTTCATGTGCAACTCAATTAATCAAAATTACGATTTACGGCGAGTGCTCTCGCACTCATAGTCAACAAAACAATATTTTTTTACCTGTGGCACTCTTGCCTCCGGTATGCGACATTGTGAAATTTTGCAATCTTCTCCTGTCATTACTACAACGAATTTTTTAATGTTGGAAAAAGTTCTAGTTTGGATTTTTAAACATCATTATTCTTTAAATAACGACATTATTCTTTAAATAACGGCATTATTCTTTAAATAACGGCATAACTACACTTAAAATTTACTGAAAATTTATACTGACTTACCTAACATTTTCAAGTCTAATACTTTGTGGTGCTGTTGGGTGTGATGAGAAGGAAAACACATTTATTAAAATAATAAATATTTAAAACAGGAAACAGCAAAGTAAAACAAAATAAAAGATGTCGTAAAAAATTGTTCCAAAGATATTAATTTGTGATTCAATTTTATCTCTTGATCTCGCACAGTTGCCACAACTTACAACTAAAAGTGTACAAAATTTAGAAATGTGAAATTAATTCAGAGCGAAAGAACCAGAAAAATATCACTGCTCGCGCGATCGTGTTCATTCTCGTTTCATTGAAAAATATCGTCTGTCCCAAATTTTCGGAAATCGTTTTCATTGCGCAAAGAATAAAAATAAGACTCGAAATAAATGACGTATCAGAAATGAAATTCCATAAAAAAAAAAAAATTTTTGAAGAATAATTACTTTTTCAGCAGTACTGGTAAAGCAATTGAATTAATCGTAATATTCAATAGACATTCCAATTTTTCCAAAACTACCAAATTATGGTTGATTTAAGTATACTTACTCAGGTGTTTTAGCATGAAACTCGTCTAAATATAACAATAAAGAAATGTTTAATATTGCATTCACTAAATTATTAGATAATGTATAAAATAAAATACAATGCAATCAAATATCTGGAATACAGTTTATGTGATGCTTACACAAACACACAAACACAAAATCGAGCATAGAACAGAAAGACGGACAGACAGACTTTCGCAACCAATTCTACTCACTAAATCAAGATAAGTACTCTCTGTATGCAAATTTCCATGAAAATATCTTAAACCGCGTGGACGTGTATAGGGCACAACATACAGACAGACAGACAGACAGACAGACAGACAGACACCAAACGAGAAAAAGGCGGATTCGGCATCAGAAGGGTCCAAAACGGATAGAAAACTTGAAATGCGTCGAAAATATTGAATGTACAAACAAACACTCCATTCTTATTTATATAGATACCTCGTTATCAAGATACTACCGGATTTTTTGAAAATGGCAACATTAAGGTCTGGTAATTTTTATTCTAATGCCGTAATATCTCGTTTCATCAAGATCTGATCAGTTTTGCTAGTGACGAGATACCTCGTAGTACCAGCAACCGGGAGGTTTAAAATGTAGTAGATTCCTACTAAAATGTCCATGTGTCTTCTTAATTCCTATAATATTTTTCATATACACAATGCATAAAGGGAAATAAACTCTATAACCAAATAAATCGACGCACCAAGAAGGAGTTGTCAGATTGCGATAAAAATGGGTGGATGTAAAGAGCATACATAGAAAAAAACGATTAAAATTTCAGAACAATTGAATGACTTATTTCAGAGTTTGACCGTTACAAAGGGAGGAAGTCAATAAGGCGTTGTTCCACCTCTGGCCTGGATGCATGCTGTCACCCTGCGCGGCATTTACTGAAAAAGATACTCGTATGGTGTCTTGTGGAATTTCTTGCCAAATAGTCTCGAACTGTCAGGTTAAATGGTCAACATTACGGGATGGTTACAATCGCCTTTCCATAACATCTCAAATTTGCTGAATGGAAGAGAGATCAGGAGACCTAGCTGGTCAAGGAAGTGTTGGGAAAGCTTGAAAGCAATTCATAGCAAGACGTGCCGTGTGCTGCCGGGCATTATCTCGTTGAAAAGTAAGTCCTGGATGTCGCAAGAGCAACGATAACACAACCGGTTGTAGAATGTCGTCTACGTACCGCTGTGTTGTAAGTGTGCCAGAAATGACTACCAAAGGGGTACGGCTATCAAAGGAAATGTCATCCTAGAACATAACGCCCTGTTGTGGGCATATGTGTTGTGCGATATAAGGGAACGATCCCCTCACTGCCCTGAACGCATCCAGATACGTATTTCCTCGTCGTCAGGACACAGTTGGAAACGGGACTCGTCACTAAAGACTATACGTCCCCAGTCAGCGGCGTTGCAAGTTGTTCGAGCCCGGCACCACTGTTGGAAAACTCCTTTTTAGTGCGTTGATTTTTTTCGCTATAGCGCGTATCATTACTATATATATATATATATATATATATATATATATATATATATATATATATATTTTTTTTTATCAAGAACAATTCTGAAAAAGATCAATTTGCCAACTTCAATTCCTATAAATTGTCTTTACTTGGATCGCAAAATTTATAAAATATTGCATTATCGTTAGTGTCGAAATTTGTTTGCTCTCTTTTCTCCCAGAAATAATAACTTCAAATGCTATTCCTGGTATTGTTATTCCAATTCTGCTGCTGTTTTCAGAGGGGTACTAAATTTAATTTAATTTAGGGGTCCCTTTTCTATAAAACTTTTGTTTTCTTCATTTCAACTGTAGTAACGAGACTTAATAACTTTTATTTATTTCCAGTTCCATGACTTAATCCTATTCTGCTACTAATGATGGAGCATACATAAATTTTTTTATGTCAGGTCCAACGTATCAAATGAATATTAACATATCTATTCAAAAAATGTATTACTAACTATGGGGTATTTTAAGAAATGCAAAATATTTTGTGAATAACTCTCATTATTATCTTTCATTACCATCACAATATGAGTAAATAAGACAGAAGAGGCACATGTGAAAAGTTTTATATTTCTCATACTTCTTTTCTTTACAAGTGACTCAGTCTTATCTCTAAAACTAATTAACAAAAGCAAAGAAAAGTCTTGATTGAGTAAACAATGCCTGGCATACATTTTCACCAGTATGTATTCATACAATCGTATGAGATAATGAGCTGTGTGTTCTTAATAAACCTATATTAAGACGATGATGAAGATTAAGAAAATATAAAAATCAGTTATGCAAAGTTACATAACGCCTGGCTGAAACAAAATATTTTCTCATGAAGGAAAGCTTGAAAATAAATAAAATTTAGGTTAGGATATTATGTGTGTATCGTTTCTTTATTAAGTTGCCTCTTAAAGTTACAAGTATTTTTATCGTATTACATATAGTTCTAAAAAGATAATTTGGTAATATAGCAATAAAGGCATTCTTTTTTGGAATACATAGCACAATATTACCAATTCTCTTTCCACACATCTTGTTCTTCAAAGCCAAAACTAGTCAGTTGCGTCTCCAGTGCGATGTTAATTAATTAACATTACCACCATCAAAGCCAAACTAATTCAATGAAGGTCGGTTGGAGAACCCATAAATACTTTCTTCATCTGCAGAACTTTATTAAAACAATAACATATACAGAGCAGCTGGAGAGAGAGAGAGAGAGAATTCATTCAATTATATTAACAAACACAAGCATTTTATTTGCCAATACTTTTGTGAGAAACGAAGTTCTATTACGTCTAGAAAAAGAGAGACACAATGCAATAATTTGTGAGACGCAAACTGGATTACTTTTCGATCATAATTTTGCTAGGATAGATGGGAAAGAATTCAATTCAGTTATACTCCCCCACACTTTTTCACAAATTGCATTTTTGGAAGATTCAAACTTCCGCCTCCACTTTTACCACAACTGATTCCCATCGATTTTGCGCTTGGACATATAGCCGTAAGATGGCGTGTCTCCGAATACCGTGCTAAATGTTTACCCTGTTGCTCAGTTATCATTCGTCGCTCATCCACTTTCGGCGGGTAGTTCCCTTGCGAAAAGTTTCTTACCCCAAATAAGAATGCTGGACATCGGCTGCTTAATTGTTTGCCCCTTTTGAATTTGTTTAGATTTAGTTTCGGAAGAAGTTTCAAAACTTCTCTGGTTGTTTTGACAAAAGTTTTTTACTAAAAAATTGAGAATGCTGGACTTTTTTTCGCAGGCAGTTTAATCTTTGTTTGAATCTACTGAAATTTGATTCTGGAAGAAGAGGTAAAACTTATTTGGTCATATCTTTTAAGAAATTTGTTTCGCTTTTGATTTTGAAATTTCTTTCTTGTAATCAATTATATAATTTCAAAAATTTCTTATCCCAATTGAGAATACTGAACTTTGGCTGGAAGACAATTTACGCTTTGTTGAATTTGTTTACATTTGATTGTGGAGAAGGGATAATACTTGCGTTTGTAAACTTCGAGAAAACTTTAAACTTTAAATTAAACTTGAAACTCCTTTTTTTGATTGATGATTAGGCAGTTTCAAAAAGTTTCTCATTCCAAATGAAGGCGCAGTACTTTGACTTGAAGACGATCTAACTTGATAATATTTAATGACTTTGCATTTATATATTTAGAAACCATATTTATGACCGCCCATAACGATTTTTCAGGAAAAGAATGAAATTAGTGATTTTTAAAAATATCTTGAAGATACCAAGACAGTAGCAAGTGAACATTGATGCGCCTTTGGAGTTATTACAAACAGCGCACAATACTGAATTATTGTAAATTATATTTTGTCCTTATAATACATCTACAACAATTTGTGAAGCAATCGTGTATCTATAATCCATATGTATCTATAATCGATCTTTATCTATACTTTTATTCTTAAAACACTCGATATATATGGTAAACTTGCATAGTGTCTGCATTTTCTTTTCTAATGATAACTACTGAAGCAAACACTCTAAACGTCATTTATCAGTTCTGCTTTCGCATGGTAGAAATAATCATGCGTGCCCTACAGATTGCTGAGGAACCCTTGTATAACATATCAGATTCCTCGAACAACTTGAGCGTGGACAAATTCGACGAATACGGCGATAACTTCACCGACCAGAACGTGTACGATTTGTACCCCAGCGAGCCCGAGCACTTCCTTCTGACCGTCGTCTTGATGACCATCGTTTATTCTATCCTGTTCGTGACTGGGGTCGTGGGCAACATTTGCACTTGCATCGTGATTGCCCGGAACCGTTACATGCACACGGCAACCAATTACTATCTCTTCAGCTTGGCGATCAGCGATCTACTGTTGCTGATCGTCAGCTTGCCTCAAGAAGTGTACGAACTGTGGGTGCCTCAGCCGTACTCACTGGGGGAGGTCATGTGTATCATCAGAGGCTTCACGGCAGAGACGTCCACCTACGCGTCCATTTTAACCATCACGTCATTCACGGCCGAGCGGTACATCGCCATCTGCCATCCCCTCAAGTCCCACAAGTGGTCCAGCTTGTCCCGGGCTGTCAAGATCATAGTCATCGTGTGGGGCATCTCGGCGATGTTCGCTGTGCCAGTGTCCTTTCAGTTCGGTGTACTTTACATGAAAAACAATGCCGGAGAAGACCTCCTGGATACTGCAGTCTGCACACTGAAGAACCGCTTGAGGCATGCTTTCCTCATATCTTCGTTGCTGTTCTTTTTCGTTCCGCAGATGATAATTTTCTTGTTGTATGTGAAAATTGGTCTGAGGCTGAGGCTCCCGATTCCTCTTGGGAAAGCCACGTCACCTGAGGAAGCGTCTTCAAAGGGCATCATCGAAGGAAATAGCATAAAAAGGGAAAAAGAAAAGCGTCGAATTAGTATCAACAGCAACAGGAAAGGAATCATAAAAATGCTGGGTAAGTTCAGAATAATACATATATTTCGTTAAATTATACATTTTCAATAATATGATGGGGTTTTTAAGTGTAAACGTTATCAAACTACTGGAAAGGATAGGTACATTCTTACGAGAAATAATTAATTCGATGAATTGTTGTTTTGATAATGTTTGATGTTAGTTTTTCATGTGAGAGGGATTTACAGTGAAAGCAAACAAACCTACCGGAAAGCGAAGATTTTATTTCCGCTAACAAATGCTACCCAGTGTGACGTTAATTCAACTATCTACTCAAAAATTAGTCACGTTGGCATGGTATGGAAGTCAAGCGAGTGGAGTGCCACATCAGGTGTTGACTTCGCCATCTCACCGGGGTTCAAAATTACGAGTAGTTGTCCTCAGATCTTTCCCTGCGGAATTCATGCCGGACTGTCACCAAATACCCCATTGTAACTCCAGCAGTGTGAAATTAATTCACCGACCCCCCTTCTTTCAAATTTTTATTGGTAAAGTGTTAAAATGGTATTTGAAAAACAAGTAAAGTTCTGTTGTTACTCCAGTGTGGTATTAATTCAACAAACCCAATCCCCTCTTTGGAATTTTTATTGGTAACGTGTTGAAATGGTATTCGAAAAACAAGCCAAGTGATGCTGTTACTCCAGTGTGGTATTAAATCAACAAACCCAATCTCCTCTTTGGAATTTAAATTGCTAAAGTGTTGAAATGGTTTTCCTAAACAAACCAAGTGCCGATGTTACTCCAGTGTGGTATTAATTCAACAAACCCAATCTCCTATTTGGAATTTTTATTGGTATAAAGTGTTGAAATGGTATTCGAAAAACAAGCCAAGTGCTGCTGTTACTCCAGTGTGGTATCAATTCAACAAACCCAATCCCCTCTTTGGAATTTTTATTGGTAACGTGTTGAAATGGTATTCGAAAAACAAGCCAAGTGATGCTGTTACTCCAGTGTGGTATTAAATCAACAAACCCAATCTCCTCTTTGGAATTTAAATTGCTAAAGTGTTGAAATGGTTTTCCTAAACAAACCAAGTGCCGATGTTACTCCAGTGTGGTATTAATTCAACAAACCCAATCTCCTATTTGGAATTTTTATTGGTATAAAGTGTTGAAATGGTATTCGAAAAACAAGCCAAGTGCTGCTGTTACTCCAGTGTGGTATCAATTCAACAAACCCAATCCCCTCTTTGGAATTTAAATTGCTAAAGTGTTGAAATGGTTTTCCTAAACAAACCAAGTGCCGATGTTACTCCAGTGTGGTATTAATTCAACAAACCCAATCTCCTATTTGGAATTTTTATTGGTAAAGTGTTGAAATGGTATTCGAAAAACAAGCCAAGTGCTGCTGTTACTCCAGTGTGGTATTAATTCAACAAACCCAGTCCCCTCTTTGGAATATTTATTGGTAACGAGTTGAAATGGTATTCCAAAAACAAGCAAAGTGCTGGTGTTACTTCCTCCCCTCTTCCCCAGTGTGGTATTAATTCAACAAACCTAAACCCTTCTTTGGAATTTTTATTGGTAAAATGTTGAAATGGTATTAGAAAAACAAGCAAATTGCTGCTGTTATTCCAGTGTAATATCAATGAAGCAAACCCAACCCCTTCTTTGGAATATTTATTGGTAGAGTGTTGAAATGGTATTCGTAAAACAAGCCAAGTCCCGTCCCCAAGTTCTACGGTGATACGTATAAAAAATATGTATCACCGTAGAAACACTACAGATATTTATATATAACTTGACAGAAAATACCTCGAAAAAATGACTCTCTGAAAATAAATTTAAGTAACATGCAAGATTTTTACTCCTGCAGTTAAGAACGCAATTACTTAGAGACTAGCGCCCCTTTTATTTAGCATTACAGAAAAACCGTCTTTTAAATTAAAAGCATTAAAAAACAGTTTTTGTTGAGCTTCTAAACTACCATTCTACACCTTCTACTTTTTATAAATATGACTTTAACTGGTTGAAAAACGAAACAACTTGAAAATCCCTAGAGAATAAATTTAAAGACGTAAAAAGTTTCATTTCTAGCCGCATTTTTGTTAATGAAGTGGAAAAAAATACATCTGTAAACTCTGTTTCAATGTGCCCTGTTACATAAAATATCTTACATATTATCTATATAAATAAGAATGGAGTGTTTGTTTGTACATTCAATATTTTCGACGCATTTCAAGTTTTCTATCCGTTTTGGACCCTTCTGATGCCGAATCCGCCTTTTTCTCGTTTGGTGTCTGTCTGTCTGTATGTAGTGCCCTATACACGTCCACGCGGTTTAAGATATTTTCATGGAAATATATTTCATGGAAAAACAGAGAGTACTTATCTTGATTTAGTGAGTGGAATTGGTTGCGAAAGTCTGTCTGTCCGTCTTTCTGTTCTATGCTCGATTTTGTGGTTGTGTGTTTGTGTAGGCATCATATGAATTGTATTCCAGATATTTGATTGCATTGTATTTTATTTTATACATTATCTAATAATTTAGTGAATGCAATATTAAACATTTCTTTATTTTTATATTTAGACGAGTTTCATGCTAAAACACCTGAGTAAGTATACTTAAATCAACCATAATTTGGTAGTTTTGGAAAAATTGGAATGTCTATTGAATATTACGATTAATTCGATTGCTTTACCAGTACTGCTGAAAAAGTAATTATACTTCAAAAAAATATTTTTTTTATGGAATTTCATTTCTGATACGTCATTTATTTCGAGTCTTATTTTTATTCTTTGCGCAATGAAAACTATTTCCGAAAATTTGGGACAGACGATATTTTTCAATGAAACGAGAATGAACACGATCGCGCGAGCAGTGATATTTTTCTGGTTCTTTCGCTCTGAATTAATTTCACATTTCTAAATTGTGTACACTTTTAGTTGTAAATTGTGGCAACTGTATCAAGAGATAAAAATGAATCACAAATTAATATCTTTAGAACAATTTTTCCGGCATCTTTTATTTTGTTTTACTTTGCTGTTTCCTGTTTTAAATATTTATTATTTTAATAAATGTGTTTTCCTTCTCATCACACCCAACAGCACCACAAAGTATTAGACTTGAAAATGTTAGGTAAGTCAGTATAAATTTTCAGTAAATTTTAAGTGTAGTTATGCCGTTATTTAAAGAATAATGCCGTTATTTAAAGAATAATGCCGTTATTTAAAGAATAATGTCGTTATTGAAATAATAATAATGTTTAAAAATCCAAACTAGAACTTTTTCCAACATTAAAAAATTCGTTGTAGTAATGACTGGAGAAGATTGCAAAATTTCACAATGTCGCATACCAGAGGCAAGAGTGCCACAGGTAAAAAAATATTGTTTTGTTGACTATGAGTGCGAGAGCACTCGCCGTAAATCGTAATTTTAATTAATTGAGTTGCACATGAAAACAACTTAAGAAAGGGAATTCCAAATCTTCCTATAAATCATCTTTTATAGTAGTAACCTTAGTATCACCTTTCGTCTTTTTGAGCTTTGTCATACAGCAATTGTGCGATGTATGTGAAATGTATTACATGAATGGATATGCATGTGTAGGATTTGTGTCCAAAGTAAGTTGTAGAAAATATAAAGATGGCGAAAGGTGTTAAAATAAATTTTTACTCTACAAAAAACGTAAGTCATTATATATTTTGATTATCTCTTCAATCTAGAGTAAACGAATTCAAACCGAGTAAGGTCGGGTATTTTGCTAGTAAAAACATAAAAGTAAACGTAGTCTAACGCACTTTTAAACATTGTAATTAGAAATAAATTTAGAACTTTCTGAAATTAAGAGACACAGCAATTTGTATAATTAGAGCTTTCAAATAACTAATTAAAAAATACATAACTTTTATGACTTTATTTCATGCTGAATAATTTATATTAAGATGTGAAAGGAAAAAATTCAAAATAATGAATGAGGTATTAATATTTTATAATTGACAAAAGCCAATTAAATTGCTGCGAACTTGGACAAAACGGGGATAAATTACATTTTAAAATAATCTCAATCCATAATAAAATATATTTTTTCATCTGGTTTGTTGTTTACATAGTTTTGCTTTATTTGAATGATTTTAAATGCTTACTATGATCAAAGGTAATGAAAATATTTTCTTGATAACTGACTATTTTCTTTTATTAACTTTAATTTTCTACTCCAATTCAATGCTTAATACATACATAATTTTACTTCATTTATTACCAGTTTAAATTACATTTTTAGTTCGGAAAATAAGTTAACACATTACTTTCAGAGTGAATATCCGAAAAGTCTTATTCTGAAAAAGTATTTTATATATACAAGTTGGCTACTTTACTAGAAAAGTACGAATTGTTGTTATAGCTGACTGTTAAAATAAACTTTTAAAAGTAAGAGTTAGCTGTTCGAAAATAAAATAGAAATTTTTATGTTTAACGAACTGCTTGAACAGAATTATCATGTCTAAGAAAGAAAACAATTTTTCAAGGTCACAGTCAAATATTACATTGGAAGGAGAGAATTTAAAGAAAAATTATCTCTTATTTCACTTACAATTATTCACCTTATCTTATTAATGTGATAGGAGAATCACAATTTATTTATTTCCAATTCTTAGATGAAAATTCGAATTCACTATTCCTCTACAATTTCGCTATGTGGCAATTTCGCCTTCGGTAATTACTTTTCCATCCCAATATCCTGAAAGAAAAGATTTTGATTAAAAAGTCTAACTTCAGGCAGATTGAATGCCACGATGTTTTCTGTTTTTGTAATAAATTTCAATTTAATTGTGTGAAGGAATTTTTTTGTCAAATCTGACACCTGTACATACCTATGCACAGTCATATTTGTCAAATTTTCTATATACCTATTTTTCGTTAATTTTTTAATTTTTATTGAGCGGAATTTTCCGTCAAACTAAATATAGGTGCCGATAGCGTTTCTGCTGTGCAGCGTACGAATTACGAACTTAACGTCTATTGGCTTGTTTTTCGAATAGGTTTTCAGAACATCGTCAATAAAAGTTTCGAAGAATGAATTACAAATTGATAAATGGTGGTTAATTGGCCAACTCCAACTAGATTAAGCTACCGAGCCATCACGGCGTTGCATGTAACAGTTCTTTTCGTGTCCGTGCTGAAATTGAAAACATAAGAAAAGATACTGAAACATAAAGAAAAAGCAATAAGTTTAAGAATGAGTCCCACCTCCACCCCACATGACACGTGTTACAATTATAAAATTATTTATTTAAAGTAAAGGATAGGTCTGGGGTAAAACTTTACACAGATTTCCAATCCGTTAAAAGTATCTCTATATCTAAAACGACCACGAAGAAACAAAACCCCAAATAGTCTTTGCCCAAGACAAAGTCAAAATCCCTAGCAAGAAAGTTTGAACCAATCAACAACTTAAATCAAAACACGCTTTCTTCATTTGAGGAGCTGTGACGTCAGCTCCTTGAGTCATAAACTGGCACAGTTCCAAAGGACGAAAAACGCAAAATTATTTTGTCTTCTTCAATTGAGGAACCGTGATGTCTGCCCCACGAGTGAAGAAACAATGGGGGAAAAACTAATAAATTAAAAAATGTTCTGGATTAAATTTTAAAATTCAGGCTTCGAGGTGCATTTAGACACCTTTAGGACTACCTGTGTGCCAAACGTCAGGACTGTAAGTGATATAGATTCATATGAAACCAGACCCACACATACACTTTTTATAACAGTAGAGATACCGAACGTCGTCTTACTACATTTGATTGATTGGCGATTGTATACGTGAATGTATGCCATAATGACACGTATCAAGGGTGGCAAGAAAGATAGTGAATATTACCCAACCAACAGTTGTATTCCATAAGTGAATCTAAAAAATGTGTTTCATTTTTGGATGATGCAATTTCATCATATCGCTTATGAGAGGAATTTTTGTCAAATTAATTATAAGTACCGGTGGGGTTTCTGTACCCTACAGATTTTCCCTTACGTATTTCGAACTTTAACGTCATTTGGGCTTCTTTATCGACTACGATTTCATAGCGTCGCCAATAAAAATTCCAAAGAATAATTTTCGACTTGGTATAATATAGTTAATTATCCAAAGCCAATTAGAGTAAACTCCAAAAGTTATCAAAATTGCGGAAACAACATTTTAAGGTAACCCCCGATTGTGTCATGCAACTTGAGAACATTTGTGTAGCGTAAGTAAAATCTTCGTTTAATTTATTGCACTGAAAATCTCTCTTGTAGTTGTAAACATCAACTTTATATCGACAAACATTACTGCTAAAAAACCTCAAAATGATACTATTTGAGCTGACTTATTTTATTTGTTGTTATTTAACTTTTATTAATGTGACAAGATTATATTTTAAGAATAGTTTCTGTGTGGCTTACATGAAAAGAGTTTTAAAAATTCACAAGGGAAAAATACGGCACAATTTCTTTTCCACAAATCCTATATAATCGAAGAACCTACCAAAGCTATTCTTTAAGCTATTTTTCTTGAATTTTCAGAAATTTTCTCACATTAGTCAATGTTACTTCAGGAGAAATAAAAATAAGATCTTAAATGTCTTAACAAACAGTTGATAATTAATTTTGTCGGCATGTCATCAGAAAGTAAAAAATACCATGTTTTCTGATATTTGTAAATTGTAGCAAATGTCCTAATGGAATATCGAAATGAAACTGAACGTCACGAATAAAATAAATAACAAAATCTACATAATTACTTGAAAGAAAAAGAGCCAATGTCCAATTTGAAAGTATCTGATAATACCTGACATATAGAGTAATTTTTATTTCCTTAATTAGAATTTAGCGTACAAAAAATAGTTTATGATCTATTGATTATTTCATAGTGTATTCACAAGTGGACATTGTCCCTTTTTTTCTGACATAACTTTTATTAGTTTCAAGTGATTTGCAGACATAATTCAAATTGACCGATATTCTACCAGTGCAGAATTATTAATCTACATAGTTTCATAATTCCTTTACTTGCTCAGTAGAATAAAAATTCGAATTTCACAATACGTGTATCATTTAACGAAATTCGTATGCAAAATTAAGTCAACAAATTCACTAAAAGTAGTGATTAGTATTTTGCATAAAAACTGTACAGGAAATTTTATATTATACTGTACGTGCTTATCGTTTTTGTTCCACTAATAATGTGTTCTAACAAACAACATCTATCATGAAGACCTACTTCATATTCCTTTCCTCCTAAAATGATATATTACCGAAGACTTACATAACTTCTAACGCGAAAACGTAAAAGACATAATGCATTTATAACAGCTTTCATTGAAATTAATGTATTAAATATTAAGCGGTGACAGCTTCCTTATGCACTGTCCTCCATTTTGAAGTGTCTGAGTATGTGCCATTCTGTCCTTGTAAATTATTATTGAAACGTTTAATTAATTACTCGAACTTTTCTTTCTGTGAACAAAACTGAATAGATGTCAGTTTTCAATAGATTTTCAAACTATGTTTATATCGTATGTGAAAATAGTATTAATAAAACTAAAAATACAGTACCCATAACTTTCATCGATAAAGGAAAAGCCACGGACATGTAATGGCCTCTCAAGGAACTACTTTGCTTTCACCCCTTTTGCGTTTATTCAGATTCTTTCAGACGTGTTGGCTATGTGTTCATATTTTAAAATCGCGTTGTCAGAAACTTTATTTGCACTCAAGGTACTACAATATATGAATTCCCAATGTTAAATTGACTTTACCACCTTAAACTTTTTTTTGAGGCTTTAAAACTTCAAAAGAGTGTCGAAACAGGTAAGAAAGGAAAGTTGTGTTTGTGTTTTTTTTTCTCTCTTCATGCAGACTGTTAACCTAAGCAATGAAAATGGAACACGTAAGAGTTTGTAAATAGACTCCACAGTTATAATGTCCAGTCTCCCAAACAAAAGTTAGAAATCAAAATCACACAACGATCTAAACAAAGCGTTGTCACAGCAGATTACTTTTTCCGGAAGGCAAAGGTAGCTTCTTGCTAAAAATCATTGTAAAAAAGCCTATCTTGGTCTGTCTACAACGATATCTCCAGACAGAGACAATCCGTGTCAATCCGTTGCCGTAGCATTGAGACTCTGCCCATTTTCATAGGGGATTCTGTGATCTTGAGTTTGTCACATAACACACTTAGTGACAATTTGCTCTCGAGTTACTTGTCAGATAAAAGGATATATACTACCCTGCAATAATGGACCGGACTTCAGCAGATTTGTACAAAATCCGACTACTTGTTTGGGGGTGTTTTTCGTGGTATGACGTGGGACCTTTGCATGTTATTCCTGGTCAATTGAACGACAACATGAACATTTTGGACAAACAGGCTCTTCCCACGCTCTGGCAAGTTTATGATATGGACGAATGTTACTTCCAGGACGACAACGCTCCATGCCATATTACAGCCGCTATCAAGCAGTGGCCTGCTCAGAGACCCGACCTAAACCCCATAGAACATTTGTGGGGCGAATTGGAGCGAGGCTTATGGACTAGGGAACCACGTCCGAAATCTACAGCTGAGCTGGCGACATTCTTGCAGCCGGAATGGACACAAATACCCATAGCTGTGTATAAGAACCTTGTTGAAAGTATGCCCAGAAGGGTTGCTAGTGTAATTGCAGCACATGGGGGACCTTCCGCCTATTAAAGCATGTATTATTTTCCTTGTACCATCACATCTTGCTGTCTGGTCCATTATTGTAGGGTAATGTATGATTATAAGGGGATGTGTTCTAATCGTCGCCAATTCACGCATAGTCTAAACCATATTCGACTCATTTCAACTCGAAATGTGTACTAGACCTCTTTTTTATAATATCCGCCAGTTCCAGGACATTGTCAAGCAATTTTCCTGATTATACTCGTATACTCCAAGGAGTTCGTATATCACTTGTTTCCTAAGATGTGGGGAACAAGGATGTTCATTAAAAACACTTTATCTTACAACAGTTCAGGGATAAAGTGGATTTGTTAAAACAAGTGGTACTTACTGATAGAGTAAATAAAGAACTTTACTAAATTCAATTGATTGCGGAAAGCTTTACTTATATATTGGTTTAAAAGTTTGATAAGCAATAATTCTGATAGAGTTATTATATGAATCTAATAGAAATCGAAAGTAAACATTTTCGACTGTTCTTTTAATTTTAGAAGTTAAAAGGAAATTTTTTCAGAATTCATTCGATAGCATACTCGGTAAGTTCAATTAAAATGCTATGCTTTAACTGATTTTACACTAGTCACTGAACCATGAGTACAAAAATGGACTTCTGTGCAAACAGAGTAGGATGGACAGAAAAAATTGAATTTCGCCGGAACAAATTCTAAGTGAAAAATTTTCGTCAGTTCATTAACACATCTGGTTTTTACAAAATTAAATTATATCTTAGTGAAGAGACAGTTGAGGTTTTCAAATTCTGTTGCTTTGCTTTTTAGCACGGCACCACCTGAACTCGCTCCAGTCAAGCGATTTTTCACCCAAGCAATATTGAAGTGACTTAAAAGAATGATATGTACTCTCGGAAACACCTAGAACACTTTAGAAAGTCCAGTTTGTGTCGAACATTCAGACCCAACTTGACCTAATTTTTGTAGACATGGATATATTCCAAGAATTTGCCTTTGGATGACTTACAAGTGTTAATAACAAGTATATGATAGTGTCTACTCGGTTTTCTTTGAGGTAACATGTTATTTAATGTGCAGTATGCAGTTTTGTATTGTTCCTGCGTTTATCATAATACCCCTTGACTCACACTGGAGAGATGTTTGCACATCAAGTCCAAGCCACTCTCACACATCCGTTCGTGGAAACTATTTAACGTGCGAGAGGTGTGTAATCTAATTTGGAGTCAATTCCGGTAAAGCTGATAGATCTTGCCCAAAATACGCGCTCGTATCATGCGTCATGGCATACGCGTCACGAAATACCAACCCGATCAAATTGCCATAGCTTCAGTCAATCTCTCCACATTTTAGCGTGGCAAGGAAAATCCGTAAGGTACTCACTATGTGTGGAAAATTATATATAACGCATGATATAAGAATGGACCGAAGGATCTGTGAATACAAGTGTCATCCAATTAATGGGCTTGTGTTATAATAGGTTGTGAGTTCTTGAAATATATTGTTTCTTCTTAAAATCCTAAAATGCTTCATTTCTTGATGGCCTGCAGGGTTTGGTTTAACGTATTGTGCTATCGAGATTTCTCTGGATGGCAGGCAAGTGGAATTTAATGTTTTCGTCAGATGTAATCTGCTTTTCTTTTCATTTGTTAAGTTCATCAAATCTTGTAATTTTAGTTAAATTGTGTATCCAACTGTTTCTTTGAATAAGCAACTTACTTCCGTAAGCCCTTTGTTGTACTTTTGCAGTGCATGGAGAGTTTGGTTTTTGTTCCATAAAAAACTTTTAAAAAGGAGGAGTGGCTATATTTAAATATTTGAACGGGATTTTGAAGTAAAATTATTAAGAATCGTTGTGTTTTGTATTACAACAGTTGTGTTTTGTATTACAAGCAGATTTGTATTACAACGATATACACAGTCTAGTCACATTAATGTGACCACCTGTCAAAAGCCAGAATAACCACCTTTGGCAGAGCGGACCGCTGCGAGACGTGCAGGAAGAGAGTCAATTCGGTTTCTGAAGGTATTCACTGGGATGTTGAGACATGCCGACTCCAGGGGCCAGTTGCGCTAGATTACTCGGTTGAGGATCCATGGGATGAGGATGCAGGGTGTTTGCTGTCAGACGTTTCACGCCGTATACGCCAACGTCCATCTGTCCGATGGAGCATAAAACGTGATTCATCGGAAAAAGCCACCTGTCGCCACTCTGTGGACGTCCAGTTGCGGTACTGCCGGGTAAATTCCAGCCTTCGTCACCGATAAACAGCAGTCAGCATAGTTGCATTAATCAGGCGTCTGTTGCGAAGGCCCATGCGCAGCAACGTTCGCTGAACCGTTGTTGAGGATACACTCTTGGTAGCCCCTTGGTTCATCTGGGCGGTCAGTTGCTGAACAGTTGCAAGTCTATTCGCTCGACCTCATCTCCGTAGCCTTCGTTCGCCTCTGTCATCTATAGCCCGTGGTGCATAACATGTGCCACGCCGCTGATTTTGGATAGTGCCATTTTGCCATGCACGGTATACTTTTACCACGGCGGCACGCGAACAGTTCACAAAATTAGCCGTTTCCAAAATGCTTCCACCATAGGCCCTAAAGCCAATAATCATGCCCTTTTGGAAGTCGGATAAATCGCTACGTTTCTGCATTACGCTAACGATTGAAATGCTTTCCGATGCCCTAGGACATCCTTTATATACACTCCACTGCAATGTGCTGCCTCCTGCCTTTTGTGACTGGTTATTTCACGTTGACGTCAAAAGTAGGTGGTGGTCACGTTAATGTGATTGGACTGTGTATTTAGTAACAATAGTCTTAAGTTTATGGAGTGGCTTGTTATCTTCCAAAAATTGCACCATAAAAACCCTAAATCCAATCATGCCTTAAGTTTGATAGTTCCAGCGATCTGCAGTAAGAGGTCTCACATATGTAAAGGCGCGTTCTCAAGAATCAAATTTAATTGACCGATTATAGTTGATCAACAAACGTTGGATGAAAATTAGAGTGAGAACCTTTGTTTCCATTGAGTTGATCAGCTTTTTACTGGATCAAGAAAGGTTTGACCCATTCAAACTTTATCGTTCAAGTGATGAGTCATTCGCCATCTGCTTCCAATTTTTGAAACTTGTTTTGAAACGTGTGAACTTCAGTTGACTGTCAAGTTCGCTTTAATCTGGTCACGCCACGTGTGTCTGAGTTTTGTTTTTAGATGTAAGAAAGTTTTAAAATTGAGACTCTTGTGGTCTAAATGTGTGATGCTAATATTTTTAAAACTGTATCATAACCACCGACTAGATAAATATAAAAATAAAGACGCAAGCGTTGCGATTGATAAACTTGATAAAGTAGTGCAAAGTAATAAAAATTAGACTGATTAGGAGTTCGACATATTTGCTTAATCTGTCGCTGTCTTGCTGAAACAGATGCCTCTTAACGATGCAATCATCTGGCAGGAACAAATTCAAACTGTAATAAGACAAACCGATTGGAACTCTTGAAAACATCACCTGCGTTTTTACCTTCTCATCATACAACTCAATGGTCGTCGTCATTAATTAATTGCAACAGAAAACAATGCGGAGATGATTTGCAGGAGCCAACTGATGTATTAACTAAACATAAACTTGCTGAAACGACATTTCGTACCATTTCTTCTCGTGTTAAATAAAATTGTATTTAGTTCTTTTAAAAAAACTTACTATCTGTACAACTTCACGAACAGATGCTTTTGACGCCATTTTAAAAATAAAACTGTTGATCATTTCTATTAAAATGTGTGAACAAACACCCATCGTATTCAACTTTTATTAATCAACTATAATCGGTCAATTAAACTTTATTCGTGAGAACGCTCCTTTAGACACGTGGACTTGGGAATCATCTGGAGTCCATTAGCTATTGAAGCGCAAATTAGTGCTTCTCATCACGTGCTCCAATTATTCCTTCATTAGATTCGTGCCTTCCTCTAATATCACGGAACCATCACCCTAATCTTTTCAAAGCAAGTGATAGGAAGAAACAACATGAACCTGGGAGCATATATACTGGCTATTTCATTAGTGCCTATTCACCGTGACTCAAGCTACGATTGGGGATATGGGATACTTTATGACTTTTTAATTGAGGTGTTTGAATGCTTGCTAGAACGGAACTCAAGATTATGATTGTTATTGGATGGAAACCTCTTTATAAATGAATCGAATGAATTTTTCATCCTTTCTGGTTTCAGTAGGGATCAGTTTCTTAACGTCGCACTGGAACAAAACAACGGGCTATTGGTGACGGTCCAGATTCGAACCTCAAGGGAAAGATACAAGAACACCATTAAGTAATTTTGAATTTTTTGAGAGTCAGTTGAGAAAGTCAACGCATGACCTGGTACTCCACTCACCGAACTTCCACACCACACCAACGTAAGGATATTTAAGGTCTAGATAGATTTAACATGCACCAGCTCCCGTGTACACAACGATTCTGGACTGGACCAAATTTGATGATCTCCAAACTGTGCTACCATGGCCTGATGGGCGTAATGTGTTAAAAGTGTTCCTTCAGAAACACTTCTTCCTTGTTTTACAAAAATTGGTGTCCTTCATACTATTGAACATGCATCACTTTACTTATTTCTGTATTTTTGTACGCTTATTTAAAAAATAGAACCCATTTTTGTTTTATTAACAGCGGTTTTAATTGAAAATTTTCCCATCATTCTTTGAATTCTGAATGTAAAATAACACGATTTCAAACGACAATTTCGAATACATAAACAAGTCTTTTATTAATCTACATAAATAAAAATGGAGTGTTTGTACATTGTATATTTTCTACCCTTTTCAAGTCTTTTATCCGTTTTGGGCTACTTTCCGAATCGGCCACTTTTGCGTTTGGTGTCTGTCCCGCTATCTGTATGTGAATAGCCGTCCCCGTGCTACGTCCAAGAGGTTGAATATACACAGTACAGTCACATTAATGTGACCACCTGTCAAAAGCCAGAATAACCACCTTTGGCAGACCGGTCCGCTGCGAGACGTGTAGAAAGAGAGTCAATTAGGTTTCTGAAGGTGTTCACTGGGATGTTGAGCCATGCTGACTCCAGTGCCGTGGCCAGCTGCGCTGGATTACGCGGTTGAGGATCCATGGCTCGAACAACCCGATCGAGGTGGTCCCACAGATTCTCGATTGGGTTTAAATCCGGTGAGTTTGCTGGCCAGGGGAGTACGGTAAACTCATCCTGGTGCTCTTCGAACTACGCACATATACAGTGAGCTGTATGACACCTCGCATTGCCCTGCTAGTACATGCCATCATTCTGAGGAATAATAATTCGCATGTACTGGTGGACATGGTCTTCAAGGACAGATGCGTACCTGTGCTGATCCATATTGAATTTCACAATGATGAGTGCACCCAGTGAATGCCAGGAAAACATTCCCCATGCCATAAACCTCTTCCAGCCTGGATCCTTCCGGGAATTGTTGCGGGGTGTTTGCTTTCAGACGTTTCACGCTGTATACGCCAACGTCCATCTGTCCGATGGAGCATTAAACGTGATTCATCGGGAAAAGTCACCTGTCGCCACTCTGTGGACGTCCAGTTGCGGTACTAGCGTGCAAATTCCAGCCTTCGTCGCCGATGAACAGCAGTCAGCATAGGTGCATTAACCAGACGTCTGCTGCGGAGGACCATGTGCAGCGACGTTCGCTGAATCGTTGTTGAGGATACACTCTTGGTATCCCCTTGGTTCATCTGGGTGGTCAGTTGCTCAACAGTTGCACGTCTATTGGCCCGAACGCATCTCCGTAGCCTTCGTTCGCCTCTATCATCTATAGCCCGTAGTGCACCACTTGTGCCACGCCTCTGATTTTGCATAGTGCCATTTTGCCATGCACGGTATACTTTTACCACGGCGGCACGCGAAAAGTTCACAAAATTAGCTGTTTCCGAAATGCTTCCACCCTTGGCCCGAAAGCCAATAATCATGCCCTCTTGGACGTCGGACAAATCGCTACGTTTCTGCATTACGCCAACGATTGAAATGCTTTCCGATGCCCTAGGACATCCTTTATATACAATCCACTGCAATGTGCTGCCACCTGCATTTTGTGATTGGTTACTTCACGTTGACGTCGAAAGTAGGTGGTGGTAGCATTAATATGACTGGACTGTGTATTTATATCAAGATTTGCATACTGTGGATACTTACATTCATTGAGTGACTGAACTTGGTTGCGTTAGTCTGACTGTCTGTCTTCCCTTCTATGTCTGATTTCATGTTTGTGTGTTTGTGCAATCATCACATTCATTGCATTTCATACACACAACCCTTCAATAATGGACCGGACAGCAAGATGTGATGGTAGAAGGGAAATAATACATGCTTTAATAGGAGATTGGTCCCCCCACGTTCTGCAATTACACTTGCAACTCTTCTGGGCATACATTCAACAAGGTTTACATACACAGATATGGGTATTTGTGTCAATTCCTGCTGAGAGAATGTCTCCAGCATAGCTGTAGATTTCGGATGTAGGTCCCTTGTATGTAAGAGTCGCTCTAACTTGTCTCACAAATGTTCTATGGGGTTTAGAACATATGTGTAAACCAGGGAAGACGTTTTGTATCCATATATTGATACCACCGCTTGACAGAGCCTGCAATATGACATGGAGCGTTGTCGTCCTGTAAGTAACTTTCGTCCATTCCATAAAATTGCCAGAGCGTAGGAAGAACTTGACTGGCCAAAATGTTCATGTAGGCGTCGGCGTTCAATTGACCAGGAACATCATGCAAAGGTCCCAGGCCACACCATGTAAAACACTCCAAACAAGTAGTCGGATTTTATGCCAATCCGCTGGCGTCCGGTCTATTATTGTTGGGTAGTATATTTAGGCATAAATTCTTTCACTTCTTATATCATATTTTAGTTTAGTGGATATTCATTGTCTTTACATACACTAAAGAGCCAACATTTTATGACCACCTACTCAATAACGCGTTGCGCCTCCTTTGGCCTGCAAAACAGCTGCAACCTGATAGGCATTGATGCCATAGGTTCTTGGTACATGACTGGAGACAGGTTATATCGAATATCTAAGCAGCGGTCACGCAAAGTCGAGATATTCGGACATGCTTGTGTTTGAACTCTGAGCTGACACTCTAAATGATACCCAAATGTGGTCTATCGTATTAGGATTCGGCAAGTTATGTGGCCAGAACATTAAGTGGAATTCCTCAGTATTTTCCTCGAACTACTCCAACACAATCCGAGCCTTGTGACATGGGGCGATGTACTGCTGGAAGATTCAATTTCCAGTTGCGAAGACAGACGCCATGTAAGGGTGCAACTGATCCGCAATGATGTTCAGATATTTCCCAGCGTTCATGGTCTGTTCTACCACAACTACGGGTCCCAGAGTCGACCATGAGAACGTCCCCCAAAGCATAATACCGCCACCACCAGCCTGTGTATGACTTGCTGTACAGAGGGGAGCAACTGTTCACCTGACAAACGGCGTACCCTGACACGACCATCGACGTGATGAATGAGAAATCCGGATTCATCTTACCAGGCAGCTCTCTTCCACTCATCTATGGTCCAGTCTCGATGTTCCCGGGCCCACTGTAGGCGTAGTTGACGATGACGCTTGGTCAACAGAGGCACACGAGTGGGACGTCTGCAGCACAGTCCCATATCCAACAGTGTCCACTGAACTGTGTGATCGTAAACACTTGCGCTTGGTCCTACATTATATTGGGCTGTCAGGTGAGCCACTGTCGCCTATTTTGCTTTACCAAGCGGGACATTCCTTTTTTTTTATGACGCCTGGACGACCAATACCTTGGCGTTTGTCGACCAATTCCTTGGCGAACAACCTACCATTCGAGCAGTTTCGGTGATACTCGTTCCGAGTCTTCGAGTTATTACGATCTGCTCTCTATCAAATTCGCTTAGATCAGCAGCCTTTCCCATCACTCGAAAAAGTAAATGCAATGATTACTTACCTTCTCCAGCAGCAGTTAAATTCCATTCTAACTAAATCACATGCCCTCCATGTTCAATGAAAAATGTGGGGAAGGTCATATTGTTTTGGCTCGTCAGTGTAATTAGAATAATCTGTTTCACAGTCTGTACATTAAAAGAATACAATAATAATACTTTAGGATTTGGAGAAAAACGAATTTGAAGTAAGGTTAGAATGCAATTCGATACTTAAAAGTATAGAAATCTACTTTTGGGACTGCAAATACGAAATCTATCTCTCTAATATTATAAAATGAAGTGTTTGTCTGTCTATTTGTTTTTTGTACGCAAAGTCCTTACAAAACTATGGCACACAGGTAGTCCAAACTTTTTGCAATTTTTGGGTCGCGGCAAATTTTAATATTCAATCTAGAACATTTTTAAAAGAATTAAATTCAAATTTAATTATTACTGTTTTCTTTAGAATGCAACAGCGTAAGAGATCACACATTCTAAATTAAATTTTTCGACCCCTTTCATTTTGCGCGCATGAATGGTTTTCCAGCAGACGATAAAAAACAAATAAACATTTAACTGGAGTAATCTCCTAAACCGTTAAAGATTGAGTTAAAATTTCAACGGTTTTCAAATCTGCGGAAAATTTCACAATAGATCGATACCTAAAAATATGATTTTCTTTAAATAAATAAAATGTTTATATTGAATAACTTTTATACTTTCGCAAGAGAATGACATCACGCCAACATTCGCGTTCCAAAAATAAACAGCTTACATTTCCTGCTCTATTACGATTTCAGCGAAGGAAAGAAAAAACCCCATATTTGGCTGGCATTGTTCAGTTCTTTTTTGTAAAATCGAGAATTTTAAAGATAGATTGAAAATTTCAACGGATTTGAAATCTGAGGAAAATTTGACTCCAGTAGGGTTCTATTACTCCCTGGTGTATTTCTCTCTTCTCTGTTTTTAAAATGTGTGTGTGTGGTCGTCCATTACTTGACGTTGCTGTCTTGTGTTTTCGATAAACAAAGTAATTTCATAGCACTTCGAACTTAGTCAAATAGGCATCAAAACAAGAAATTGAGTGACGGGAGGAGATTGTAGTTTCGCGGATGCAATTGTAAAGTAATATTTCAAACTTAATTTCATTGATTTTATAGAATGTGTTCCGTTTTCCAATCACAAAAATGCAGTAGTATCGTTTTTGTTCATTATTGCTGAGGAGATTGTTTTACTTTTTTTATTGAAACTTACATTTTTCAAATTCAGGAAAATTCTTATACGGTAAATACAACAAATACACTTACATCTTGTAAAATGACCTGGGTAAAAAAAATGACCTTTTCTAATATACCTTCTGATTTAAATTCCTGAAGTTGAAAGTTATTTTGACAAGTTTATATATATATAAATGTCGGAACTTTAGATCGAAACTCTGATTCTGTGATGGTATATAAACGACTTTTAACTCGTTCAACGATTTAATAAAATCGACTTAACATAAATATGTATTTAAAAAAGGAAAAATAAATTATTAATGTATTTTTTTGGTTAAAGGGAACTATATTAATAACTACTTTAAAACTGTATAAAATTGCATTCTACAAGAATGACTCTCCTGTAAGAAAATCGATACTAACTTAAGACATGTTGCACTGTCTATAAATTGTGTAGTATCATCGAGCTTTAAATCAACCGTATTTGTTGTAGTCAACAAAGAAATAGTATTTTCGATTGTTAGTGAAACTATATTTTTTGTGTGAAATGTAGGTGTGTAAACCGAAGGACTGTAGATTGGATCAATTGAAAAGTTGAGTCATATTACACAATTCTATATAGGACGTATGAATGACAAATTGTTCTAAACCGTTTTATAATAAATCGAGTGCAATATTTATTTCAGCAGTTAGGATCGTCAATCATTTTTATTGTACTCTCATGTGATCCTCAGATAAACCTCACATGAAATATCTCTAAAAAGAGTAAATTCTTTCTTGTAAAAAGTGATAATGGTTTACTGAATCATCATTTTACCCAGCACCTCTTTAAGTAGTTGCATCATATGTTATTCGTGCAAACCAGATAATTTGAAACCTGTTTAAAGAATACATTTATTTTCATATATATTCCACACTCACTTCCACTCTTTTTAATCTACACTTATTTCGATCCTTTTACGAGAGTTTCGGAAAATTTTCTTGACATTTTCCACCGTTTAAAAAGATTCATGAGGAATTTGAAATATTATATTCACGCCATAATCATCTGACGAAATTTTCTTTAATGGTAGGACTTGTTCTGGTGTTTCTACGAGCTTCCTAACCTTTAGAATAAATTAGCCTGTTATTTTCATGGTAGTTGGTACCAAGGCTTAAAAAATTTCTTTTTGCGACAACTTTGTCAAATTAAGGTGTATGTACACAATAGAAATTCTGAAAATCGAACAGAAAGTCTAATTGTTTTTTTTCCTTCAAAGTATTCTTCAATTCTTTAGCTTTCAAACGATGCCAAGTTCTTGCAAATATTCGAAAAAGTTTTCTAGTTATAAGGGTTTTTTGTTAGGTACTATCAACGTGAACAGACCTCTTTCCAAATTTTTAAACTCAATTTCTGAAGAAACAAGATTTTGCAATATCATGCTTTGTTCAAACAGTGACAACTCAACAATAAATTAATCTATTATAATTAATTTTTTATCATTATAATTTATAAAATACGGTGGATGTTTTGACCCTCAATCAGAGTTATTAGTTAGGAAATAAATTTTTAAAGGATTTTTAAATCCTACATTTCCAAAAAAAAATCCTAATTTTTTATTTATTATTGGCGAAAAAAGTTGTAACAGAAAAACTTTTCTCTCTAGCAACTTGATTGAGGGTCAAAATATGAAGAATAAAATTGGAAATAGTTTACTAGAATTGTCTTTCTAGACAAATTAGAATTTGAGATATCGCTGTTCAAAAAACACTATAATTAGCTCATTAAATCTTAATTAGCTATTTAATAATTAGTTAAATATGATTTTTTCTCACTGAAATGGTTTTAAACATAAACAAATGACCTACTGTGAAAAACTGGATTTTTAAAGTTACAATTTACAAAAATAACTTCTAGTGGCTACGTATAAGCCTTAAACAATATTTTGAGAAGACATTTGGAAAACTAAAGTGTTTAACGTTAATTTTGGACATAAATAAAAATTTATAAATATTTCACCAACTATAGTGCAAATTCTACCGTGCTGAGCAAGCTCTGGGCCTATCTAACTTTGAATTGCATGGTGGGGAGAAGTTCGTTAGCAGTGCCATTAGATAGCTACTGAGCTACGTTAGAATCGCAGCTTCTTAATGAATAAAATATCATTTAATATTAACATAAAACTGTATTTTAATTGTTCAAACTGGAAATGAATTGTTTGATATCCACACACAATAACTAATAATTCCAAATTCCAATGTCTGCTTCATTCATTCCACAATGCAGAATCAGGATCGGGTATTCGGGTCAAAACTATTGTATCCTAGACACAACTCACCAATTTTTTATTTAATGAGTTTCCAGGAAGAAAATTTGTTACCATTATTTCTGTCAACTTGGCTTGTTTTCTGCTACACTAATTTTCTGGTTTATTTGTATCACATGCCAAAATCTCTACAAATGGGGTTATACAAGTGGTGAAAATTATGTACTCCGTGCTTTTATAGCAACGTTTTCTCAGTGCATCATCATGACTGTAACCATGTCGCGAACCACGCATCTTACAGATTTGTTTATTTTGAAGGCAAGTGTTCATAAGCGTTTTGATTCTAACTCTATTTAGTGGGAAATGATGTTTTAAAATATGTATGCTTTTATAAGAGTGTTAAAAAAACTAATTATTTATATTATTCACACACTATTGCATATGATAAACGTTTTTAGTTTGTAGAAATAATAGTTCACGCTAGATTAAAACTTAATAAAGCATATATTGTTTTTGTATCGGATGTATTCACAAGTCAGAATGAACTTATTTGAATGGATTAAGGTTGAAAATATAACTCTAAAGCTGTATGAATAATTTACAGATGTGTATAAAAATTCCATAAAGTCGTCATTTACTGTGGAGTGTATAAACTGGAATGTAAAGTTACTCCCTTGATATTGTACTCCAGTGTGAATAGTTAGTTAACGTCTACTGACGGAACACAGCAAGGGCTTTAAAATATATGGGTAATTAGAAAAGTTATTTTCGACTCACGCACGAAATAAGATGTGAATGACAAAATATTATCTTTATTTACCAGTTTTATTCAAAAAATGACCATGCCGGTATTTAGCAGCCTGTCGCCCAACTATGCCAAGTGATGCGTTCATATGACGTTCACGTGACATAATTATGATAGTTAGTCGCTTAATTATGTCACGGAACGAGATAGGAAAATTTTGACAGGACTGCAGCACACAAACACAACTTTAACACTTGAATTATAAGGTTTGGTCTGTCGCTAAAGGCAGCTGATTAACCTTCTACGGGAACTTCCTTCTATGATTTCAACAGGTTTTGACATACTTGACCAATAACGCTTCCACGGATTCTTTCAATCAGTCGATGCGGTTGCGTTGCATTGAATAGCGCCACCTGCTGGTGAGAATCACGAACTACAGTTTCGGTTCTCACTTCCCTTAGTTTCACTCCTCACTTCTTAAACTATATCTATTGGTTACTTTAAGTTTCAGTTCGCATTTGTATTAGGGATGCGACATCGATGTCTATGTTTTCAAAACATCGATGTTTTTAAAAAAACATCGATGTATTTAATATCGATGTTTTTGTAACATCGATGTTTATACCTGTCGATGTTTTATCTTTAATTGAAAAAAGTACCGTTATAAAAACTTAAAAAATAACCAAGTAGCATAGTTTTCATAATCAGCAAATTAAACATACTTTTAGACCAAAGTGGCCAAGGGGGAAGGTTCTGAAAAGTAGCGATGCGACATCGATGTCGATGTTTTCAAAACATTGATGTTTTATTAAAAAAAATCGATGTCTTGGAGCCGATGTCGCATCACTAGTTGCTAAACCAGTTTTAAGAAATGGGGGAAAAAGTTTAAATACACTGAATTTTAAAAACATCAATGGTTTGGAGGCAATGCATTATCAACACCGATGTTTTAATTTTTATCATCGATGTTTTGATGTCGATGTAGCATCACTAGTTGCTAAACCAGTTTTAAGTAAAGGGGGGAAAAGTTTAAATACACTGAATTTTAAAAACATCGATGGTTTGGAGGCAATGCATTATCAACATCGATGTTTTAATTTTTATCATCGATGTTTTGATGTCGATGTAGCATCACTAGTTGCTAAACCAGTTTTAAGAAATGGGGGAAAAAGTTTAAATACACTGAATTTTAAAAACATCTATGGTTTGGAGGCAATGCATTATCAACATCGATGTTTTAATTTTTATCATCGATGTTTTGATGTCGATGTAGCATCACTAGTTGCTAAACCAGTTTTAAGTAAAGGGGGGAAAAGTTTAAATACACTGAATTTTAAAAACATCGATGTTTTTTGGGGCGATGTATTATCAACATCGATGTTTTAATTTTGAACATCGATGTTTTGCTGTCGATGTCGCATCCCTAATTTGTATATGATTACTTCTTTGTATGCTAGTAGAGATGCGATATCGACACAAAAACATCAATGTTTTGAAGCATCGATGCTCAATATTAAAGCATAGATGTTGATAATACATTGACCCCAAACCATCGATGTTTTTAAACATCAGTGTATTTAAATTCTTTCCCCGTTTTTTAAAACTGTTTTAGTAAGCTCTAACAATAATGTTCGCCAGGGTAAGAAGATTTAATCTGTCACACAGTTGCGGTGTTTATAAATGTATAATTAATATTTTTTAGAACTGTCAAAACAAAGTAAAAAAAATGAATAAGAACAATTAATTAATGTGTTATTTTCAAATTTGATTAATACTAAAGAAAGTACTATTTACAACAATCTAAAATAGGTACTACTAACTATACGTATAAGTAGGTAGGTATATAACACTAATTATTGTTACTTATTATTAATTATTTATCAACTTATGGACGGGAAAACCAAAACTTTTTTTCTATATCCTGTAAATAAAAAAATGGGGAACTGTAATTATTAATTTTCCCCACTATTTGTTATTTAAAATTTGTAAAATAAGAAGTTTGTTAACGTTCTCACCATTGAACCAACTTCTTTTTTGACTAACAATCCCGCCAGTTAGGAAAAGAACTATGATAGTACGGATGTCGCCATCACTGACAAATACTTAGTTACACTGTTAATTTTTAAATTTTTACTATGGTACTTTTTTCATTCAAAAATATAACATCGACAGCGTAAAAACATTGACATGTAATAACATCAATGTTAAACAAACATCGGTTCCAATAAATCTATGGTAAATAAATCGATGTTTTGAAAACATCGACATCGATGTCGCATCTCTATTATATGCCAGTAGCTTGCTCTATATCTCTGTCGTTGTAACGTGTATGTGCTGTGATGTTCGTAAAATACAAACTTCTATTTATGTCAGCTTCACGGATATTTAGTCACTCATAACGAGCAAATACAATTACGACTCTTCTTTTTAAATGTAAACAAAATATTTTTCCGAAAAAGGACGATCTACGATACAAATTCAAATAGAGATCAGTGAAAACTGCGAATTTTTCTAAAAGCTTAAGCAACATTATAAACAAATCACATGGATACGCAGTTTGGAAAGCATTTATCTCAAGGGATTTATCCAATCTCGAAAATTCCGATCTTCGACTCATGGGAACTTTTGTTTCTCTGCGGTTCATGCATATCATGATGAATTGTATGGTAAAAGAACCTTAAACTTCCTGGTATCCCTTTGCAGGCGGGAACTTATCTCTTTTTCTGATCATAAGGGTTTTTCGATAATGAGACTTCTTACGAACAACGATAAATAGTTTCCGTGGCATTCTTTATGTATCCCGAGAGAGCGTGTTAAGGGAAGGGTTCTGCGGATTGCATTTTTTCCCCGACTGTTCCAGCGTCAGCATCGGATTCCAGTTTCTCAGGAGAGGTTGTTGCTTCAAATGCTACCGATTGTTAACTGCAGGATTATTTATTTAATGAAGAGAGTGATTTCTGATTTGCTTTGATCAGAATCTTAGTCAAGGAGTTGATATTGATCAGAAACATCAGAATTTGAGAGTGAAGACATTCTAAACGTTACTGTTTATTTATACTAACATTAACTGATGTGAAAGTGGGTTGCTGTCTTTGTACTGTCACACTGAAAGCCGATTTAATGAACTCTATGTTAATATTTATTTAATGAAGTGAGGGTCTTCTGATTTGTCTTGATCGGATCTTAGCCAAGAAGTTAACCATGATCAGAAACATCAACATTTGAGAAAGAAGACATTCTAAACGTAAAGTTACGGTTTGGTAATACTCACATTAACTGATGTGAGAGTGTTTTGTCTTCGCGCTGTTACCTTAAAAGCCGACTTAATGAATTTCATGCGAATATTTATTTAATAAATTGGGGAACTTCTGATTTTGTTCCCTTTGGGATCTTATCTAAGAAGTCAATGATATTAGCCGAGTAACAAGCTTTCAACATTTCAGGACGAAGTTCATGACTGCTGTCGATTCTCACATTAAATTATCTGAGAGTCTTATAGTCTTTACACTGTCTTAAAATTCGATTTACTGAATTCTATGCTAATAGAATGGTTAAAATATCGCAATTTTGAATCGTTAAATTGGATGTGTTTAAAAAAAAAAAGGAATATTTTATCCTTTTATCTCTTACAAAATCGTAAGTAAATTAAATTTAATAGAATTTAGACATGGCTTACACATAAAAATCTTTAAAGTTTCTAATGAAATAAGAAATTCTGCAGAGCGAAAGCAATTTATATGTTTACTGCATCATCCTTTTTCCATCATACACTTGGTGGACTGGAAATTTTTCCAATGACAACAAAAAACAGTTGATAAAACTAAGAAAGCACTTTAAAATTCATTTTACTAATAAAAACTTGGCTAACAAGCTTTTCAAGAACCGAGAAAATTTCCATCATCTCATAAAAACGAAAAGGCCAATTCTAAGAATTCATTTAAGAGCTTCATTATATGTTGGAAAACTATTAAGATTACAGAAATATTGAGAGAGTAAAGAGCTATTAAAATGTTTTCTTTATATGTATTAAATTTTATTTAATCTTTTCCAATAAGCCTTTAATAAACTTACAGTAATTAATCGAACAAGTCTTTATCAAGCATTAAAAACGTTGGATTATATGTAATTAGATATACTTTGAAAGGGTAGAGTACACTACCCTACAACAATGGACTAGACACCAGCGTATTTGCATAAAATCCGACTACTTGTTTGGGGGTGTTTTTCGATGTATGGCCTGGGACTTTTTCATGTTGTTCCTAGTGAATTGAATGCCGACGCCTACATGAACATTTTAGACAATCAGGTTCTTCCTACGCTCTGTCAATTTTATGGAATGGGCGAATGTTACTTCCAGGACGACAACTCTCCATGTCATGTTGCAGCCTCTGTCAAGCAGTGGTATAAAGATATGGATGTAAAACGTCTCCCCTGGCCTGCTCAGAGTTCCGACCTAAGCCCATAGAACATTTCTGGGACGTGATAGAGCAACACTTCCGGATCATGGAACCACGTCCAAAATCTGCAGCTGAGCTCGCAACATTATTGCAACAAGAATGGACACAAATACCCATAGCTCTGTTTCAAAACCTTGTTGAAAGCATACCCGGAAGGGTTGCTAGTGTAATTGCAGCACGTAGGGAACCATCCTCCTAGTAAAGCATGTATTATTTCCCTTATACTATCACATCTTGCTGTCCGGTCCATTGTTGTAGGGTAGTGTATATATAGAATCGGTTTACCCTTTGTAGATTTAAAATAACGTCGAAACCATGTGCTAAACTATGCTATTGAACTTTGGCGTATTCGTAGTACCACTGCTATCTTCGTCATGGTCATAGTTTTATCACATGCAGATGTTAATTTCAAATATTTCCCCAACCAAGAAAAAAAGCTTCGCTAAAATGTATGCCTGAATCGTATCTTAAAGTATATGCAAATTGACCAAGGAATCTCTTTTTCTTTTCGAAGTGAATCCAAGTAATTTTCATTTATTAGAATATACAGTTTGTTTCGAATATATCTAGCCAAATTTTAATGGGTTGTAAAGAGCTCAAAATGGATACTTTTGTCTATGAACGTGTGTTCGGAAATGCTGGGTTTAGGTGGTGGAGGGCAGTTTTTGTCAATCGATTACATAATGTCTGTGTCGTAAGGTGACATACCTCGTATTTGCAACGGCAAGCTCCGCATTCATGTAGGGTTTGAGTAGTGGACATAAACTAAACGATTTGTTTGAGTTGATACATTGCATTTCTGTTGTAGAAAGGGGGAACTGCCAAGTGCTTACGCCCAGCGTCATACTGCTGTGAGGCTGTTTTTTTCTATGTGGAGATGAAATGTGATGGTACAGGTGGTAATATAAGGATTCTGATGTGCTTCCATACCGAAGATGCAAAGGTCACTACAATAGATATTCATTCGAAATAAATATTTCATGAATGGGCCTTGGACCGTGTAATAGTGTGTGAGGTCTATAATGACGATAAGGCGCTTCATGCAGACTTTGGGAAAACCCGAAGATGATCCGATCTTTGGTAGAGTTCATCCATCTGTGGAATAAACTGTATGAATCGGTACCGAACTACATAGACCGTATTCCATTAGAATTATCATTTACCAAAAACTTGCACTTAGACCTATATTTGGCTGTATGTTTCAGTTGTTTATTTCCAAATACGATTGCATTTTCTTTCAGCCATTCATAAAAATGGTGAAATATTATTTTTATCTGACAATAACACTGGATTATCCTATTCAAAATGCGTTCCAATTTGCCATTTGTTTAATTTCTTTATACTTTTATGTATGATTTAACGAAACATGGAAAAACATTGAATCTAGTGGTATAATACTCGATAAAATTTCCATTGGAAACCGTCATGAAAGGTTGAGGAAAATAGAATTTTACCCAAAGCACATTCACGTCATTAAAAAAATCGTCAAATTCGCTAACCTATTTAAAAACTCCTTGAAATAGACATAAAACGAACTGCATAATACTCGTTCAGAGCGTTCTCTAAAGAGAATTTTCTTTAGGTTTTGGCATACACGACTACCTCTTGTACCACGGCTAACAGGTTTGAATGGTTCTTCTTCAGGGAAAAAATGCGGATGTACCGAAGCAATTTACCAGAGAATTCTACTTCTATTAACTTTATTTACCCCACTTCTGTTTTTAGTAACTGTTGTGAAGACTTTAATTTCCCACGGGAAAGTAGCTGGACTTAAATGACACGTAAACAAGCTCCAAGTTCAAGACGAAAGAAATGGGAAGACTGCAAAAAGCAGAGTTTTGAGAGAGCAACCATTTTTTTTCCTGGGTCGAATCTTTTTCGAAACTTACTTGAGATGTTTTGATACGCAAATGGTTATTGGATTTTTCATGGTCCACCCTGGAGAGTGCGTGTCAAAGAGTACTATTCAGTCAAGGGAATGTTGCGAAAGTAATCTTGAAAACATATTTGAATTTTTGCAAAAACACATTTAAAAAAAAAAGGGGATCTAAGTATTTGGGGAACACATCCCATTAATTATTTTGCATAGTATGAAACTTAAATTTTGATTCAATTTAATTAAATATAATTCTATTTGATTTGGCTTAAAGTGGTGCAAGTGCATTCGCGGTATAAGTGCTTCACTTGAATATAAAGCGTACCGTATTAAAATAGGGGACATCACATGCTGGAAACACTTGAAGACATTTTTGAAGAGATTATACCTTCAATCAACGTCCCACTGCAAACGCAATGGGCCGAATACACCACCACATAATTTTGAACCACGGTCAGATGACGAGGTCACAACACGAACAGCACAGCTTGTTTATACCGTTACGCTAAACTGAATTGTTAAAAGAATTGTTCCTCCAAAACATAATGAGTCTCGCCTTCCTGGTATAATGATCATATCGTTTGTCTACCACCAATTACGTCTCGGTTTGTAAGGGAATGGAAGTTGGTGACTGAACTTATTAGGAGTAACAATGAGTCACATATATCCGCCGGTTTGCTTCCTGTTGTGTCAAAGAAATCAGCAGTCGAGCATTAGTAATAAAATCATTATTTACAACGGTTTTACCTATGAGTCATTCTATAGTTCTGATAAGCAAGTTTTCCTCAGTATATCGCTCTTTTATTTTGTCTCCCTATACACACGAAGGTTTACAGTATTTAAATGAAACATTGGCTTTAATTCAAGTTTTACCGCTTCATAAATCGAGACAGTGTTTGTGTAGAATGTGCATAGAAATTACTTCCAAAATCTATAAATTCTAAACTCAGCCAAATATGGCCCTTATTCCGCGTAACCCAACCATCCAACATTCCATTCCAAAAACGAAATCTGTTGCCATTTTCTACCACATAAATTCCTGCCCCTACCCAACCCTGCACGGTTCAGTTACGAAGCATCATATATTCAACACACAGAATTTCACCCCAAAGACAATAACTTGAAGATATTGCCTTCTCTCTCATGACTATAACGATGCTAGCCATTTTTTACTGTTTCTTCCATCAAAACCGAAAGATATGGTATCACCCAACGCAATACATCACTTGGGATGCACGAATGGATTGGTTTTACCCTCATCGAAAGTGGTCAGGACGCATTTCAATATCTCTTCCAAGAGGCATCTCAAAGTTGAAGAGTTGCAGTTTCAGGAAGTCCTTATTTGTATTCCTTTCCTCCACCTCGCACATCTGATAATCTACTTATTCTTCCTTTTCCGAGCTCACAGCTGGTTCCGCGAATTCTGAGAAGAAATTACTCCTCACCCTCCGTTTTGATCAGAGGAGGATTTTTCTACGTTGGGTTTTATTCCAGAACTGGAACTTTGGAGGACTCATCAAATTCGTTGCCCTCCTTATGATCCTCGGGAAGTATAGGAGCCAATCGATATCACCAGGGAAATAAGTTTTTTCCGATTTCGAAGTAGGTTTCATGCGGAAGGAACAAGTGTTTTCTAAACACCTCTCTCTTTTGGAATGTTTTCCGTAGAAATTGCTTAGTAGAAGCGTTTTACTTTTTATGGATATACTTTTACTTTTACATGGTGTCCTAAAAGTTCCCGTACTCCAACTTTTAAAAAATGAATTGCCCGTTTTCTTTTAATTATTTAATTTTATCGTCTGCTTATAGTTTTATCGATTCTTTGATTTTTATCGTTTGATTTTCTTCGCGCTCAAGTTGTGCGATAATAAAGTTCCATGTCATTTTGTTCTTCACTGCAAAATGAGTTTATCACGCATTCAGCGAATTACGCTGTTTGAGGCTTATTTCGAATGTAAATCATGTGAAAGATGTAAAGAATTTTAGCGACATAAATATCCAAATTATGCAATGCTGAGTAGAGATATGCTATATCAACGCGTTCGGCGATTTAATGAGACAGGTTCGGTGGAACACAAATGCAGGAATAGATAACCTAAAGTCGTTACACCAGACTTAGTACTAGAAACTCAACGGAGGATATTGAAATCTCCTCATCAACCCGTGAGGCGTTTGTCGCAACCAATGGGCACATCACATGGATCAACACATAAGGCTTTAAGAGCGTTTCTCTTTCGTGCTTATCGTGGTTAAATGTTACAGGAGCTAAAGCCACCGGACAATGTGAAGCGGCTTGGTTATGAAACCATGGGCATGCTTTAAGATCTCAAGAAACCTTTGGCCACGTCGTTCTTTGATCTGAGCATCCCTGACTTTTTTTTTTTCTGTGGGGATATTTTAAAGAACAAAGTTTATGATGATAATCACCAAACAATAGGTGATCTGAAAATTACCATTACTCAAAGGATACAAGAAGTCACTCCCAGTATCTTGAAACGCGTTTCTAAATACATGCTGAAACGACTTCTGATTTGCCTCCAAAAAAAAGGCTGAAATTCCAAAATTAAAAAAAAAAATTTGGTATTTCTTTGGAATTATAAAAAAAAAAGTCAAAATTTTTTACTTACGTTATGTTGAAAGAGCTTTTTACATTATCCAATGTTTGTGTTGAACATCCATGATTGGCAGTTCGTTTTAGGGATTTTTATCTGGTAGCTTGATAAAAGTTTCTGAATCATTGTTCACTATGATTCATTAAACACGAAAGACAGTGGGGACTGCATTAGAATATGCATTGACACTGGTACGAAAATTGTTTTAAAGTTAGTTGTTTTTATGTAATAAATTCACGAATCGTTAGTACGGAAAATTTTAGGACACTCTGTATAAGCATATATGTACGTATATAAGAGTTTAGTCTGATTATAAAAAGTAATAAGAAACACAGAGAAATCTGGTAGATACACCAATGCTGAAAAGAAACAGTGAGAGGAAATGGGCTTAGCGCCCAAAGCCCATAACTGCCGAATTGCATTTGACAAAAGGGAATGGGAAGTAATTAAAGTAGACATTCGTAATCTAATTGTGGAAGTACGGCTGAGGTATAATTCTTTGCCTTCTATATACAATATATAAAAAAAAAGGATGTGTGTGTGTATATTCTCTATACAAATCTACACGGTTTGACCCTTCCACATCTTATACACTTTAGAACACTGCGGGAAACATAGGCTATTTCTGTCAGATCAATCTGTAGTCAAATAAAATGGCACACAGGTAGTCCTAAAAGTTCCCCTCGAAACCGCAATAAAGAACATGGACAAGGAAACACGTTACACTGGGTTTGTGTATTTGAGTTAACACAGGGAAATGTCGAGGTCATATTTGAAACTCAAGCAACGCCGGTTATCCAGTTAATTTATTATAAGGATTAACGCAACTAAAAATTGATGAATTGGTGTTACATATTTGTATTTATTTACGCGATATTTTATAGATTTTTTAGGTGAAATTCACTTAGGGAATACATATACTATGTTCATTACAAATGGATGGAAATATGATACGAAATGTGGGTAACGGTACTTTATTATCACCGCATAAAAAATTACGAAAGTTTAACTCAGTTGATGGTAATGGTAATTTTTAGTTAACGTCGTACTAGAGCCACACAACGGGCTATTGACGACGGTCCGGGATCAGTCCCTTACGGGAAAGATCCGAAGACGACACCTCGTAATTTTGAACCACGGTCAGATGACGAAGCAACACCTGAGCTGGCACCCCACTCTCCAAACTTCCACGCCAACCCAACGTGAGGACTTTCGGCCACGACAGATTTAAGGTGCACCAGCCGCCTCTACACCATACGTTTACAAACATCCATGCCCGAACCCGGATTCGAACCAGGAACCTTCCGATCTAGAGGCTAACACCTTAACCACTATACCGGTTGGTCGGCTTAACTCAGTTGATATTATGGGGTCTGTTAGTGCATTAATGAAATATCAGCGGTTTCGCGTACAGGGTGGACAGTAGAATAACGTAACGCAATGATCAACACAACAGTCTGTGAATCAATCCGAGCAGAATGATCCGAGGACAACACTACGTAATTTTGAACCACGGGAAGATGCAGAAGTAAACACTTGAGCCTGGCACAGCCTTTTCAACACTTCCTCACCATACCAATGTGAGGACGTTTAAGGTCAAGACAGATTTAATGTGAACAATCCACCACGTACACTGTGGTCTGGTTGAATTGTGTTTTGAACTCGCAAAAAAAATTCTCGTATTACTAATCTTCGATTACCAACTGAGCTATGTCAACCTTTCCTTAGGAAACACTGTTCTTCTTGAAACTAATACATGAGCTGTCTCGCTTTCTTCACAGTCTGGCCCGCAACACTCATTTTGTGCTCCGTAGGAGTATTCCAGGTACACACTCTGACTCTTTACTTTTGTTTCCATAAAACAAACATGAATTTCTTCTCAGAAGTAACCTTTTCCCTTTTTGCTAGCTCGCAACCCTAATCCAATTTCTATGCTTTTTAAAGGGAGAATATCTGAAAAGAAGCAAGATTTCAAGAAGCAATTTTTTTTCTATGTGATTCCATGCTTTATGCTTTGCAAAATACAACCACATAAAATATTCCGCCAGTTTCTATTTCTAAACGAAAACAAATCCATACAAAACTGTCGTGCTCAAAACTTTCTTTTCTAAACAAAGTATTTGAGTGGAAAACGGTTTTACATGTGTAAATGCCACTTCGTGCATTTCTTTGTTTGAAATGAAAGGAGAAAATTTGATCTCTGTTGAAGGATTTTCTATATTTATTCGTTTCTCTTTCAACAATAAGCTTAAATTTGATACGAAGGAGGGGAGTAAAATGTTTTTCTACAGTAAACTTGCTAAATAGAGATTAAAAGAGTTCAAATTCGAACTCTTATAAACGCCATAATAATGTTCTTCGCATTATTATTTAAGTTTCAATTATTTGTTTTTATAACGAAAGCTGATTCTGCTAATTTTTGATAGAAAGAAAGCAATTCAATAGAAATAATATCGCTAACTTTCTGATTATTATATTTTTAAAAAGTAACGTATACCGACGAAATAGTTCCTATTCTTTTTGTCACATTGAGTAACAACTTTCGTAATCTTCTTTAAGCGTCACAAAATACATTTCTGTTCGTAAGTAACAAGATACGTGATTTCAAAAAACGTCTTACAGAAACAGACATTTAGAATTATTGTTCTTATTCTTCATGTAGTATTTTTGTATATTTTATTTTATTTATCTGTGTATTTTATCTGGTCAAATTCCTTATTACTTAATTTGACCTAGAACATAAATATTTGGTAAAACTTCTCCTCTATGTCATTCAAGTATTGCTTTATTCAATTTCAGTAATAAAATTTTATGCAATAACAGTTTAAAGATATGAACAAATCACTTTTTAGAAATAATTCCAAACTTGTAGTTGCAGTTATTAACTTTTAACATTAACAATTTCGTTTTCAATTAGCAATGAAACTTACAGTTAGCAAATAAATTTAGCGGTTTTTATGAAATACTACTAAAATTGACATCAACAGTTAATTTTACAATGATCAGCTGTTTAAAAAACCCTTAAATATATATTTTTAAAATTAACAATTTCGATTTTTTATTTTTGTAAAATATTTTTTATAAAGCTTAATTTTTTATTTAAAACTTTCAGTGTGATTCCAACAACATTTATCGATTGATCACAGTTTTCGATAGCAGTTGATAACTGTTACCGTGTAACAAGAATGTTATTTAAACTACTATTGGAATAACAGTCCCCATTTCTAACAATTTCCTTCCTACTCTAGATAAAAAGTTTAACCTTTCTAAGTCCTAATGGTACGTGTTTAATAATTAGTATTTTTAAATTTGTGTAGGTTGGAGGGTGCTTTATTTCATTTACCCTCTGAAAGTGAGACTATCTCATTATAACTATACAAAACTCTAAATATAACGTGTCGATAATTGCAGACAAACATCTAATTTGAAATAATAAGGTGAAATAATAGAGTTTAATCTATATTCAATCCCGAAATTTTACTAGAACAGAAAGAAATTGTTTTGGTTTCTCATTCAATTCATATTCATGTTTTCTGCTTTCTACTATTAAATTAAGAGAATGAAAGCTTAAGCAGTTTTGCCTTAATTTAAACTTCACTAACGACTTCGCTTTATGTGAAGAAATATTTAGATAGAAACAAATTAATTTTACTTACATTTCTTACCTACAGCATCCGTTTGAAACGAGTCACGTAAAATACTCATTTGCATAATTAAGTTTTGTTTTACTTTGTTTCTTGGTTTATAAAAATAAATTGGACTACGGTAGCTCAGTTGGCATAGAAACAGTTTAGCAACCAAAACGGTTGCGAGTTAGATTCTAATCAAAGACCGTCGTGTACACGAAGCCTGGTGCATGTTAAATCTGTCTTAGCTTAAAATGTCCAAACGTTGGCGTGGAGTGGAAGTTTGGAGAGTGGGATGCCCGCTCAGGTGTTGACCAGGTCTGACCGTGATTCATACGTGTTGTCCTCGAATTTTTTCCGTTGGGATAGATTCCAGATCGTCGTCAATAGCCCGCTGTGTTGCTCCATTACGACAGTAACTAAAGTTCCTACCTACCTAATTTCCTGCAAGCAAAGGGATCATTTCGATTACTGGCAGTGACCTTTCAATGACAATGTTCATTTATGGTAGTTAGTAACGATGTTAATTAATGGTAGTTCTGTTTCTGTTATATACTCTCTACCAATGACAAAATCAGTGTTGCCACACATAAAGTATATATAATATCTTCAAACATAAAAATAGAAATATTTTACAAGACTAAAGGCGTTAATTTTAACAGATAGTAAATATGAAATGCCTAATAACTCTCTACCAATGACAAAATCAGTGTTGCCACACATAAAGTATAATTTCTTGAAACATAAAAATAGAAATATTTTACAAGACTAAAGGCGTTAATTTTAACAGATAGTAAATATGAAATGCCTAATAACTCTCTACCAATGACAAAATCAGTGTTGCCACACATAAAGTATAATTCCTTGAAACATAAAAATAGAAATATTTTACAAGACTAAAGGCGTTAATTTTAACAGATAGTAAATATGAAATGCCTAATAACTCTCTACCAATGACAAAATCAGTGTTGCCACACATAAAGTATAATTTCTTGAAACATAAAAATAGAAATATTTTACAAGACTAAAGGCGTTAATTTTAACAGATAGTAAATATGAAATGCCTAATAACTCTCTACCAATGACAAAATCAGTGTTGCCACACATAAAGTATAATTTCTTGAAACATAAAAATAGAAATATTTTACAAGACTAAAGGCGTTAATTTTAACGGATAGTAAATATGAAATGCCTAATAACTCTCTACCAATGACAAAATCAGTGTTGCCACACATAAAGTATAATTTCTTGAAACATAAAAATAGAAATATTTTACAAGACTAAAGGCGTTAATTTTAACAGATAGTAAATATGAAATGCCTAATAACTCTCTACCAATGACAAAATCAGTGTTGCCACACATAAAGTATAATTTCTTGAAACATAAAAATAGAAATATTTTACAAGACTAAAGGCGTTAATTTTAACAGATAGTAAATATGAAATGCCTAATAACTCTCTACCAATGACAAAATCAGTGTTGCCACACATAAAGTATAATTCCTTGAAACATAAAAATAGAAATATTTTACAAGACTAAAGGCGTTAATTTTAACAGATAGTAAATATGAAATGCCTAATAACTCTCTACCAATGACAAAATCAGTGTTGCCACACATAAAGTATAATTTCTTGAAACATAAAAATAGAAATATTTTACAAGACTAAAGGCGTTAATTTTAACAGATAGTAAATATGAAATGCCTAATAACTCTCTACCAATGACAAAATCAGTGTTGCCACACATAAAGTATAATTCCTTGAAACATAAAAATAGAAATATTTTACAAGACTAAAGGCGTTAATTTTAACAGATAGTAAATATGAAATGCCTAATAACTCTCTACCAATGACAAAATCAGTTTTGCCACACATAAACTATAGTTTCTTAAAACACAAAAATAGAAATATTTTACATGACTAAAGGCGTTAATTTTAACAAATGGTAAATATTAAATGCCTAATAACACACACTTAACATGGTGGCTATACTTTAAAGGTCAGTTTCGATACCAGTACCTAAATATTAGTGAAAATCAGCTAATTTTCTCTTGTTATAATAATCTTGTAATTTAGTGCAATGTATGGATCAACGTATATTACATCAAACGCCAAACATCACCAAACGGAGATACGCTTCATATAAAAGTAACCCATAACTGTAACATGCTAGAGAGCTTGAGTTGCGAAAGTAAAATACTATCTTTCATTCTAGTTTGTTTGTTTGTTTACACAGAAACCGACTCTCATATCCACAACATGTAATAGCATACGAAACATAATGGATTGACAAAAAAGTTTGCTGAATAATCAAGAATAATAAGACAAACTCAGTAAAGACAGACCATTTCAACACTGCTTTATAAAAATGAAAGTAAGCAGAGCAATTTGCTATCCATTCACTTGAACTTAATAGTATCGAGATAATAGCAAATATAAATATATTTATAAGTACATATAAAATCTATCTCCATAATTTAAAAAAAACATAAAATCCATCATTACTTCTAAATGTCGCCATAAAATATTTTAAATCTATCTACTTTCTGATATGGACTGATTTGTATCGTTTCATAACAAAACTATTTGGGAACATAGCTTCCATTAACGTCTCGTACAGGTTCATAATCAAAAATTAATCCCTATAGAATTCAAGAGTTAAAGTTGGAATCACAGCATAAGCCCTATTGAATGATATCTAAGTATTCATTTAAGTGCAAGATTTCTCGATCTAAATAATTTATTTGTTTAATAAAAGCTTTTATGCAGAATGAAATTTTCCCCAGCGCTGAAAATAAACGAATCTGATTCCCTTTAGAATAAAAAGGTTACTAAAAGGAATTGTCAATGTTGTATTGTAATTCATTTTCTTATCTTTATGATGCTTTAAGACTTTGAGAGGGCATTGTTTATTTCAATAAAATATTTTACACTGGCGGAAAATAAAAAAATCCCAACACCAATAAGAAATTTGAAGAATGAAATTTAAGCAAATCATTCGTCTAGGTAATATATTTATTTAATTAAAGTTTCAAGGTCACAGGTAACAAATGCGCGAGAAGAGTCATTTTAAATGTGAAGTGCTACATTAATAATATCTGTAGTCGCCACGATTTTGAATGCAAGCATGCAAACGTGCATGCATTGTATTGTACAGGTGCCGTATGTCATTTTGTGGGATGGAGTTCCATGCCTGTTGCACTTGGTCAGTCAAATCAGCAACAGTCGGTAGGGGTTGTGGATGAAGCTGGATTTGTCCCATACATGCTCAATGGCAGAAAGATCTGGTGACCTCGCAGGCCAATTCAACATGTCGACACTCTGTAGAGCACGTTGAGTAAGAATAGCGGTATAATGACAGGCGTTATACCGTTGGAAAACACCCTTTTGAATATTCATCATGAATGAAAGCACAACAGGTTCAATCAGCAGTTTGACGTACGAATTTGCTGTCAAGGTGCTTGGATTAACAACGAGAGTGCTCCTCCTGTCATAGGAAATTGAGATAGGCTGTCATAGGAAATTGAGATAGGCAATCATAGGAAATTGAGATAGGCTGTCATAGGAAATTGAGATAGGCTGTTATTGGAAATTGAGATAGGAAAAGACCATTACTCCTGGTGTAGGTGCAGTGTGTCTACGCCACAGACAGCTTACAGCAGTACAGCTACAGTCGGCGTTTATGAGAGGTGGCAACGGCCTTGGCGATTTTGTTGGAGAACTTCTAAAGTCGCCAATGTAAGAATTATTTCAAAAAAATTATTTTCTTTCAAAAATATTTTTCTTTTTACAACGGAAAATGAAAGCTTGAAAACACATTTCAGGACGTTTTAAAAAGTACATTTTTTAAAAACTTTCGCAAAACGTAGTAAGTTTAAACACATTTCAGAACACATTTGTGAACCAGAAGAAAAACTAAACTGCGAATGTGGGTAAGAATACACTGAAACTTATCAATTACAATAAATACAGTAAGCTGTTTGAAAAGAAAAAGATTTTTTAAAAGAAAAAAAAAAGCAAGAAGTAATACAACCTGATACATCAGAACTGTTCCGAGAAAAAAAAATTACGAAACAAGAATGTTCCACAAATGGCGAAAAAACAATACATGTCAGAACTCTGCCGTGAAAAAAAATTTATAATAAAATAAAAATTCCACAACTGTAGAAATACAAATAAATAAACCAATGGTACCAAAGAAAAATAATGGCCATGTTCATATGAGGTGCGTAAAACTCGCATTTGGCGAGGCAATCAGGGTCCCGCTCTCAAGGTCGCAAATATAGATACTTGAATTAGAGGAATAAATAAACATAATTTAATGCCTCAATGTGAACGTGGCCTTGGCGTCACAAGATTTCGTAGTAGCGCAGTAATATCCTCACCTGCTACGCACATAAAACAAAATAGCCATATTTATGGGTTATCATAATCCTAGGAAACATTCTAATGGACAAGGTCAAAAGAGGTTTTATGTTATGAAGGGAAAAATACAGGTTGTAGAACTGACTGAAATGATTAAACAATCATCTAAAAAAACTCGGAACAGATTTTTTCGCATAATAGCAACTTCTATCGCTCTATGTTAAGAAAAAGGTTCTATCGCTCTATGTTAAGGATTGAAAACTGTGTTGCTTAGCTCGATTCTTAGACGGTTTCTCTAGAAAGTTCGGATCAGAAAAATATGAAATTAACAAGGTTTGTTCTTCATCGTGTTACCTGGACAATTGTAATGATCTTTTTACGATGCGGTTATTAGTTTAGGGTGTATTAAGTGTCAAAGTAGAAAAAGCGAAATTTCTTCCGCGAGTGATCAAAACACATACAAATTTTCAGTCTTAAGCCGTGAGTTTTTTTTTTAAAGAGAACCTCTCAACGTAAATTTGTGCAGCTAGTCGAGTTTAAAAAAAATTGCAATTTGGTTCTTGATATTTATTTTGAACATCGGGACTTTTTCGTTACTATTTTTTAAACTGTCATATATATATATATCTTATTACTATTAGTTTTTAATTTCGGAAATATAGCAGTATACTCTTTCTTACGGTACAGTTATTTTTGAAATTGGGTTATAAATAAATTCGATGCGATCAAATGTTGGTCATACAAAATTTGGAATCTTTGAATATTTTCGCTACATTTTGTTAATGCCGTCATATCTACAGCTTAATAGTATTATTTTTTAAATTTAAGAACATCACTGAATACTTTACATTGTACTCTTTCTTATGGTGCAATTATTTTTTAAAATTGGTTAATAAATAAAGTCGATGCAATCAAAAGTTGGTCATACAATTTTCTTAACTTTCAGATAGTAATTTTCGGTACAAAACTGAAACTGTCATATCAATATATTATTACTATCAGTTTTTAATTTTGAAAAAATCGCAGTATACTTCAGCATATACTCTTTCTTACTCTACAATTATTTTTTAAATTGGCTCATAAATAAATTATATGCAAATAAAAGTTGGTCACACAAATTTCGTATTTTTTAGTTCGTTTAGCAATGTTTCTCACCCAAATTAGAGTTGTATTTTTGACTATCGGATTTGCCAGATATCAAATTTATCGTAGCGACAAATGCCATAAAAACAATTTCTTTTTATTTGGCGAGGAAAAAGGCTTGCTTTTTCACTCTGTTCTCAGACGGTTTACCGAGAAAGTACGAAGTACAGATCGTAAACTTAGGAGATTAACACGGTTTATTTAAAATTGTACAGGGAACAAGATGCAGAAGATTTTTTACTGATGCGGCCATTAGTTTAGGGTGCATTAAGTGTTAAAGTAAAAATAAAGTGATCACTTGCGAAAGGAGTATTGGTTTGGTCAGCAATCCCCGCGGGTCAGTGAGCGTAAGCGAGCAGGGGGGCGAAGCCCTCGCTGTGAGGTCATGGACCCTAAGTTAAATCAGGATTATACGAATTATTCAGATAGTTTCGATGTCCAGGAGATTCACTCAGCGAAAGGAATGTTGGTTTGCGAAGCTAACCAAATGCGAACTATGAAAAGAGTGTTGGTTTGCTTTGCAAACCAAATGGAAATTCGAAGCAATCCTCGGGGGTTGGCGAGCGTAATCGAGCAGGTGACCGAGCATCCTAGTACTTTAAAATATGTTGTAATATTTACACATCTTGGAAGTGGGTATTAAAAAAAATATTAGTAAATTCAAGATAAATAAATAATATAATTAAAAATTCAAAGTTAAAAGTTGAGCTTTAAATTGTACTTTTTTAAAGTACTCATTTTTTGGTTTGTTTAAAATCTCTACTATTATGGAAGTGTCTGTCTGTTTGGTTGTTTTGTGCAAGTTCCTAAGAATCTATAGCACTTACAGTTCAATGTAGAATATTTGAAAATTAATTTAATGACATTTTAATTATTATAGTTTTTTTAGAATGGCAACAGATTCTAAATTTATTTTTTCCGTGTTTTCGTTTGAATGCTTTCAGCCGAAGAACAAAACAAATAAAATAAAATAAAAACTTTATCTGTAATTGTCTTGAAAGCCAATTACAAGTTACCCATGGTCAAATGTTTTTTTTAATTTTTTTAAATTTTTTTTTATAATAGATATATAACTAGTTGCTTAAATTTTTATGTTAGTCTTCCGTAAAGCGGAACATGATAGCTAAACGTACTTTCGTAAACTCCACAACATTTCAAATCGTGCGTGGAAAAGATTGCATCAATCGAAGTTCTGCCTCTCGTTGTCCAATATTTAGGATTTGTCTTTAGATCCAACCAATAGACTTCTCTCAACACTTCGCAGAATTCTTTCCCATCTTCAGTGTTCATGTTGATATTAAAGTCTCCAGCCAAGACTGATTTATACTCGTCACAATCTGTGCCCAATGCTTCTGAGATCGCTTCTAAAATGTCATCTGTACTCGAACCTGGCTTGGCATATAGTACGGCCAAACGAACCTTGTTTTTTAAATAGACGACAACAATGTGAACTCCCGTGTCATAATTTGGGAACTGTAGAGCTTCCTGTGTTTCAATATTATTCTTGGCGTAAATGGCAACACCGCTGTGCTTTCTCGTGCGACTTTGGCTCGAATGAATCTCGATGCACAATTTAAAGTCTTGAAACTTGAAGCGATCGGTTGGAATCGTCCACGTTTCGGCCAACAATAGAAAATCGCTATGCATGAAACTATGATCACAGGCAATGTCTTCATGATGCGCTTGGAGGGATTGGACGTTGTGATACATGAACTGATAGCTGTAACTCTCATCTCGTTCGTGAAGCCATGCAAACATTGGAGCAGACGCCGTAGATTCGAGACGTTTTAACTCTACTGTCAGAGGGTCGTCATCTTTAACAGGTGCCGGTGGATTATAATCGTTCAAGACATACAAACCAGATGCCTTTGTTACGCGAGAAAAGCCAACATATTGCAATGATCGTCCCATGCGAGAAGACATTCCAACTCCGACACAATCGAAGGTGCAACCTTGTGATTTGTGGATTGTCATGCTCTCGGCGACAATGAGTGGAAATTGTTTTCTACTCACACTCAATGCTTTATTTCGCGTTTGAAGAACAGTTCTTTTCTGACGCTCTATAGGCGTCCATCGATGATCGATTTTATTCTGAATCATGTAACGATAAGATGCTGCACGTGCTTCAGAACCTACTTTTGGACTCTCGGTGAATTCTATCCAGATGCGTTTGATACCTAATTCATCCGACTTGCCTTTCATATTGTAAGTTTCTACTTTACGTAAAAGTCCCACTGATCCGTTGACCAATTTATCATTTGTGTCCAAATTACATGTCAACATATACTTTGCACCCAGCTTGAACGGAATGCTATAGTCCAAGTTGTTTGCTTTTTGACGTGGTAAGCCTTTTGCTTTGTTCAAGAGCTCTAATTTGGCTTTTCTACCACCCACGCCTGTGACATTATCGATAGATTTACCCTTGATTAACTCTGATTCTATTGCGTTCAAACGCTTGTGATTCGCTTCATCTACTTCTCTATTTGAGTGGAAAAGCAACGTGGCTTGCTCTGGGATGTCTTTCCACTCGGTCTTTTTAGATTTTAAAAACTCAATCTCTTCTTTGCTCATTGTGCCCTCAGCCATATTATTGAGCAAGTTTGCGTAAGGTTGATCGTCCTTTTGACGCATAATCTCGTCTAGCTTTTGAAATTTTGTCCGGAATGTGACTGGCTCGTGGCAGTCTTGCCTTGCATTGTTGTTGCACATCCCCCTGGTGTAGGAAAGCCTACACCAGGTCCAGAAGGCCCCGTCGTGCCAGATCCCCATATACCTGCAAAAAGTCCTGATCAACCAACAGCTGCTTATATGAAGCGCCAAGACAGAGAAGAAGGTGATCAGGACTGGCAGGTAGGGAACAGGAACAAGGAGGGAAAATTCTCTCCCCGTTCTGAAATTTGATACTTTTAAGATGGCCACTTCGAAATCTGGCCATGGCCGATTGAAAAGGCCGAGGGCCACAGCATGTGATTGAGAGTCCAGGGTGATTGCCAGCATACCAATGGTGGGATGGCGTACGGCGCCACAAGGAAAGCAAACGTTGTTTTCCCAGGGAGTGGACCTCAGTGGGAGTGAGGCGATTCAAACAGTCCATAGGGAGATCACAGCCATTCTTTGCGAGCACATCGGCTGTCTCGTTTCCATACACCCCGATATGCGATGGAATCCATTGGAGGCTTATTGGTGTTTTCAGGCCAATCTCGCAGAGAAGCTTCAGAATATCCTGGTCTGGGATGTCAAAAATTTGTGGCCAATTTTTGAAATACTGTATAGCACTCCTACTATCAGTCAAAATCCAAATACAATTTTTGTCAGTGGACTGTGCATAATTAAGGGCTGCACCAATTGCTATGATCTCCGATCTAAAGACTGAACAATGGTCAGGGTTTCGGATGCTGCATTTGACCTTGTCCTCAGCGCTGTTGATGAAAACACCACTCCCGGTTCTACCGTCTTCAAGCTTGCCTTGCATTCCTACTACAATGCAACTGACTCCTACCAGTCTCGTTGCTCTTATAATGAGTTCTTTCCAGACTAGTAGACAACTACCGTTGTTTAGTATTCCTACATCTTTATATATTTTTTTCTTACACCGGACGACTTGAAAACCCTCTCCGAGAACAAAACCCATTTGACCATGGGTAAAAAGTTTTATCTGAAGTTTTGTAGTTCTTTTTTCTATCTCCTAGATCGTTAAAAAAAGAGTAAAAATGTCAACGGATTTGAAATCTGCGGAAAAGTTCACATCAGATCAATACCTAAAAAAAGGCGTTTCCTTAAAAAAAAAAAAATTTTAATTCTAACTTTTATATTTTTTCCAATACGAATTTGACCTTTGCTATCGGGATCAGAGATTCCATTTCCTGCTTTATAAATTATAACTTTTTTATTTTTGCAAAACGAATGTGGTCGCATTAGACAATGACGTCAGGTTTGTTTTTGATATGTATTTATTAACGTCGCACCGGACCAACACAATGGGCCATTGCGATCGTTTTTAGAATTGTGTAACAATCACCGGGGATTGGCGAGCGTTATTGTTTTCCTTTTTTATCTCAGCGATCGTCACGCCAATTGAATATCTTCGCAATTCGAATTTGGCCGCATTTGACAATGAGCGTTGCCCGTTATGGCTGTTATATAATAGCAATTATAAGGGTTAGCGAGCAGGTCAACCTGACTCAACGAAAAGAACTGTCAGGGGCAACGCCGTACTGGCCACGCAGTGGCTAGTTATATATGCGGGCAATTCCATAAAACATAAGACATGCAATTGAAATTTTTTTTTTTTGAAAATTACCTCAAATTTTTGTTAGTTTTTTCCAGATAATTCAAAGCTTTCATACTTGAATTCAGCAACAACATAAAGCATTTATTGTATCAGTACATGATCAACTGTTCTCGAACCATCGGTATGAAGTTTTTTTACTGTGAACTTAGCTGTAATCACAGACAATTGTTCTAATAATATTGTGAAGATTTGCTTGATTTTCATGCATTATTACAGGAGCTACCAAAGTAGAAGGAATTATACGTATAGTTTTTTTAACAGATATCCAAAACTATATATATATGAAATGACTTCGAAAAAGTTCTTAATGTAACGTAACGTGAAACGTGAGTCACAAAGAAACTTGGTTTTTAATTGATTTTTAGATTTGTTAGGGCCTTGTACTCTCAGTGAAGTATCAAAAAGCATTTCCCCTATTAACTTGTGTTAGGAGAAAATAAAAATTGTCATTTTTAAAGGTAAAAAAAATTTGATGTTATTTTGTTATGCACTGTCTGAAATGTTGCCATTAGTGAAACCTAATCCTAAGTTCTAAATTGTGACACAATTGCTGTATGGATACATCAATGAGTTTGTAAGTCAACTCTTGTTTTGTAATCTTAATCAACCATTCATTATTAACAGGAAATTTAATACTGAAAGATGGTGTCTGATTGTTACTTGAATCACATGGAAATGCCCATATACACAATGTTATAAACTGAAAATATCATAGTCACATATCACTATACGAGACAGCAAAAAAATAGAGTAAACATGAAAAAAATTAACTTTACAAACTTGTATATCCACACAAGAAGTCAATTTCTTCTGTGTGTTGAGCTGTCCTCCTTTTGCAAAAAACCTACAGTAATCATTCATCTTTGAGGGATCACCACATGTCTTGATATCTCTTCTTCATAGTTCGGATATCTTTGAGAGATGATTGATGGTACCCTTGTAAACCCTGAAAGGGTTAATCTCAGCTTCATGTAACTTTTATTCAAAAACTAACGAATAGCAAGTACACCAGCATTGGGAGAAAAAAAATCTCATCCTAGAACTCCAAGCAGATAAAGCAATTTTAATGTACCTATTCCCATGCATGTGTCTAGTCTATACCCTGATGTGTTGCAAGAGAGGGATGGGATTGTAACTACCTACGAATTCACGGGTTAATAACGAAAATTAAACGTTCGCAGTTTCGCACTCCAACGTAAAGCGTGGGTTAGTCTTGATTGAATTTCCACCCATGAAATTCTAATATTAGAATCTAACGGTAGGCACAACTAATTGCGTATATGAGCGATGTTGACGATTTCATAATGAATCAGATAGTCTTCAGTGGCATTTCGTTTCACCCGTGTACTAAACTCATTTCATGGTCATCACAATACAAACACTTAACTAAATGCGTATGAAAATTTAGGTATATAGGGTGATACCAATTACAATCATGCTCATAAATTAAGGATAATGATAGTTTGTACAAATAAAGCTACAAAAGCACAACACAAGTGATGTAAACATAACGCTTGTTGATTAAACAAACGGTGCAGAAAAAATATTGGGTGCATATACCATTGTACCTAATAAAATGAGGGACATGCTCCCTGGAGCAATTGGAGAATACATTTTAAATTTAAAAAAAAAGTAACAGTATACGGTTTATATGAAGATTAATAGGCTATATGTTTGCCATGTTCTGCAACACAGGTTGCAATACAGAGCATTTAATTATCCAGTTGGTTTTGGATTGGACGCTATTGATGGACTCTGTTTCATCTGTGCGGCTTTCAGCTGTATAGTCCGCCTTAAGGAGTAGATTCGGGAATAAGGGAGAGACGAGCAATCCACAATACATATGAAACATTTTAAGTACACAGAAAGAGAAAGGGCAAGTGAAGGGCAAAACATGTACACATAAAAATACATGATAACGAAAGAAAATAATCACATTATTCAAAAATTGATCAAGAACAAAATGAAAAATAAAACCGATACAACTAACAAAAAACAAACATTAACACAGGAAATCGTATTCAGAAGTAAAAGATAAAGAAAATTTAAAAATCAAAAGTGTTTAAAGACAAACAGAAAGACGTATAGTACTAGCTTCGAAATAAAATCTGTTATTTTGAGAACTTTCGACTTATTATCTATCACATATGTAATCAATGTAGGAGCTGAGAAATTCCATCTTTTTAAGGATTTTGTGGTGGTAGTTGTCTCACCCTTTCCTCTATCTATATCTATGCTGAGTGGTTCGTTTTATCTACAGGAGAGGGCAACACTTCATAGATATATTTCATCTATTTATTTGGAATTTTTCTTGGTTATATAGGAATATATTACAATATAATAGAAAACAGCAGCAGAGAGCTCCTCATCGTCCGTTCTTTGTCGTCTCCGTGGGTCGAATCCTTCTTTCCTTTCCGTTCTCCCCCTTTCTCCACCTTACCCGGGTGACCTTTCCCTGACACCCCCGCCAACGTCCCTAGGGATGTCTCGTTCCCCCAAACATCAGTTCCTCCTTGTGTTGGCCGGAGAACCTCATATCCTCACAGCAGTGTATATTCTTGGCAATACCAATGAAGAGTAGTTTTAAGGAGAAGGTTTCATCAAATGCCACGGACTTGTGAGATTACCGACAAGAAGGTAGTGGATGAGACCACATTCGAGGTCGCAGGTGCACAGCGCACTTGTTCTAAGATAGAAAGTTTTAGATATATGCCCGAAATGTCCCAGTCCAGCTGATTTTGGGAGAAGGCCATCTCACTCATCAATCAATGCTCTCCGAAGTTCCGGAATAGACTGAGGAGGTGAACTCCGGGCTGCAATTCTTCAGAGGCCAAGCATTCGCAATGAGGTTCAAATCGGGGTTTGTAGAGGAAGCATAAGTATAACATTTAGTATTGTTATGATTTTTGTCAAAGCTCATATTGTTTAACCAGTATTACTGGTAAAGCTATTTCGTTCAAAAAACTATTCTTACAGAATTTAAATTATTATACTTATGTTTGAAATTACTTTCCATTCCTTCCTGCAATTTTAATTAATATGATTGTATAACTAAAGACTTAATCTTTTTTTCATATTTTAAAATTATACTGTTGTATTTTATTGAAAGCTTTATTAAACCGACAAATAAATATCGTGGTAATAAATATCGCAAATAGCCGCCCAACCGGTCTAATGGTCAAGGTGTTGGCCTCTGGATCGGAAGGTTCCTGGTTCGAATCCGGGTCAAGGCATGGATGTAAATTGTACTGTCCTTTGTTAGGGTCAATGATGGTCCACCCACTGGGTGCCCCTTCACAAGTGACCATCACTTCTGGCCTTGTATAAGGCTACAATGACTTCGATCAATTCTGTATTGTATTGTATTTCTGTATTGTATTATGTATTGTATTTGTCTTTGCAATCTGTACCCAGCCTTGCGATTGGAAATTAAAAAAAATATCGCAAATAGGTACGTGATTTCCATTTAAAAACCGCCGACCAACCGGTATAGTGGTTAAGGTGTTAGCCTTAGATCGGAAGGTTCCTGATTCGAATCCGGGTGTTTGTAAGCGTATGCTGTAGAGGCGGCTGGTGCACCTTAATTCTATCGTGGCCGAATGTCCTCACGTTGGGTTGGTGTGGAAGTTTGGAGAGTGGGGTGCCAGCTCAGGCGTTGCTTCGTCATCTGACCGTGGTTCAAAATTACGAGTTGTTGTCCTCGGATCTTTCCCTTAAGGGATTGATCCTGGACCGTCGTCAATAGCCCGTTCTGTTGCTCTAGTACGACGTTAACTAAAATTACCATTACCACTTAAAGACCAAACCTGAATCGAACGAAAAGTGCCAATATGATTCTGTTTTATACTGCAAATGAAATAAAGCAAATTTTTAACAAACGTTTTCGGATCTCGGAATAAAATTACGGTTTTGAAGTATAGAAACTTGAGCTTTCAAGAAGTTTAAACTGTTTTTGTCTTGAGCGACAGGAAGTCGAGGTGGTTTATTTTTCCAGTTGAAGCTATTTTTCTGAAGCTTCGCTTGTAACCTAAGAAACAATCGTTGAAAAGAGTGATTTTCTTTTTTTTTAAAGGTTGAAATCGATCTTTTCGGTTTTCGAAAATTTTTAATAAAATCCCTTTAATTTGTCTCTACTGAAGTTGATTTATCACACATTCTGTAATTTTATGTGCTGTTTAGTGGAATTTTCAAAAAAACATATTTGCATCAAAAGAGATTGGGTTAGTTATTTAATTAACATCGCATTGGAGTACAACACATCGGGCTATTTGCATCAAAAGAAATTAATCATGAATAACATTCGAAATTAATTTGCAATCCTATCACAAATGTAGTGAAATTCGTAAAAATCGCATAGCTGGTACAAGAGTATCACAATTCAAAAATATTGATAAGACAACTGAATGTACAAGACTGTTCTACGTAGGTTCTTCATTTGGTAGGAATTGAATTCATTAGTGTTAAAACCTCAAAATCGGTTTCTGATAGTCACCTTAAAATCACTTTTTGCTTTTTTTTGTCCTATGCCAGTGGTTTGATGTATGTAAAATTGATTATATGGATGTATATAGCAGAAATATGTATTTGCCTCCAAAGTAAATCGTAAAAGCTGTAAGAAATGTTAAAACGATATTTAAAAAAATATTTTTACTAGACTTAATTGATAGCTGCATATTTCTATGAAAAAGAGTGATTATTCTCTGATCACTTCTTTAATCAATATTCAACCAATTCAACCTGAGCAGCTAGGGGTGGTTCTGGCTAGAAAATAGATGCAACTTTATTTTGTACATAACTGTCTGTGTTAGGCCCGGTGCACACATCCGGTTTTACAACGTGCGGCGCCGCTGCGGCAACGCAAGTGCGGTCTGAGATACATTAGATCCAATAGAGTTGTGCACACTTCCCTCTAGGGCCGCTGCGGCGATGCATGTCCAACTTGCGTGCAATTTGTACCGCAGTTCCCCACGGCGCAGCAGCTCGCCGCACACGCGTCTCCGTTCTGAAGTACCTTGTTTTCATAAATAAATGGAATATAAATAATAATTAATAAATGGTTGTATCCTGTAACGTCTATTTTGTTTCAAAATATACTTTTTTGCACACCAAATAAGCGAAATAAACACTTTTCTTCAATAGAATATGTATCGCAAATGGCAGGAAATGAGTACTTGCGTCATTTCACGGTTATGTGTGCATAGTTGGACTTCGGTGCCGCATGTTGAAAAATCGGATGTGTGCACCGGGCCTTAATCATCCTGGTGGTTATCGTCTCGACTGAGTATCTCCGCATTAAAAAAATGACCAAATATTTCCATCTTAAAAACGATAGCTAATATATCGGAACCACTTGGAGGGTAAAAATGAAACATACCTGTGACACATTGGTCTCATTGTGGGTAATTGAAAATAGAAGGGATCTGAAAGCCAGCAAAATTGACAGTGGAATGAGTAGATGCTTATATTGGTCAGATAATTTATTTAGAAGCTGGCCAAAAAAAAGAATAGAACAAGCGAGAGAGGATAATAATAATTCCTCTTGTTAAAGTCGATCGAGCTTTTTCTGCTAGAGTGTATTGGATGTGATGAGCGTGTTCCCCGAGGTACCAAAAAAGTGGTAGCGGCTTCCATTTGAGACCCTGTCATTATGCCTGGTGCTCCGTAGTCGCGATCAGCAACACCCCAGCCGAAATGCTGCAAACCAGTGAGTACAACTCTCCTAAACGTTTTACCATGAATTTATTTTTGACATCAAACAACAATTTAACAAAGGCCCTAAAATATAGTCTGTGTGGCCTATGAACTCCGCTCTCACCGGGAAAATGGAGTTTATTTCCTAGAATTGTAGAAATACAAGCAAGTAATAAATTTACGAAACCAGGATTGTAATAATTATGTTCTAAATCTGAATTAAAAGATTAAACTGTTAAATTGAGACAAAAAAATTAACAGTGCACATCACACAACGCAATACTTCGCTATGATAAAGAGAAATTAAACTATTATGAGCAATTTTAAACAAATGAAACAAGTTAAATATAGGAATAGATATGTTAAATTGAGGTAGTAAGTACCAGAGAGCGTGTACATCACGCAATTCATATACTGCACTAGGATAAAAAAAAACAATTAAAAGGTCCTGTACAATCTCAGAAAGATGGAACAAGATAAACACACCTATTCCCATGTATGTGTCACTAACGAAAATTAAATACCATCAGTTTCGCCCTACAACGGAACGCGTGGGTTAATCTCGATAGAATTTCCACCAACGTATTATCAAATATTAAGGTCTAATGGCAGGCATTAATTTCTGGTAGGGACGACGTACACGATTTTGAAACCCTAGAAGTCCTGAAAGCGATCGGCTTTCCTATCACTTGACTCCACCCTAGAGTCAGGAGCATAAACATGACACTTTGGCGGTACTTGACTACAAGCAGAGACGAGAAAATTACCGCTATTGTGTCCGAGTACATTGGAGGTTGATTGAAGTATTAAAGGACTCTGTCAACTCCTGCACTTGCTTTTGGGATTGAGTTGGATTCGGTTTCCTCTTGACTTAATGGGTTTATGTCAGTGCATGTAAATGGCCGCCTTCGAATACTTGGTGTGAGAATACGTTTTGACAGCTGATGTAAGGTATGAAAATGACCACTGCATCAGTTTGAAATGATTTCCGTAACTGGTTTATGTAAATGTCTCGTTAATTGAGGTTTAGCTAGTGATTTTAGTGATAGTGGATTGCTATTGCATATTCTAAAAATGGCTGTCACGGTATTGAATATTGTGGACAGCCTTTCTCGATGTAGTTTTCTTTAATATCTTTGTCATATTCAACTGAAAGAGAAGTGGCTCATGGATGTTTTAGAATTAGTTACACGCCGCTACGTTATTTCGAGACATAGTTTGTATTTTGTCATCTTCTGTGCTTCTCATTTGCTCAAATATATCTTAGACTGCGAATGAATGATTTCAGAACAGCTTAAAACTGAATACAAATAAATATTCGAGATTTTTCTGCCGGTTATGTCAATCCTGCTAATTTCTAGGTCCGTTCTGAATGAATTGTAAATCTATCAGGTAACTACTATAATTTCATCTTTGAAAAATATAATATATGTTTTGGTGAACCTCTAATGTTTATTTCTGTTCCTATTTCACATTTTTAAAAACAGTCGAAAAGATCGAATACTCAAATTATTTCTTCTTCAAGAGCAAGACAATTTACTGAGAAAATAAATAGGCGATGCGTAGATGTGTGAAACCTAAATTCTAAGTGTATTTATTAAATGTGTCGTTATTTACACTGCATTACTGTTATTGAAAGAGGTTAAAATATAGTAATTATTTTTCTTAACTTTCAAAACCTTATGTGTGCGCTTTCGCATCGGAATTCTTAATTGTTCCTTTTTCCTTCCTATTTTATTAAACAAATTTTGATGAAAGTTAAAGACGTCAAAGTTTGAAATGTTTTCAACTCGTATGCTGTGAACCATTAAGTCAAAAAATCAAAGTTAAAGTTTTTTTTTAGTTCCCCTTTATCCGTTTTGAGAAATATAACTGCTTTATTTTTAAACTAAGTGAATGCATTATTTTAAAGATTAAAAATTAAATTAATTATTTTAAAGATAAAATTACATACCTTAAAGAATGCTGTTTTGAAAACTGGGACTTAAATAAAAAATATATGGGGAATAATTTCATCTTATTTTAAAGTTTTTTACCGAAATTGATCAAATGAGCAAGTTAACTACTAGATTTGCATAATATATATTACATGCTATGGGTCTGGATAAACTTTAGACAATGCCACGATATCTATGGCTCATATAAGGCAAATACAAGTAACACGATATGACATTGAATCTCTCTTCAAAATATGAACTGATCAATTGTCAACTGGAGAGTAGATTTTAAAGTTCTAAACCGTTATTTCAATACCTGTTTGGAGCTGTTATGGTTTGACGAGAATCATCGCTTTCGAAACATCATTACTGGTTTTATTAACCATGATAGTTTAAAATACATTCGGCTTTACGTTTTTAATAGCATACTTAAGGGTTCACTTTATAAGACGGAAGTTGCGGTATTGATAATGTAAGTAATTTGCAAACCCTAGTAGATTTCACAATTCATGTTTGTTTCGAGGGCATAGGACAAACATTCACTCACCAGTCCACATGCTCACAAAAAACAAGTAGCAAGATATATCTTATAATCTGAACAACGCATCGGCATAAGGTAATTATATTCGTATAGATCACCAGAAGTCTTATACAAATCCTGTGTTTATAACATTCCACCATGGATCTATGTTGATGCAATATCGAAATTGAGCCATTTTGTTTCTGTGTTCATAAATTTACTCTCAAAACAGAAGCTAGCAGAACGTAATTTTATTTTGTTAATAGGATAAATAGTTCTGCCGCGTCACTGCAGATTTCAAGACATTTCATCCTGATAATAGAACATCCGGATCGTGTAGAAAGTCATGTACTGTAAATAGTGCGTTTGCTACTTCGTTCCGTTAAATGACAATCAACATTTTCATAAGTAATAGGAAAAAATAGAAACTCGGGCAATCTCATATTTTGGGTTACAACGTGACTGTCATTGATTGTTGTTCTCTGAAAAGCTTAATATAGTTTAAATAATTTGTTTTTGCGCCCATGGAAATTTAAAAAAAGGTCATTCTACTCCTGCTACTAGCCATTACCCAAGAAGTGATGTTCTACTATAATGAGGCTATAAAATTTTAAGTATGCCACTTTTTCTTGTTTGATAGAGATTAGTTTGCTTCACTAAAGATGATCGCAAGTGTATGTTATTTACTTCACCGTAGATATTAAAATACTTTCTTTTTTGGAGAAAATACTTAATTAGAATGTAATTTTAATTTAAATATATTACATTCAAACAATTTGTTCTTAGCATCTGTTTCCGAATATACCATTTTGATTTACTACAACTATTAACGTAATACTTAATATACCTTTCTATTTTTATTTTCAATTGCAATAAATAACATCCCCGTTTATGTTGAAATAAAAAAAATTCAATGTAACCTACAAAATGCAAGATTTCCATTTCATTATTTTTAAGAATAAAAATTGTTAATTTTATTTGTATTGTTAGACATTAAAGATATACTTCCAAATATAGTCAGCTTGTCTGATTTTGGACCTTGCGTCATAAAAACCCCAATATCCTGTCCAATCCGGATATAATATAGTTAAATGTATCAAATAGAAAGAAAATTTGATAAAAATGAAAAATAACAATTAAAGTCGTATTTCTAACTAAAGTCTAAATCCCTATACAAAATTACTTAACCATTCAATTCGTGGGAATAAATAATTAAATGTAAAGATAAATTTATTCTGAAAAATCGCGTATTTCTGGATTGTAGTTGATAACAATAGTCCAATCCAACAATTGAATGTTCTTAATTCAAGTTAGAATATTTCAGTTAAGCTGCTTCAGATAAATACATTCGCGAAGATCTATGAACGCATGAGTTGTTATGCTCTTGGAATGAAATTCAGTAAAGTATGAATAAAATAACTTGAAATAACACTAAAAATAAGGCACACGAATGATTCTTCAAAACATTATTCAACAAACATCTTCAAACAAATCAAAATTAAGCTTAAATTGAAACCAAAAAATGAATGAATTTATGAAACCTAACTAATATCTAAAACTTTGAACAATTGAATGTTTTGACTGGTAATCCTTAAAAAACTAAAACAAATTCCTTGAATACACCGCCAAATATTTAGAGAAGTTAGAAAACTGCTCATATTCCCTGAATTAAGAAACAGTTTGTTGCATTTTTGAGAACGAAAACAATTAAAAAGCTTTCATATTTCAAACCCACACATGCCTTAAATAGAATTCTATTGATGGGTGAGTAAGATTATTCCATGAACTCTGGGGCTGTTATTTCACGCAAGATTCCTCGTTCCAAAGAATAATAAAGCCCGGTGTCATATGTCAAGTGCTAATCTGTGTAGAGAGAGAAAGATATTGGGTAACGGTCGAATTCTCTTCTTTTACGACGTTCTGCTGCTTTGGCCACGATAGGAAATGTCTGATATGTGTATAAAGTTGCCATTCGTTTCGGTAGCAATAACATTTTATTAGCATTCTGGGATGTATAAAATTTTGGGAGTCTAGGAAACTAAAAATATCGCTTATTTTTGAATGGATGTAAAAAGCAAAGAGTATATGTACTACCATTTATAAAATTGCCTTATAAATTGTCGTTAAAACTTATTTTTGTGAAGCAAAAAAATAATAAAATACTAAGTACGCTTATAGTTTAAAAACTCTCTAAAAGCTAGGATAGATACATGGAAAATGCTTATGTTCTAATAGCTGTAGTGATGTTCTTTAAAGTGAAAAAAATAAACCAATTTTATTGTGTTTTGAGATATTATTTCATATTGAATAAATATTAGTTTTCGTGGCGGGACATATTCTAATGTTGTAAAATCATCGCAACTTAGTAGAACAGAAAAAAATTATGATTATAACCATTAAATCATTAGGTGGTATTGTATTTAATAAGATTAAAAAGGCTTACTAAAACTTAAGATTTATGTATGATGAAAATAAAATTCCAGTAGTTGAACAGGTATTTTTTTTAATTTTGTGATATTCTAAAAAGGTTTTGCTAATGCCAAGTTATTATTGATTAGTCTATAAACAAAACTGAGGGCCTAGTTTAAGTTAAAATTAGTTTATTTAGATATAATTTGCTGTAGTATAAATTTCTGACGTTCATACATCGCACCCCGGCAAGAAAATTGACACGAGTCAAAAAACAAACATTTTGATGATATGTCATTGAAAAATATGTATGAGGTGCCCCAGCGTGCTATATTACTATTCTATAGAATATAATAAAAGTTACCACCATAAATACCTAAAACTTAAAGAAGCTTGTACCATTTCAATATAAGTTTTATAGTATCCTTTAAGTTGAAGTTTTTCTCAAGTTCTGCAATTTTGAGTTGTGCCACTTTTCTTGCCGGGGTGCGACATGTGGAATAGAATCCAAAGAAGGTGTCAATATGTATTACTCTGAAATTTCTGCTTAAGTATTTGATAATGTGCTTCAATTAAATTAGAAAATAAGTAAATGTTTTCAGTAAAATGACGTTGAGGGCAATTCATAGAATTTATCCAACTGTAGAACATAAAAAATTAACTTTTTTTCTAGACAAAACAAGTTTTATGTTTCTAGTAACATATTTAATTTCAAACAGCAAAAATAATTTTACTTCTGAAGCAAGTAAAATAAAAATGTTTATAATATATTCATGTATTATTAAAAAAAAAATTGTAATTTTTAACACTATAATAATACACTAATACTTAGTATAATTATTAGCAACCAGAACACGAAAGTCAGTTCAGAGAACTTATTTATTAAACTAATTAGTCGATTATGCATCCTTTGTTTTTATCATACATTTATCTCTCTTGAATGACTTTCCAATTGACTTTAAATTGTTAAAACAAAATATTTACTGTAAAATTATTTAGTAAATTGAAGTAATTGTTTAAATTATTCAGGAGTTAAACCAGTAAAAAAAATATCGCAAAATGGCTCTAAGTTTGACTTTCCGATTAATGTCCAAACAATTTTAATGAGAGTTCCATCCTTTGACACGAAAATAAGTTAAGTTTAATTTCCATTTCATGAAACCAATCTTGCTACACGCTGTTTTGGGGATTAAATATTAGATCAACCTTTCTATCTCTGACTGATGTCAACAATTTAATATTATTTTTTATGGCTGGTAAACTCTATAACAACAAAATCGACGTACCAAGAAGAAGAAAAATTGGTGGATGTGAAGAACATACATAGAAAAACAAACAAAGACAATTTCAGAACAATTGATTGATTTTATTAAGAGTTTGACCGTTACAAAGGGAGGAAGTCAATAAGACGTTGGTCCTCCTCTAGCCTGGATGCAAGCTGTCACCAGGAGTGGCATAGACTGAAAAATTCCAGGATGGTGTCCTGCGGAATTTCTTGTTAAGTTATCTCCAACTATCGGGCTAGATGGTCAACATTCCGGGATGGTTGTAATCGTCTTACCGTAACGTCTGCGATGTGCTCTATGGAAGAGAGATCAGGAGATCTAGCTGGGCCAAGATGTGTTGGGAAAACTTGAAGACAATTCAAGCAGCAGGTGTGCGGACGGGCATTATAATCGTGAAAAGTAAGTCAGTGGATGAAACTGTAAACAAAAGGAATTGTAAGTGTGCCAGAAACGACTTCCAAAAGGGTCCTACTATCAAAAAAGATGGCACCCCTGACGCCTTGTTGAGGGTATGTGTAGCGTGCAATAGTAAGGACAGGATCCCAACGCTGCCCTGGATGTCTCCAGACAAACCTGCGTTTGTCGTCAGGACACAGTTGGAAACGAATCCTGTCACTAAACACTATACGTCCTCAGTCATCGCCGTTCCAAGTTGAACGTGTCGATTTTCTTTGTCATAGAGAGTATTTACAACAATAGATTGTACCTTTCTTGAATACAGATTAAGTTTGAGATTCAAGTGACGAAAATAAAAGGAGTGAACAATAACTATGAAAATTATTCATTAGAAGTGGACAGAAATTTTGATTTTACTAAAACACTGTAATCCTTTATTGCTTATCCTCAAAAATTTAGCATGTTTGATTACAGTTAACTGGAGCGAACCTTAATAGCATTTTAATAAATTTAACAATTACTTTTAGCTGTTATCAAACGAAATAACGATTTTAACTGTTAGTAAGTGTTTGAATGAAAAGATTGGTAATTTATAAAAATGGAACTATTTTCAGTGTGTTTTTGCTTAAAAATGTTTTAATGAAATTTATTAATTTAAAAAAGTTTTATCAATTAAATTTATCAATTTTTGTCAAAAATTTACACTCTTTCAAAGATAATAGTTTGGCATTCAGGAGCAACATTTATCGGGAACAGTTAATACTTTAGATGTTAACTGTAAGATGTTGAACTGTTAATTTGCAATAACACTTAAGGAAACTTTATCGCTAAACAGCTCACTTCTAAAAACAGAATATTCTTACAAAACTAACAAGTACGTTCCGAATCGTAAATTTAATTTTTACTACCGTTCAAAGCGTCTTAGATTCTTATAAAATTCTAATTGACTCTGGATGAAATAGTGTGAATCTATTTGTCTCAGGAATACCAAATAAGTACCTATATATATATATATATATAAAATTTCCATGTCACAATGTTAGTTACCGTACTCCTCCGAAACGGCTTTACCGATTTTTACCAAATTTTATATGCGTATTCAGTAGGTCTGAGAATCGGCTACTATCTATTTTCCATACCCCTAAGTGATAAGGGTTGTTCACCCTTAAAATTTATTTTTTTAATTTTTTGACGAAATTTTTTGTTTTTATTTTTTTATAATGTGGCATTAAAAAATACATACAACCCTTAATTTTTACTTTTTTATCACCAACCCCTATTTTTTATGGCCATTTTAGTAATTTAATCATTTTTCATCCCGCTCGATAACTGATCAATTATAGTGTTTTTAACTGTACTTCGATTAAAAATCTAAAATTTTTTAAAGAAAATAAACATTTATTTTTATTATTAAAGTTTAATCCTGATATATGCTTAGTGTTTCCAATCTTAGATTCTTAAAATTTGCCGCGCGTGTATTTGGCACGATTAGTTCAGTTAATCAAGTTTTAGTTAAACAAGTGATTTACATAACCTTAAAAGTACTCAACACGTGTCACGAGCTCCAACCAACAACGGCTTTTGTGTTGTAAGTATACTTTTTTTATATAATTATTTGAATTTTTTACAACTATTGTTTCAAATTTTTTTTCACAAAACTAATATTTTCGCTATAATCCTGGCCGATGCTGATGCACGTGTGAGCATGCAGCAATTGCGTCAAGAACAATCAGAAGATACACGAGCTGAGCGCAATGAAGTTATTTCATTAATTCTATAAATGTCTTAATACCACGGATTCCTATCATACCTACAGATGTGCCAATTCAATTCAAACGAATTCAGTTTCCGATTAGATTGGCATTTGCAATGACAATCAACAAATCCCAAGGCCAAACGATGTCTGTTTGTGGCTTAGATTTGAGTACACCATGTTTTTCACACGGGCAATTGTACGTAGCATGCTCTCGAGTCGGTAAACCATCCAGTTTGTTTGTGCTCGCTAAAGATGGGCTAACAAAAAATATTGTCCACGCTATAGCATTAAAAGATTGATGTTGTTTGTTAGTGTTATTGTCGTAATTAATATGTGATATGTAATTTTAAGAAATAAACTATAATAACTTGAAAATAATATTGTTTGGCGTTTGATATTTTTATATTCCCTTATCGTTCATAGCGCTCCATGCCCATTTCACGCATATACCACATACTTACACACTTATAATAAGTAAGTTACTTTTTGTCTACACTAGAATTTATCTAGAAACTAGAAATAATTTATAAGGCAAAACAACGTTTGCCGGGTCAGCTAGTATATATATATATATATATATATATATATAGATAAATCGAGTTCACACACAGTTCCGGTAAACTTAATATTTAATTAATGATTGAGGTGCAGCTGATGATAAATATACAGGTGAGTGTTCATGTGGCGAGTACACAGTAGCAATGCCCGTCTAGCATGTCTGAGCCACAAACATCGGTGAGCACGTTTGCTCATTCAAGTCCTTTCAGAACATCAGGGGAACAACCTTCCTCTTTTATGTTTGACTTGCTTCTCCACGTTCACTGCTCGCGTAGCCCATAGGAGGAAGAGGGCGCTGGTGATGAGGAGTGGGGGAGGTTTTTAGTTGTTGACGATTAACTATCTTAAATAAGAGATTCGAGTTTATACCCGGACCATGGCTAATACCAGTAGTGTTGTATACCTGTGTAAAAGTGTAAACATTGAAAATTATTCCTATGTTAAAATTAAATGTTTTGTTATTTCATGGTTTTGAAGGTATGGAAGCTCAATCAGTGCTTCTCATAAAACACATATATGGCATCAATTTCCAGTTTGCATGGACACGCATATCAAAATCCTTCTCTATTCTCCCCTCTCCAAGTGGTTTCGACGAGAAATCTCGTCCATCAAGATCCGACCAATTTGTCTAATGACGAGATACCTCGTCATCGAGATATTGCCGATTTTTCAATGATTATAAATTGAAGATTAAAAGCAACTCTACACTATTCGAAAATCTTATGAAGCTAGTTTACAGGTTGATAAATCAGTACCTTGTAAGGAAAAGAACCAATATATGTTTTGTAATTTTTGGGTGACTAATGATTTAATAATTTGTATTCATTTATTTTTTAATGCAACATAAAAAAATACTTTTTAGTAATTTGATTCATTCATAATGTATTGAAATAAGAACGGACACTTTTTGCATCAATCGTCTTTAAATTGAGGTGATTTATGGACGCAGCTCAAAAGCAGCGAATTTGGACATTAACTTTTTTCTACCAAGGTCCTAAGACGTTAGTAAGTACCTTTAAGGGGGTCCGGGACACAAAAATCGTCAAATTTTCGAATTTTTTTTTATTATTTTAAAACATTCTCTCTATGTTTTTCTGCTTAAAATCATGTTTCTATCTTAATTAGAACTAGAGATATAATAATTTTTGTGGTGCGTTGTTTTAAAAATCTAACACTCTTGACAGTTGTTGTCATGGCACAACAACTTCTGTACTTAAAACTTTAAATGCGTTTTTCTCCATGATATATTTTTTCAAGATTTCCTGTATTCAAATTGCTATAAGTCGAAAACCGATAAAGTTTAAGAGTTGAAATTTGGAATATATCTTTTTCAAACATTATACTTTAATTTTGATTCAGCAAATTTGAAACAAATATTTACTTTTAAAAATATAACTTAAAAAAAAAAAATACCTTAAAATTTTCAAAAATTTTCATTCAAATATTTTTTATTTTTTATTAAATTAATATTTTTTAAATTGCTGAATCATAATTAAAGTTTATAAATTTGTGAATAATTTACTGCAAGAATTTTGAAAATTGATCAAGAATATTTTGAGCCTTAGCAATTTAAAATGACCCCTCTTTTTTTCAAAAAAATTTAATTTATAATTTTTAAAGTAGTTTTGGAATTTTTTTTTTTGTGATTTTGCTTATTAGTTAGATGGGTAATCAGGGCAAAAAAATTCTAAATTCTAAATTAATTAATAAAAAATTTTTTTCAATGTGTCCCGGACCCCCTTAAGGCGTTATTCTATAGTAATACTTAGAAACGAATATCATACTTAAGAGAGTTCCTCCTACTCTCTTTAACTCTCCTATCCCTTGGTAGGCAGTGATCCAAATAATCTGCAAACTACGCACCTAGCTACACTGAGTTTTATGCCACTATTTTAACGGCAAATCCGGCATTTCACAGACGCTTCATGACTATAAAGCAGTCTCTTCCCTCCAGTAGCTGGGCCATAAAGCAAGTTTTTATAGAAGGATGACAAAAAATTAGAGGCCAAAAAGGAGCCGAAATCGAACGGAAAAGTTGTGCGACACTCGAATTGCTAGGCGGCTGGTATAAAATATACTTCTGGAAGAATCCTACATTTCCCGCTCAGGAAAGGGTAAAAAATGTTTACAAGAGCGGGATTTTAATATTCATGCCAGAAGGAAATACTCCTTTAGGAAAGTCGGAAAGCATTAGTCTTCGTCGACCACTCTGTACAGGATCTGAATATTTATTATTATGCTTATGTAAATAGGAAAAATGGACTCAATAAAAGTAAAGTACAAATGAAGTTCTATAAAAGTAGAGTTCAAATGAAGTTCTACGAATGACACAAAACATTCGTAGAGTATATCTCAAGATATATCAAACACACTGTGCACTTTCCTCGCATAGAACTCAAAATAATTGCTATATATAATTTCAGTAGATGGAACAGCAACCCTGAAACAGATATATCAAGTATTTACTTGATTTTTAATTCATAATTTATGATCAAACGCCAAAAATACTGGCGGAAGATTTAGGTATTGCTTATTTGTTCAGTAAGAATATCCCACAAAACTAAAACTTTTACAAATTAATCTGTTTAAAGTTACTAAATAATTTAATTCTTTATATCTTTGCTGTTAAAATTAAATGCGTGTTTCAATAAGTTAAATTTGTTTGCATTTAGACGGGGAATATCTTTGATGGCCATTATTTAAGAAACTAGCTGTTTGTAGACGATAAGTTAAGAATCTTGAAGTTAGTAACAGTGATAAATATTTTTAGAGAATTACAATAAGCTGCTACGTATATTTTTTCTCTCGGTAAGAACTAAAAGTACACAATGATGGAAAACATCAAGCAGAAGATATCTACAACGCTGAAAGAGTTTTGCAAATATTTTGAAAATATTTTTGGTAAGACTAAATTATCTCTAAAAGGGAAACCGGTTCATACTGCTATCTTTTAGTGTAATTCCACCAAGTATCACAAACAGTATGTGCAATGTAAATGTGCAGGCATCAAGTAACGCCAGACGTAAACTTCTGCACTTTATTTTCTTCTTGCTAGGGAATTGTACAGGGTGTTCTAAAAATTCCCATACTGACAATTCGTGAATTTATTTTACACAATGATGGAAAACACCAAACAGAAAAGATATCTACAACACTAAAAGAGTTATGCAAGTATTTTGAAAATTTTTTTGGTACGGAAAATAATCTCAAAAATGAAAACCGGTTCATACTGCTCTTAGTGTCATTCCACCACAAACAGTATGTGCAATGTAAATGTGCAGGCATCAAGTATTGCCATATGCAAACTTCTGCATTTTATTTACTTCCTGCTAGGGGATTATATAAAGGGCGATCAAAAAGTTTCCGATCGAAGGCTGTACAGTCCAGATTTGGTATACCAGTCATGCAAAAGCGGCTTGAACATTCAGGCAATCATCCTACTGCTTCACCAGGTTGAAAATACACCTTTGGTAAAATTCCTGTTTCTGCTGCGCGAAGAAGTCCGAAACTACTTGCTGCACTTCTAGGTCCAATAGGAACCGTGACCTTTCAAGAACTTTTTTAAGTGACTTAAGGCGTGAAAATCGCACGAGGAGAGATCAGGACTGTAAGACGGGCGACCATGCACTTATGTCATCCTTCGTCCCAAGAAATTCAAGTGCGAGACATCTACTGGAAAAGTAATGCTTACCCTGTTCCCTGATTACCAGGGCCCATTGCTTATAGATATCAAGTATCCAGGTGTCTCCATCACTGGGGTAAGGTACTGCGAAACGCTGGAGAGATTACGATGTGAATTTAAGGCGAAACGTCCGGGTAAACTACTGGCACATATGATCCGTCTATTTCATTAAAATGTCGAAGATTTGTTTCGTGGTAATAGGAAAAGCATGAAAGCTAATGTGGGTTAGTTTTTGATTGGTTCAAGTGATTCCCCAGCGGTATTCAAAGTCTACCCTTGTATAGCCAATCTACCTGAGTCGAGTCGTAAGCCATCGTCACTTATTTTTCTGAGATATTACGACTGCGACTCCGCTCACATGCTCCATTTCATTAGAAGGTAAATGTAAACCGACACAAGCCACGACTGGAATTTGAGATTTTTTTTTGTTTACTTAAAGTCTCTTGGATTAGCAAACATGAGGTTTTCGTGAGGGTGAGCCTCAAGCCAATCAAAGACCGACGTACATGTGGGGACTGATGCACGTTAAATCTGTCATGGCTTCAAATTTTCTCACCTTGGCTTCTGTGATTGTTTTGAGAGTGGCGTGCAAGTTCAGGTGTTGAACAAGTCATCGGACTCTGGTTCAAAATGACGAGGTATTGTCCCCTGATCTTTCCCTTCGAGATTGATCCCAAAACATCACCAATAGCACGTTTTGTTGCTCCCTGTAAGAAGTAAATTCAATGATCTACCATTAATTGAAATGTATGTATGCAGTGCCTGATATAATGAGATGTGATGGCCAAATGAGTGATTAGCTTGAAATTCTCAGTTATTTCAGTACTGAGGATGAATTTCCTTCATTAACTCTGCTCCAATATGTACACTGCTCTACAATAATGGACCGGACAGCAAGATGTGATGGTATAAGAGAAAGAATACATGCTTTAATAGGGGGATGGTCCCTCACGTGCTGCAATTACACTTGCAACCCTTGTGGGTATACTTTCAACAAGGTTTTGATACACAGCTATGGGTATTGCCAGCTCAGCTGTAGATTTCGGATGCAGTTCCCTGGTCCGTAAGCGTCTCTCTAATTCATCCCACAAATGTTCTATGAGGTTCAGGTCGGGGCTATGAACACGCCAGGGACGACATTTTACATTTATATCTCGATGCCACTGCTTGACAGAGGCTGCAACATGACAAGGAGCGTTGTCGTCCTGGAAGCAACATTCGTTCATTCCATAAAATTACCATATTGTAAGAAGAACTTGATTGTCCAAAAGGTTCATATAGTCCTCGGCGTTCCATTTATAAGGAACAATATGCAAATGTCCCAGGCCATACCACGAAAAACGTTCCCAAACAAGTAGTCGGATTTTATGCAAATCCGCTGGTGTCTGGTACGTTATTGTAGTGCATTGTATGTCATGCATAAAACTGTTTTCTTGTTATTGAGTTTAAATCATTTGGTAATACCTATCTATTTTCGCTTTTCTGATTCAGTTTTATCACCGTTTCAATATTCTCATTTGAATTTTAATTGCCTCTCCATAGTTAAATAAGTTCCGAACGCATCATCAAATACACACATCACAAATACTTCCCAGGATCTTTTGGATAGCATCTTCATCCTCATAGACATATCATAGGGGCAACATTTTTGTTGCAGTAAAAATGGGAAAAGTTGCATTTATCATTCCCTAAAGTTGCATTTATGGAAATAAAGTTGCATTTATTTTTGATACACTAAATTCTAAAATAAATTAACCGTCAAAAATGAAAAAATTCAAAATATATTGACAATTTTAGTAGTGTACAACAGTATTATAATACATTCTTAAACACAGAAGAACGTTGAATGGTCGATCCTTGGCCAATCATTTCTTCAACATTGAAAAACTGCGCCCGCTGCAGTCGTATAATGGGCTGTATCGAATAGCAGAATCCTTTCGCTCAACATTTAGAGCTTTTAAAACGTCATCTACAAGGCGAACAACATATTGATGATCGACACTCACCGCGCAAAATTTGCAGTCGATTACGCAAGTTTAGTCTGGATTATTAAGAGTACCAACAAATTTGTTAAAAGTTACTTCTTGCCATTTATGTCACTTTCCTCTGTAAGGACGAACACCTTCTTTCCATAAACTTCTTGTTTGATCCGCAATACTTCGGCTTTCGCAAGATCAGATACACGCGATCGAAGGGTTGGTTCAGAGGGCAAAAAATGAAATAGTAATTTAATATTAATTAATTTTAAGCTACATTTTAAAAAGTTGCAGGTGGTTCCATTTATGCAAAAAGTTGCATTTATGCAGACAGTTGCATTTATGTTTCGGTTCTAACTCTCTTATAATACACCCCATGTAGGAATAATTTTGGTTTTAGTACTTTACTTGCAGCGTGGAACGAGTGAAAAAAAGTTGCATTTGTTGCAAAAAGTTGCCCTACATATCATATAAGAATAACTTACGAGTATTTTTTTTTTGTTTTTGACATCACGAATATGAGGTCTTCCGGTGCATAGAGATAAGCCCCATACTGTAAAGGGACGCTGACCGACAGTTCAATGTTCTACCCATTCGGCTACAAAACGTTCTTTGACAGCATTATCCATATGAAACGCATTAGTGTCATGTGTTTAAACATCTCAAAAATGTCATATTAAGTAAATTCCTTGTTAATTTCAATTTATAGACGCCTATGAACTTCCGAAATGAAAACATATTTCCTTTCTCTCTACAAAAGCTGAATAATTTGGAGTGAACACATTGCGTACGCCCACTATAATCCTTTAAATATGTTTACCACTAATATTTATTTCGTTAATTAATGTAAAGTATAAGATTAGAAACATTAATATATTTTGTATTTAGCCTCAAAGGATCACCTTAATAACGATGTATATGTCAAAGACAACTTTGTTGACTTGTAGGGTAGCCTACTGAAAGGATTAAATTAAATTTATTTTTGGCGTAATGTTTAGAACATTCCATAGGGAGTGATTCCATTATGTCGCAACAAAGAACCAGAAGCCCTACTATTCAGTGTTATTAATGATTACTGAAACACGATTCCTGTTAATGACAAGCAGGTGAATGTTGCTGAATTTATAGTTTTCGCATAAGACTAAAAATAATGTACAATTAACCCATTAATATGCAATGTTATTTAAGTACTATAGCGCAGTAATTTTTACGAATTAAATTAAAATTGACAAGGACTGCATTCAATTAACGGATTCATTAGCCAACCCGTTTTGCGGATATTTAAGTGCATAAAAAGTGTGAATTAGGAATAAAAGATCTTAGAATGGGGAGCTGAAAATGCATATTGAACATAGATACGATCCTTCAATTATTGGGATGAAACTAAATCTTGGTTTCCTCCCTTTCGACATATGTCGTTCATTTTTTATGTATTGGAGGAGATCGTTTAATTCTATTAAATGAAGCAATACGTTTGCATTGTTATGGGGATAGGTTGGACGGATAAATACATCAGGATAAAACGAACACAATAGTTAATTAACCTATAAAAAGAACAGGATGATATGTGATGTGGAGGTGAAGATGATTGATGCAGTTCACCACTACAAGGTCTATGGATATTTCTTTGAGATCATTTTGCAAGCTGGAAAAGATTTTTGAACATTCACGAATTTCATGCTCCTAAGCCCACTTGGCAATTTTAGATAACGCTGTTTTAGTTTTTAAAATTCCTTTGAAAAACAACAATATATTATTTGAAATGTTTGTCTTGGAGATACCTCGTGAGAAACAAGAAGATCAGGGCACCCTAAGAACATTTGAAAAACATCCTAGCCCTGACTTTAGCAATGTCACTTTTTCTTATGTCAGTGTGAGGTGGCATCCACTGAAATGGATTTCAATTGGTACATCTTTTCAATTTTTTCTTATTTCATTGGTTGTTTTATTTCTAGCAGCCCATCGCTTTCTTAAATGCTGGAATGAGCGACGACCATCAGTTAGGATTCTCATATCGTAACGATTTGTAGAAGAAGGCAATCTTCAATTGTGGAATTCTTTTTAGTTCCATGTTATCCATCCATTGGCGAATTGAATGAGAACACTTCTAATGGTGCCTTTTTAATTCCGGCTGACATCATCATAAACTCTTACAGTACTCTTTGAAATGTTGCTATTTCCTCTTAAATCAACTGCCTTTAGTAGTATTCAGTTTTATTTATTGATGTAAATAACTATAGAACACTGTTCTTTAAGATCTTGTATATCTTAAATTTATTTTCTTTCCGAGATCTTCTTTCGGGAAGAGTTATGTTTAAATTTCAAAGTTTATTAGCCTTATCAAGATTGTAGTCAATATTTCAACCACAGTTGATTTTTCGAACTTGAAGTGAATTTTGAATTCCGATGTTGTGAAACAAACTTGCATGTTTGTTGAAGTATTGTGAGAAGTTGAAAGTTCGTCTGAGATTTAAGGATTGATTATCAACTGTATATAGAACTATATAATTTGGGAAAAGATCGCAAAGTTCAGTTATGATAGAGTTGCAGCAACGAATCCAATTTCACAAAGTGAACGCATAGCCTCTCTCATTGCTATCCAAGAAGAGAGAGAGAATAAAATCGAACTGAATACTGAGCCGAGGAATACCTAAAATAATAAAAATAGAAGTATTACTTTCCTCGAATAAAATATTTTATTCGATCCTTAGATGAAGCTCAGATATGAGTCAAATGAACTCGCGATGCCTTTCAATTCTGAATAAAAGATTAAATTGAAAATATACTGTGATTACCTTTATAAATGGGATGGAAATGAGAGGTTTTTACGAGAAAAAAATATTTTTAATGAACTTTCGTATAATAGAACTTAATTGAACAAATATCAGGTGTATGGCAGAACAAATGTCCATAATAGTGCATTCTGTAAAGCAAAAAATAGTTATTCATTAATAAGTTATGGATGAACATCATTATAAAGGAGAATCATATTTAAAAAATATACTTCTTAGGCCCTTTCAGACAGTAGCGTCTTCTGACGTGGTGAAATAATTCGAATTCATTTTTTTAAATGAAAAGCTGATTAATTTGTATCGTAATGAGGAAAAAATATGCACCATAAGATTAAGAAAGAAATTCAAAGAATTGTGTTTTCCTACAATTGCAAATACACTCTATAACAAAAAAATCGACGCACCAAGAAGGAATCATCCGATTTCTTTGAAATTTCGTATGCAAAAATGTTTTGACCAAATATGCAAATGATTAAAAAATTTGGTGTCCAATAAATGAATAGTGCGATCTCCAGTGCATCGGAACTGCGCATCGAGCAGATGTATATAAGGAGTTATTCTTGAACTGTTGTTAAAAATTTCTGCTGCATTGCGATTTAGGATACCTTTCAACGACTGAAAAAATGCCTCGCCGCAGGATTCGAGCTCATTACAGAGCAACTTTCAGAGTTTGAAAGAGGTCGTGTCATTGGATTGAAAGAGGCAGGTTGGGCAAATCGGGGAATCGCTCGTCATGTGAGTCGAAGCGATACGCCGATTAGAAGATGCTGGCAAGAGTGGGTGGACAATGGCAGATTTCAGCATCATAATGGTAGCGGTCGACGTAGGGCCACAACAAATCGCGAGGACAAAGTGACTGTCAGATCAGCTGTCACAGCGCCTGATTCATCGCTATCAACCATCAGTCGTTCGTCACATACACAAGTGTCTTACATGACCAATCACAGACGGCTGAGAGAGCGAAATCTACACTCGTACCGATCGTTACGCCACCTGCCACTCACGCCTGCACACTGTCGAGCCAGATTACAGTGGTGCTTGGCTCGATCAGGCTGGAATGATGCTGACTGGGGACGTATAGGCTTTAGTGACGAATCCCGCTTCCAACTGTGTCCTGACGATCATCGAAGACGCGTCTGGAGACGCCCAGGGCAGCGTGCCGATCCTGCTTTCACTATTGCACGCCACACGGGCCCTCAACAAGGAGTTATGGTCTGGGGTGCCATTTCCCTTGATAGCCGGACCCCTTTGGTCGTCATTAGAGGTACACTTACTACACAGCGGTACGTTGACGACATTCTGAGACCTGTTTTGCTACCGTTCCTTTCGCAGTACCCTGGGCTTATTTTTCAACAAGACAATACCAGACCACATACGGCACGTGTTGCTATCAACTGTCTTCAAACTTGTCAAGCACTTCCTTGGCCAGCTAGATCACCAGATCTCTCTCCCATCGAGCTGTTTTGGGATATGATGGGAATGCGGCTTCATTCGGAAGGCAATGTTGATGACGTAGTCCGACAATTGGAGCAAATTTGTCAAGAAATACCGCAGAAGACCATCCGGGAGCTTTATCGGTCTATGCCACGCCGTGTGGCAGCTTGCATCCAGGCTAGAGGCGGGTTAACACCTTATCGATTTCTTTACTGTAAATCTGAAATAAATCATTCAATTGTTCTGAAACAATAATTTTATATTCTGTACATGATTTACCTATCCACCAACTTTTGAATCCATGGGACAACTCCTTCTCTGTGCGTCGATTTTTTTTTGTTTTAGAGTGTGTATATATATATATATTACTTGTTATTTATACGTATTAATATATTCTAGACTAAGTAAAATCCTTGATAATCTCAGTGTGGTCAACATGTTGTTGTAATCTTTTTAAATCATAACTTTTTTCTTAATTGTTCCAATAAATTGCTGTCTCATTCTGAACTTACAAAATGCCAAAAACAATGTATTCTATAATAATCTTAACCTTTTTTCTAATCTATACTTCAGAACATTACAACCTATGGTACGATTAAAAATCTGATTTTCGTTTACGGGTAATTTTTAGTATTTTTCGTGGAGAAAATAGAGATAATATTTGGTACTTAAATAAAATTGTTTCAACTTAAGCACAGCTTCTAGCATTTGAACTTATAAATACGAGGGCTGTTCAATAAAGAATAATCATAATTTTTTTAAAGGTGATTAAAAAAACAAGAAAAATAAAATTCATATTGAATGTGTAGCGGGATAAGTGGAGAATAGATAGCGCAAGTTTCACGGTCATGACGTCATTGCCGAGACCTTTTCAGTCGGCCAAGAACGCCTAGTTTTACTTTCGCCCACGGCACAAATGGATGTGACACGCAAAGTGCAATACACTGCATTGCAATTTTGTTTTTGCCTTAAAAAAACGTCAGCTGAAGTCTATGTGATGCTACAGGAAGATTATGGGGAGAGTCATGTGTGTTCCCCATCCTCCATATAGTATTGATTTAGCCATGCGTTTTTTTTCTTTTATCGAATTTGAAGAAACACCTCCGGGAAAAGCGGTTTTCATGATCACAGGCAATGGTAAAAGTTGCGTAAGCTATTTTGAAGGACCTGTCAAAGAATGTTTTCCAGCATGTGTTTGGAGACTGGAAAAAAGGTGAGATAATTGCATTGCATGTAATGGGGAGTATTTGTGAGAAATACCGTACACATTTGGAGGATTACTACAGAAAATAATTTTTTATTAATTTATGATAATTCTTTATTGAAAAGCCCTCGTAGCTTATAGGAAGAATATCCAGCATTAAAAAAATTTGACATGAATTTGATGTCAGCTTAACCACTATTGCAAAAATTTACTTGCTATACAGCAGTAAATAAGCAGCAGCGTACACCTCCATGAAGTAGAGTTGGGTAGACAAAGTTTTACTGTTTTTCATACATTTTGCTAAATTGCTGACTAGCGGACTTAATTATGAACATCCGTACTTTTCAAAACAAGTCTGATTGCGCTTCAGAGAAATACCAGATGGCTCTTACAACAATTAACACCCCCTTTGAGGGATGATCCAAGGCGAAGAGTTGAATTTTTAGTTGCGAATGCGATGGACATCACTTCCTAGGACTGCCTTAAGTCTTGTGATGAGGGACGCTGGATCTATTCCTATCACAGCTTCACTCTGACGGCCATAATCACAAGTCTCGTGTTAACTCGAGAATCCGTTGACCCGCGGGTCAGGGTTAAATCGCGGATCATCAATAACCGTATTCTAAAACGGCGGGTTAAGTGATCCACGGATTAAAATGATACGCTCGCTTGATTGGCTACTACCGTCTCCTCCCAATCACGTGAAATTGTTTACATTCGTTACGACGCCCGAATATGCATTCATACTGATCGAGTACGTACTTCGCCGCGGAATTGATTCAAAATTGTGATTTTAAAAGAACGCATACGGCATTTTAATTTGTGTTTGGTTATAGAGAAATGCAAAGGTATTTTATTTCGAATCGGACTTTTATGTTGTTGTTGTCGTGCGGGCCATATATGGCCAAATTGGGGGTGCCATTGCCCCGGAGGGTTGGACTTCTTCATACATGACACATTCGTTTTTCAGGAAGATCCCTTTCAAACACATACATTCACTCACTCATATCGTAATTTAGATCCCAATCAGAGGCCGATAACCCCTGATCAGGTACCCCCAGAGGTATGGATTTGGTATGGAAACATAGGGGACTTTGTGACCACGACCTATTTAACGTGCCCCAGCCACCATTAGCGAACACGACGGTATTTAGCCAGGTCCAAGCGCCGATCTCGCAACCATCAGAATTGCAGGCTCCGCTGAAGATAGAACCCACAACCCTTCCGATGCGAGCACGACGCTCTACTGACTAAGCTACCGCGGCTCGTCGGACTTTTATGGAAACCTAAATTAAGCAAAAATGAATTCTACACAATTCTTTGACAAATCAATGTAATCCGATTATCTTTGTAATTGTCAGTATGGGTGTTTGTTGTTGGTGTGAAATGTAACTTGCACTGTCAATTTTCTTTCATTCGTAATAAATCAACAAAAACTTTTTTATTCCGCGACGAATTTCCATTTCACAAGGTCATATTCTACCGTTCGCCCCCCTCATTGGGCTCTACTCTGGTGACTCAGAATATACTTCAGACCAGAACACATATGGGTATATCTATTTTATAGAAAATGTAATCACATTCTTGTTCAAATTCATATAAGATCAGCTAAATGTTTGTTGTCGCTAGAGTGCTGTAATTTAGAATAGAATGAAGAGTGTCATCCTTTTTGTTTTTATAGTATATCCATCTTCCTTCTCAAAATGATAATACTACGCATACATAACTCTCAACTGAGAGTTAATTCGCCGATATCGGAGGTTTAAAATGTAACACCGAATCGGCGGTTTAAACCACGGATAAGGCATTGTGAATACGGTTTTTTCGATAACCCGTGGATTATCGTTGATCCGAGGGTTAACTCAAATTTCTGAATACTGCCGTTAGTTGTCACTTCCCATGGTGCCTCACTCTGGGCTGATAGAGTGGCATAGGACATTCTATTTGCTAAATCATTCGTAGCACGACCACGCATACAGAAGTGCATCCGTGATCTCAAAACAGCTCTCATGCAATTGGCAGTCTACCAACTAGTTGTAGCATCTACCAAATTCAACCTCTCCTAAATTACGGGAGTATTTCAGTAAACGTAGCCACCGGTACAAAAATAAACTTGCATCACAGTAGTATATCGACACTCAAAGTACTATAGGTAGTATGTAAAAAATTCCATTTTTGTTCCTTTTACTATTGATTTGTGTGATATTTTGTGATTTTCCCCTTGTGGCAAAATTTCTTATATCATCAGCTGAGCCAATAAACTAAGAACAAAACCTATAAACAATAATAATAGAATACAATAATCAGAACAAAAAAGTGTTTTGCTCATCCTGAAAAATGCAGCTTTAGCACTTTAAGTGACGATATATAGCCATATAACACAACTACACCGAAAAATACTTTTCTCGACGTTGCATACTATTGCTTAGAATTAACTGTCAATCTTGAAGTCAAACCATGATTGCAAAGATTACTAACACACACACAACCATACACACACACAACTACTTTTCTACAAATCCCCTTTTCATATTTCAAATAACAATAATTTTTAAATTTTAATTTGTAATATGTTGGCAGTTCAAATATGTGCATTGAAGCTGAGTTTTAGAAAATTTCGTTTTTGAAATACTGAGTGATACATAATTGGTTCCAAATAGCAATATTTAAAGATTTACTTACCAATTTGAAATGGAATTTTTTATGATTACAAATGTTGATCTAAACAAATAAATCTGAATTGCAGAAATTACTTATTTTTATTCTGGTAAAAATAAATGCACCGTCACCAATTAATTAATTTTTGAAAGCAATTTCATCGAGTTACAATGGTAATTTGAAGATATCAAAATGTGTCCAAAGGTTTACTTTCAAATTTCTCAACTTAAAAAAAATCAGATATTCGCAAGAACAGGTACAACATCCAAATGATCCATTTCGTATTTGTCTGAGGAAGGTAACTTAAAACCAATTAGCATGAGATTAGGAAGACAAATTAAGAAAACTGATTGCCTGAACGAGCGTTTCACGTTCATTACTATGCGTACTCGAAGCAGCAAAACTAACATGGCGGCTAAAGCATTTGCGAAATGCAAATACGTCCAATGCAACAGCACGAAGAGTGTCTCCATCACGTGATTAATCTGAACTGAGGCATTACAAACAGAAATTAGAAAGCCTCGGGAACCGTATTATCTGCTTTCTACCAACTGGTTTACCTGACTGTTAAGTTTCATCTTATTATTACTGCGTCTTTGTTATGACTGTGTACATAAGGTAAGCCGAATTGTTTCAGTAGAATTAAATTACAAAACGCGTGGAAGCCTCGATAACGCAATTTCCTTCAATTGTGCTGTATTGTCACATACCTGTATTTGAAAGGATTAGAAGAGACGAACGATACTGATTTTCCTCTCAGACTGTTTAATTAAAGGACTTTTCTTTGACTTGAGAATTCTTCCTTTTCCTTTGTTCCCGAATTTCTCTCCGAAACAAATTCTTTGAAATTCTAAACTAAGTTTTCTAAAATAAGAATATCTTCCAATGGTATTTCTCTTGTCGATAACTCTGCTTCATTCAATGGACGTTGTTGGGTATTATGGTGTTTACGATTAAGTGGTTTAAATGTTGTTGCCTAGACAGCCGAACAGAAATAAGAGCACTGAAGTTAAATTGAGACAAAATAGAAACGAGTATCCAAAACAGAAACTGTATTCAACAAATCATCTAATTGCCCCATACATCATCCTGTAGGATAAGTATAGGTTACAACGTATATACACTTCTATACTACAATTACACTACTCTACAACAATAGCCCGGACGCCAGCGGATTGGCATAAAATCCGACTATTTGTTAGGGGGTGTTTTTCGTGCTATGTTGTTCCTGGTCAGTTCAATACCGACTTCTACATGAACATTTTGGACAAGCAGGTTCTTCTTACGCTCTGAAAATTTTATGGAATGGACGAATATTACTTCCAGGACGAAACGCTCCATGTCGTGTTGCAGCCTCTGTCAAGCAGTGGTATCAAGATAGGGATGTAAAACTTCTTTCCTGGCCTGCTCAGAGTTCCGATCTAAACACCATATAACATTTGTGGAACGCGTTAGAGTTACGTTTACGGACCACTGAACCACGTCAGAAATCTACAGCATAGCTGGCGACATTCCTGCAGCAGGAATGGACACAATTATCCATAGCTGTGTATCAAAACCTTTATGAAAGTTTACCCAGAAGGGTTGATAGTGTAATTACAGTACGGGGGAGACCATGTCTCAATTAAATCATGTATTCTTTCCCTTATGGCATCACATCTTGCTGTCCGGTCTATTATTGTAGGATATTTTATCTTTGAAAAATCAGTGTTATTTTAAAATTTATTGATCACGTTGATGTGGTGCGGTAGTTTGATAAGTAGGGTGACTGATCAGGTGTTGATCTGGCTGTTCATTTGATCGTGGTTCAAAATTACAAGGCGTTGTCCTTGGAATTTTCCCTTGAAGACTGATCCCGGACCATCGCCAATAGACCGTTGTGTTGTCCAAGCGTGGCGTTAATTAACTACCTGCTACCTACCTTGAATTTAATGAGGTCTGATGTTCTTCAACATTGTCAGATAGATTACAACATCATGTAATCACATCCTATACTATAAGTTCCTTTGAAAAGTCCCAGCGTTTGGTTTTAGATTTACCGAGATCTGATGAAATTCTTATTAGTTTCAACAGTTTTGGTTAGGTAAAACATAAAAACTCATCCCATTCTATAAATATTTTTGAAAAGTCAGGATTGCTTTTAAATTAAAAAAAGTCTGGTCGGAAAATTCTGATTTTCAATACTGGTGGTTGGTTTACGTATCATACTTATACGATACTGCACAATGTACCAAAAAGTATTTGAACACCTGTGATAGAAATAAAAAAAACAAATTGATTCATATTCAATAGTTGGTAGAGTATCCACGGGAGGCAATTACAGCCTCAATCCTCCGAGGCATGCTTTACACAAGTCCTTGTATGACGGCTAGTGGTATTTTCTTCCACTCGGCTTGGAGAAGACATGTAAGTTCCTTCACCGATTTTGGACGGTTGTTGCACCCTTCAATTGGGCGATCCAACTCGTCCCAGAGATTCTCGATAGGGTTCAGGTATGGGCTCTGAGCAGGCCAGTCCATTCGATTAACCGCTTTGTCACCATACCGGTCCATGGCGGACCTCGCAACATGACAGCTGCCGTTGTCGTCCTGGAAGTAACATCGGTCCAACCCGTAAAGAACTGCCACAACGTAGGAAGCACACTGTCATCCAAAATATTGTAGCAAGCCTCGGCGTTGAGCTCACCATGAATTTGGACCAAGGGTCCCAGTTCATACCAGGAGAAAAACCCCAGCCCATAATTCCACACCCGCCGAACTTTACTGTGGGCACAATGCATTCTGGCAGGAGGCGTTCCTCAGGCAGACGCCAGACCCAGACCCTGCCATCCGAACGGTAGAGGGTGAATCTTGATTGGTTGCTCCAGAGAACCCGTTTCCACTGATCTACGGTCCACTTTACACGTGCTTTGCACCACATTAACAGAGCAGCGCGGTTGGACTTGTGATACTGATGTGTTGGACTTTGATGTTGGCGCGGTGATAAAAGGCTTATAAGCGGCAGCACGACCATGAAAACCTAGCATATGTGCTTCCTTACGGATGGTATTAATCGAAACAACATTCCTGGATGCCAGTTGAAACTCTTGTAGCATGTAGGCCATCGGTTGGGTGCGGTTCTTCCGAATTTCTCTGGACAGCACCCGTTGGTCTCTATCTCCCAGTTTCGTGGATCTGCCGACTCGGGGCACATTCCGAAAATCACCGCTCACCTTCCACTTCTGAATCACATAGACCACTGTCGATTTTGGGTAATTCAGCTCGCTAAATATGTCCCTTAAGGATCGGCCATTTCTGTGATACCCGACGATTACACCTTTCTCGAAATCAGATAACTCTGCACTTTGTGGCATCTTGTATGCGACTAATTCCAATGTTGTTTCCTACACGATATTTAACGGCGGAGAGTGTTACGTATATCAGGACCGCAGATGTCGTCATTTGTATGGGTGTCCAAATACTAATTGACAGATAGTGTATAAGTATCGTTAAAAATTTATATACAGTACTGATTGGTTTTTTAATTTCATAATTAGCATCAGATAATCAATTAAGGTTGGATGCAATTCTTCGTAGGTTTACTATTGTCGATTACTGTCGCTTAGGTTACAACCCATACTAAAATTATCTGAAAAACTGCATCCGTACTGCTGTTTTAAATTTAATAAGGTCAGATAAAAATTTTCATAGCTTAAATAATGTTTGTTACAACCATAAAGGCTAATTTATGTTTCTGAATGGAGAATGTGTTGGCTCTTTCCAAACACTGAGACAACCCATAGCTATTTAGACTGATCCTTAGGCTTAGTTGGAACGCCTCAATACGCTTTTAATCTTGTGCACTAGATGTCGCTATTTTATGGTCATTACTTTTTTCACGGGATACACATTCATGTATTTGGGAGCGTTACGAAAAATCTAATCATTTTGGAAACATTAAATTCCATACCTAATCGGTAATGAAATAAACATTAAAACCCTGATTTCTCAAAAATATTATAGTTTGTGAGTACACAAAACTAATTCATTATCAAAACTATTTTTATAAAAATTTTCATTTCGTCTTGTGTTTGGCGCAGATTGTCAATTATTGGACCTTGGCCCGAAGAACCCTAGCCAACTAACAAAAACAATTGTTTTCTAATGTTAAACTGCCTTTAACTGAAAACTGAGATAACTATGATATAAATTTAATCAGAGAATTCAAACGCAACATATTAAATTCAGTTATTAAATAAATAATTTATTTTAAAATGCTTCTAGTTTTTGAGCATGTTACGTAAATGTGAAGGAAAATTCAAAGTTGAATATATGATTGAATTCCTAGTTTTGAAATATGAACATCGTATTTCGCATCAGTTCATCATATTTCAGTCGACAATAAACCTAAAAATGTAATTATCTGGACAAAACATGTTTCACTGTAAAATTGTTTGTAACGTTTTGCAAAATCTTCCTCATGTAGTGAAATTTATTTTGTCTTGCTATGAAGTTTAAAGCTTTTCACTTATGTTTAGTATTATAGGCATGTTGCCGATTAACGTAAACAGAGAAGACTGAAAAATATTATTTTGCTTTTGCAAATGGGGGAAGCATATACTAATTATCCTGAGAAATTATATCCTCCCATTTTGTAAAAGTGTTGACTACTCAACATCTGGCTCCTAGAAATTATAAGGCAGCTAACCAGATAGGCGGTCAGAGAACCGCATAAGCAGTTAAGAGCGTAACAGAGAAAATCAGAAAAGATAAGAAACACAGGTAAACGAAACAACACACAAGTTAGATGGCCTTATTGTAAAACATTAGTACGAAGGAAATGCTCTTTGAGAAAAGTGACGTATACCGATTGCTTCACAGAATGTATAAACTAAAACTAAATTAATAAAATAGGTTTGTATCGAAAGTTTTGAGTTTGAGTAATAATGTATCACATCTTTTACCTAAAAAAACCTGTTTAACTTGATCCAGAGCATTATAAGAACACTAGCCACTGCGTTTCCCGTGACAGTTCTTTTCGTGGGATCAAGTGTAACAACTGTTTGCTAACCCCCGGTGATTGCTACGAATTCCCAGTAAACCAACACCACCGGCAATGTCGTGATGGCCACGTCATTGTCAAATGCGACCAAATTCGAATTGAGATGAGATCCAATTGGCGTGACGTCACCATCTCTACCGAAAATAAAATATTTGATTGAAAAATTATCTATTAAAAGAAAATCAAATGTATAAGGTTTGTATTTGGAAAAAATTTTCCACAGATTTCAAATGCGTAGAAATTTTCAATCTTTCTTCTACGATCCCGATTTTACAAAAAAGAACTAAACAAAGCCAGTCAAAATTTTTTAAAATTTGTTTTGCTCTTCTTGGCTGGATTTGTTTGAGAGCAGGAAATGGAATATGCGATTTCTCGAACACGATCGAGGTCAAATTCGAGTGGGAAAAAATATAACAGTTACAATTTTAAAATTATTTACATACAGAAAATCATGTTTAAAACTTTTTATTTGTTGTGTTCTTCGGCTGAAAAAGTTCAAACGGAAACATGGAAAAAATAATTTTTTAATCTACCATCTCTTTATGGTGTTGCCATTCTAAGGAAAATAATTATAATAAAATTCCATTAAACTCATAAAATTTTTTTTTTGATTGAATTTTAAAATTTGGCGCGAATAAAAAATTGCAAAAAATTCCGACCATCTGTGTTCCAAATCCATTACTGTAAATGCCATAGATTCGTAAGGACGTTGATCACAGAAAACAGACAAACACTTCCTTTTATAATAGTAGAGATGGAGCAACACTGACACCTCCCGTCTTTATAGGGATGAGTCAACATATCGTGTTTCTAGTGCTAAGAAAAGAATGAATATAATAAGTGACTTTTTGCTATGGAACTACTTAATGATACAACATCCTCCATCAGGATAATTAATTTTCTCTCATATCTGTCCGTGATTGTATTGATGGACTTTCATCATTTATTTGAAGTGTTCATTTTTCCTCAAACAAATTACAACAGATTAGCTGACATAGCAAACGACATTTAGAATTTAAATAGATTTTAGAAGATATTTTTTAAGGTTTATTTACAAATAAGACAAATATTTACATTTTTATAAAAATAGGATACAGATAACGGATTTGTAGTGATCCCAAGTCCTTTGAAAGTTTGCAACTCTCCCATTTTGTAGGGTTCTATTACTTCTTATGAAAGAAATCCCTGTTGAGACGTCATATTTATTTGCACATATTCGCCACAAGAAAAAAGAAAATAAAGTTTAGCTCAAATTCTTAGCTTCAGAAAACAAGTTATGACAGGTAACAGGTATTACTTTGACATCCATAAGACTGTTTTTATACGGTATAATCCGTTCATTTTACAAAAAGTATCCCATCGTGTAACAATCTTTTTAAAAATATGGATTAAGTTAGAGGTTGTGATTGAAGAATTTGTAATTGTAAAAGTTAAAGTGTAATGGATCTTATTTCGATAAACATGCTTATCAAGTTTCTATGTATGTAAGTTTATTTAATTTAAATACGGGAAATCAAGATTCGAGATACATAGAAAAATAATATTATTGTTCTATATATTACTTGGGCAGGTTTTCTCAACTCCTTTACAACCCTGTGGTGCTCAGATTCTGTAAAACTCAAAGTGTGACTCGTATTGCTTCGATAATTATTTTCTCTGTTTCCGAGAGAAAATGCAGTTTAATTTGAAGTATGAATCTTACCAATATTTACTTCAAACTGAAACTTTATAGCATATTTATATTTTAATACTTCTTGTATCATGAAACGTTATATCATATTGCTTAATCGGTAATTGTAAAAAAATAATCAATGTTAAAATTATATTCCAGACACAAGTACACAAATATAATACAAATGCACAATAAACAGATTAAAATAGTGATAGATATGTGCTCATCAGGAATTCACAAATCTTTTGAAATTGCAAGCAAAGAGTATTTTTGCCCCCTTTGTATCTTTTAAATATTCATAAACAAGATCCTGCAAACGTACGTCTGTAGACGATCGATTTATCTTGAAACTTTCACGATCTTCGATCACAAACATATATGTTTTCGCGATTGATTATGTCGATTGAAAACATATATGAATATTTTTTTTCTCGCAGTAAAAACAGCAGCATTGGATTTTGATCTGTCCAAGTAGGTTATGTGACGTATGTGTTCCGTCTTAAAGTTTAAAATAATCCAACTCCTATTTTGGTAATGCGCTGGCATATGGAAAATCGGACTAGTCTGTGGACTAAGTTGTTCTCTTCCCTCATTGGCTCAACGCAAATCAGATCGCAATACAAATGGATTAATCAAGGACCGTCGTTGATATCCCGTTGTGTTACTCTAGTACGACGTTAATTAAAAATTACCAATTACCGCAATACAAATGACAAGTACAGTATAAACGCCTTCGTTTCTCGATTAGATTACAACAAAATTACTTATCCTCGCCATCTTTAAGGGGGTCCGGGACACATCAGAAATTTTTTTTTATTAATTAATTTAGAATTTTGAATTTTTTTGTACTGATTACCCATTTAACTAATAAACAAAATCACAACACAAAAGTTTTCCAAAAGTTTTTTAAAAATTTTAAATAAAAATTTTTTGAAAAAAAGAAGGGTCATTTTAAATTGCTAAGGCTCAAAATATTCTTGGTCCATTTTCAAAATTCTTGCAGTAAATTATTCACAAATTTATGAACTTTAATTTTGATTCGGCAATTTAAAAAATATTAATTTAACAAAAAATAAAAAATATTTGAATGAAAATTTTTGAAAATTTTAAGGTACTTTTTTTTTTAAGTCGTATTTTTAAAAGTTAATATTTGTTTCAAATTTGCTGAATCGAAATTAAAGTATAATGTTTGAAAAATATATATTCCAAATTTCAACCCTTAAACTTTATTAGTTTTCGACTTATAGCAATTTGAATACAGGAAATCTTGAAAAAAGTATCATGGAGAAAAACGCATTTAAAGTTTTAAAGACAGATGTCGTTGCCATGACAACAACTGTCAAGAGTGTTAGAGTTTCAAAACAACGCACTACAAAAATTATTATATCTCTAGTTCTAATTAAGATAGAAACATGATTTAAGCGTCATTTTAAGCAAAAAAACATAGAGAATTTTTTTAAATCATAAAAAAAAAATTTCGAAAATTTGACGATTTTTGTGTCCCGGACCCCCTTAAGGGAAGGATTGAAAATAAATTTTTATAATATACGCATCACTGCTTTTTAAGGGAATATATATTTTTAAAAATTCCATTTTGTGGCAGGTGCAAAAATAAACGAAATGTTTTCAAACTGAATGCCATCTGTACCGACAAATCAAAGTAACCTATTATTATTTTTAAAAAAATGATCAATTGATTTGCCAGCGGTTTTTCTAAAAAAAAAATCATTGTTTTAAAATAATTTTAACATATTCTCTTCTACGTTGTTTGAATGTAGCTTCCACTAGTAAAATAAGCACCATGAACTTCTCTGTCACTAGGCCAATGAATTTTTATTATTTCAAAATTCCTAGATTTGTAATATTAATGTTCTATCAATAACGTCAAAACTTCACTTAATTTTCTTTATTCAGAATCATATGCCACTTGCAGTCGAATACATTGTGGATTTGGTACGTGTGATGAAAAGAAATTACAATTCATTTAAAAAATAAATCTCTAATACTATTATAAAAAGAAGTGTTTGTCTGTTTTCTGCACAATAACTCATGACGAATCTATGGCACTTAGAGTAATGGCATTTGGCACACAGATAGTCTGAATTTTTTGCAATTTTTGGGTCGCAACGAATTTTAAATTCAATCAAGAACATTTTTAAATGAATTTAATGAAATTTAATTATTATTGAATGCAATAGCGTAGATCACAAATTCTAAATTTACTTTTTTTCGTTTTCGTTTTCATTTTGCAAGTAGGAAGGATTTTCCAGCAGACGATAAAAAACAAATGGAGTCATTTAGTTCTTTTTTCTATCTCCTATACCGTTAAAGATACAGTAAAAATTTCAACGGATTTGAAATCTGGGGAAAATTTGACACCACACAGATAGATACCTTATACGTTGGATTTTCTTTTAATAAATAATTTTTCAATTAAATATTTATATTTTCGCAAGAGATTCTGACTTTACTCCGAAATCCCATTTGGTTTCCGAAGCAAACCATCACCACGAGTAACTCCGTTTATGGCTGTTATCCAATTTGCAAAATCCAATTTAAAAAACAAAATTGGAATTCACAGGAAATTCATTACATTAGGCTACGAATTTCCACCATGGTCAACACCATGAGAGCTGTTATCGAATTTGACAATGACGAGGCCATCACGGCGTTGCCCGTGGCGTTGGTTTACGAGGCAAACCATAGTTCATAATATTCATAATTTGGTTTGCGAAGCAAATCAACACCACGAGCAACGCCATGATGGCTTTTATCCAATAGGCTACGAATTCCTATTTGGTTTATTACGCAAGCCAAATGGGAATTCGTAGCAATCACCGGGGGTTAGCGAGAAGTGGTCACACCTGGCCGCACGGAAAGAACTGTCACTGGCAACCTCGTGCTGGCCACGTAGTGACTAGTATTTGATAAATTTATAACAAAAAACAGAATAATAAAACTGAAGTAAAATTGGCTGGAAAAAAGTTGTTCTGAATACATCAATTCGTGATTAGTTTTTATCTCGGGATCGCACACAGTTGCCACAACTTACAACTAAAAAGTGGACAAAATTTAGAAATGGAAATTAATTTCGAGCGAAGAAAAAAAACCAAAAAATATCACTGCATATGATCAATCATCGCGAATTTCCATTTCGTTCCCGTTCGTTGAAAAATATCATCTGTCCCAAGTATTTGTAATTTTTTATTTCGCAAAGAAAAAAAAAATAAAACTGAAAATAAATTAAGTATCAGGTCTAAAATTCCATAAAAAAATATTTTTGGAAAGTTAATTACTTTTTCAGTAGTACTTGTAAAATAATCCAAGTACTCCCAATGGAGAATATACCTTCCAGTATACTTACTCAGATGTTTTGGTACGAAACGTCTCTAAATATGCTAGCAAAAAAAGGAAATTCAAATAATACAGGTAACCTTCGTATAGAACGGTACTTCTGTAACACGGATTCTCTATGACAAAGTATCAAAATTTCGGCATCTCTCATGTAATTACTTTTTTACAATAACAATGATAATCTATATAAAATAAGAATAGAGTTTGTTTGTACATTGAATATTTTTGAACCATTTCGAGTTTTCAATCCGTTTTGGACCCTTCGTATTACAAATCCGCCTCTTGTGTGTATGTCTGTTCTGTCTGTTTTGTCTGTCCTGTCTTGTCTGTCCTATCTTGTCTGTCTTGTCTGTCCTGTCTTGTCTGTCCTGTCTTGTCTGTCCTATCTTGTCTGTCTTGTCTGTCCTGTCTTGTCTGTCCTGTCTTGTCTGTCCTGTCTTGTCTGTCCTGTCTTGTCTGTCCTGTCTTGTCTGTCTTGTCTGTCCTGTCTGTCCTGTCTTGTCTGTCCTGTCTTGTCTGTCCTGTCTGTCCTGTCTTGTCTGTCCTGTCTTGTCTGTCCTGTCTTGTCTGTCCTGTCTTGTCTGTCCTGTCTTGTCTGTCCTGTCTTGTCTGTCCTGTCTTGTCTGTCCTGTCTTGTCTGTCCTGTCTTGTCTGTCCTGTCTTGTCTGTCCTGTCTGTCCTGTCTTGTCTGTTCGTCTTTATGTCTGTTCGTCTTTATGTCTGTTCATCTGTCTGTCTGTGCGTCTGGTCTGTCTGTTCATCTGTCTGTCTGTATGCGTGTGCCATATACACGTCCACGCGGTTTAATATATTTTCAAGAAAATTGGGGTTTCGATGTAACACATGTAACAGTCCTTTGGTTTCCATATAACACGGTGCGCATTAACAAATATATATGACCTCTGATTTTTGGTTAACAATAATTCTATATAGAACGAGTATCCTATAACACGATTACCATATAGCACAGTACGCAATATTAAAATTTGTGGGACTGATAAGTTTCGTATAACACGGATTCCCTACAGCACGTTACCAATTAACCGTGTTATACGAGGGTACACACTAACTTAAATATGATTTATGTATTATTGAATTAAAATTTGTTCAATGAATTTTATGTAATGCTTTTTCAAACACAAACTCAAAAACAAAGATAGAACGGGAAGATGGACAGACAGACTAGCACAACCAAGTTCAATCACTAAATGAATGTAAATGCTCACAGTATGCAAAGTTTCCTGAAGATGTATTCATCCGTTTGAATGTAGCGTAGGCACACCCACAAACATACAGACACCAAACGCGCAAGACACGAATTTTAAATTAAGAAGGCCTAAAATGGACAAATAACTTGAAATAGTTAAAAAATATAATCAATGCCACAAACACTCCATTTATATGTTTCTATTATATTCATTATTAACGCGCGGATAATGCTATTGTGAATACATTTTTGATTACACATTCGAAAACTATAACCTTGATATGGAATGCAATAAAAAATTAATTTCGAATTTAGAAGAATTAAGTGAAAAAGAGTTGATCGTTGTTCTTTATAATTTTGTGTATGTATCGTTTTTAGTTTCCTTAATAAGTATTTAATAATTTTAATAAGCATTCGTCTCTATTTTACTACCAAAAAGCTTATCTACAGCTATTTAATGCACAATCGAAATCATAATCTGATCATCCAGAAGGTGAATTGAGTGAGTATTTCCCTCCACGGTAAATTAGGTTCGGGATCCCCACGCTATTTGTTGACACAATATAAAGGTCCTTTTACAAAATAAATCCAAGTTAGAGTCCTTTGGAAATCAGAGAAGGAAGCTTGTACGTCAACATGAAGACAGTGTATAGTTCTACCTTTAAGCCATAAGTTAGTTCTGTGATTGCTTGGGTCTGTTTTGTAAGCAGCACAGTTGGCAATTTCCTCAATATCAGTCGACATTTGCATGCTTACAAAAACAGTTTGTAAGTGTCAGCAGTGCCATGTCGGAAGTGCTTTATTGGTCGGGGATAAAACACATGCGTGGATTTATTTGAAGGATGGAAACAAATAGTTAAACGGAACATTAGAATGGTTTGGTTATGCAAAAATGGTAACAGTGCTTGTATATTTTGAAGAATTTATATTTAAATTTAAAATAATACATTTTACTTATTTGTTATGCAATTAAGTGAAAATTCCATTAATTTGAATAATTAAATATTTTAGGTTACATTATACAATGAACTTTTATTAACCGTCAGGGGATCGGAACGGTTAATGAAATAGACGGATAGGATAAAACCTTAAACAACAACCTACCCCAATTGCATATGAACGAATAATAAAAAATGCACGTTTGCAAACTGTGGATACATATATGTATTTCATTTTACGGAAACTAACAATACACAATTTACATTAAGTACAGATTAGTACATATTGTTACATGAACGTACGTTCTAGACATACATAAACATTAAATTTCAAAATAGTCTGTCATTTTCTGTGGGCACGTACTATTAGTTTTTAATATTTAATGAATTAACTATCAATATTTAATGAATTAACTTTCAATATTTAATGAATTAACTTTCAATATTTAATGAATTAACATTCAATATTTAATGAATTAACTTTCAATAACGGACTGACGGTTAACAGAAACTGACTGCTAAAAGAGTGACGGTTAATCGAAGTTTCACCTTAATCATACTTGTTGTTATTTCTTGCTTTTTGACAAGTGTCGAAGTGCTTCCACAGTTATGTACGGCAGTGTACGGTGACGATTAAATACCGCATTTCAATACACAAACGCTTTTATTTAATATTTTCAAAGATACTAGACACAATATGTGTAACATATAGGTAAAAAAATATGAATTTGAGACATGAATGCGCTATATTCTCCGTTTGTTTTTCATTTCATATCAGTATAGAATCGGAAAACAAGTTCAGAAACGTTATTCGATATTATTTTATGCCAAATGTATGGAATTCGGAAACCTTTTCTCGAAGCTTTACATCCAGGGATACGAAATGTTTGATGCGATGTTTTGAAAACACCTGAGCAGTACAGAATTTTTGGATGAGAAGCAGAATGTTTCACAAAGAATTCTATTGAATTTCATTCGATTGAATTCGATGCAAATTCAGTTCTTATGCAATATATATTTCAGTTGTACATGTAAAAACGGAAGTAATGAACAGATTCTTAAGATTTTGCTTTTGAACAGCAATTGAATTTAAGGAAATTATGTACAATAGTTCAAAATCAGCTGGAATAATAAAGAATGCCTGTCTAGAACACTTTCTTGAGCAAAACATAAGCTCATAGAAACATTTTATAGCACGTTAACGTTAATATTTGCCAATTATTTCAATTTTGAAACCTTAAGAAAAGTCGTTTCTAAATCACCTACATCGATTTAAAAAAAAAACACGATTTTTTGAAATACTTAATTGATAAATGGATTGATTTCAAACTCTATAGATAGCAAAAGTATTTTTAGTCACCATAATTTCTGATGAAGACATATTGACATCTTAAAACATGAATAGATAATTAACATACAGTAGTTCTACTTCAAAAAACTGTTTTTGTTCAATTTTAACATCTGGTTTCCAATTATCTCATCCTTGCATTAAATTTTTGTGGATTTCCTTAATTTTTTTTTTAATTCTTGTAAACCGATGCATATAAGTGCAAATAGGAAATGCATCTTTCTTTCTAGTTTTAAAGTTTTGGCTTAAAATATTTGTTAATATATGCTTATATGATAGAAACTATTGTGCGAATTCAAATTATGACTTCCTTAAAAATTAATGATCAATGAACCAATTAATTTCTTCTAATTCGTCAAACAATTTGAACGCATATCATGAAATAACTTTAGCGAAACTTAATGTTTTAGGATAAAACTTCTCGTATAAGATTTTTAGTAGAAAATAAATAGTCTAAAAATTATACAATAGTATCGTAACTTCAAAAGCGTTTGAATAGTCCACTCATGTCTTTATACCGATTTTCCATCAGTTATGTAAAACTATGTTAAATTTTGCCTAAGTAAGCAGAAATTTGTTTCATCCTCTTTTTTCCTAATTTTTTCATTCCTAATACTTAAATTCTCATTTACTACTTATAATAAAATTACTATCTGACTGGATTCCAGGAGAGTCTTGAATTAAATTCTGAAATAAGTTTACATCAAGTTGCAAGATATTAAATTGTAATATTTTTATAAATATTAAATAAAATGTAACTGAAATATTCCCATTTTTTTCAGATTTTAGATTACAATTAGAAGTTTCGAAATGTAAGTTTTATTTTCAAAAACATGCGAAATTTGATTTATGTTTTGTTATTGAATTATATTAAGACAAATTTGCATATTATAGGAAACTAAGTAAGTTTATACATCTATTTCAAATTTTAAACTTACAACTGCTTCCTACTCCGATTTACTTTTGCACTGATCTTGTTTCAAGAATATGTATCAATGCATAGCCTAACATTTACGACTGGTGATTCCGAGTCCGAATTCGGTCCACGCGTCAGCAAAAATGGGTGGTACCATTTTTTTCCTCTTAGATCTAGTCAACCAAGGAAATCGCTCGTGCCACGCTTATAAAAATGTCAGTACGTGGCTTTTTCCTGAAACTTGGAAATATTGTGAAGTGTCTTGGTTCTAAGCAAAAGTAATGGTTAGTAGAGTAAGTGAGATACAAAAATAATCATAAAAATACAACAGAGTTTCCTTCAAGTATCGAAATACTATCACTCAAGGTTAAATTACATTAACAAAATATTTGATAAATAGGAAACAAGGGTTAAATGAATCTTGTTTGTAACTCGACAGCAAAATATGAAGTCATCGAGCATGGGTTTTCATTTTAATCAACCAGGTGTTTTATCTTCACTCCGAAAACTGTCATATAATGTCCAGCATCTGCTTACATTTTTTTTGGATGACGAGAGCAAGATATGGTCAGTTTTCTCCCACTAACGAGATATATTGTCACCAAGTTGTTGTCAGTTTATTCCCAATGACTCGGTATCTTGTCACCAAGAAGTGGTCAGTTTTCCCCCAACAACCAGATATCATGTCACCAAGATCTGGTCAAATTTCTCCCAATGATGAGATATCTTGTCACCAAGATCTGGTCAGATTTCTCCCATTGACGAGATATCTTGTCACCAAGATCTGGTCAGATTTCTCCCAATGACGAGATATCTTGTCACCAAGATCTGGTCAGATTTCTCCCAATGACGAGATATCTTGTCACCAAGATCTGGCCAGATTTCTCCCAATGACAAGACATCTTGTCACCAAGATCTGGTTAGTTTTCTTCCAATGACGAGATATACTGTTACCAAGATCTGGTTAGTGTGAATAACAATGTGATAAATTGTCGAGATAACCACCAGGATCAGGACAGACATTAGTGGATAACTTACAATAGGGGATGTTGTGTTTCGGGGCTCAAATGGGCGTTTCATTACTAGTCTTAATTTAAGTGTATCTGAGATTGAAAAAATTGCACAGGTTCATTTATATAGTATAATTATTTAAAACACAACACAATGGCCCGAAATATTTTGGCGCATCATTTACTAAAGCTAATGTAATAAAATATTTTAAATATCGCATGCGAAAGCTCACATGTGATTGTAAGCATGGATTGATAAAATCATTTATTGTATTTGAAAAGCTTAACTGGATTAAATGTCAAAGCCATGAATATATGACATACTTTGACATGGATATTAAGTGAAGTAAAATTATGCTGCGACGTAGAATTTTAAATTAAATCAAATCTGGCTTTTCTTGCATTATTTCTAAAATCTTCGAGAGAGGAATTCATTATGAAAGACGTCTGTAAGTTATTTAGGCTTCATGAAATAGCAGAATGTAAAGTTTTGAGCAAGGGATTTTGGGGTCATTAGAATATTAATATTTATCGGCTTAAAAGAGAAACTCACTAAGTCAAAAAATATATTTCGAAGAAAAATGAGAGATTCTACTCACAAAGTGAGTTTCTCAAGAAAAAAAATCTAATATTCACAAATCGAAAAATTACTTAGTGGATGGAAAAAATGGCTTGAAAACTAAATAATATATTATACCTTGACATTTTTGACTCAGCGTGTTTTACTTATAAACCGACGATACATTTCTGTTAATAATAAGAGTTTAATAGAACTCACTCCTTTTCTAAGAAAATAAGGGATGTGGATTTTTTTTTGCTATTGGTCAGTTAAATTTTGGCATTTGTATTTTGTATTTGTGACACAAAAATGTCACGATGAACTAAAGGCGACCGATAGAGAATCTACACTTCCGTGAACTTTCGAACCTCAAGTTCAATTTTGAAAACATTTTTTTTCCAGTTGTCTTATTGAAAGTTGAGTAGTTTAGGTTCTTCAGGTGGAATCTGGCATTTAGGTGAAATACTTTTGCTTTAGTAGCAAAGCGTGAGGTGTAAAATCATATAAGTTTATAATTGTTTCGTATTAATAATGTGTATACACACTACCCTACAATAATGGACCGAACAGCAAGATTTGATGGTATAAGGGTACGACTAAATGCTTTAATAGGGGGATGGTCCCCACGTGCTGCGATTACACTAGAAACCCTTCTGGACATACTTTCGACAAGGATTTAATACACAGCTGGTATTTGTATCCATTCCTGCTGCAAGAATGTCGCCAGCTCAGCTGTAGATTTCGGACGTTGTTCTCTGGCCCGTAAGCGTCTCTCTAACTCGTCCCACAAATGTTCTATGGGGTTTAGGTCGGGACTCTGAGCAGGCCAGGGAAGACGTTTTACATCCGCATCTTGATACCACTGCTTGACAGAGGCTGCAACATGACATGGATCGTTTTCGTCCCGAAAGTAACATTTGTCCATTCCATAAAATTGCCAGATCGTAGGAAGAACCCGATTGTCCAAGATGTTCATGTAGGCGTCGGCGTTCAATTTACCAGGAACAACATACGAAAGTCTCAGACTATACCACGAAAAACATGCCCAAACATGTAGTCGGATTTTATGAAAATCCGCTGGCGTCCGGTCCATTATTGTAAGGTACTGTATATTTATATTTTCGGGTTGAAGAATAACAAATGAAGAAGAACAAATGTTTACGTAGCCCAACATAACTCTCACGCACAGAATCACACCAAATATGCCTTCTTTATACTATAATTACGTTTCTCCCAACTTCGTGAAAAAAGTCCCATTTCCTTGAAATTGGATTTCACAAAGGTAAAACTATAAGCCATAGTTCTGGAATAAAAACTTAATGTACCAAAATTTTTTATTCCAATATTTCAGTTCGATGAGTTTAAGATATGATGTTGATACGCATATATTTTACAACCTACGTCAGTTTTATTTTTTAACATTTCTCAAAGAAAAGAGTTATCTTAAATTATTTGGGATTGCATGTATTTCTGATGCGTGAAAAATTTTAAAGGAAGTCTATTTTGTTTACTCTATGCTAGTACGTAGAAATTACGATTCATTAATAATTATCGTATATTTGAATTTGATTTTGAAAATATTTTGATTTCAAATCTTATTGTCATTTATTTTCAGCCTGTATGTATTTAGGAGTTAAAATCAAGTAATTTTTTAAAGCAGTAAAAATATCTTGTCAATAAATCGTTTGCAAAACTTTCGTGAAATAGAAATAGATATATTGAATTTCTTTCCTTTTCTTATGGCTTCAGCACTTTATTGTGAAACATTTCCCATTAAGTAGAACTAGTATCAGAGTAATTTTACAGTTTATTAGATTAACGTAATCATAGTATTACGATAAGATTAAACTCCTAAACATTTGATTACGTTATGTAATTTAACACAAAATAGCTTAAAAAAACAAAATAATTCTCAAGATTCTGAAATCTGTCCCCATGAAATTCTCCCTTCACATCACACATCCACTTCCATGAATTAATGACACGTAATATGAACTCTCTGATTGAGTGATGCAATGATAACTGTCCAGAGTTCTATTGAACTTAAATTCTTTTTTAGAGATTTTCTTTGAGCTATTGTGAATTTTAAGGTGTATAATTTTGTAATGATTAAATGAAAAATAAAAATTAACTCTTCACATCGTTCTCGTCTATGACCAAATTCACATAAATTTAGTTTCGAATACAGACGAAAATTTTATTTTTACAAATCAATGCATCTTTCTCAAAATTGGATTATAATTGTAGTTTTGATATATGAGCAGTTATATTTGAAAGTGGTATCAGTTCACTTTGAAAAAAAATGAGTTAATCTTCTTTAACAATTTTAATAATTATTATTGCATAGTAAAAGTTAACAAGTTTATAGTATTAAAAATTGAGTAACGCGCGCGCGTTTGCCAATATTTTAAAATTAATTTAATCACAAACCCTTAAATATCTCGATGTCTGAAAAAATGGACTTATACCACTTTCAAAAATAACTTCTCATAAAGTGAAATCGATAAAAAAATCACAAGGGAAGTTGAAGAAACGTTAAACGGAACTAATCATGTCTGATTTCATATTACATTTATTCGACTTAAAAAGTGCCTGAGGCTGCTAGTCTTGAATGAAACTAAGATGATTAACAATTTTGTTGTTCATTGCAACTTGGCAAAAACTTAAGAATGAATTTCACGGGATTAAAGTTATAAGTTGCACTTGTCAGGTAGAGTAACTATTCTGCCTATAAACTATGCATTTTGTAAATTTAATTTAAATGTATCCGTTGAAGAGCGTTGAGAAATTTGACTAGAAATTGAGTTACAGTAAAACTTGCAGCATTTAGAAAACAAGTTCTTCGAAAGAGGAACGGTGGGAAATATGTTCCAGGAAAAGGAAACGACACCAGAGTTTGCATGCAAAAATTTAGGGAATTGAAAGATTCTTTGAAACATCATTTCCTGGGGAAATAGGAATGCATACTTTCTACGTACACCTACGACAATTCTAAGATGAAAATAGAAACTTAACTGAAAAAGTCTGCTGTTATATATTTGCTAATAGCTAGTTTCTCAAATGCAGTTATTTAGTATTCAGAACGTCGCACAGAACTCGACGCTATTTGCATATTGTCGAGTGGCAATAGTGGATATAACGAATTTAAATCGATCTTTCGCTAATTTCTTACACAAAGTTTAACTGTTTTATTTGCACTAGGAGTTGCAAAACATTATTAGAAGTGGATGGAAGAACTCTCGCAGCTTCAAATAACATTTTCAGCAGTACGATGACAGAAGGCAATAAGAAATTTTGTCGATAGGAGGTAGGCAACTAATTGGACACTGGAGTAGAACAACGGGTTATAAGCGATGATCCTGAATCTTTCCCTAAGGGAAAGACCCGAAGACAATACGTAATTTTGAACCACGGTCAGATGACGAGGTCACACCTGAGCTGGCATTAAATTCTTAAATTTCACACTAGGCCAAAGTGAAGACTTTTAAGATCACGACAGATTTATTGTGAACATAAAGAAAGGATGGGAAAAGCATGGTTGTTTGGTCAAAGTAAAGTATCCAGAGGGTAAAGGGTGTTCACCTCTAATCTGTGACTTAATGCTAATGCAATATTTGTAATTAAATAGATAAACCATACACACGCGAATGAGACAGCTATTTTTATGTTTAATCGGTGAATTTAGACTTGTATTTATGATTAAAATAGCAAATTCTCATTGCTAGTTCGCTTCGTATTGACAAATTGATGTTGTATCATGTGAAGTAAAAATTGGTGAAAATGTTTTAGTATAATGTTGAATTTTTGGGGATCCATACGAGCAATTAATTCACAACGATCACGCTCTCAAGTCAAAATATATTTCCCAATTAATTTCTGAATTTGTATTTTGATTTATTATTCCAAACTGCCATCATTAACTATAAAATTTATTCAAAACAATATTTTACTATTCATAAGAAAATACAATGCATTTACAATCCGTAAGAAGCAGAAAAAATATATATATATTTACAGTAATTTCAGACTAAATGAAGGCAATAAGCAGCAATGTCAATAATCACCTATGTCTTTAGTTTTATTAGAAATTTCGTTGAAATCGCTGGCGTGTTAGTTAGAAACTTTTGTAAGACATCAATATCCTAAAAATTCCTGAAAAACAAAAAGCACAAATTGGAACATGTAACAGCTCTTCATTACGTAATAATGACGTTAGTTTTATAGTCTGCGTGCACACTAGATTAGCACAACAGGTTATAAGCGATCTTCCGAAATCAATCGCTAAGGAAAAGACCCGAAGTCAATATAATACACTCTATAACAAAAAAATCGACGCACCAAGAAGGAATCATCCGATTGCTTTGAAATTTCGTATACAAAAATGTTTTGACCAAATATGGAAATGATTAAAATTTGGTGTCCAATGACTGAATAGTGCGATCTCCAGCGCATCGGAACTGCACGTCCAGCAGATGTATATAAGGAGTTCTTCTTGAACTGTTGTTAAACATTTCTGCTGCATTGCGATTTAGGATACCTTTCAACGACTGAAAAAATTGCCTAGCCTCAGGATTCGAGCTCATTACGAGCAACTTTCAGAGTTTGAAAGAGGTCGTATCATTGGATTGAAAGAGGCAGGTTGGGCAAATCGGAGAATCGCTCGTCATGTGAGTCGAAGCGATGCGGCGATTAGAAGATGCTAGCAAGAGTGGGTGGACAATGGCAGATTTCAGCTTCATAATGGTAGCGGTCGACGTAGGGCCACAACAGGTCGCGGGGACAGAGTGACTGTCAGATCAGTTGTCACAGCGCCTGATTCATCGTTATCAACCATCCGTCGTGCGACCCACACACGAGTGTCCACCATGACCATTCACAGACGGCTGAGAGAGCGAAATCTACGCTCGTACCGACCGTTACGCCACCTGCCACTCACGCCTGCATACTGTCGAGCCAGATTACAGTGGTGCTTGGCTCGATCAGGCTGGAATGATGCTGACTGGGGACGTATAGTCTTTAGCTACGAATCCCGCTTCCAACTGTGTCCTGACGATCATCGAAGACTTGTCTGGATACGCCCAGGGCAGCGTGCCGATCCTGTTTTCACTATTGCACGCCACACGGGCCCTCAACAAGGAGTTATGGTCTGGGGTGTCATTTCCCTTGATAGGCATACCCCTTTGGTTGTCATTAGAGGTACACTTATTGCACAGCTGTACGTTGACGACATTCTGAGACCAGGTTTTGCTACCGTTCCTTTCGCAGTACCCTGGGCTTATTTTTCAGCAAGACAATGCCAGAACACAAACGGCACGTGTTGCTATGAACTGTCTTCAAGCTTGTCAAACACTTCCTTGGCCAGCCAGATCACCAGATCTCTCTCCCATCGAGCATGTCTGGGATATGATGGGAAGGTGACTGCATGCGGTAGGGAATGTTGATGACTTAGTCCGACAATTGGAGCAAATTTGGCAAGAAATACCGCAGGAGTCCATCCGGGAGCTTTATCGGTCTATGCCACGCCGTGTGGCAGCTTGCATCCAGGCTAGAGCCGGGTCAACACCTTATTGATCTCATTACTGTAACTCTGAAATAAATCATTCAATTGTTCTGAAATTTTAATCATTTTCTATTCTGTACAAAATTTTCCTATACATCAATTTTTGTCTCCATCGGACAACTCCTTCTTGGTGCGTCGATTTTTTTGTTATAGAGTGTATATAAAGTCCCCAATTCAATATATTCGAACAAGATCTTTTCAAAAGTTTAGATATTTATATTCCGGATCTATTATTTCAAACTTTCCTTCATTATTATATTGAATACATTCGGAACACCATTTTAATATTCATGAAAAAATTATATGTGTAGGTTACATTACATGATTTAATAGCAAAATAGAATAATGCATCCTGTTCAATATAAAATATGAAAACAATAATTTCAAAGGGTAGTCAAGCACTATTATGCAAATGATGGATTTGTGCACCAAAACTGTTTAACTGCCAACGAAGCACGATCCCTTAAAAGCTTTAATGAGTACAAATTGGGGATGAATGCGAAATAAAAATGTGTAAAATATGTAGTAAAATATACAGAAATATATAACAAAGAATATAGTGTGTTTATTTTTAAATTATTCATATCAAACGAATGAAATTGTAATCATTCACCGTAAGAAAGAATACTGATTAGGATACACAAACTATGAATACAGGTGGTTATACAGCAACTTCCTCTCTATATATACGAGCCCCTAGCGACCCCATTTTTCAACAAATCGGAATGTTTAACTGTATCTGTGACCGTGAGAGCACGATTCTTGTTAATTACATATTTCTCGAAAGCATACTTTGGAATTTCTAAACCTCATATTCACTCAATTCGTCAAAGGAAGCTACCTTATGACCAATCGGTATATCCATATGTAAATAACTTGGCTGTATCCTACATTAATCAAGTCATGAATATTTATTTAGGAACTTTAGTTTTATTTAGGGATTGAGTAAGTCTGGGAAATTAAGCAATTCATGTTTGGACAAGTAGGAAAAATCAACTGAAAGACAATAAAAAATTTTTAAACAAAGAGCATTTTAGAATATACCAACTGTCTACAAATCTTTCAATTTTAAAGATGCTAAAATATTTTGCATTTATTTCACTATACATGGATATCCTTACTGAATAACCGAAATTATTTTAAGATATTAAAAGGACTTCAGTGTTTTGTTCATAATACTCATATATTTCATAAGATTCACAAACTTTGAACATTGAATATTAGACGAATATGTATTGTCTAGAACTCTTAATGTCTTGCACAACCTAAGAAGACTGGAAACTAATTTTGATTATAAAGTCTTACGTAACATTTTTTTTCTTTGAAAGATTGTTATTTCCACTTTCACCTTATTTAGGATCATATCATTGTTTAAAATATACCGTTTTATGAAGGAGAGATCGGGACGTTTAGTTTAGTGGGGTCTCTAAACCTATATATTCTTCCTAATTGTACTAATTTTTTAATTAATATTTATTAATATTTTAAAACTTTTAACATTGTAACTTATCATAGCTCTATTGATGCTTAAAGTATCTTAAAAGTACTTTTCATATCCATAAAAATTTTTAAATATATTAATGACCTACATTTATTTTGCATTATTCTAAGACGAGAACTGTAGGTCTCATAAATCATTCTAAAAATATCATTGTGCGCTTATTGATATGGTTTTAGAATAAAGCAAAATAGTTTTAGGTTTTTGATTTTTTCAGTAATATTTTCAGCTAATATTACCAATGCTGATAGTGGAACTCCCTGGCTACAAACTAATGAAGAAAACATCGCTCAAATAGTATAGTTTACGCGTTAAATATTGTTTACGAAAATGATCAAAATGTGCCAATTAACCCCTGATGAGGGGTAGATTGGCATAAGGCCTGGGGTAAGTTGGCGTAGCAGATCAAGTTGATAGGATCTAAGCAATAATGCGAGTTAATCACTTTAAAACTTATATTTTAATACAAAATATGGACAATTTAGGAAAACAACGAAAAGAACAAGGAAATCTTAACGCTTCATGTCCACCAAAAAAGTAGGGCGATTGCACACTTGGATGAGTGGTTTTAATCTTGGTAAAATTTTGTTTGCTGTTGTACCAGATTGTGTCCGCGACTTCTGGCCATCTCCAAAGTTTGTGGATTTCGCCACTGTAGAAATATAGAATTCATCACCGTCGATGTCCACTATATTTTCTATGACAACACATGCTAACTTCCCCCACCAAGACTTTTGATACAAGATGGCTCTTCTACATATGCTTTCGATTGTATTCAAGCACTTTCAGTACATGAATACAGTCGTTATTGCTCACTTTATCCAATACAACCATTGAAAACGCCTATTGTAGGGCTTCATAAAACACAAAAAACCTTCAATTAGAAAAAAAAACTTATATGGCAAAAAACACACCAATCAGTTTTTTCTCTCTTGGGAAGCTTCTATCATACTGAAACTAGAGTAGATGTTATAACAAACATGTATAGTTAAATAGTGGTGATACCACCATATTGTGAAATCAATGTGGTAAAAAATACAAAGTGAATGCCAACTTACCCCTTATGACAATAAACCCCGGTCTCCCCTACTGTTAAACATTAACAATTAGTAACTTATTGTGTAAACTTCCAACAGCTGTTATAAGGTAATAAATCAACGTTAAAATTTGAAGCGGTTTTTGTATTTTGATAATTTAAATTACATCCTGGAAAAGTATAAAAGTTCATTTCAATGTTGAGTGACGATCCGTCTTATAATTAAATTGCAAATACGGATAACGCAGTATAAATCCTATATAGCGACTCGATGGAAACACCCTTGGGAGCAGTAATTATAATTTACTTTTATACTATTCATATTATGGAGCAGTTTATCTGAAATGTGTTACGTTATTCTCTTATTATGAAGTAGTTATTCTAATTTCTTTTATGTTATTCTATAATTATGGAACAGTTATTCTAATTTTTTTTTAATATTATTGCTCTTATGTAGCAGTTAAAATCTAATTTGATTTCATATGCTTCTTCTTATGGAACAGTTATTATAATTTCTACATAAAAAATTTGTACCGCCAAAGGGGAGATTATTTTATGCTTTCAAAGCAGTGCTTCTACACATATTATAGTATGTGTACAGTTATTACTTTATAATTCTCCTATAGAGTATGACTGATTCTAATATGCTCAAATAATATTTTATGTGGGCGTGTGTGACTGATATCAATTCCAATTTCTACTACATTGAGCTCATTTCTTGTTAAATATCACTTTGCTCAACATAATCTCTTTTTAGTAATATAGCTTCTGTACCGTCCATGTATTACTTTAATTTTTTTTATACGACTTCAATGTAGAAGCTCAGACAAAAAAAAAGCAAATTACACCTATATCATAATACTGATAATACAAAAATATCTCTGCATTTATTGATGGATGTAGATAATTTCTTGATAGTCTTCAAAAAAATATTTATGAAGCCATCTGGATAGCAACAGAAATATTGAGAAATGATAAAATAATTTATCACATGAAAACATCTTTCCATGAATAAATAATTTACATTTGCTGCTACACAATTTTTATACGTAAGTGCTTGTAGGTTCATCTCATACAGTGTCAGCAAAGCTACAATTTTATAAATAGTGGATTTAAAAACAACCGCTTTTATAAAATCATGAATAGAATGATCTAAAACTATGTCAGGCATGAAGCTATCTGGATAGTAAACAACACACAAATATCTTTATAGAAAAGGACTTCTCTCATAAATTCACACATTTTCAAGATAGCTATGTTTTTATTATTACAATGGAACCCCCTGGTGATAGTCTAACACTTTTCATTGCAAGTATTCTGATATTCATGAAAGCGTTCAAAATAGTGTTATCGTTAACTTATAAAACATTTTTCAGTTTTAAATTTTGTTTAGTTATTTGCTTTCTATCATAAAGCTCACACATATAATGCGAACAACATTGTTTACTGTTCATACAAAATCAAAAATATTTTGCAAGAAACCTATACTTTTATGTCTTTTCTAGTCAATAACATCATTTTGCTTCGTGGTTGAACAATAAGGAAGTGACGAATTTATGAATCCCAGAGGATTGACGATGCAACATACGTATATCCAGATAAAAAGCGATTGTGTATGCTTTGGTGGCATGGATAAGTTTCTACGATGTCTATTAGAAAAAAAAAACCACAAATTTGAAATTCAGGGGAGAGTTCGCTGCTCTAATACCGTTATTCAGTCTGATGACAGAAGTAAATGGGAAACCCGGAAGATAGAGCAGAAAAGAAAACGTGAACGAATCAACCAACCAATTGACGCACACGGGACCATGCATAGTGATTCATAATGCACGTGTCATGCAGTCTGTCACCACGGTGACAACAGACGAAGATGTTTGAGGCTGTCGAACAGAATCGAGATTCTTCTTCAAAACGATTTCGTGTCATTCGTTAACACTTGTTCGGTATTCTGAGCACCATTAGAACCGTAGACGCTTGTTTTGTAGAGTCCAAGGAAGCTCGAGCAATGGAAGCCTTGAAAAAACCATCACTTCTGCAGACTACAGAGAATTGTACGTTCCAACACAGGAGATTGTTATGTAACACATCGTCTTAATTATTGATCTAGATTTTTTGATGCTCAGTACAGTTCCTAAGAGCCAAGCGCACAAAAGGCCTGCCTTCTCATTAGGTGGTGTGATAAGGCTGCTGAAATCACGTAACTTGGTCAGTTCATCCCTTTTATCCACGCCGATTCCATATTCGCATCAGTATGGCTGAATCTCGTTCAAAACGGACACCGATGCCTTGGAAGGCCACAGCCTCTACAAGCTACAATGCTTCCTTTGTCAAACTGAGAAACGTGCTCATATAACCGTCATATTTTCCGAAAAGGCATAATATAGCTTCCTACATACAGGAACAGAGAAACCAAAATCCTAATATTTAAGACAGGCTCTCTATCCTCCTATTTTTATCCGGAATCCGGATCTTCCGAAAAGTTCTGCGCGTTTTTTAAAATAAATACCTACGAAGCAATACTAAAACATAAGAAAATTCTATTGAATTACATAATCCCCATATTGTTCTATGACTTTTTACCATTTTTTTGGGAGCTGGAAAATTTCTTTTAAAACAATCACTAGGCTTATTTCTAAAGAAGTTATCGAGATGTTTTTTGAGCATATTATGCTGTGCTTAAAGTACGGGGTACCCATACATTGTAGCGGCTTACATATCCAATCTTCTTCAGATGATCATGAACTGCACTTTTTGGTATATTTAGACTATGTAATAGTTTCTGAATTGTGTAGCGTGGATTTTCAGCGATAGCATCTTTTAATAGGTACTCGTTTACAGAGGACGGTCGTCCAGAGCGGGCATCATCTTCGAGGCTGAAATTTCCACGCTTAAATTTAACAAACCACCTTCGAACTGTGGCCTCAGAAACAGAACTTTGTCCACATACAGCACACATTTAACGAGTAGTCTGACTAGTATGTTTTCCTTTCTTAAACCAAAAGCGCATAACATGTGACGTAAATAAACTTTCGGGTTCTACATTCTTAGCACTGCAGTGAAACAAAAATTATGCCACAACACATGCTATAATTATGCAGTGTAAGCAAAAATGACCGAATATAAGCATCTGCTTCAATCAAGGTCACTCCTTATCAGCGGTAGTAAAATAATAATAACAAAGCTAGCTTCGATTTGAATACGTGCAGAACTTTCCGGATGACCCAATACTTCATGCAAGGGGCATTACTAAAGACCTTTAGACCTTTATTGAATCTTAATTAAACACTATGACATTTTTTCTATTGATTTTTTCATGATTACAGAAAGATTTAAACTTGACTCTCATTCGTGTTTTTGTTTATTCGTTAAGTTCTTGCGTTTACTATTTATGTTTAATATTTAATTGGAACTTCAAAATTCAAAATGACATGGAAGAAAAAAGGCCCGAAAAATCATTCTCTTCATTTTTTGTTTCTTATCTTATCAACATTTTAAGTTCTCAAATTAAATGTCCAATGCATGTCTGAAGAAATGGTTTAAACATTGATTAAAAAGTAGCGCAATCAAGTACCGTCATTAATTATTAATTATAAAAAACGCAATGTGTGTCTAGTCCTTATGCTTCAGCGTAAGAAAGAAAAAAACCAACTCAGGAGATTTTCTAAATTGGTTGTACGAAGCTTTCAGAAAGAAACGTCTGCAGAAAAAAATACTTACGTTTTTTGCTTACCGAAATTTCTGCAACATCTTATTCACTTTCTTGGAAGCAGGTTAACGATACATTTATTTAAATAGCTTTATTATCCAACTTACATGTTATTATTATTATTAACAAAATTAAACGTTTGTGGGAAATCTGGATCCTTTTAGTGAACTAATATTTTCATCGTAAAATAAAACTCTTAACTTCATAATCAGAAACCACACTGTTATTCTTTTCCATTTAAATAAAAAAATGTTTGTACATTGAATATTTTTGCTCCGTCTTCCAGTTATTTTTCCGTTTGGGCTCATTTTATTTCAAAATCAGTGATTTTCACGTCTTACGTCTGATTGTACGTGTATTTTCGTACTCTGTCCAAATGGTTGAATGTAGTTACATAAAACTTTGCATATTGCGAATAAATACAGCCATTTAGGGACGGAATTGCATTGCATCAGTATGTATGCCTGTCTACTTGTTTTATGTCTGCTTTTGTGTTGGTCTATTTTTGCAAGTATCACATAAAATTTATTCAAGATATTTTCATAAATGTTATATATTTTATGAAACATATTACAGTTTAATAAATATATTATATACATTTCTTTTGCCTGCGTTTTGATGAAAGTTTCAAGCCTATACTTAAATTAACCTTAATTTAGTATGGTTGTGTAAGTTGTTTAGTTTGGATGTAAAATTGAGAACTCCGATTACTCGGATTGTTTTACTGGTACAGGTGAAAATGCAATTATTTTTCCCAAAATTATTTTTACCAAATTAAAATTATAATGTTTTTTAGTTTTTTTTTTCTTTGCAAAATATAAAAAGATTTGTAATATTTGGGACACAGATGATATAAAGTGAGTAAAATTTTTAATTTAAGACCAAAGTTTGGTAGAAATTAGTTATTTTTTTTGGTCAAATATTGCGAAATATGTGTTTTGATTTCTGGGCATGTGTGCATTAATGGATCGCATATGTACCTTTTAACAACCTTGGTTGAACACATGTGGTTATTGAAGACCTTTTTATTAAAAATGTAAAAATCGATTTTGGACAACAAATATTTTTTTAACGAACTCGTTCAAACTTCCATTTTTCTTCAATGTCACATCTTGCTGTCTAACTTCTAAGAGGGGTAGGGTACATCCTGACGAACCAAAATCATATATCAATGGGCAGTCAGAAATGCTTTCCTGACGCGGTAGATGGCGTTGTGCGAAAATCCCGAGCTTTCGTGTAGGGAATCTTCATTTCGCACAAGAACGCCAAGTTAGTAGGATGGATGATTTGATGGATGATTTGACACGCGCGCGCGCGCGCGATCGCAGAGTTAACCGATATGCATTTGGCGTACGGGGCTTCAAATTGTAGTGGACCAGCCCCACAGCGTTTGTACGCGGAACGATATATGCGATGAGGCGTATGCCCAGTCATAATTTCTTTGCAAGACTGCACCAGAGGTTAGCTGAGACAGGTTCATTAGAAAGAGCTGACAGGGACAGGGTAAGAACAGCACGGACTGCAGACGTCGAACAGAATGTGCTGCAGCATGTACAGAGGAATCCAAGAACGAGTACACGAAGTGTAGCAAACGCAGTAGGGGTTTCCCATTGCAGCGTCTGGAGGATTCTACGAGAAGAAGACATGCATCCGTTTCACGTGCAGCGTGTTCAGACACAGCAACCGGAGGATTATGCACCTTGTATTGCTTTCGCACAGTGGTACCTTGGAAAATGTGCTACAAATCCCCTTTTTCCTGCTGAAGTGTTGTTTTCCGATGAGGCATCCTTCACAAGGGAAGGAATTTTCAACACGCATAACGACCATATCTGGGCGGTCGAGAACCCGCATGCAATACGACGTCGTGCAGCACAGATTCGATTTTCGGTCAATGTATGGTCCGGTATTATGGGAGATCACCTATCGGACCTTACCTGTTACCGTCTCGTCTAACCGGACCTAACTACTTGCTCTTTCTGCAGCAAGTATTGCCACAACTTTTGAGAGATGAACAGATTTCTGCATCGACGCAACAGACAATGTGGTTCCAACACGATGGAGCCCCTGCCCATTATAGCGGAGATGTTCGTAACTACTGGATGTCACATTTGGTCAGCAGTGAATCGGACGTGGTGGTCCCGTGCGTTGGCCTGCTCGGTCACCCGACCTATCATGTCTTGATTTTTATTTCTGGGGTCATCTGAAATCGCTAGTTTATGACACTCCTGTTGACAATGTTGAAGAGCTGGTTGCAAGAATTGCAGTAGCTGCCGGAGAAATTCGAGATATGCCTGGAGTATTCCAGAATGTTCGGATGTCCATGCGTCGGAGATATGACGCGTGCATTGTAGCCCGTGGAAGAAACTTCGAACACTTACTTTAATCCATGTACCTTTTGCTTCTTTTCATGTATTATTAAAACGATTTCTCACTTACGGTCTCTTTTCTTTACGGTGCCTTCTGTGTACAACACCGCTTCAGGAAAGCATTTCCGACCCCACATTGCTATATGATTTCGAGTTGTCAGGATGTACCCTACCCCTCTTAGAAGTTCTGAAACGGTTCACTGAAACACCCTGTATATATATATATATATATATATATATATATATATATATATATACATATACATACACACACACACATATATATATATATATATATATATATATATATATATATATATATATATATATATATATATACATACATATATATATATACACATATATATACATACATATATATATATATATATATATATATATATATATATATATATATATATATATATATATATATATATATATATATATATATATATATATATATATATATATATATATTCATACATACATATATATATATATATACAGTATAGACCGTACATTTGTTGTGTAAAGGATGATTGCTTTTTCACATGTCAGAGAAAAATGATGGGTCTCATCACTTTTATAATCTCTATTCTGTCAATTCAACCCCAGCATCATCTGGGAATTCCGCGCTAGTTGGATGTTTTCATATATAACCTCAAATTAATACTGGTATTCTGCTTTGTAATTACATTGGCAGCATCTCAACGCTTGGTTTATACAAGTTAACTGTATTTCATGTACTGCGTATAAAAGTATATAGTGCCTCACAACAGCACGAATCACTCAATGAACTCACACTCAATTCACACACAATGTCAGCAGGTTGACAAAGGACTCCAAAAACTCTTCACACCAATCAAATCCTGGTCAATCCGAAAAAATATAAATCCAGTAGAAACAGTCAACATAGATTCGGATCCAGTACGGTAGGACTCTCCTATTTCATACAGTGTAAAAGTGATTAAGGAAATTCTAAATGAAAAAGGCTTTCCCGATTCTTTGTAAATCAGCAAAAAATAAAGCATTTCTGAAAGAGGTCAGTGAACTTGCATTTTATGGGTTACAATAATAATTTTCTACACAAAGCTCATGACAAATGCCTGTTTGAACCGCATAAAATAATTATTGTTGATATTTACGCTCATAAATATCAAGATTGCACATTTATCTCTCCAGGGAAAGCATCCGCAGTGAAAACTACTCTGACAAAAGCAAACTTTTCTAGAATCCAGTTTCCTGATAATTAAAACGAAGCGATAACAACACCCTTTAGTCGAAACGGCGTTCCCAAAAGGGAGGTAGATCAAATCCAAGTTGCTGACGCCTGTCATACGAAGTGAATTTATAACAAGATCTGGGATCCATAATGCGCCTTGTTGACACTAAAAGCCTCTACTTCCCACAAGGTATTTATCCTATCCACCCACAAATGATACCGTGTGCTTATGTCACCTTTGCATGGTTGACTCGGGCAGACGCTTGGCTTCGTCCTGAAATTATGACTCTGTGTGGTGTTTAAGAGTCCACCGGCTTTGGAACTCGCATGAAATACAGTCTAATGAATCCCATGACATCACGCAGTTTGCCATCGTAATTTATAGAGGAGAAAACACACGCAGGTGGCCAAACAAATAGCTTCCGGTGGGAGGTTTAAGGGAATTATGCTAACGAATTGATCGAGGTTGAGCAGCTAGGCGCTATTTGGTAAGTAGGCAGGTAGTTTAATTTGAATCGCGCTGACGCAACTCGATGGACTATGGGTAAGGGATCAATCTCGAAGGGAAAAGTCCGTGAACCCCTCGTTACTTTGAACCAAGGCCAGAAGATGAAATCAACATCTGAGGTCTGGCATTCAACTCTACAAATTTATTTAATTTGTGTTTCTTTATTCTACTTTAGTATGAAGTCATATTTGACTGGTAGAGAAAGACGACAGAACATTTTTTTAATTTATGAAATGCATCACTTCTCATAATATTATTTTACAGCATGTCAAAACTGATTCCAATACGTTAATATTTTCGGTTGGATTTTCCCATTCTTCAAACACACTTAATTTCTTAAGCAAATAGGTTTAAATTGTAACATTAAGGATATAGAAATATAATTAAGGGAGACCCGTAAGGAAAAAACCAGAATTCTTATTATTAATTTTACGTAACCTATTTTTTAGTGATTGCTAAGCATATGTTTTAAAGCAATAATCAATAAAAAAAATTTAGTTTTCATTTTCAATTAGATTTTATATTACGATTTTAATATGTTTTTTCCAGCTGGTATACACACTTTTTATAAACCCTACTCCTCTGTCAATTTTAAATATTTTTGTATGAAATACATTTTTACAATATTGTTATAGTATATGCAAAAAAACCTAGGGAGATATTTAAAAAAATTTATTTACGAGTTTTCAAAAAAAAAATATTTTACTCGTTATGTGTTAAATTTCTATAAAAATATCCAATTTTTTATGTTTATTAATTTTTATAAATTTTTTGGAACTATTCATACAAAAAAGCTTTCCTTGTGTCTGCTAAAAAGTTAGTTATTCAAGACCTAAAAATGTAAACAGTTTAATTTCAAGTGCATTTATCAAAAAGCCTTAGTACTTTGAACTTTGGCAAAAGTGCAAAAAAACTGATTTTGAGATAATCGCATTTTAAGTTCAAAATACAACAGCAGTTAACAAAAACAACTTAATTTTTGCAAGTACTATTTTTTTTAGTAATATCTATTACGTTAAGACTCTTATCACAAAACAAAAGTTTTTACCGTAAGCTTGTATATATTTTTTTAAAGACAGTTTTATCTCCGATGACAACTGAGTGATTTGTGATAATTCACTGAAAAAATATTTATTTATTGGTTAATGAACTGAAAAAAAAATATTTTATTGAATCTGTACTATTTTAAAATAAACCACCACTAGAAAACCACACCACCTTTTTTTTCTACAGCTATTTTTTCTTTAAACGAGCCCTTTTTTTATTGATACGCATGCGACGAAATTTAGCGCTATTTTTTCAATGTGTTTCCACAATGTGTTTCCACAATTCAAACGCAACATATTAAATTCAGTTATTAAATAAATAATTTATTTTAAAATGCTTCTAGTTTTTGAGCATGTTACGTAAATGTTAAGGAAAATTCAAAGTTGAATATCTGATTGAATTCCTAGTTTTGAAATATGAACATCGCATTTCGCATCAGTTCATCATATTTCAGTCGACAATAAACCTAAAAATGTAATTATCTGGACAAAACATGTTTCACTGCAAAATTGTTTGTAACGTTTTGCAAAATCTTCCTCATGTAGTGAAATTTATTTTGTCTTGCTATGAAATTTAAAGCTTTTCACTTATGTTTAGTATTATAGGCATGTTGCCGATTAACGTAAACAGAGAAGGCTGAAAAATATTATTTTGCTTTTGCAAATGGGGGAAGCATATACTAATTATCCTGAGAAATTATATCCTCCCATTTTGTAAAAGTGTTGACTACTCAACATCTGGCTCCTAGAAATTATAAGGCAGCTAACCAGATAGGCGGTCAGAGAACCGCATAAGCAGTTAAGAGCGTAACAGAGAAAATCAGAAAAGATAAGAAACACAGGTAAACGAAACAACACATAAGTTAGATGACCTTATTGTAAAACATTAGTACGAAGGAAATGCTCTTTGAGAAAAGTGACGTATACCGATTGCTTCACAGAATGTATAAACTAAAACTAAATTAATAAAATAGGTTTGTATCGAAAGTTTTGAGTTTGAGTAATAATATATCACATCTTTTACCTAAAAAACCCTGTTTAACTTGATCCAGAGCATTATAAGAACACTAGCCACTGCGTTTCCCGTGACAGTTCTTTTCGTGGGATCAAGTGTAACAACTGTTTGCTAACCCCCGGTGATTGCTACGAATTCCCAGTAAACCAACACCACCGGCAATGTCGTGATGGCCACGTCATTGTCAAATGCGACCAAATTCGAATTGAGATGAGATCCAATTGGCGTGACGTCACAATCTCTACCGAAAATAAAATTTTTGATTGAAAAATTATCTATTAAAAGAAAATTAAATGTATAAGGTTTGTATTTGAAAAAAAATTTCCACAGAATTCAAATGCGTAGAAATATTTAATCTTTCTTCTACGATCCCTATTTTACAAAAAAGAATTAAACAAAGCCAGTCAAAATTTTTTTTTATTTGTTTTGCTCTTCTTGGCTGGATTTGCTTGAGAGCAGGAAATGGAATATGCGATTTCTCGAACACGATCGAGGTCAAATTCGAGTGGGAAAAAATATAACAGTTACAATTTTAAAATTATTTACATACAGAAAATCATGTTTAAAACTTTTTATTTGTTGTGTTCTTCGGCTGAAAGCGTTCAAACGGAAACATGGAAAAAATAATTTTTTAATCTACCATCTCCTTATGGTGTTGCCATTCTAAGGAAGATAATTATAATAAAATTCCATTAAACTCATAAAAAAATTTTTTTGATTGAATTTTAAAATTTGGCGCGACCAAAAAATTGCAAAAAATTCCGACTATTTGTGTTCCAAATCCATTACTGTAAATGCCATAGATTCGTAAGGACGTTGATCACAGAAAACAGACAAACACTTCCTTTTATAATAGTAGAGATGGAGCAACACTGACACCTCCCGTCTTTATAGGGATGAGTCAACATATCGTGTTTCTAGTGCTAAGAAAAGAATGAATATAATAAGTGACTTTTTGATATGGAACTACTTAATGATACAACATCCTCCATCAGGATAATTAATTTTCTCTCCTATCTGTCCGTGATGGACTTTCATCATTTATTTGAAGTGTTCATTTTTCCTCAAACAAATTACAACAGATTAGCTGACACAGCAAACAACATTTAGAATTTAAATAGATTTTAGAAGATATTTTTTAAGGTTTATTTACAAATCAGACAAATATTTACATTTTTATAAAAAATAGGTTACAGATAACGGATTTGTAGTGATCCCAAGTCCTTTGAAAGTTTGCAACTCTCCCATTTTGTAGGGTTCTATTACTTCTCATGAAAGAAATCCCTGTTGAGACGTCATATTTATTTGCACAAATTCGCCACAAGAAAAAAGAAAATAAAGTTTAGCTCAAATTCTTAGCTTCAGAAAACAAGTTATGACAGGCAACAGCTATTACTTTGACATCCATAAGACTGTTTTTATAATCCGTTCATTTTACAAAAAGTATCCCATCGTGTAACAATCTTTTTTTAAATATGGATTATGTTATAGGTTGTGATTGAAGAATATGTAACTGTAAAAGTTAAAGTGTAATGGATCTTATTTCGATAAACATGCTTACCAAGTTTCTATGTATGTAAGTTTATTTAATTTAAATACGGGAAATCAAGATTCGAGATACATAGAAAAATAATATTATTGTTCTATATATTACTTGGGCAGGTTTTCTCAACTCCTTTTCTCACTCAGGTTTACAACCCTGTGGTGCTCAGATTCTGTAAAACTCAAAGTGTGACTCGTATTGCTTCGATATTTATTTTCTCTGTTTCCGAGAGAAAATGCAGTTTAATTTGAAGTATGAATCTTACCAATATTTACTTCAAACTGAAACTTTATAGCATATTTATATTTTAATACTTCTTGTATCATGAAACGTTATATCATATTGCTTAATCGGTAGTTGTAAAAAAAATAATCAATGTTAAAATTATATTCCAGACACAAGTACACAAATATAATACAAATGCACAATAAACAGATTAAAATAGTGATAGATATGTGCTCATCAGGAATTCACAAATCTTTTGAAATTGCAAGCAAAGCGTATTTTTGCCCCATTTGTATCTTTTAAATATTCATATACAAGATCCTGCAAACGTACGTCTGTAGACGATCGATTTATCATGAAACTTTCACGATCTTCGATCACAAACATATATGTTTTCGCGATTGATTATGTCGATTGAAAACATATATGAATATTTTTTTTCTCGCAGTAAAAACAGCAGCATTGGATTTTGATCTGTCCAAGTAGGTTATGTGACGTATGTGTTCCGTCTTAAAGTTTAAAATAATCCAACTCCTATTTTGGTAATGCGCTGGCATATGGAAAATCGGACTAGTCTGTGGACTAAGTTGTTCTCTTCCCTCATTGGCTCAACGCAAATCAGATCGCAATACAAATGGATTAATCAAGGACCGTCGTTGATATCCCGTTGTGTTACTCTAGTACGACGTTAATTAAAAATTACCAATTACCGCAATACAAATGACAAGTACAGTATAAACGCCTTCGTTTCTCGATTAGATTACAACAAAAATACTTATCCTCGCCATCTTTAAGGGGGTCCGGGACACATCAGAAAAAAATTTTTATTAATTAATTTAGAATTTTGAATTTTTTTTGTACTGATTACCCATCTAACTAATAAACAAAATCACAACACAAAAGTTTTCCAAAAGTTTTTTAAAAATTTTAAATAAAAAATTTTTGAAAAAAAGAAGGGTCATTTTAAATTGCTAAGGCTCAAAATATTCTTGGTCCATTTTCAAAATTCTTGCAGTAAATTATTCACAAATTTATGAACTTTAATTTTGATTCGGCAATTTAAAAAATATTAATTTAACAAAAAATAAAAAATATTTGAATGAAAATTTTTGAAAATTTTAAGGTACTTTTTTTTTAAAGTCATATTTTTAAAAGTAAATATTTGTTTCAAATTTGCTGAATCGAGAATAAAGTATAATGTTTGAAAAATATATATTCCAAATTTCAACCCTTAAACTTTATTAGTTTTCGACTTATAGCAATTTGAATTCAGGAAATCTTGAAAAAAGTATCATGGAGAAAAACGCATTTAAAGTTTCAAAGACAGATGTCGTTGCCATGACAACAACTGTCAAGAGTGTTAGTTTCAAAACAACGCACTACAAAAATTATTATATCTCTAGTTCTAATTAAGATAGAAACATGATTTAGGCGTCATTTTAAGCAAAAAAACAGAGAATTTTTTTAAATCATAAAAAAAAATTTCAAAAATTTGACGATTTTTGTGTCCCGGACCACTTAAGGGAAGGATTGAAAATAAATTTTTATAATATACGCATCACTGCTTTTTAAGGGAATATATATATTTAAAAATTCCATTTTGTGGCAGGTGCAAAAATAAACGAAATGTTTTCAAACTGAATGCCATCTGTACCGACAAATCAAAGTAACCTATTATTATTTTTAAAAAAATGATCAATTGATTTGCCAGCGGTTTTTCCAAAAAAAAAATCATTGTTTTAAAATACTTTTAACATATTCTCTTCTACGTTGTTTGAATGTAGCTTCAACTAGTAAAATAAGCACCATGAACTTCTCTGTCACTAGGCCAATGAATTTTTATTATTTCAAAAGTCATAGATTTGTAATATTAATGTTCTATCAATAGCGTCAAAACTTCACTTAATTTTCTTTATTCAGACTCAAATGCCACTTGCAGTCGAATACATTGTGGCTTTGGTACGTGTGATGAAAAGAAATTACAATTCATTTAAAAAATAAATCTCTAATACTATTATAAAAAGAAGTGTTTGTCTGTCTGTTTTCTGCACAATAACTCATGACGAATCTATGGCACTTAGAGTAATGGGATTTGGCACACAGATAGTCTGAATTTTTTGAAATTTTTGGGTCGCAACGAATTTTAAATTCAATCAATGAAATTTAATTATTATTGAATGCAATAGCATAGATCACAAATTCTAAATTTACTTTTTTTCGTTTTCGTTTTCATTTTGCAAGTAGGAAGGATTTTCCAGCAGACGATAAAAAACAAATGGAGTCATTTAGTTCTTTTTTCTATCTCCTATACCGTTAAAGATACAGTAAAAATTTCAACGGATTTGAAATCTGGGGAAAATTTGACACCACAGATAGATACCTTATACGTTGGATTTTCTTTTAATAAATAATTTTTCAATTAAATATTTATATTTTCGCAAGAGTTGTTCTGCAAGTTGTTGTAGAGTAAGTCTACAAGAGTTGCAAGATTCTGACGTTACGCCGAAATCCCATTTGGTTTCCGAAGCAAACCATCACCACGAGTAACTCCGTTTATGGCTGTTATCCAATTTGCAAAATCCAATTTAAAAAACAAAATTGGAATTCGCAGGAAATTCATTCCATTAGGCTACGAATTTCCACCATGGTCAACACCATGAGAGCTGTTATCGAATTTGACAATGACGAGGCCATCACGGCGTTGCCCGTGGCGTTGGTTTACGAGGCAAACCATAGTTCATAATATTCATAATTTGGTTTGCGAAGCAAATCAACACCACGAGCAACGCCATGATGGCTTTTATCCAATAGGCTACGAATTCCTATTTGGTTTATTACGCAAGCCAAATGGGAATTCGTAGCAATCACCGGGGGTTAGCGAGAAGTGGTCACACCTGGCCGCACGGAAAGAACTGTCACTGGCAACCTCGTGCTGGCCACGTAGTGACTATAGTATTTGATAAATTTATAACAAAAAACAGAATAATAAAACTGAAGTAAAATTGGCTGGAAAAAAGTTGTTCTGAATACATCAATTCGTGATTAGTTTTTATCTCGGGATCGCACACAGTTGCCACAACTTACAACTAAAAAGTGGACAAAATTTAGAAATGGAAATTAATTTCGAGCGAAGAAAAAAAAACAAAAAATATCACTGCATATGATCAATCATCGCGAATTTCCATTTCGTTCCCGTTCGTTGAAAAATATCATCTGTCCCAAGTATTTGTAATTTTTTATTTCGCAAAGAAAAAAAAAATAAAACTGAAAATAAATAAAGTATTAGGTCTAAAATTCCATAAAAAAAATATTTTTGGAAAGTTAATTACTTTTTCAGTAGTACTTGTAAAATAATCCAAGTACTCCCAATGGAGAATATACCTTCCAGTATACTTACTCATATGTTTTGGTACGAAACGTCTCTAAATATGCTAGCAAAAAAAGGAAATTCAAATAATACAGGTAACCTTCGTATAGAACGGTACTTCTGTAACACGGATTCTCTATGACAAAGCATCAAAATTGCGGCATCTCTCATGTAATTACTTTTTTACAATAACAATGATAATCTATCTATATAAATAAGAATGGAGTGTTTGTTTGTACATTCAATATTTTCGACCCATTTCAAGTTTTCTATCCGTTTTGGACCCTTCTGATGCCGAATCCGCCTTTTTCTCGTTTGGTGTCTGTCTGTCTGTCTGTCCGTCTGTCTGTCCGTCTGTCTGTCTGTCTGTCTGTCTGTATGTTGTGCCCTATACACGTCCACGCGGTTTAAGTTATTTTCATAGAAATTTGCATACAGTGAGTACTTATCTTCATTTAGTGAGTCGCATTGGTCGCGAAAGTCTGTCTGTCCGTCTTTCTGTTCTATGCTCGATTTTGTGTTTGTGTGTTTGTGTAGACATCACATAAATTGTATTCCAGATATTTGATTGCATTGTACTTTATTTTATACATTATCTATTAGTTTAGTGAATGCAATATTAAACATTTCTTTATTGTTATATTTAGTTGAGTTTCATGCTAAAACACCTGAGTAAGTATACTTAAATCAACCATAATTTGGTAGTTTTGGAAAAATTGGAATGTCTATTGAATATTACGATTACTTCGATTGCTTTACCAGTACTGCTGAAAAAGTAAATATTCTTCAACAAAAAATTTTTTTTTATGGAATTTTATCTCTGATACTTCATTTATTTCGAGTCTTATTTTTATTCTTTGCGCAATGAAAACGATTTCCGAATATTTGGGACAGACGATATTTTTCAATGAAACGAGAATGAACAAGATCGCGCGAGCAGTGATATTTTTTCTGGTTCTTTCGCTCTGAATTAATTTTACATTTCTAAAATTGGTACACTTTTAGTTGTAAGTTGTGGCAACTGTGCGAGATCAAGAGATAAAATTGAATCTCAAATTAATATCTTTAGAACAATTTTTTGCGACATCTTTTATTTTGTTTTACTTCGCTGTTTCCTGTTTTAAATATTTATTATTTTAATAAATGTGTTTTCCTTCTCATCACACGCAACAGCACCACAAAGTATTAGACTTAAAAATGTTAGGTAAGTCAGTATAAATTGTCAGTAAATTTTAAATGTAGTTATGCCATTATTGAAAGAATAATGCCGTTATTTAAAGAATAATGCCGTTATTTAAAGAATAATGCCGTTATTTAAAGAATAATGCCGTTATTTAAAGAATAATGCCGTTATTTAAAGAATAATGCCGTTATTTAAAGAATAATGCCGTTATTTAAAGAATAATGCCGTTATTGAAAGAATAATAATGTTTATTAATCCAAACTGGAACTTTTTCCAACATTAAAAAATTCGTTGTAATAATGACAGGAGAAGATTGGAAAATTTCACAATACCGGAGGCAAGAGAGCCACAAGTAAAAAAATATTGTTTTGTTGACTATGAGTGCGAGAGCACTCGCCGTAAATCGTAATTTTAATTAATTGAGTTGCACATGAAAAGAACTTAAGAAAGGGAATTCCAAATCTTCCTATAAATCGTCTTTTATAGTATTAACCTTAGTATCACCTTTCGTCTTTTTGTAGCTTTGTCATACAGCAATTGTGCGATGTATGTGAAATGTATTGCATGAATGGATATGCATGTGTAGGATTTGTGTCCAAAGTAAGTTGTAGAAAATATAAAGATGGCGAAAGGTGTTAAAATAAATTTTTATTCTACAAAAAACGTAAGTCATTATATATTTTGATTATCTCTTTAATCTAGAGTAAACGAATTTAAACCGAGTAAGGTCGGGTATTTTGCTAGTATAAAATAAGAATAGAGTTTGTTTGTACATTGAATATTTTTGAACCATTTCGAGTTTTCAATCCGTTTTGGACCCTTCGGATTACAAATCCGCCTCTTGTGTGTATGTCTGTTCTGTCTGTTTTGCGTGTCCTGTCTTGTCTGTCCTATCTTGTCTGTCTTGTCTGTCCTGTCTTGTCTGTCCTGTCTTGTCTGTCCTGTCTTGTCTGTCTTGTGTGTCTTGTCTGTCCTGTCTTGTCTGTCCTGTCTTGTCTGTCCTGTCTGTCCTGTCTTGTCTGTTCGTCTTTATGTCTGTTCATCTGTCTGTCTGTTCGTCTGGTCTGTCTGTTCATCTGTCTGTCTGTATGCGTGTGCCATATACACGTCCACGCGGTTTAATATATTTTCAAGAAAATTGGGGTTTCGATGTAACACATGTAACAGTCCTTTGGTTTCCATATAACACGGTGCGCATTAACAAATATATATGACCTCTGATTTTTGGTTAACAAGAATTCTATATAGAACGAGTATCCTATAACACGATTACCATATAGCACAGTACGCAATATTAAAATTTGTGGGACTTATAAGTTTCGTATAACACGGATTCCCTACAGCACGTTACCAATTAACCGTGTTATACGAGGGTACACACTAACTTAAATATGATTTATGTATTATTGAATTAAAATTTGTTCAATGAATTTTACGTAATGCTTTTTCAAACACAAACTCAAAAACAAAGATAGAACGGGAAGATGGACAGACAGACTAGCACAACCAAGTTCAATCACTAAATGAATGTAAATGCTCACAGTATGCAAAGTTTCCTGAAGATGTATTCATCCGTTTGAATGTAGCGTAGGCACACCCACAAACATACAGACACCAAACGCGCAAGACACGAATTTTAAATTAGGAAGGCCTAAAATGGACAAATAACTTGAAATAGTTAAAAAATATAATCAATGCCACAAACACTCCATTTATATGTTTCTATTATATTCATTATTAACGCGCGGATAATGCTATTGTGAATACATTTTTGATTACACATTCGAAAACTATAACCTTGATATGGAATGCGATAAAAAATTAATTTCGAATTTAGAAGAATTAAGTGAAAAAGAGTTGATTGTTGTTCTTTATAATTTTGTGTATGTATCGTTTTTAGTTTCCTTAATAAGTATTTAATAATTTTAATAAGCATTCGTCTCTATTTTACTACCAAAAAGCTTATCTACAGCTATTTAATGCACAATCGAAATCATAATCTGATCATCCAGAAGGTGAATTGAGTGAGTATTTCCCTCCACGGTAAATTAGGTTCGGGATCGCCACGCTATTTGTTGACACAATATAAAGGTCCTTTTACAAAATAAATCCAAATTAGAGTCCTTTGGAAATCAGAGAAGGAAGCTTGTACGTCAACATGAAGACAGTGTATAGTTCTACCTTTAAGCCATAAGTTAGTTCTGTGATTGCTTGGGTCTGTTTTGTAAGCAGCACAGTTGGCAATTTCCTCAATATCAGTCGACATTTGCATGCTTACAAAAACAGTTTGTAAGTGTCAGCAGTGCCATGTCGGAAGTGCTTTATTGGTCGGGGATAAAACACATGCGTGGATTTATTCGAAGGATGGAAACAAATAGTGAAACGGAACATTAGAATGGTTTGGTTATGCAAAAATGGTAACAGTGCTTGTATATTTTGAAGAATTTATATTTAAATTTAAAATAATACATTTTACTTATTTGTTATGCAATTAAGTGAAAATTCCATTAATTTGAATAATTAAATATTTTAGGTTACATTATACAATGAACTTTTATTAACCGTCAGGGGATCGGAACGGTTAATGAAATAGACGGATAGGATAAAACCTTAAACAACAACCTACCCCAATTGCATATGAACGAATAATAAAAAATGCACGTTTGCAAACTGTGGATACATACATGTATTTCATTTTACGGAAAATAACAATACACAATTTACATTAAGTACAGATTAGTACATATTGTTACATGAACGTACGTTCTAGACATACATAAACATTAAATTCACCATTCTTGAGTATGGTTACCAGGTATTTCAAACGGCTTCTGCTTCTAACTTAAAGATCTTGGACAGAGTACAATTGAGTGCAGCAAGAATAATCACTGGGTTAAGGAATAGCTGCCCTAGTGAAGTGGTCCTATACGAAGCTGACATTTTACCTCTGACTACGAGATATAGGATTGGTTCTTTTAAATATTTTAATAAATTGTCAAGTCTTGGTGATTTTAACAGGACTGCTGAATTCACTTTGAAGTGGAGGAGTAATCAGCGTTTAAAGAGAGACACCCCGATGGAATTTGTGAGGAAGGAGGGTTTTATTGATTTTGAGGTTATTCCTTCGACCACTTTTAACTGCTTGCCTCCGACGGTGTCCCTTGAGAATGTCAGTTTTAATGATGAACTGAAGACTCATGCCAATAAACAGACGGATCACCCAGACCTTTTGAAACAGTTGGCCCTGGAGGTTGTCAATAGCATCCCTTCTGATGCATTGGTCATCTATACGGACGGTAGCAAACTTGAAGACGGTAGAACCGGGAGTGGTGTTTTCATCAACAGCGCTGAGGACAAGGTCAAATGCAGCATCCGAAACCCTGACCATTGTTCAGTCTTTAGATCGGAGATCATAGCAATTGGTGCAGCCCTTAATTATGCACAGTCCACTGATAAAAATTGTATTTGGATTTTGACTGATAGTAGGAGTGCTATACAGTATTTCAAAAATTGGCCACAAATATTTGACATCCCAGACCAGGATATTCTGAAGCTTCTCTGCGAGATTGGCCTGAAAACACCAATAAGCCTCCAATGGATTCCATCGCATATCGGGGTGTATGGCAACGAGACAGCCGATGTACTCGCCAAGAATGGCTGTGATCTCCCTATGGACTGTTTGAATCGCCTCACTCCCACTGAGGTCCACTCCCTGGGAAAACAACGTTTGCTTTCCTTGTGGCGCCGTACGCCATCCCACCATTGGTATGCTGGCAATCACCCCGGACTCTCAATCACATGCTGTGGCCCTCGGCCTTTTCAATCGGCCATGGCCAGATTTCGAAGTGGCCATCTTAAATGTATCAAATTTCAGAACGGGGAGAGAATTTTCCCTCCTTGTTCCTGTTCCCTACCTGCCAGTCCTGATCACCTTCTTCTCTGTCTTGGCGCTTCGTATAAGCAGCTGTTGGTTGATCAGGACTTTTTGCAGGTATATGGGGATCTGGCACGACGGGGCCTTCTGGACCTGGTGTAGGCTTTCCTACACCAGGGGGATGTGCAACAACAACAAATTTAAAAATAGTCTGTCATTTTCTGTGGGCACGTACTATTAGTTTTTAATATTTAATGAATTAACTATCAATATTTAATGAATTAACTTTCAATATTTAATGAATTAACTTTCAATATTTAATGAATTAACATTCAATATTTAATGAATTAACTTTCAATAACGGACTGACGGTTAACAGAAACTGACTGCTAAAAGAGTGACGGTTAATCGAAGTTTCACCTTAATCATACTTGTTGTTATTTCTTGCTTTTTGACAAGTGTCGAAGTGCTTCCACAGTTATGTACGGCAGTGTACAGTGACGATTAAATACCGCATTTCAATACACAAACGCTTTTATTTAATATTTTCAAAGATACTAGACACAATATATATGTGTAACATATAGGTAAAAAAATATGAATTTGAGACATGAATGCGCTATATTCTCCGTTTGTTTTTCATTTCATATCAGTATAGAATCGGAAAACAAGTTCAGAAACGTTATTCGATATTATTTTATGCCAAATGTATGGAATTCGGAAACCTTTTCTCGAAGCTTTACATCCAGGGATACGAAATGTTTGATGCGATGTTTTGAAAACACCTGAGCAGTACAGAATTTTTGGATGAGAAGCAGAATGTTTCACAAAGAATTCTATTGAATTTCATTCGATTGAATTCGATGCAAATTCAGTTCTTATGCAATAGATATTTCAGTTGTACATGTAGAAACGGAAGTAATGAACAGATTCGTAAGATTTTGCTTTTGAACAGCAATTGAATTCAAGGAAATTATGTACAATAGTTCAAAATCAGCTGGAATAATAAAGAATGCCTGTCTAGAACACTTTCTTGAGCAAAACATAAGCTCATAGAAACATTTTATAGCACGTTAACGTTAATATTTGCCAATTATTTCAATTTTGAAACCTTAAGAAAAGTCGTTTCTAAATCACCTACATCGATAAAAAAAAACACGATTTTTTGAAATACTAGGGGGCTCCGCCCCCTGCTCGCTTACGCTCGCCAACCCCCGGGGATTGCTGCGCAATCCCATTTGGTTTGCTTCGCAAACCAACACTCCTGTCACAGATACCATTTGGTTTGCTTCGCAAACCAACATTACTTTCACAGAGTGAAACTATCTGAATAATTCGTATTATGCTGATTTCACTTTCCGGTTCATGACGTCACAGCGAGGGCTTCGCTGCGTCTCGCTTACGCTCGCCGACCTCGGGGATTGCTACGCAATCCGTTTGGTTTGCTTTCTCAAACCAATACTTCTTTCGCAAGTGATTTAACTTTTTTTTGCTTTAACACTTAATGCACCCTAAACTAATAGCCGCATCAGTAAAAAATCTTCTGCATCTTGTTCCCTGTACAATTTTAACTAAACATTGTTAATATCCAAACTTTACGATCTGTACTTTGTCGGTAAACTGTCTTGAAAACAGAGGGAAAAAAGCGAGCCTTTTTCCTCGCCAAATAAAAAGAAATCGTTTTTATGGCAATTGTTGCTACGATAAATTTGATATCTGGCAAACCCGATAGTCAAAAGTGTAACCCACTACTGCTTTCGGAAGCAGCTATGCGAACTGAAAAATACGAAATTTGTGTCACCAACTTTTGATTGCATCGAATTTATTTATGAACCAATTTTAAAAATAATTGTACCGTAAGAAAGAGTATATTCTGAGGTATACTGCAATATTTTTAAAATTAAAAATTAACAGTAATACTATACAGATATGACCATTTTAGTTTTGTATCGGAAGTTACGATCTGAAAGTTCCGAAAATTGTATGACCCACTTTTATTTGCATCGATTTTATTTATTAACCAATTTGAAAAATAATTTTACCATAAGAAAGAGTGTAATGTAATGTATTCAGTGATGTTTTCAAATTTAAAAAATAATGGCTTTTGCCGTAGACAAAACGGTTTTAACAATAAGTAGCGAAAATATCCAAAGATTCCGAATTTTGTATGACGAACTTTTGATCGCATCCAATTTAATTATTAACCGATTTCAAAAATAATAGTACCGTAAGAAAGAGTATATTCTGAGGTATACTGCTATATTTTAAAAATTAAAAACTAATAGTAATTAGATATAGATACGGCAGTTTTAAAAAAAAGTAACAAAAATGTCCCGATTTTTCCCGAATTTCAAAAAAATATTATCAAGAACCACATTTAAATTTCAAAAAAAACTCGACGAGCTGCAAAAATCTACGTTGAGAGGTACTCTTAAAAAAAAACTCACGACTAAAGACTGAAATTTTGAATGTGTTTTGCTCACTCGCGGAAGAAATTTCACTTCTTCAACTTTAACACTTAATAAAACCTAAACTAATAGCTGCATCGGAAAAAAATCTTAATAATTATCCAGGGAATACGATGAAGAACAAAGCATGTTAATTTCATATTTTTCCGATCAGTACTTTCTCAGGAAACCGTCTAAGAATGGAGCTAAACAACAAAAATTTCAATTCTTCGGCGGCGGCGGCGGCGGCGGCGGTAACTTTTTTTTAATATAGAGAGACTTAATTGATAAATGGATTGATTTCAAACTCTATAGATAGCAAAAGTATTTTTAGTCACCATAATTTCTGATGAAGACATATTGACATCTTAAAACATGAATAGATAATTAACATACAGTAGTTCTACTTCAAAAAACTGTTTTTGTTCAATTTTAACATCGGGTTTCCAATTATCCCATCCTTGCATTAAATTTTTGTGGATTTCCTTAATTTTTTTTTAAATTCTTGTAAACCGATGCATATAAGTGCAAATAGGAAATGCATCTTTCTTTCTAGTTTTAAAGTTTTGGCTTAAAATATTTGTTAATCTATGCTTATATGATAGAAACTATTGTGCGAATTCAAATTATGACAATACATTAAAAATTAATGATCATTGAACCAATTAATTTCTTCTAATTCGTCAAACAATTTGAACGCATATCATGAAATAACTTTAGCGAAACTTAATGTTTTAGGATAAAACTTCTCGTATAAGTTTTTTAGTAGAAAATAAATAGTCTAAAAATTATACAATAGTATCGTAACTTCAAAAGCGTTTGAATAGTCCACTCATGTCTTTATACCGATTTTCCATCAGTTATGTAAAACTATGTTAAATTTTGCCTAAGTAAGCAGAAATTTGTTTCATCCTCTTTGTTCCTAATTTTTTCATTCCTAATACTTAAATTCTCACTCTTACTACTTATAATAAAATTACTATCTGACTGGATTCCAGGAGAGTCTTGAATTAAATTCTGAAATAAGTTTACATCAAGTTGCAAGATATTAAATTGTAATATTTTTATAAATATTAAATAAAATGTAACTGAAATATTCCCATTTTTTTCAGATTTTAGATTACAATTAGAAGTTTCGAAATGTAAGTTTTATTTTCAAAATCATGCGAAATTTGATTTATGTTTTGTTATTGAATTATATTAAGACAAATTTGCATATTATAGGAAACTAAGTAAGTTTATACATCTATTTCAAATTTTAAACTTACAACTGCTTCCTACTCCGATTTACTTTTGCACTGATCTTGTTTCAAGAATATGTATCAATGCATAGCCTAACATTTACGACTGGTGATTCCGAGTCCGAATTCGGTCCACGCGTCAGCAAAAATGGGTGGTACCATTTTTTTCCTCTTAGATCTAGTCAACCAAGGAAATCGCTCGTGCCGCGCTTATAAAAATGTCAGTACGTGGCTTTTTCCTGAAACTTGGAAATATTGTGAAGTGTCTTGGTTCTAAGCAAAAGTAATGGTTAGTAGAGTAAGTGAGATACAAAAATAATCATAAAAATACAACAGAGTTTCCTTCAAGTATCGAAATACTATCACTCAAGGTTAAATTACATTAACAAAATATTTGATAAATAGGAAACAAGGGTTAAATGAATCTTGTTTGTAACTCGACAGCAAAATATGAAGTCATCGAGCATGGGTTTTCATTTTAATCAACCAGGTGTTTTATCTTCACTCCGAAAACTGTCATATAATGTCCAGCATCTGCATCCAGCATCTGCTTGCATTTTTTTTGGATGACGAGAGCAAGATATGGTCAGTTTTCTCCCACTAACGATATATATTGTCACCAAGTTGTAGTCAGTTTATTCCCAATGACTCGATATCTTGTCACCAAGAAGTGGTCAGTTTTCTCCCAACAACCAGATATCATGTCACCAAGATCTGGTCAGATTTCTCCCATTGACGAGATATCTTGTCACCAAGATCTGTTCAGATTTCTCCCAATGACGAGATGTCACCAAGATCTGGTCAGATTTCTCCCAATGACGAGATGTCACCAAGATCTGGTCAGATTTCTCCCAATGACGAGATATCTTGTCACCAAGATCTAGTAAAATTTCTCCCAATGACGAGATATCTTGTCACCAAGATCTGGTCAGATTTCTCCCAATGACGAGATATCTTGTCACCAAGATCTGGCCAGATTTCTCCCAATGACAAGACATCTTGTCACCAAGATCTGGTTAGTTTTCTTCCAATGACGAGATATACTGTTACCAAGATCTGGTCAGTGTGAATAACAATGTGATAAATTGTCGAGATAACCACCAGGATCAGGACAGACATTAGTGGATAACTTACAATAGGGAATGTTGTGTTTCGGGGCTCAAATGGGCGTTTCATTACTAGTCTTAATTTAAGTGTATCTGAGATTGAAAAAATTGCACAGGTTCATTTATATAGTATAATTATTTAAAACACAACACAATGGCACGAAATATTTTGGCGCATCATTTACTAAAGCTAATGTAATAAAATATTTTAAATATCGCATGCGAAAGCTCACATGTGATTGTAAGCATGGATTGATAAAATCATTTATTGTATTTGAAAAGCTTAACAGGATTAAATGTCAAAGCCATGAATATATGACATACTTTGACATGGATATTAAGTGAAGTAAAATTATGCTGCGACGTAGAATTTTAAATTAAATCAAATCTGGCTTTTCTTGCATTATTTCTAAAATCTTCGAGAGAGGAATTCATTATGAAAGACGTCTGTAAGTTATTTAGGCTTCATGAAATAGCAGAATGTAAAGTTTTGAGCAAGGGTTTTTGGGGTCATTAGAATATTAATATTTATCGGCTTAAAAGAGAAACTCACTAAGTCAAAAAATATATTTCGAAGAAAAATGAGAGATTCTACTCACAAAGTGAGTTTCTCAAGAAAAAAAATCTAATATTCACAAATCGAAAAATTACTTAGTGGATGGAAAAAATGGCTAGAAAACTAAATAATATATTATACCTTGACATTTTTGACTCAGCGTGTTTTACTTGTAAACCGACGATACATTTATGTTAATAATAAGAATTTAATAGAACTCACTCCTTTTCTAAGAAAATAAGGGATGTGGATTTTTTTTTGCTATTGTCAGTTAAATTTTGGCATTTGTATTTTGTATTTGTGACACAAAAATGTCACGATGAACTAAAGGCGACCGATAGAGAATCTACACTTCCGTGAACTTTCAAACCTCAAGTTCAATTTTGAAAACATTTTTTTTCCAGTTGTCTTATTGAAAGTTGAGTAGTTTAGGTTCTTCAGGTGGAATCTGGCATTTAGGTGAAATACTTTTGCTTTAGTAGCAAAGCGTGAGGTGTAAAATCATATAAGTTTATAATTGTTTCGTATTAATAATGTGTATACACACTACCCTACAATAATGGACCGAACAGCAAGATTTGATGGTATAAGGGTACGACTACATGCTTTAATAGGGGGATGGTCCCCACGTGCTACGATTACACTAGAAACCCTTCTGGACATACTTTCGACAAGGATTTAATACACAGCTGGTATTTGTATCCATTCCTGCTGCAAGAATGTCGCCAGCTCAGCTGTAGATTTCGGACGTTGTTCTCTGGCCCGTAAGCGTCTCTCTAACTCGTCCCACAAATGCTCTATGGGGTTTAGGTCGGGACTCTGAGCAGGCCAGGGAAGACGTTTTACATCCGCATCTTGATACCACTGCTTCACAGAGGCTGCAACATGACATGGATCGTTTTCGTCCCGAAAGTAACATTTGTCCATTCCATAAAAATGCCAGATCGTAGGAAGAACCCGATTGTCCAAGATGTTCATGTAGGCGTCGGTGTTCAATTTACCAGGAACAACATACGAAAGTCTCAGACTATACCACGAAAAACATGCCCAAACATGTAGTCGGATTTTATGAAAATCCGCTGGCGTCCGGTCCATTATTGTAAGGTACTGTATATTTATATTTTCGGGTTGAAGAATAACAAATGAAGAAGAACAAATGTTTACGTAGCCCAACATAACTCTCACGCACAGAATCACACCAAATATGCCTTCTTTATACTATAATTACGTTTCTCCCAACTTCGTGAAAAAAGTCCCATTTCCTTGAAATTGGATTTCACAAAGGTAAAACTATAAGCCATAGTTCTGGAATAAAAACTTAATGTACCAAAATTTTTTATTCCAATATTTCAGTTCGATGAGTTTAAGATATGATGTTGATACGCATATATTTTACAACCTACGTCAGTTTTATTTTTTAACATTTCTCAAAGAAAAGAGTTATCTTAAATTATTTGGGATTGCATGTATTTCTGATGCGTGAAAAATTTTAAAGGAAGTCTATTTTGTTTACTCTATGCTAGTACGTAGAAATTACGATTCATTAATAATTATCGTATATTTGAATTTGATTTTGAAAATATTTTGATTTCAAATCTTATTGTCATTTATTTTCAGCCTGTATGTATTTAGGAGTTAAAATCAAGTAATTTTTGAAAGCAGTAAAAATATCTTGTCAATAAATCGTTTGCAAAACTGTCGTGAAATAGAAATAGATATATTGAATTTCTTTCCTTTTCTTATGGCTTCAGCACTTTATTGTGAAACATTTCCTATTAAGTAGAATTAGTATCAGAGTAATTTTACAGTTTATTAGATTAACGTAATCATAGTATTACGATAAGATTAAACTCCTAAACATTTGATTACGTTATGTAATTTAACACAAAATAGCTTAAAACAACAAAATAATTCTCAAGATTCTGAAATCTGTCCCCATGAAATTCTCCCTTCACATCACACATCCACTTCCATGAATTAATGACACGTAATATGAACTCTCTGATTGAGTGATGCAATGATAACTGTCCAGAGTTCTATTGAACTTAAATTCTTTTTTAGAGATTTTCTTTGAGCTATTGTGTGAATTTTTTAAGGTGTATAATTTTGTAATGATTAAATGAAAAATAAAAATTAACTCTTCACATCGTTCTCGTCTATGACCAAATTCACGTAAATTTAGTTTCGAATACAGACGAAAATTTTGTTTCTACAAATCAATGCATCTTTCTCAAAATTGGATTATAATTGAAGTTTTGATATATGAGCCGTTATATTTGAAAGTGGTATCAGTTCACTTTGAAAAAAAATGAGTTAATCTTCTTTAACAATTTTAATAATTATTATTGCATAGTAAAATTTAACAAGTTTATGGTATTAAAAATTGAGTAACGCGCGCGCGTTTGCCAATATTTTAAAATTAATTTAATCACAAACCCTTAAATATCTCGATGTCTGAAAAAATGGACTTATACCACTTTCAAAAATAACTTCTCATAAAGTGAAATCGATAAAAAAATCACAAGGGAAGTTGAAGAAACGTTAAACGGAACTAATCATGTCTGATTTCATATTACATTTATTCGACTTGAAAAGTGCCTGAGGCTGCTAGTCTTGAATGTAACTAAGATGATTAACAATTTTGTTGTTCATTGCAACTTGGCAAAAACTTAAGAATGAATTTCACCGGATTAAAGTTATAAGTTGCACTTGTCTGGTAGAGTAACTATTCTGCCTATAAACTATGCATTTTGTAAATTTAATTTAAATGTATCCGTTGAAGAGCGTTGAGAAATTTGACTAGAAATTGAGTTACAGTAAAACTTGCAGCATTTAGAAAACAAGTTCTTCGAAAGAGGAACGGTGGGAAATATGTTCCAGGAAAAGGAAAGGACACCAGAGTTTGCATGCAAAAGTTTAGGGAATTGAAAGATTCTTTGAAACATCATTTCCTGGGGAAATAGGAATGCATACTTTCTACGTACACCATTCTAGGATGAAAATAGAAACTTAATTGAAAAAGTCTGCTGTTGTATATTTGCAAATAGCTAGTTTCTCAAATGCAGTTATTTAGTATTCAGAACGCCGCACAGAACTCGACGCTATTTGCATATTGTCCAGTGGCAATAGTGGATATAACGAATTTAAATCGATCTTTCACTAATTTCTTACACAAAGTTTAACTGTTTTATTTGCACTAGGAGTTGCAAAACATTATTAGAAGTGGATGGAAGAACTCTCGCAGCTTCAAATAACATTTTCAGCAGTACGATGACAGAAGGCAATAAGAAATTTTGTCGATAGGAGGTAGGCAACTAATTGGACACTGGAGTAGAACAACGGGTTATAAGCGATGATCCTGAATCTTTCCCTAAGGGAAAGACCCGAAGACAATACGTAATTTTGAACCACGGTCAGATGACGAGGTCACACCTGAGCTGGCATTAAATTCTTAAATTTCACACTAGGCCAAAGTTAAGACTTTTAAGATCACGACAGATTTATTGTGAACATAAAGAAAGGATGGGAAAATCATGGTTGTTTGGTCAAAGTAAAGTATTCAGAGGGTAAAGGGTGTTCATCTCTAAGCTGTGACTTAATGCTAATGCAATATTTGTAATTAAATAGATAAACCATACACACGCGAATGAGACAGCTATTTTTATGTTTAATAGGTGGATTGAGACTTGTATTTATGATTAAAATAGCAAATTCTCATTGCTAGTTCGCTTCGTATTGACAAATTGATGTTGTATCATGTGAAGTAAAAATTGGTGAAAATGTTTTAGTAAAATGTTGAAATTTTGGGGATCAATACGAGCAATTAATTCACAACGATCACGCTCTCAAGTCAAAATATATTTCCCAATTAATTTGTGAATTTGTATTTTGATTTATTATTCCAAACTGCCATCATTAACTATAAAATTTATTCAAAACAATATTTTACTATTCATAAGAAAATACAATGCATTTACAATTCCGTAAGAAGTATTCTAAGCAGAAAAAATATATATATTTACAGTAATTTCAGACTAAATGAAGGCAATAAGCAGCAATGTCAATAATCACCTATGTCTTTAGTTTTATTAGAAATTTCGTTGAAATTGATGGCGTGTTAGTTAGAAACTTTTGTGAGACATCAATATCCTAAAAATTCCTGAAAAACAAAAAGCACAAATTGGAACATGTAACAGCTCTTCATTACGTAATAATGACGTTAGTTTTATAGTCTGCGTGCACACTAGATTAGCACAACAGGTTCTAAGCGATCTTCCGAAATCAATCCCTAAGGAAAAGACCCGAAGTCAATATAATACACTCTATAACAAAAAACTCGACGCACCAAGAAGGAATCATCCGATTGCTTTGAAATTTCGTATACAAAAATGTTTTGACCAAATATGCAAATGATTAAAATTTGGTGTCCAATGACTGAATAGTGCGATCTCCAGCGCATCGGAACTGCGCGTCCAGCAGATGTATATAAGGAGTTCTTGAACTGTTGTTAAACATTTCTGCTGCATTGCGATTTAGGATACCTTTCAACGACTGAAAAAATACCTAGCCGCAGGATTCGAGCTCATTAAGAGCAACTTTCAGAGTTTGAAAGAGGTCGTATCATTGGATTGAAAGAGGGAGGTTGGGCAAATCGGAGAATCGCTCGTCATGTGAGTCGAAGCGATGGGGCTATTAGAAGATACTAGCAAGAGTGGGTGGACAATGGCAGATTTCAGCTTCAAGATGGTAGCGGTCGACGTAGGGCCACAACAGGTCGCGGGGACAGAGTGACTGTCAGATCAGTTGTCACAGCGCCTGATTCATCGCTATCAACCATCCGTCGTGCGACCCACACACGAGTGTCCACCATGACCATTCACAGACGGCTGAGAGAGCAAAATCTACGCTCGTACCGACCGTTACGCCACCTGCCACTCACGCCTGCATACTGTCGAGCCAGATTACAGTGGTGCTTGGCTCGATCAGGCTGGAATGATGCTGACTGGGGAAGTATAGTCTTTAGCTACGAATCCCGCTTCCAACTGTGTCCTGACGATCATCGAAGACTTGTCTGGATACGCCCAGGGCAGCGTGCCGATCCTGTTTTCACTATTGCACGCCACACGGGCCCTCAACAAGGAGTTATGGTCTGGGGTTCCATTTACCTTGATAGCCGGACCCCTTTGGTCGTCATTAGGGGTACACTTACTGCACAGCGGTACGTTGACGACATTCTGAGACCTGTTTTGCTGCCGTTCCTTTCGCAGTACTCTGGGCTTAATTTTTAGCAAGAAAAGCCAGACCACATACGGCAAGTGTTGCTGTGAACTGTCTTCAAGCTTGTCAAACACTTGACAGCTAGATCACCAGATCTCTCTCCCATCGAGCATGTCTGGGATATGATGGGAAGGCGACTGCATCCGGTAGGGAATGTTGATGACTTAGTCCGACAATTGGAGCAAATTTGGCAAGAAATACCGCAGGAGACCATCCGGGAGCTTTATCGATCTATGCTACGCCGAGTGGCAGCTTGCATCCAGGCTAGAGGCGGGTCAACACCTTATTGAGCTCGTTACTGTAAATAAATCATTCTGAAATAAATCATTCAATTGTTCTGAAATTTTAAACATTTTCTATTCTGAACAAAATTTTCCTATGCATCAATTTTTGTCTCCATCGGACCACTCCTTCTTGGTGCGTCGATTTTTTTTGTTATAGAGTGTATATAAAGTCCCCAATTCAATATATTCGAACAAGATCTTTTCAAAAGGTCTTTTTTTTTTTTTATAATGGCGGGCACATTTTGACCGAAGTCATTGGCCACTACAAGGCCGGAAGTGATGGCCACTTGTGAAGGAGCACCCAGTGGGAGGGCCATCATTGCCCCTAACAAGTACATCGTAATTTTGAACCATATTCAGATGACGAAGCAACACCTAAGCTGGTATACGCTTACAAACATCCATGCCCGAACCCGGATTCGAACCGGGGACCTTCCGATCTAGAGGCTAACACCTTAACCACTATACCGGTTGGTCGGCTCTTTTCAAAAGTTTAGGTATTTATATTCCGATCTATTATTTCAAACTTTCCTTGATTATTATAATGAATACATTCGGAACACCATTTTAATATTCATGAAAAAATTATATGTGTGGGTTACATTACATGATTTAATAGCAAAATAGAATAATGCATCCTTTTCAATATAAAATATGAAAACAATAATTTCAAAGGGTAGTCAAGCACTATTATGCAAATGATGGATTTGTGCACCAAAACTGTTTAACTGCCAACGAAGCACGATCCCTTAAAAGCTTTAATGAGTACAAATTGGGGATGAATGCGAAATAAAAATGTGCAAAATATGTAGTAAAATACACAGAAAGGTATAACAAAGAATATAGTGTGTTTCTTTTTAAATTATTCATATCAAACGTATGAAATTGTAATCCTTCACCGTAAGAAAGAATACTGATTAGGATACACAAACTATGAATACAGGTGGTTATACAGCAACTTCCTCTCTATATATACGAGCCCCTAGCGACCCCATTTTTCAACAAATCGGAATGTTTAACTGTATCTGTAACCGTGAGAGCACGATTCTTGTTAATTACATATTTCTCGAAAGCATACTTTGGAATTTCTAAACCTCATATTCACTCAATTCGTCGAAAGGAAGCTACCTTATGACCAATCGGTATATCCATATGTAAATAACTTGGCTGTATCCTACATTAATCAAGTCATGAATATTTATTTAGGAACTTTAGTTTTATTTAGGGATTGAGTAAGTCTGGAAAATTAAACAATTCATGTTTAGACAAGTAGGAAAAATCAACTGAAAGACAACAAAAAATTTTTACACAAAGAGCATTTTAGAATATACCAAGTGTCTACAAATCTTTCAATTTTAAAAATGCTAAAATATTTTGCATTTATTTCACTATACATGGATATCCTTACTGAATAACCGAAATTATTTTAAGATATTAAAAGGACTTCAGTGTTTTGTTCATAATACTCATATATTTCATAAGATTCACAAACTTTAAACATTGAATATTAAACGAATATGTATTGTCTAGAACTCTTAATGTCTTGCACAACCTAAGAAGACTGGAAACTAATTTTGATTATAAAGTCTTACGTAACATTTTTTTTCTTTGAAAGATTGTTATTTCCACTTTCACCTTATTTAGGATCATATCATTGTTTAAAATATACCGTTTTATGAAGGAGAGATCGGGACGTTTAGTTTAGTGGGGTCTCTAAACCTATATATTCTTCCTAATTGTACTAATTTTTTAATTAATATTTATTAATATTTTAAAACTTTTAACATTGTAACTTATCATAGCTCTATTGATGCTTAAAGTATCTTAAAAGTACTTTTCATATCCATAAAAATTTTTAAATAAATTAATGACCTACATTTATTTTGCATTATTCTAAGACGAGAACTGTAGGTCTCATAAATCATTCTAAAAATATCATTGTGCGCTTATTGATATGGTTTTAGAATAAAGCAAAATAGTTTTAGGTTTTTGATTTTTTCAGTAATATTTTCAGCTAATATTACCAATGCTGATAGTGGAACTCCCTGGCTACAAACTAATGAAGAAAACATCGCTCAAATAGTATAGTTTACGCGTTAAATATTGTTTACGAAAATGATCAAAATGTGCCAATTAACCCCTGATGAGGGGTAGATTGGCATAAGGCCTGGGGTAAGTTGGCGTAGCAGATCAAGGTGATAGGATCTAAGCAATAATGCGAGTTAATCACTTTAAAACTTATATTTTAATACAAAATAAGGACAATTTAGGAAAACAACGAAAAGAACAAGGAAATCTTAACGCTTCATGTCCACCAAAAAAGTAGGGCGATTGCACACTTGGATGAGTGGTTTTAATCTTGGTAAAATTTTGTTTGCTGTTGTACCAGATTGTGTCCGCGACTTCTGGCCATCTCCAAAGTTTGTGGATTTCGCCACTGTAGAAATATAGAATTCATCACCGTCGATGTCCACTATATTTTCTATGACAACACATGCTAACTTCCCCCACCAAGACTTTTGATACAAGATGGCTCTTCTACATATGCTTTCGATTGTATTCAAGCACTTTCAGTACATGAATACAGTCGTTATTGATCACTTTATCCAATACAACCATTGAAAACGCCTATTGTAGGGCTTCATAAAACACAAAAAACCTTCAATTAGAAAAAAAAAACTTATATGGCAAAAAACACACCAATCAGTTTTTTCTCTCTTGGAAAGCTTCTATCATACTGAAACTAGAGTAGATGTTATAACAAACATGTATAGTTAAATAGTGGTGATACCACCATTGTGAAATCAATGTGGTAAAAAATACAAAGTGAATGCCAACTTACCCCTTATGACAATAAACCCCGGTCTCCCCTACTGTTAAACATTAACAATTTGTAACTTATTGTGTAAACTTCCAACAGCTGTTATAAGGTAATAAATCAACGTTAAAATTTGAAGCGATTTTTGTATTTTGATAATTTAAATTACATCCTGGAAAAGGAAAAGTATAAAAGTTCATTTCAATGTTGAGTGACGATCCGTCTTATAATTAAATTGCAAATACGGATAACGCAGTATAAATCCTATATAGCGACTCGATGGAAACACCCTTGGGAGCAGTAATTCTAATTTACTTTTATACTATTCATATTATGGAGCAGTTTATCTTAAATGTGTTATGTTATTCTCTTATTATGAAGTAGTTATTCTAATTTCTTTTATGTTATTCTATAATTATGGAACAGTTATTCTAATTTTTTTTATATTATTACTCTTATGTAGCAGTTAAAATATAATTTTATTTCATATGCTTCTTCTTATGGAACAGTTATTATAATTTCTACATAAAAAATTTGTACCGCCAAAGGGAAGATTATTTTATGCTTTCAAAGCAGTGCTTCTACACATATTATAGTGTGTGTACAGTTGTTACTTTATAATTCTCCTATAGAGTATGACTGATTCTAATATGCTCAAATAATATTTTATGTGGGTGTGTGTGACTGATATCAATTCCAATTTCTACTACATTGAGCTCATTTCTTGTTAAATATCACTTTGCTCAACATAATCTCTTTTTAGTAATATAGCTTCTGTACCGTCCATGTATTACTTTAATTTTTTTATACGACTTCAATGTAGAAGCTCAGACAAAAAAAGTAAATTACACCTATATCATAATACTGATAATACAAAAATATCTCTGCATTTATTGATGGATGTAGATAATTTCTTGATAGTCTTCAAAAAAAAATATTTATGAAGCCATCTGGATAGCAACAGAGATATTGAGAAATGATAAAATAATTTATCACATGAAAACATCTTTCCATGAATAAATAATTTACATTTGCTGCTACACAATTTTTATACGTAAGTGCTTGTAGGTTCATCTCATACAGTGTCAGCAAAGCTACAATTTTATAAATAGTGGATTTAAAAACAACCGCTTTTATAAAATCATGAATAGCATGATCTAAAACTATGTCAGGCATGAAGCTATCTGGATAGTAAACAACACACAAATATCTTTATAGAAAAGGACTTCTCTCATAAATTCACACATTTTCAAGATAGCTATGTTTTTATTATTACAATGGAACCCCCTGGTGATAGTCTAACACTTTTCATTGCAAGTATTCTGATATTCATGAAAGCGTTCAAAATAGTGTTATCGTTAACTTATAAAACATTTTCAGTTTTAAATTTTGTTTAGTTATTTGCTTTCTATCATAAAGCTCACACATATATTGCGAACAACATTGTTTACTGTTCATACAAAATCAAAAATATTTTGCAAGAAACCTATACTTTTATGTCTTTTCTAGTCAATAACATCATTTTGCTTCGTGGTTGAACAATAAGGAAGTGACGAATTTATGAATCCCAGAGGATTGACGATGCAACATACGTATATCCAGATAAAAAGCGATTGTGTATGCTTTGGTGGCATGGATAAGTTTCTACGATGTCTATTAGAAAAAAACCCCACAAATTTAAAATTCAGGGGAGAGTTTGCTGCTCTAATACCGTTATTCAGTCTGATGACAGAAGTAAATGGGAAACCCGGAAGATAGAGCAGAAAAGAAAACGTGAACGAATCAACCAACCAATTGACGCACACGGGACCATGCATAGTGATTCATAATGCACGTGTCATGCAGTCTGTCACCACGGTGACAACAGACGAAGATGTTTGAGGCTGTCGAACAGAATCGAGATTCTCCTGCAAAACGATTTCGTGTCATTCGTTAGTACTTGTTCGGCATTCTGAGCACCATTAGAACCGCAGACGCTTGTTGTGTAGAGTCCAAGGAAGCTCGAGCAATGGAAGCCTTGAAAAAACCATCACTTCTGCAGACTGCAGAGAATTGTACGTTCTAACACAGGAGGTTGTTATGTAACACATCGTCTTAATTCTTGAGCTAGATTTTTTGATGCTCAGTACAGTTCGTAAGAGCCAAGCGCACAAAATGCATGCCTTCTCATTAGGTGGTATGATAAGGCTGCTGAAATCACGTAACTTGGTCAGTTCATCCCTTTTATCCACGCCGATTCCATATTTGCATCAGTATGGCTGGATCTTGTCCAACACGGACACCGATGCCTTGAAGGCCACAGCCTCGACAAGCTACAATGCTTCCTTTGTCAAACTGAGAAAAGTGCTCATATAACCGTCATATTTTCCGAAAAGGCATAATTTAGCTTCCTACATACAGGAACAGAGAAAACAAAATCCTAATAATTAAGACAGGCTCTCTATTCTCCTATTTTTATCTGGAATCCGGATCTTCCGAAAAGTTCTGCGCGTTTTTTAAGACCTACGAAGCAGTACAAAAACATAAGAAAATTCTATTGAATTACATAATCCCCATATTGTTCTATGACTTTTTACCATTTTTCTGGGAGCTGGAAAATTTCTTTTAAAACAATCACTAGGCGTATTTCTAAAGAAGTTATCGAGGTGTTTTTGAGCATATTATGCTGTGTTTAAAGTACGGGGTACTCATACATCGTAGCGGCTTACATATCCAATCTTCTACAGATGATCATGAACTGCACTTTTTGGTATATTTAAACTATGTAATAGTTTCTGAATTTCTGAATTGTATTGGCTAAATCAGCCCTCTCCCTGCCCCAACCTTCTCCACCTCTCCCTTTGCGGAACTGCAGGACTTACATAAATTCTCAGTTTAAGAAACAAAGAAAACTGCAGTATCAGAGGGATATACAGGGAAGGAGTTGGGATTGCCTATTGAGTAACAAGGGAAGAATCCCTACTGATCTACCAAGAGGGATTGGAGTGGCCTGTTTCCGCTTATTAACCGGACATGACTATCTCCAACAACACCTACATAAGATTGGGTTGGCTACCTCCCCGATCTATCCGCTTTGTAGCGATGGTTTTATGAACAGACAACACCTTGCGGAGTGCTCTAGTTTACAGGACATTGACACCAGGGATACTTCTCCCCAATGACTTTATTCGCTATATTGGACGGCAAGACAGCGTATGGCGGAAAGGCCTTGAGCTGGGCGTAGGATAAAAAAAAAGTTTCTGAATTGTGTAGCGTGGATTTTCAGCGATAGCATCTTTTAATAGGTACTCGTTTACAGAGGACGGTCGTCCAGAGCGGACATCCTCTTCGAGGCTGAAATTTCCACGCTTAAATTTAACAAACCACCTTCGAACTGTGGCCTCAGAAACAGAACTTTGTCCACATACAGCACACATTTTACGAGTAGTCTGACTAGTATGTTTTCCTTTCTTAAACCAAAAGCGCATAACATGTGACGTAAATAAACTTTCGGGTTCTACATTCTTAGCACTACAGTGAAACAAAAATTATGCCACAACACATGCTATAATTATGCAGTGTAAGCAAAAATTACCGAATATAAGCATCTGCTTCAATCAAGGTCACTCCTTATCAGCGGTAGTAAAATAATAATAACAAAGCTAGCTTCGATTTGAATACGTGCAGAACTTTCCGGATGAGCCAATACTTCATGCAAGGGGCATTACTAAAGACCTTTAGACCGTTATTGAATCTTAATTAAACACGATGACATTTTTTTCTATTGATTTTTTCATGATTACAGAAAGATTTAAACTTGACTCTCATTCGTGTTTTTGTTTATTCGTTAAGTTCTTGCGTTTACTATTTATGTTTAATATTTAATTGGAACTTCAAAATTCTCTCTCTCTCTCAAAATGACATGGAAGAAAAAAGGCCCGAAAAATCATTCTCTTCATTTTTTGTTTCTTATCTTATCAACATTTTAAGTTCTCAAATTAAATGTCCAATGCATGTCTGAAGAAATAGTTTAAACATTGATTAAAAAGTAGCTCAATCAAGTACCATCATTAATTATTAATTATAAAAAACGCAATGTGTGTCTCGTCCTTATGCTTCAGCGTAAGAAAGAAAAAAAACCAACTTAGGAGATTTTCTAAATTGGTTGTTAGAAGCTTTCAGAAAGAAACGTCTGCAGAAAAAAATACTTACGTTTTTTGCTTACCGAAATTTCTGTAACATCCTATTCACTTTCTTGGAAGCAGGTTAACAATACATTTATTTAAATAGCTTTATTATCCAACTTACATGGTATTATTATTATTAACAAAATTAAACGTTTGTGGAAAATCTGGATCCTTTTTGTGAACTAATATTTTCATCGTAAAATAAAACTCTTAACTTCATAATCAGAAACCACACTGTTATTCTTATCCATTTAAATAAAAAATGTTTGTACATTAAATATTTTTGCTCCGTTTTCCAGTTATTTTTCCGTTTGGGCTCATTTTATTTCAAAATCAGTGATTTTCACGTTTTACGTCTGATTGTACGTGTATTTTCGTACTCTGTACAAATGGTTGAATGTAGTTACATAAAACTTTGCATATTGCGAATAAATACAGCCATTTAGGGACTGAATTGCATTGCATCAGTATGTATGCCTGTCTTCTTGTTTTATGTCTGCTTTTGTGTTTGTCTATTTTTGCAAGTATCACATAAAATTTATTCAAGATATTTTCATAAAATGTTATATATTTTATGAAACATATTACAGTTTAATAAATACATTATATACATTTCTTTTGCCTGCGTTTTGATGAAAGTTTCAAGCCTATACTTAAATTAACCTTAATTTAGTATGGTTGTGTAAGTTGTTTAGTTTGGATGTAAAATTTAGAACTCCGATTACTCGGATTGTTTTACTGGTACAGGTGAAAATGCAATTATTTTTCCCAAAATTATTTTTACAAAATTAAAATTATAATATTTTTTAGTTTTCTTTTCTTTGCAAAACATAAAAAGATTTGTAATATTTGGGACACAGATGATATAAAGTGAGTAAAATTTTTAATTTAAGACCAAAGTTTGGTAGAAATTAGTTATTTTTTTTGTCAAATATTGCGAAATATGTGTTTTGATTTCTGGGCATGTGTGCATTAATGGATCGCATATGTACCTTTTAACAACCTTGGTTGAACACACGTGGTTATTGAAGACCTTTTTATTAAAAAATGTAAAAATCGAATTTGGACAACAAATATTTTTTTAACGAACTCGTTCAAACTTCCATTTTTCTTCAATGTTATATCTTGCAGTCCGGTCTATACTGTATATATATATATATATATATATATATATACAGTATAGATCGTACATTTGTTGTGTAAAGGATGTTTGCTTTTTCACATGTCAGAGAAAAATGATGGGTCTCATCACTTTTATAATCTCTATTCTGTCAATTCAACCCCAGCATCATCTGGGAATTCCGCGGTAGTTGTATGTTTTCATATATAACCTCAAATTAATACTGGTATTCTGCTTTGTAATTACATTGGCAGCATCTCAACGCTTGGTTTATACAAGTTAACTGTATTTCATGTACTGCGTATAAAAGTATATAGTGCCTCACAACAGCACGAATCACTCAATGAACTCACACTCAATTCACACACAATGTCAGCAGGTTGACAAAGGACTCCAAAAACTCTTCACACCAATCAAATCCTGGTCAATCCGAAAAAATATAAATCCAGTAGAAACAGTCAACATAGATTCGGATCCAGTACGGTAGGACTCTCCTATTTCATACAGTGTAAAAGTGATTAAGGAAATTCTAAATGAAAAAGGCTTTCCCGATTCTTTGTAAATCAGCAAAAAATAAAGCATTTCTGAAAGAGGTCAGTGAACTTGCATTTTATGGGTTACAATAATAATTTTCTACACAAAGCTCATGACAAATGCCTGTTTGAACCGCATAAAATAATTATTGTTGATATTTACGCTCATAAATATCAAGATTGCACATTTATCTCTCCAGGGAAAGCATCCACAGTGAATACTACTCTGACAAAAGCAAACTTTTCTAGAATCCAGTTTCCTGATAATTAAAACGAAGCGATAACAACACCCTGTAGTCGAAACGGCGTTCCCAAAAGGGAGGTAGATCAAATCCAAGTTGCTGACGCCTGTCATACGAAGTGAATTTATAACAAGATCTGGGATCCATAATGCGCCTTGTTGACACTAAAAGCCTCTACTTCCCACAAGGTATTTATCCTATCCACCCACAAATGATACCGTGTGCTTATGTCACCTTTGCATGGTTGACTCGGGCAGACGCTTGGCTTCGTCCTGAAATTATGACTCTGTGTGGTGTTTAAGAGTCCACCGGCTTTGGAACTCGCATGAAATACAGTCTAATGAATCCCATGACATCACGCAGTTTGCCATCGTAATTTATAGAGGAGAAAACACACGCAGGTGGCCAAACAAATAGCTTCCGGTGGGAGGTTTAAGGGAATTATGCTAACGAATTGATCGAGGTTGAGCAGTTAGGCGCTATTTGGTAAATGGGCAGGTAGTTTAATTTGCATCGCGATGACGCAACTCGATGGACTATGGGTAAGGGATCAATCCCGAAGGGAAAAGTCCGTGAACCCCTCGTTACTTTGAACCAAGGCCAGAAGATGAAATCAACATCTGAGATCTGGCATCCAACTCTACAAATTTATTTAATATGTGCATCTTTATTCTACTTTAATATGAAGTCATATTTGACTGGTAGAGAAAGACGACAGAACATTTTTTAATTTATGAAATGCATCACTTCTCATAATATTATTTTACAGCATGTCAAAACTGATTCCAATACGTTAATATTTTCGGTTGGATTTTCCCATTCTTCAAACACACTTAATTTCTTAAGCAAATAGGTTTAAATTGTAACATTAAGGATATAGAAATATAATTAAGGGAGACCCGTAAGGAAAAAACCAGAATTCTTATTATTAATTTTACGTAACCTATTTTTTAGTGATTGCTAAGCATATGTTTTAAAGCAATAATCAATAAAAAAAATTTAGTTTTCATTTTCAATTAGATTTTATATTACGATTTTAATATGTTTTTTCCAGCTGGTATACACACTTTTTATAAACCCTACTCCTCTGTCAATTTTAAATATTTTTGTATGAAATACATTTTTACAATATTGTTATAGTATATGCAAAAAAACCTAGGGAGATATTTAAAAAAATTTATTTACGAGTTTTCAAAAAAAAAAATATTTTACTCGTTATGTGTTAAATTTCTATAAAAACATCCAATTTTTTATGTTTATTAATTTTTATAAATTTTTCGGAACTATTCATACAAAAAAGCTTTCCCTGTGTCTGCTAAACAGTTAGTTATTCAAGACCTAAAAATGTAAACAGTTTAATTTTAAGTGCATTTATCAAAAAGCCTTAGTACTTTGAACTTTGGCAAAAGTGCAAAAAAAAACTGATTTTGAGATAATCGCATTTTAAGTACAAAATACAACAGCAGTTAACAAAACAACTTAATTTTTGCAAGTACTATTTTTTTAGTAATATCTATTACATTAAGACTCTTATCAAAACAAAAGTTTTTACCGTAAGCTTGTATATATTTTTTTAAAGACAGTTTTATCTCTGATGACAACTGAGTGATTTGTGATAATTCACTGAAAAAATATTTATTTATTGGTTAATGAACTGAAAAAAAAAATATTTTATTGAATCTGTACTATTTTAAAATAAACCACCACTAGAAAACCACACCACCTTTTTTTTCTACAGCTATTTTTTTCTTTAAACGAGCCTTTTTTTATTGATACGCATGCGACGAAATTTAGCGCTATTTTTTCAATGTGTTTCCTTCAATGGCGTCACCACATGTTTTACATGAGTACCTGGATTTTGTCCTTTAGCTTTCGCCGATTGACAGAAAAACCAGGAGCCATACCTTAAGGGTATTTAAAATGTTTGGGATAGTCGTCGGTAGATACACTATGATATAATGTTGCATAACTGGTTAGGGTTTTGGGAGAAATGGTAGGGCGTAAAAAGCGCAATTTTGCAAGGTGTTGCTTGCCAGGTGCCAGAGTAAAACATGTAGTTGAGGCAGTTAAGGCAGGTGTGGTTAAAGGGGAGGAAAAGGCAGTAGTGTGGGTGGGAACAAATGACGTAGAGAGGACTACTAATGTTGAGTTTCAGAGGGAAGCATAAACACTTTTAAGAGGCATTAAGTCTCATGGGGCAGAAGTAACAGTATTAGGATTACTACCTAGGTATGGGTTAGGCAATGGGTGGTTAAATCAAAGGGCCAATAAGATGAACGGGTTGTTAAGGGATTTGTGTGAGAGGGAGGAGGTTAGATTTTTAGATGTTTGGAAGGAGTGTAGGAGGGATTGGATAAGCAGGGACAATTTGCATTTAAGCTTGATAGGTAATAGGGAGGTTGGCAAGCGGGTTTTGAATATTCTGGAGTCAAAAAACTAGTATACAAGCAGGGATGGGAAGGACATAGAGGGTTGACAGTAACGGTAAAAGTACACAGTAATTGCTTAGGAAAACTAACAGGGTCTAAATTGCAGGATACAAACAATACAAAGGGAAAGTGCAATGTAAGGGAGAAAAACAATACCAAGACAAATAATACAAGGGGAAAGTGCAATATAAGGGTGAAAAATAAGCTAAAAGTATTTTATTGTAATGCTCGCAGTGTGAGAAATAAAATGGATGAGCTCAAGGGAATTGCACAAGCAGAGGATATAGATATCATTGGGATTACTGAAAGTTGGGCAAGCAGTGAAGATGCACAAATTTTAGAATTAAGTGGATTCACAATGTTTAGGGAGGACAGAGAGAATAGGAAAGGGGGTGGGGTTTTGATTTATGTGAGAGAATTCTTAAACTGTACGGAAATAAAGTTAAATAGCAAAACTGAGGGGATAGAATCAGTCTGGGTGAAACTGAATACAGACAAAGGCAAAGGACTAATTCTGGGTAATATATATAGACCTCCTGTTTGTAGTGAAGAGCAGGAAAAGGGCATGTGCAATCTGATAAACGAAGCATGTCAAAAAGGAGAATTAATTTTAATGGGGGACTATAACTATCCAAATATTGACTGGACAAACAATCTAGCTACAAATGGGAAAGGGGCAGAATTTTTGGAAGTGATACAGGATTGTTTTTTGTACCAGATGGTGTATGAGGATACTAGGGACAATGCAATATTGGATTTGATTTTTAGTAATGATGAGGATAGGGTGCAGGATTTGGTTATAGGTGAGCCACTGGGAGAAAGTGATCATAGAAGTATCAGATTAAGTATAAATTTTCAGTCAGCATACACAATCAATAGTAGAATAATTCCAAATTTCAGCAAGGTAAATTTTCATAAGATAAGGGAAGAGTTAAAGGAAACATTCAAAGGGGGATTATTAGCACTGCATCATTCTGAACAATGGGAGGAATTCAAGAATAAGTTAGACAGGGTGTTAAAAAAACATGTAACGTTCAGGAAAAAAGGAAAATCTAGAAAATTGCTCCCTATGTGGTTATCAGGGGAAACACACAAAGCTTTAAAATTAAAACAAAGAACATACAGGGTATATAAAAGCACTGGTAACGACAGGGACAAGGAGGCATATCAGAAAGCCAGAAAGGAGTTTAAAACTATTAGTCGGAAGCAAAAGGTGTCCTTGGAGGAAAAATTAGCAAGGGAAATAAATATAAACCCAAAAGAATTTTTTGCATATGCAAGTGGTAAAAATAAATTTAGCACTACACTGGGCCCGTTAGAGGGGAAGGGAGGTGAATTAATTCAAGACGAGGTGGGAATGGCCAACGTGTTAAATGACTTTTTTCTGGGGGTTTTCAATGGTAACTATAGTTTAAAAAAGGATCCCAAGGATGGAGCCTTTGCAGGGGGTATAATTAAAGAATGCAAATTCAACAGGGAAGAAATAGTACATCAGTTGAAAAGAATTAAACCATCTAAAGCACCAGGGCCAGACGATATTTATCCGAGAGTTCTAGTGGAATGCGCGGAAGAACTGGGGGAAGTAATTCACACGATATTTAATTCAATATATAGCACAGGTTGGGTGCCAATGGATTGGAAGTTGGCCAACATAACTCCAATTTTCAAAAAAGGAATACAAAGTGATCCGGGCAACTATAGACCAGTAAGTCTAACATCAGTAATTTGCAAAATATTTGAATCTCTGTTAAAAAAGCATATAATGTTATACTTGGAGGAGGGGGGGACTGTTATCAGAGAATCAGTATGGGTTTAGGAAGGGCAGATCCTCCTCTACAAACCTTTTGAAGTTCTACGAAAAAATTACTGGGGAGCTGGATAATAAGAGCAGTGTGGACATCATGTACATAGATTTTCAAAAGGCTTTTGATAAAGTACCTCATGAGGCATTACTGTTTAAATTGGAAAGGCTGGGGATTCAGGGAAAAACATTAATATGGATAAAAAATTTGTTATTGGGTAGAAAGCAGAGAGTGCAGGTAAAATGAAATTATTCACAGCGGACAGTAGTTATAAGTGAGGTGCCTCAGGGATCAGTTTTGGGACCAATTTTATTTATAATTTTCATAGATGATATAGGTCAGGGGATCAAGAATAGAATCAGTATATTTGCAGATGACTTAAAATATGGGGGACAGTGGATACCAAGTTACAGATAGGAAATTTACAAGTAGATTTTGATAAGATATCCGAATGGGCTGTAAAATGGGGTATGTCATTTAATGTAGATAAATGTCAAGTTCTGCATATGGGTTACAGGAACAGTGGAGCCGAGTATTGTCTGCAGGGAGTAAAGGTAAAGGAGGGATAAACAATCAAGGATCTTGGGGTGATAATTCACAGGGATTTTAAAATGGGTCACCAATGTTCAGCTGCGGGTAAAAAGGCTAATAGGTTATTGGGGTATATTAAAAAGACTGTAACTTCAAGGGATAAGAATATAATCTTGCCATTATATAAGGGTTTAGTAACACCACATCTAGAATATGCTGTACAATTCTGGCATCCATATATGAGAAAGGACATAGAATCAATTGAAAGGGTTCAGCACAGAGCTACAAAAATAATAAAGGGGCTAGCAAATTTCGACTATAATGAACGTTTAAGTAAGCTAAACATGTATACACTGGAAAGAATAAGAAGGAGGGGGGATTTGATTCAGCTTTTCAAGTTTGTAAAACAAGGGGACACAGAGGGCTTAAATTTCAATAGGGATAACAGAACAAGGGGCCATGGGTATAAATTGAATAAGACACATTTTAATCGGGATTTAAGGAAAAACTACTACTTTAATAGGGCAATAGACAGTTGGAACGCGTTGCCAGAAAATATAGTTAATTCAAAGGGAGTGTACGAATTTAAGACACAATTGGATAGTCAGTGGGAATTGGAGTATTCATAAACAAAGGACCAGCCTTGTTGGGCTTGAGCCTGTAGCTGGTCGTCAATATTTGTATTTGTATTTGTATAAATGGAGGTTTTCATGGAAATTGAAGCCAATGGTTGGCAGTCAATTATGTAGTTGGAAGGTCAAATAAAAGTTAAAAATCAGCTGTTAACAATTTTCTTTGACTCTGAAATTTTGTCGATTTGTTCTTGAATATGTGATGCATCGTTATATCCAATAAACCAAAAAACAGTTTTTGAAATTTTTTTCTGTCGAAATTTGGGGTTCGGGTCTCTCTTAAAGTTTTCTTTTTCCGATATGGAACTAATTTCCTTACAATTATTAGCTTTAATGTCCATTTAATAATGTATAATGGATCCATATAATAATGGAACATTTACATTCGTATTTAAACCAATAAATCCGAAACATAATTGAATCATTACAATAAAGCACGACCACTAACTTCTACAGTGTTCAGACGAGTTCTTGCATGTCTATGAATTAGTGACTATATACATTGCTACTATAGGATTGGGACACCTGTGGCTCATTGGGATTTTATACATTGTGCCAGTAGCCAGCGAATTGTAAGCACTATAGGTTCGATTCCTCCTTATGTACATTTGGCGTAGCTTGGAAAAGAATGTCTCTTACACCATGTATCCCGAAATTAAACAATCAACCCTTGCGTATTTCTCTATTCTGTAAAGTTTTCCTTCTATGTCAATTACATGACGTTGTCTATCTGTGCTTGGCGCAGCTTGGCCAAATAGGGTTATTGTGCTATAAAACCCAAACCAACAAACCGATATAGGAATACTTAGTGTAAGAATATACTAATCCTCCTTTTTAGTATTTTTTCTATCCAACTTATGCGCACTCATACATACTCACTAATATGCTGAGGTAAGCAAATGACACTTAAATTACACATCCATTCTATGTAATTGTAAAACTATCTTAAATAATATGAATCTAAATAGTTGATCTAATAGTTGATATATATATATATATATATAGTTGATAGTATATATATATATATATATATATATATATATATATATATATATATATATATATATATATATATATATATATATATATATGAGTATGTTGTTTATTTTAATTGCTTTAGAAGTATTTTTTATTAAGATTCAACGCATGATGTTGGTTCTTTAAATTGTTGTGTTTGTAATTTATGGTAAATTTTGTATTACTAGATTACACATCTAGTAATACAAAACTCTGACTTGTTTCTAATAAATTGGGGTAATCAAGAACTGAGAAAATGAGTTGGAATCTGTGTAGTTATATTTTAATAAATGTTTTCAGTTTATTTGCCAGTACGTCAAAAACGTTTAGTAATTTATTTGTAATAAAATAACAAAAGGTCTTAGAATTTTCGAGAATTTAAAAGGATTATTATAAACCTTCAAACACAATTTTTTTCCGATGACAGGAATTTCAGAAATAATTAATCTAGAAGTGATTCTTCAAAATAATTCTAATGCTTTAAAGCATGCACTAAATCAATTAATTAATGAGTAGTTATTTTTATTTTCTAAACGAGAACTGTAGGTCTCATAAATCATTCTAAAAATAGCACTGTGCGCCTACTAATATAGTTTTAGAGCAATGCAAAATAAATGCAGGTCATTAACATATTTTGAATGATCATGGGTACCAAAAGTAATTATAAGATACCTTAATCATCAACAGCTAAGATCAGTTACAATATTAAAAGGTTTAAAATATTAATAAATACTAGGGGGCCTACCCCCTGCTCGCTAACGCTCGCCAACCCCCGGAGGATTGCTTCACAATCCTCATTGGTTCGCTGCGCGAACCTATGCTCGCTTCGCTCGCCTCAATGAAGACATGTGTCCTAGCATAAAGGATTGTTTACAAAATATGTTACCAAAAATTTTTTTTTTCAAATCTAAATTTGCTGTATTACAGAAAAAATATATACAGTATCTCTAAAATCAGAATTCAAATGAAAACTTTGTGCAAATTTTGACTCGAAATGTGAGCGTTGCTTTGGAAATTGAATACCCAGCATGTTGTTTGTGTGTACATTTTCCCAGCACTCAAACGACCCACACTTTTTCATTAAGTTTGTTGCCGAAAGTTGTAGTGCAAGCGTCTTGTTGAACTATAACTGTTGGCCCTGAAAAGGACCGTTTTTTAAATGGCCCTGAAAAGATCCTCCGCTTTCTTTGATTTCTATTATAAACTAACTGCAACAGCTCATTAAAATTTCCTTTTTTTTTTCAATAAAATTTCATCCGATAACGCTATAAATTCAATCGATGCGCGAGACTTCGCGATAAACAAACAATCGTACAGTGTTGCCAAAACGCGATTACAAATAACGTCTTTTTTGCGTGCCACGTAAGAGAATTATATATATAGATTTTTTTTCAATGAACTTTCAACCGATAACGCTAAAAATTCAATCGAGGCGCGCGGCTTCGTGATAAACAAACAATCGTACAGTGTTGCCAAAACACAATAACAAATGACGTCTTTTTTGCGTGCCACGTAAGAGAATTATATATATAGATTAATTTAAAAATTATGACGTTAGATTTTTAAAAAAATTATAGAAATATTAGGAAGAACGTGCAGATTCTGAGTTATACCCACTAAACTAAACGTAATATTTGGGAAACAGTTTCTCTTCCAAATATAAAAATTCTAAATGGATCAAATTCGACACAGTTATTTACTTCATTTAAGACAAATTTACGATTTATATTCATAACGGTTATTAGTATTAAGTAAATCCTTTTTAGCCAATAAGTATAATCTTACAATCATAAAAATTCGGGCATCAATGTTTTCGGGTACCTTGTCTCTTATAAATTCACACGATTGAAATTCGAATTTTTAAATCGTTTTTAATTTGTGAAAATTATAATTTTACTCTTACCGGAATTGGCACACACGGACTCTATTTGCTTGCATCGTATATCATCCTTTGTAGATTTATTGAATAATGAGCTAAGGGTTTGCTGTGAAAAGAGGGTTGAAAACCGATTTGTACAGCAAATAGTGATCTCACCACCCATAAATGTACTCTTAGTACAAATAATATACCCCAGAGTATGATCTGTTCTTCATCCATATTCTTAGTTTTCCGCTAAGTGCCCTGGACTCTAGTTGCATTTAAAAGTTCAAGACAGCAGCATAATTCTGCTCTGGCAAGCCTTGAAACACACAAGATGTATGACTTTTATCCACACAAGATATATGACTTTTGTTCGAGGAATTTAGAACTTTCCAATTTGTCCATGCTGCGCAAGGCTAGCGACTTCTTATAATTTTTTTTTTTTTTTTGGATTAGATCGATGTCTTCGTGAGACAGCTCCTGGATGAACTGCTGTGGGAGTTACAAAACATGGTCTTTTGGACTTGATTTCGGTTTTATATTGCCGAAGTAGTTTTCGTAAATAAAATTATTTTTAAGGTGGGCCGGGACACAATTTTCTATTTTTTCTGCTAATTAAGATATTGCTTTGGAATTTTTAATGAAGACATAGCACCTAATTTACAAGTAGAAAATTATAAAAAATTAACTTGATATCAGTTCAAAAAATTTAAAAATTTTCAAAAAAGTGACTGTTTTTACTTTTGATATTACTTGAGAAATTATTTATGAAAAGACACAATATTTACATTTTCTAAAAGAAGATATTATATTTAAAAATTTGTCTCCACAGTTTTTAAATACATGCATATAAAAAAATACTAAAATTTTTTAAATTAAAAATGTGCATTTTTTTATTTCATATTTTATAAAAACACTTATATTTTATAACATTTAAATAATTTTTAAAATTGCTGAAGTCAAATCACTTAAATTTGTATGAAGAATATACATACCAAATTTCATGGAATTATCTTGAATAGATTTTGAGTTATATCATTTTAAAGTTGGGAAAAGTGTGAAAAATCCATCATGGAGAAAAATCACCTTAAAGTTTCATTAATGAAAATCAGTGACAAAAGTGAAATTTTAGTACCTGATGGATTTTTCACTCCGAGTACGTAAGTAAATCCGTTAATGTCTTCAGATCTTTGATTAAGGTTTATTTTGGATAATAGTACCTTTCTACAGTACAATTTGTATGCAATTGTACTTTTCTTAGCAGTTTTTCGGATAAGTCGACATATTTTTCGTTTCAAAACTTTGACAGCTATCAAAACGTTCTTTTGTTTATAACTTCGGTTCTACTCAAGATATCATCATAAAATTAGTTTCAAACAAAACAGAATTAAATTCCAATTTTTTTGAGAATATAAAACAAAAAAGGACTTTTTGAAGGTTTTTTGTGTTCCCCTTAACGTTTTTTTCGGTCAAACGAGAAACATTAACTGGGTTTGTGTCAAAACATTATTATCCTATTAAAGTCACCTTCTTCGCTTGACGACATTAGTTCGGTACTTTCCTGCTTTTCGTCTAAATGAATTTTTCAAACATTTTTTCTCGATCCCCCTGTTCTTTTCATGTCTTAGTCACTAATGTTACTTTACTATGCAAGTTCATTATTCATGCATTTTGAATTCTTTGCAAAACTTGAAGTCTGTGTGAAAGAATCTAAATTCTAAATTTACTGTCATAAAGGTATTTAATTACGAAATACGCTTAAAAGCTAAATGTATGTCTGACACAAACACTTGGGGTATTAGTTTTACTTCGGTAATATTTTCTACTGATACAAAATTTGAAACTTCTTATTTATAAACGAATTAATTTGTAACTGTTATGTATCGTGGAAATTCCACTTAGCACAGTTTGAAGATAAATATTATCTGTGATTTTTGGTACTATATCTAGTACAAAGAAATTTTGTAATACATAATTTATAACATTAAATGAGAAATTAATATCCATGAACACAGAATAGTTTCCTTTAAGGAAACACTAAACATTCAAGATCACTACACACGCAAAATTAATAAAAAAAAATTTAACTGTTACTAAATTCTGTGAATAGCAAAAAAAAAGAACTTTTGATTGCGATCCTTTTTGCAGTTATACAATTTAAAAGATAAAGTAGATAAATATAGTACATCTTCTTAAAAAACGACTTTTTTTTATTGATTTCCTTCTTAAAGTGTTTTTGGGATAATTCTTGTAAACTGTTGAACATATCTAAGTGCAAATGAAAAATATATAATTATTACAAAATTTAACATAAAATGTTACCTGTGTTTTTTTTTTACAAAATGCTTTGTGTTTTAGTACCAATTTTTAACTTTATAATTGAGCCTTACACTTATCAAATGGAATTCATTCGATTTACATGTACATAAAATACTATGTGATTTACAAATTTGACAATACAGGAAAAATTAATGTAACTTATCAATTTTGCTAATTTCTCAGCTTTTTACCCCGTTTTATGTAATAGCTTCCGAATGACAATAGTTTTGGACCAAACTCAAATGAAGGCATTTTATTAAAAAAAACAAAGTCTGCATATTTCCTAACAATCGTATAATGATTTCAAAAGCTTGTTTTGAACACGGTCCCACTCCAAACTTTGATTAAAAACTAATAATAAAACAGGCTTATGACAGAATCCCATATAATATTCCCATCTTCCTAACTAACTAAAATTTCCTAACAATCGTATAATGATCTCAAAAGCTTGTTTTGAACAAGGTCCCCCTCCAAGCTTTGATTCAAAACTATTAATAAATCAGACTTCTGACAGAATCCCATAAAATATTCCCATCTTCATGACTCACTAAAATTTCCTAACAATCGTATAATGATCTCAAAAGCTTGTTTTGAACACGGTCCTACTCCAAGCTTTGATTCAAAACTATTAATAAATCAGACTTCTGACAGAATCCCATAAAATATTCCCATCTTCATGACTTACTAAAATTTCCTAACAATCGTATAATGATTTCAAAAGCTTGTTTTGAACACGGTCCCACTCCAAACTTTGATTCAAAACTATTAATAAAACAGGCTTATGACAGAATCCCATATAATTTTCCCATCTTCCTAACTAACTAAAATTTCCTAACAATCATATAATGACCTCAAACGCTTGTTTTGAACAAGGTCCTCCCTCCAAGCTTTGATTCAAAACTATTAATAAATCAGACTTCTGACAGAATCCCATATAATATTCCCATCATCGGAATTAGTGCATGTTCCTCTATGAAATAGAAAGTTACCACTTACTATTCTTACCAACCAACAAAAATCGCAAGCATCTGCAATTTGGAGGTCCAATGCTCGCGAAATAGGCAGAATTTGCTTTCTTCCCCTTTCTTGTTAGGTGTCAAATTTAAGTTGATACGAGTATTTTTCGCTCAAGTGCCTCGAGCATCCGTCCCAGGAAAATATTACTTCAGCCTCGTGTGACACATTTTTCGTGATAAGACTGTCAGTATCAGGCTGTACGCGCATCAGCGCACATAATAATCCGTTAATCCTATTACTCCGTCTTTGCTTTTATTTTCGAATTTTAGATAACTGTGTTAAAATACCAATGCCTAAAGACCAGAGATCTCCTTCATATCGCTTTAATGATATTTAAAGATTAACAGATCAGTTTAATTTGATATATTGCTTAAAAATAAAGGTACATTAAAACTTGTTTAATGAGCTGAATTCTATAAGACAGATTTCCAATGACTGTTTTCTGGAGCAAACTCCATTGCAACCAGTCACTGAAAATCACAAACCAATCACTGATTTGGCCAAACTGCACCAAACACAAGACAAGCAACTACAAGTTGAAAAGTGTCGAATGAAAAAAAGAGGGACTGGGGAATATAATATTGGGATAAAAGAAGAAAGAGATCGCTTGGGTATCAACTGAGTGTGACACCTATGTTAATAGAAAACAGTAAACCCCGTGATAAAAGAAAATATTACTAGAGTACCCTGCTAAAAAACACGTGCAAACCTAAAAGGGATATGACCTTGAGGATGGATTTTCAGTTTTAACACACCAGAAGGTCTCTGCGGTAATTTAACTACTGCTATCGAAATGCTCTTGCGTGATACGTATGGAGGTTGGATAAAAATGCAGTATGGTTGGTGTTGAATCGAATTGGTGTATTGACCAATCAACAATCATATATCAATTCGTAATTTACACTTCGAAATTTATACTGTCGACGAAGTACGAAGTGAATGGGTTAAAATAATTAGATGGAGGGTTAAAACAACTAGATGAGATTCTGAGAAAGCAATGGTGCTGTGGTGTTGTCGCCCCAAAAAGGTAGTGTGAAAACAGTACGAATCGTTCACAAGGAGATGATAATCAACAGCTAGGATAGTTAAGTTCTTATTATTCAAAGAGCATTAAAAATATATACATTATTTATATCATCACACCAATACACAAAAAAGTATGTATATCACAGTCCAGAGCGGTAAACAAACCTCACCAGCTGCTTCTGGATCTTTCTAACTATCTCTCCAATATCGTCACAAATCGTCTCGGTAAAACACAGCGGTAAAAGTCAAAATTGAATCGGAGATCATCTGGACGAACAACACATGCAGAGGACGTTCTACAGAGGCTCTGCACATTTTAAAGACAATTTTGGTTAGCAGTAATAAGAAATCGTTTGCTGCAAAAGAAATAATTGCAGTTGCACTATGTTTTCAAAAGTCAAAATTATCGTCTGCGGCTTGAGAGGTTTGTTTTTTTCAAAATGGCGTTTTTAACGAAACAGTGGTTCGAAGGCAATATTTATGCTCTTTCCAAAGAGAAATATTGATATTCCGTTACCCAAAAACGATGTGAGAGTCATGGTTTTGTGATATCTAAAGCGTCGATAGATAATATCGTCAACAAGAAAGGAAAAAACACGTCAAATTAGAGCCTCAAGTGGGACAAAAATTCCAAACAAGTATCCGAGGAAGAAACGGACATCTTCGACTATTGCAAAGGCACGTTGTTTCATGTTCAAAGAAAATCCCCCAATCAAAGGACAGTTGCAAAATCATTAAAATACTCGGTGTCCACTGTAAACAAAATGATGAACGTTGATTTAAATCTTAAGAAAGCGAAAAAACGCAATGTGTATCGTCTTTCTCCAAAGCATATCGCTGAAAGCAGGACACGCTGCCGAATTCTATATGAGAAACACTTATTCAAAGAAAATGAAAAAAAATTGCCACAATAGATGAATAATGGGTGTATTTAAATGATTGCAGCAAAAAAAGAGCCATTTATTATCATAAAAGGGGAGAAAAAAATTTAAGTACATGGTTCACAGAATCGAAAAAAAGTTTTTCTAAGGGATTCATGATTGTTGCTGGTTTTTCATATAATGGCAAGTTAAAAATAAAGAGAGTGGGAAAAAATGTCAAGATTAACTCCAAATACTATCAGGAACTTATTTTATTGCCAATTTTTCTGAATGAAATACCATCGCTTTACCCGCAGTGCCATCAATCTGTGGAACTCCATCAAGACAAAGCTAGCAGTCACACATCAAAATCTACTGTAAATTTCCTAAAAGAAATGGAACAAAAAACCGGTATGAAGGCCATACCCTTCACTGATATCCCTACTAAATCTCCCAATGTATCACCTATGGATTTTTGTGCTTTCGGACTTTTAAAATCTGCATTATCCAAACGCCGTCCCATATCCCTTACATGACTCTGGATAGCTGTTCATTAGGAATGGGATAGAATACCTCTTATGATACTTCAAAAGGCATTATTACCTTGGAAATTACGGTGTTAAAAGATAGTTCAGAATAAGGGCTATCAAATAGAACAATTAAAACACAAGAATTTTATGTTTTGTGAATACAATATACATTGTCTAAAAAATGTGTGAACAGCCTGTGTATTTCACCCATTCTTCTTATATCGTTGTAAAGCGCGTGGTGAAAGAACAACAGTTGGCGCCATACAATAAAAAATCAAAATATAAGCGGCCGTTCGATGACATCCGCCCTGTAAGTGACCCTTCCTAAAGGTCAAGCACCATGGTGTGTCTTACGATGTCACAGTACAAAAATGGTACAATGCCACGGATATTGTTTTTAATTACATTCCGTAAATTTAGAACTGTACTTTAGAAAACTCTCTTGGACGACGATGATAAAAAAAGGCAGATAGGTTATTGAAATATGATTAATAGGTTACGGGAATAGATCAGGGTTGTCACGCGGAGGGACAGTTTCCCAACAAAAGACAACGATGATGGCCAGTATGTTCAATGTGAATTCTGGTAATCTTAGAATCGATCCTTCGCATTGAAGTTAATGGACATAGTTGAATTAATGGTGTGAGGGAAAATAATTTGTTTCCAACTTCTAGATTACACTGCTCTCTTGAAACATGTATCCTATTAATTCCTTTGAATATTTTCGCAGTAGATATTCATGCATGTATCGTCGAAAGCTATGTTTTCTTTTCAATGGGTGTTTTTATGAAAGAAGAAAGGTGCCTTTTACGAAAACTTTTTCGACAGACACCTCATTCACACTTCTTTACAGTAATGGCGACAGCATATGTCAATAAAATCCCTACCTACTGAATCTAATCCTATTATTCTGTTCACACATTTTTTAGACAATGTATATTGTATTCATAAAACTAAATTACATAAAATTCTTGTGTTTTAAATGTTCTATTGGATAGCCCTTATTCTGAACTATCTTTCGACACCGTAATTTCCAGGATAATGATGCCTTTTGAAGTGTCAGAAGAGATATTCTATCTCATTCCTACTGAACAGCTTTCCAGAGTCCTGTAAGGGTTATGGGACGACGTTTGGGTAATGCAGATTTTAAAAGTCCGTAACCACAAAAATCCATAGGTGATACATCGGGAGATATAGTAGGGATATCAGTGAAGGGTATGGCCTTCATACCGGTTTTTTGTTCCATTTCTTGTAGGAAATTTACAGTGGATTTTGATGTGTGACTGCTAGCTTTGTCTTGATGGAGTTCCACAGATTGATGGCACTGTGGGTAAAGCGATGGTATTTCATTCAGAAACATTGGCGATAAAATATGTTCCTGATAGTATTTGGAGTTAATTTTGACATTTTTTTCCACTCTCTTTATTTTTAACTTGCCATTATATGAAAAACCAGCAACAATCATGAATCCCTTAGAAAAACTTTTTTTCGATTCTATGAACCATGTACTTAAATTTTTTTCTCCCCTTTTATAATAATAAATGGGTCTTTTTTCTGATGCAATCATTTAAATACCCCCATGATTCATCTATTGTGACAATTTTTTTTCCATTTTTCTTTGGATAAGTGTTTCTCATATAGAATTCAGCAGCGTGTCCTGCGTTCAGCGATATGCTTTGGAGAAAGACGATGCACATTGCGTTTTTTCGCTTTCTTAAGATTTAAATCAACGTTCATCATTTTGTTTACAGTGGACACCGAGTATTTTAATGATTTTGCAACTGTCCTTTGATTGGGGGATTTTCTTTTAACATGAAACAACGTACCTTTGCAATAGTCGAAGATGTCCGTTTCTTCCTTGGATACTTGTTTGGAATTTTTGTCCCACTTGAGGCTCCAATTTGACGTTTTTTTTTCTCTTTCTTGTTGACGATATTACCTATCGACGCTTTAGATATCACAAAACCAGTACTTTCGCATCGTTTTTGGATAACGTAATATGAATATTTCTCTTTGGAAAGAGCATAAATATTGCCTTCGAACCAATGCTTCGTTAAAAACGCCATTTTGAATAAAAATAGGCCTTTCAAGCCCCAGACGATAATTTTGACTTTTAAAAACATAGTGCAACTGCAATTATTTCTTTTGCAGCAAACGATTTTTTATTACCGTTAACCAAAATCTCTCTATATTAAAAAAAAGTTACCGCCGCCGCCGCCGCCGCCGCCGAAGAATTGAAATTTTTGTTGTTTAGCTCCATTCTTAGACGGTTTCCCGAGAAAGTACTGATCGGAAAAATATGAAATTAACATGCTTTGTTCTTCATCGTATTCCCTGGATAATTATTAAGATTTTTTTCTGATGCAGCTATTAGTTTAGGTTTTATTAAGTGTTAAAGTTGAAGAAGTGAAATTTCTTCCGCGAGTGAGCAAAACACATTCAAAATTTCAGTCTTTAGTCGTGAGTTTTTTTTTAAGAGTACCTCTCAACGTAAATTTTTGCAGCTCGTCGAGTTTTTTTTGAAATTTAAATGTGGTTCTTGATAATATTTTTTTGAAATTCGGGAAAAATCGGGACATTTTTGTTACTTTTTTTTAAAACTGCCGTATCTATATCTAATTACTATTAGTTTTTAATTTTTAAAATATAGCAGTATACCTCAGAATATACTCTTTCTTACGGTACTATTATTTTTGAAATCGGTTAATAATTAAATTGGATGCGATCAAAAGTTCGTCATACAAAATTCGGAATCTTTGGATATTTTCGCTACTTATTGTTAAAACCGTTTTGTCTACGGCAAAAGCCATTATTTTTTAAATTTGAAAACATCACTGAATACATTACATTACACTCTTTCTTATGGTACAATTATTTTTCAAATTGGTTAATAAATAAAATCGATGCAAATAAAAGTGGGTCATACAATTTTCGGAACTTTCAGATCGTAACTTCCGATACAAAACTAAAATGGTCATATCTGTATAGTATTACTGTTAATTTTTAATTTTAAAAATATTGCAGTATACCTCAGAATATACTCTTTCTTACGGTACAATTATTTTTAAAATTGGTTCATAAATAAATTCGATGCAATCAAAAGTTGGTGACACAAATTTCGTATTTTTCAGTTCGCATAGCTGCTTCCGAAAGCAGTAGTGGGTTACACTTTTGACTATCGGGTTTGCCAGATATCAAATTTATCGTAGCAACAATTGCCATAAAAACGATTTCTTTTTATTTGGCGAGGAAAAAGGCTCGCTTTTTTCCCTCTGTTTTCAAGACAGTTTACCGACAAAGTACAGATCGTAAAGTTTGGATATTAACAATGTTTAGTTAAAATTGTACAGGGAACAAGATGCAGAAGATTTTTTACTGATGCGGCTATTAGTTTAGGGTGCATTAAGTGTTAAAGCAAAAAAAAAGTTAAATCACTTGCGAAAGAAGTATTGGTTTGAGAAAGCAAACCAAACGGATTGCGTAGCAATCCCCGGGGTCGGCGAGCGTAAGCGAGACGCAGCGAAGCCCTCGCTGTGACGTCATGAACCGGAAAGTGAAATCAGCATAATACGAATTATTCAGATAGTTTCACTCTGTGAAAGTAATGTTGGTTTGCGAAGCAAACCAAATGGTATCTGTGACAGGAGTGTTGGTTTGCGAAGCAAACCAAATGGGATTGCGCAGCAATCCCCGGGGGTTGGCGAGCGTAAGCGAGCAGGGGGCGGAGCCCCCTAGTCGTCTAAAAAAATGTTCGAACAGCCTATATATCAAAGCAAATTAAGTATAATCTTAAAATGGTATTTAAAAACAAAACTTGATTCATTGCTGGTTTTTGCTGTAATCTTTTAAAAGTTTTATATGCAGCTTTACCTAATATTCGAAATATGAGTATTACATGAGGGTTTTAAGTAAAGATTTCTTACCATATCATAATTGGTTCCGATGCTTTGCTTTAAAAATGCGAGGTATTGTACAGATTGTTCCCAAACGGATGTGGAGTCTGTTCTCCGAGTTATACCAGGCACAATGGTCCTGAATGTTTGACAGGCGGCTTTAATACGCGACCTATGAGACAAATAAAAATAATGCTCCATATTTATCGAGATGTTTACTAATTGCCTATTTGTATTCGACTAAAATCACTAATATTTTTTCATTCTAAAACGACTAATACTTAGAAGTTCAAAAAAATGTAAAGATTATTCTGAGAAGATTCATGAGGATCGTTAAACTCATATTTGTAGAGTGAGGATCATATTTGGCCAAGCTATGCCAAACATCGAGCAAATAGACAACACACACGGAAAGTTTTACTGACACAGAAGAATTACACCCAGAAAGTAATCAAGCTTGACGGGAATTCAATATTTTTGAAAAGAAACGAAAGAATTAAATGGATGTGTTTGGGTGTAATACAAAAGAGTAACTATTTATCGTTTCTCATTTTTTATCGAATGATGTAACATATAAAATTGTTTGACGTTAATAAGCTAAAGTCAATTCTATTTAACATGCTACATTCTATTTTATGCTTCAATATGTATTTTTTGCATATACTGTTAAGATTGTTGGTAGGTTTAAAATAAAATTGCACATGCTGCAATTACATTTAGCAATCCTTCCGGGCATACTTTCAACAAGGTTTTGACACACAGCTATATTTGCATCCATTCGTGCTGCAAGAACGTCGCCTGCTCAGCTGTAGATTTTGAATGGGGTTCCCTGGTCCGTAAACATCGCTCTAACTCGTCCAAAACGTTCATGTAGGCGTCGGCGTTCAATTTACCTGGAACAACATGCAAAGGTCCCAGGCCGTTCCACGATAAACACCCCTAAGCAAGTAGTCGGATTTTATGCAAATCCGCTGGCGTGTAATATATATATAATATATATTATTAAATCGAATCTTTCCCTTCAAGTTTGGTAGGAGTGGTCCTAACGAGGGATTTTCCTAATGAGAAGTTGCCGAGTTATTGACAGTATCAAGGTGTGGTTAATTTTTTTTTCTTCTAATGACGAGGTTATCCTTTATGATCTGGTCTGTTTCGCTAATGATTAGATACCCCTTCGAGACAACCACCAGCGGATGACCTAAAATGTACTTCCACCTGCAGAAAATTATATTACATACTATTTATAATAAGTAACGATTGTATGCAATATCATTTGTGATCCGTTGTTTCAATATGCTACATTCACGTGTTAGGTTAAAAGCAAACAAAATGATGATGAAAACTGATCACCTAGTGAGAGGTAAGAGTAAAATATGAAAATAGAAATGGATCATTTTAGAATATATTCACATTTCACTTACTTTTAACAATTACTTTAGTCATCTGATTCAATTGTTATGTTTCCACTAGAAGGAGAGCGTTTTTATTGAAATTGCTTGCTATCAAAGTTCAAAAGTTATCCGAATCAAAACCGTTAAATTGGCTGTCTGTTTACTAATCTTCACCAAACAGTTCATAAGCTCACTTAAATCCTGACTAGAAGGAATATCATTGTCGTGTTTGTGGGCATCGACCCCGAATCACAAATGCTCAACACAATATTGTTTTCATGCCTGAAGAACTGACAATCTATTCAACTAGCCACTGAGTGGCCAGCCCGGCGTTGCCCGTGCCCGTGGTGTAAGGTATTAAACTGTTGTAAAATTTTCCGCAGATTTCAAATTCGTTGAAGATATTTTCAATTTAAAAATTATTCATTTAAAGAAAATCATATTTTTAGGTAACAATCTAAACTGAAATTTTGCGCAGATTTCAAATCCGTTGAAATTTTTACTCCATCTTTAACGGTCGAGGAGATAGAAAAAAATAACTGACTTCAGTTAAAATATTTATCGTCTGGCTGGAAATTTATTCGTCCGCGCAAAATCAAATCGGAAATGACAAAAAAAAAATTATCCGCGTTCTGCGCATGAAAAAAACGTGGCATGATTCCAAACCCTGACTGCAAGGTCACACGGGTAGAAAAAGGTCTCCGCGTTTGAAAAAGCGATGGAGAATAAAACTAGTAAATTCATTTACAAATCTTCTAGATTGAATTTTAAAATTCGTCGCGACCCAAAAATTGCAAATAATTCGGCCTACCTGTGTGCCAAATCTCATTGCTGTAAGTGCCATGGAATCGTCAGGATTTTGCGGCCCCAAACAGACAAAAAAATAAACAAACACTTACTTTTATAATATTAGAGACTAGTTACCCAGCCTAAGCCATTCGGTGTATTGCCACGTAATTTCGAACAACGGTTAGATGACTAGGTAACATCTGAGCTGGCACCCCACTCTCCAAACGTCCACACCAACTCAACGTGAAGACCTTCGGCTACGACAGATTTAATGAAAACTATGAGGCAACTGACAATATATGTTTGATGACAACATACCTGGAAAGCCATTATTCTATGGAATTGATAAAGTTGCCTTTATAAACGTAGAGTGAAGAATTTGAACAGCCACGTTCACGGTTGTTCCCGCAATGAGTTGGTATTAAGAACCAGAGAAGCACTCTACATCTCTGTGTGACTATATTGCGATTTCCATAATTCCCTGCGTAGGTATAATGATGTCAGCATTCTTGTGTGTAAGGTCATTGGTGCTGGCTCGAGATTATCGTAGAAAATTTAATTCCAATTTGTTCCGATGCTTAACAGCGAACGGTTCAGTGGAATTTCGTGGTGCAACTAGAAACGCAGTTTCAGTTTAATACAAAATGTTTCTGCTATCGGGAAAGGGCATACGTACGTGAAGCGCTAAAAGTCAGCATTGTGAGAATTTTGCACGAATTAAGTCTGCGATCAAACGTGTAAGTCTTTCATTGAAACATCTTTGTTTACATTTTTAAATGAATGAAAATGCATGGATGTTTTTCTTTACACTTCCAATCAAATTGTTTCTTCTTCAGGATAAAAGTAGAATATCTAACTTACGTTTCAAAAATTTCATTATGACAGATGTGAAACAATCTATATAAATAAGAATGGAGTGTTTGTTTGTACATTGAATATTTTCGACCCATTTCAAGTTTTCTATCCGTTTTGGACCCTTCTGATGCCAAATCCGCCCTTTTCGCGTTTGGTGTCTGTCTGTCTGTCTGTCCATCTGTCTCTCTGTCTGTCTGTATGTATGTGCCCTATACACGTCCACACGGTTTAATATATTTTCATGGAAATATGCATACACTGAGTACTTATCTTCATTTAGTGAGTGGAATTGGTTGCGAAAGTCTGTCTGTCCGTCTTTCTGTTATATGTTGAATTTTGTGTCTGTTTAGGCATCACATGAATTTTATACCAGATATTGTGTTTTATTGTATACACTATCTATTAGTTTAGTGAATGCAATATTAAACATTTCTTTATTTTTATATTTCGATGAGTTTCATGCTAAAACACCTGAGTAAGTAAACTTAAATCAACTATAATTTGGTAGTTTTGGAAGGATTGGAATGTATATTGAATATTACGATTACTGATTGCTTTACCAGTACTGCTAAAAAAGTAATTATTATTTAAAAAAAAATTTATGGAATTTCAGCTCAGATATTTTATTTATTTCGAGCCTTGTTTTTGTTCTGTGCGCAATGAATCCGATTTCCGAATATTGAGGACACGATATTTTTCAACGAACGGGAATTACCAAGATCGCGCGAGCAGTGATATTTTCTCCGACTTCATTTCACATTTCTAAATTTTGTGCACTTTTAGTTATAAATTGTGGAAACTGTGCGAGATCAAAAGATAAAAATGAATAACAAATTAATGTCTTTACAACAAATTTTTTCGATACCTTTTATTTAGTTTCATTTCGCTGTTTTCTGTTTTAAATATTTATTATCTTAATAAATGTGTTTTCCGTCTCCTCACACGCAACACCACCACAAAGAATTCGACTTAAAAGTGGCAGGTAAGTCAGAATAAATTTTCCGTAAATTTTAAGAGTAGTTATACCATTATTGAAATAATAATGCCGTTATTGAAAGAATAATGTTGTTATTGAAAGAATAATGCCGATATTGAAAGAATAATACCGTTATTGAAAGAATAATGACGTTACTGAAAGAATAATAATAATTAAAAAATCCGAACTAGAACTTTTCAAACATTAAAAAATTCGTTGTCATAATGACAGGAGAAGATTGCAAAATTTCACAACGTCTCATACCGAATGCAAGAGTGCCACAAGTAAAAAATATTATTTTGTTGACTATGAGTGCGAGAGCATTCGCCGTAAATCGTAATTTTTATTAATTGAGTTGAACATTAAAAGAAAGGGAATTCCAAATCTCCCTCAAAATCGTCTTTTGTAGTGGTAACCTTAGTATCACCTTTCGTCATTTTGTAGCTTTGTCATACAACAAGGGTGCGATGTTTGTGAAATGTATTACATGAATGGATATGCATGTGTAGGATTTGTGTCCAAAGAAAGTTGTAGAAGTTATAAGGACGGCGAAAGGTGTTCAAATAAATTTTTATTCTACAAAAAACGTTAGTCATTATATATTTTTACTATCTCTTCAAAATCTAGAGTAAGGGTGCCAGCTCAGGTGTTGTTTCGTCAGCTGACCGTGGTTCAAAATTACGAGATTTTGTCCTTGGATCTTTCCCTTAAGGGATTGATCCCGGACCGTCGTCAATAGCCCGTTGTGATGCTCTAGTACGACGTAATCTAAAATTACAATTACCATTACCAATCTAGAGTAAACCAGTTCAAACCTAGTAAGGTCGGGTATTTTGCTAGTTCAAAAGTAACGTTAAAATAGGTACAAGTGAATGTTTGAATATAACAACTGAACACGCTTACTGGAAATTTGTAAATGTGTTATATAACAGCCAATCACGGTTTCGTGTCGAGAAAAATGCAATAACGGCAGACGTATAAGAAGCCAGCATTGTGAAGTGTAGGAAGAGTGGCATTTGCAAATTCTGATAAAAAGTGTGTCTAGCACGTTTCACGCCCCGAGTTACTCTCACAGAGTTGCAAACTGCTCTACAGGAAGAATGGCGATTACTTGACTGGGGTGGTTGAGCACATCATGGAAAGCATGGTGCATATATATACTCTATAACAAAAAAATTGACGCACTAAGAAGGAGTTGTCCGATGGAGACAAAAATTGGTGGATAGGAAAATTATGTACGGAATAGAAAATGATTGAAATTTGAGAACAATTGAATGATTTATTTCAGAGTTACAGTAACGAGCTCAATAAGGTGTTGACCCGCCTCTAGCCTGGATGCAAGCTGAATAATAGACCGATAAAGATCCCGGATGGTCTCCTGCGGTATTTCTTTCCAGATTTGCTCCAATTGTCGGACTACATCATAACCTTCCCTACCGGATACAGTCGCCTTCCCATCATATCCCAGACATGCTCGATGGGAGAGAGATCTGGTGATCTGGCTGGTCAAGGAAGTGTTTGACAAGCTTGAAGACAGTTCATAGCAACACGTGCCGTATGTGGTCTGGCATTATCTTGCTGAAAAATAAGCCCAGGGTACTGCGAAAGGAATGGTAGCAAAACAGGTCTCAGAATGTCGTCAACGTACCGCTGTGCAGTAAGTGTACCTCAAATGACGACCAAAGGGGTCCGGCTATCAAGGGAAATGGCACCCCAGACCATAACTCCTTGTTGAGGGCCCGTGTGGCGTGCAATAGTAAAAGCAGAATCGGCACGCTGCACTGGGCATCTCCAGACCCGTCTTCTATTATCGTCAGGACACAGTTGGAAGCGGAATTTGTCGCTAAAGACTATACGTCCCCAGTCAGCATCATTCCAGCCTGATCGAGCCAAGTACCACTGTAATCTGGCTCGACAGTGCGCAACCGTGAGTAGCAGGTGGCGTAACGGTCGGTACGAGCGTAGATTTCGCTCTCTCAGCCGTCTGTGAATGGTCATGGTGGATACTCGTGTGTGGTCGCACGACTGATGGTTGATAGCGATGAATCCGGCGCTGCGACAGCAGATCTGACAATCACTCTGTCCTCGCAATCTGTTGTGGCCCTACGCTGTCCGCTACCATCATGACGCTGAAATCTGCCATTGTCCACCCACTCTTGCCAGCATCTTCTAATCGCCGCATCGCTTCGACTCACACGACGAGCGATACTACGATTTGCCCAACCTGCCTCTTTCAATCCAATGATACGACCTCTTTCAAACTCTGAAAGTTGCTTGTAATGAGCTCGAATGCTGCGGTTAGGCATTTTTTCAGTCGTTGAAAGATACCCTATATCGCAATGCAGCAGAAATTTTTAACAACAGTTCAAGAACAACTCCTTATATACATGTGCTGGATGCGCAGTTCCGATGCGCTGGTGATCGCACTATTCATTCATTCGACACCAAATTTTAATCATTTGCATATTTGGTCAAAACAATTTTGCATACGAAATTTCGATGCAATCGGATGATTCCTTCTTGGTGCGTCTATTTTTTTGTTTTGTTATAGAGTATATATATATATTGTACATATACTCGGTGTTGCACGTGCCAGTTGCTTTAGTGTAGTTAGAGGTTTGCTTCGCAAACCAAATGGGATTTCGTAACCTATTGGATAACAGCCATCACGGATTCCTTTGGTTTGCTTCGCGAAATAAATGGGAATTTGTAGCCTATTAGGTAACAGTCAAAACTAAGTTTCCCGTGGCGTTGGTTTGCTTCGCAAATTCGGTGTGACGTCAAAATCTCATACAAAAATATAAGTATTTAATTGAAAAATTATTTATTAAAAGAAAATATCAAATGTATAAGGTATCTATCTGGTGTCCATTTATATTAATAATATGTGCTTCTTTTTAATAATTTATATTTATTATTCTTAAATAACTTAGATGTGGTCACAGCCCACATAATAACAAAATAACCACATTTATTGTCTATTATCTGAAAAAATTCTAGTAAAGATTCTATTGGTCAAGAATGACAAAACTGGTTTAAAGACAATTAGGGAAATCCGCAGATTGTATGCGTTCACTACTTTCCTGCAATTTGAAATCTTTGATATCGGGTGTAACCCAAGCTTGTTCTTTCAAGCTGCGCATAAAACATGGCATCTAGTTACTTACTTGTTTGTCCTTTTCAAAAAAACTTAGTAAAATTTCTGTACTTTTGTGTAAGAAGTCATGCAGGATAAATTCTAGATTACGTGATGGAATAATGCTTGCATGACCATCAAAGGAAGTACTAGACCGGGATTTACGATTGGTATTAAGAAAGTACACCTATACGTCACTTTACGGTCTAGATAAGTTCTGAAAACCTTAGCCGTATAAGGAATCAATTATTTTCATACAAACCTATACAAATTCAATTGGATTTGTTACAATATTTTATAAAATATTTTTTAGTTCATAAAGCATTTTATGTTTTTATTTTCTATAAAAATTGTCTACATAAAAATATAATTTCAAAACAATGTAATAATAAACAGAAATTAAAAAAAATAAACATATAAATTAAAAAAAAAATCATATGCTCATATGTATACATATAGGTAATAAAAAACATAAAATAAAATGTATAAAAACTGTTTTAATCTGATGACGAGCATTAACATGAAGAATCTGTAAAGACCCCTTCACATGAGGCGAGTCTAACACGCATTTGGCGAGGCCTTCAGGGTCCCGCTCTTCAACGATCGGAAAGAGAAAAAAACCTGAATTAGAAGAATAAAAAAAAACATAATTTAATGCCTACGGAAAGCGAAACCTCGCTAGCCACGCCAAACGCATGTTCGAACGCCTCATGTGAACTGGGCCTAAGCTTTAATATGCTGCCACTATCACTTTCCACTGTTGTGGATTGACCCAGTTTAAAAGCAAGAGAATTAACGAATTGATTAAATATGTAACTATATAATACAGTCTTTCTAATACATACGTACAAAATATATTTCCAATTCACCACTTAATACAATCAGAAGCAAAACCCAATCAGAAAACAAACAAGAATAAACATGTCTAATTACTCTAAAGCGACAACGCAGTAAAATGTTGACAATATTGTGCCAAACGTTACTTATATTTTCGTGAGGCAAAATGTAGCAGTGCCGTCTAAAGGAAGAAGCTGTAGCTAAACAGGAGGTCGCTAATAGTACAGCACTTTTTTGGCCGTATAACGAAACATTATGGACCGTAAATCGTAAAAGTGCTATAATTAAATAAGGCTGTTATAGCGAAATGCCGTATAAAGAGTGGCCGTATAACGAGGTGTAAGTTTATTTGTAAAAGTAAAGGGTAAACAAATTCCAAACTGTTGGGTATGTATAGGTTTTTATATCCAAAACTATTCTACTTACTATTTTTTCGTGTAAAGGCACTCCATAGCTTGCAAGGGCTACATGCATTTCAGTTCAGAGACTATTATCTAACGGAATGTGGGAGAAAAAGTATCTTCCCAACACCGATTAAATTAACACCATGGACAAATCTGCATGCCTTTGAAGATCAAAACAATTACTTCCCAACTACGCAAGGTGAGAAAAAAAGGGTACTTCCATTTTTCTGGTAGTAAATTTGTCCGCTTTTCCTTGTTTTCGTAATCTCTTTATCACTAAACTTCGGTCCAAGTTTGCTATATCGTTTTGATTAAATTACTTGGTGGCTTGTTTTTATCTAAACTTTAATGCTCCTGGAAATTAAAGAAAGTTTACTTTAAGTACCTATAAATTTTCCAGATTTTTTATTTTCCGTTAGTGTAATGAAAGTAGTGGACACAAAGTGATGATAGTGTGGATGCCACATTCTATTAACAGTTATTGTACACATACACTAAAATGTATGCGTTGATTTAAATATTACAACTACTTCTAAAAAAACTTCTTCATCGACCATTATTTTGAATCTTATCTTGCGATTTAAGATTTCTCCTGGAGAAAATACTGATGTAATATATTTCACGTAGCTTTTGACTTAAAATAATTATGTGGGAAATTATGCTGGACAGAAAAAAAGTTATAGCTTTGATAATATTTTTAGACTTTTATAGTTCTGTTTTACCAGATACAATGTTTTTGATTTTCTACGTCATTGAAGGAAACATGAGAAACTAATTTGTTACGCTATTCGTAACTTATTTATTTTAAAGTGGGGCAATCACACACAGATTTTAGTTATGAAAATAGCTGAATCTTTTATTCTCTATTCAAAAATCATTTCTAACAGGCTATTTTCCCTCCATGTAAACTTATCCAAACTTTTTGGTGCGTTTGTTCAAAGAGAGCTGACATTAAACAGTTACGTATTGGGCATCCCTTGCCACAATATGATGTACCATATGCAAAGGGTTGATATTAGCCCTTTTTGTATAAAAAATGGAAGATATGCCCTAAACATTTTGGTTACCTTTCATATTGAGCTCAAAAATATATATTTTATATTAATAAAGAGTAATATTAATATTTCTATTGATAAAATTTAGCCATTTTTATAACTGACGTAGAATGGCGTGATTTCTATGACCAATTGGCTCAGTGGTATTTTTAGATCTAGTTTACAAATACAAAAATGACGATTGGAGAGATTCTTCAGTTGTATTATAGTATAATATATTAGTATGTTACCCTATTTACAGATATAGAAAAGGATTACATATTAATGCAAATCGAAACATTAATCAAATCAATCAAATTAAGAACGCTTAGGTTCTTATCGATTTCAAATCAAGATTCTAACTTCAACTGACAAAAGCAGCATGTGTGCGGTAGGAGGGAAGGTGCATGACGTTATCGATGCCAGTGTCATCTAAGATTCAAATAATTTCCATAGTAACTCAGTTCTATGCATGATTCTTGCATTTGTGACTGGAATGCACAAGATAAACTTCTTGAAAATTCAATTACTAGGCACATAAAATAAATAAAAAAAATTTTAAACTTAAATGTCTTCAGTATATACAAAGGTGATGATCTATATTAATAAGAATGGAGTATGTTTTTGAACTCATTTCAAGTTTTCTATCAGTTTTGGGCCCTTTGGATGCAAAATCCATCTCTTGAGCGTTTGTCTGCATGTGTGTGACCATGCAACATTCAAACGGTTGAATATATTTTCATGAAACTCTGCATAGTGTGAGTATTTGCATTCGTTTAATGACTGCACTTCGTCGCATTATTTCAAATGTCTTAATTCTCTTATAAAAGAAGCCTATGTCAAAATTTAACTATTTGAATATTTACAACGTACGATTAGCAAACATTTTTTTAAAGATTTTGTTTTGTATAGATACTCTCTCTTTGTTTTTGTGAAAGTGAATTCTACAGCCAGATGTAATTAACTGAGGTTTTTCAAAAAGAGTTGGTTGAAATACACACATACCCCCAAGAAATGTACTTACGTCTTAAGTGATATTAGATACGAAATAAATAATTATTTATTAAATCTAACTCCTAAATAACTTATTTACAACATATTAAATAAAGAAACACATCTTTACAGCAGTAGCAGCTCAATAAACTGGAATAAAATTTCGGCCATTGAAAAAAATGCGAAATTCCGAAAAACGACAGATGTGAGTAAATAGGTCGAATTTAGATTTTGAATATCCTCAGGAGTATAAAAATCATACCAAAAATAATATATGAATAAAATACTGATAGAAACAATAGTTTATATACAATAGTAACGTATTGATAATATTTTGAATTGCTTAAACAGCATCGCAACGTTGAGTTATGGTAACTGCATAAACCTAATTTTAAGTTAGGTATTTTAATTAACGTCGTATGGAGCAACACAACGGTTTCTGACCGGGATCAAAGCCGAAGGGAAAAAACCGAGGACCACACCACGAAACTCAATTCTAAAACAAATTAAATATCTAACATTAGTTATAAAATTGCCCGAAACCGAGTAGTAAAACTAAGCATTTATTATCTACTAGTTTTTGCTTGCGCTGTTGGAATCATGCCTCTTTTCCTTACCGATGAAAGCAAAAATAGTTGAAAGGGATAAAATTCAATCTCTTTTCTTAGAAGCAATTTACAGAAGATATCCGGAACCAGATTGGTTGCATGTATATATAAATAGATTTCTACTTATACAACAAGAAAATGTAGATGCTGGAGTTTTCTGGAACTTTTTTGCATGTAATTTAACTCTAAGACCGAACACTACCTCTTACGATGCAGAAATTGAAGCTATCAGTCTTGCTATTGAACAACTAATTCTATGAAATGATAGGTTTCAAAAGTGGTTATACTGTCTGACTCAATACCTGCAATGAAGACAATTATTTCATATACTCACCCAATTTGTCAGACTGTAAAATTAATTTACAAAAACTGCAATAAAAATAAAGTTATCATTGTACAGTGTCCTAAAAGTTCCCGTACAACAACTTAAAAAAATATTGCCCGTATTTTTTTTAAATTTTATTGTCTGCTTATAGTTTTAACGAGTCTTTAATACTTATCGTTTGCTTTTCTTCACGCTAAAGTTGTGCGATAATAAAGTTCCACGTCATTTTGTTCTTCATTGCAAGCTGAGTTTATAACGCAATCAAAGAATTGCGCTGTTTGAGGATTATTTTGAATGTGAATCATGTGAAAGATGTAAAGAATTTTGGCGACATAAATATCCAAATGATGTAATACCCAATTATGATACGCTATATCAACTCATTCCGCGATTTCGTGAGACAGGTTCGGTATAACACAAAACACAGGAGTGGAAGACCGAAAGTCGTTACACCAGACTTTGTGCAAGAAACTCAACGATGGTTATTGTAATCCTCTCATCAATCCGTGAGGCGTTTGTCGCAACAAATAGGCACATCACAGGGATCGATACATAAGGCTTTAAGAGTTTTGCATTTTCGTGCTTATCGTGTAAAAATGTTACAGGAGCTAAAGCCACTGGACAATGAGAAGCGGCTTTATTATTGCCGATGGTATTGCGATCCTATTGCGATCGACTCATCTACTGAAACCTTTGACCACCTCGTTCCCCTGATCTGAGGATCTTATCTGAGGTTTGTATTAAAGATTAAACAGTGAATCACGTGGAACTTTGTTAATAAGGACCCACTTGTAAAAGAATTGGTGAACGCAGAAAGAGTGAAAATAAATACAATTGGAAAAGCTCATAACAATTTCATTTTAGATTTTTATTATTATTATATTTAGATTTATTATTACCGGAGAGGACTATCAGACTCTTTTAATAATTAAATTTAAAAAAAACATAAAAATAACTGTATTATTATTTTTTTACATATTTTTTGTACATGAAAAAAAAATTTCTTGGAAAACTAGGTATGTTAAGGGGTTTCTCAGTAAAAAATATTGTGAAATTACATATCTATACATTTCAGTTTTAGGCAATATGTCCCAGAATTGTCTAAAAAAAAGTTGGCTACCCTACTAGGTAGGCAGACGAAATCAAAGACAAAGCTTGGAAAGATTCATATTCTAAAATTCCGGCTACCACTTATCGAGAAGCTGTTACTGCTTTCAGATTGGAGACAACATGCTTGCTTTGCAAAAAAAACTGTACAGATTCAGAATTTTCAACTTGTTGGTTAACACTAAATTAATGAGAGGCCTTTTTCAAAGATACTGGAAGTCGAGATATCTACTACAAAGCCTACAGACTAATAAACTGCAGTTTATTTATGTAATATTTTAATCTCGTTTTCATGTTTTGTCCCTTTGTTCTTTGTCTCTGCTTATGAGTAAAGTCTTTAATGAATGAATGTCGTCAAGCTGACCAATGATCGATCCCCGCACAATAGTAATTTATGCACAAAAAGTAAGTCAGTTCCAGATCAATCCATTATTACTAACTCAATAACTAATATATCTTAAACTAAGAAATTACAAAGCTTTCATATACAAAAATGGCTACATTATTATTCTTAAGGGACAAGTGGCACAAAAGGTTTTCAAAATTTCGATTATTTTTTTGTAAATTTAAGTGAAGTTTATACACTTCTGTTTAAAATTATGTATTATTTTAGGAGATACGTTGAGTAGAAGTATTTTAAATAATTTTTCAAAATATATATACCTGTACGTACTTCAAGTAAGATCAATTTTATGCTCTAAACTTCAATATCTCAATTTTTTTTCCATAAAAGGAAATTTTTTTTCAAAGTCTATTCAAGCAACTATCAAAAAATTGGTTTGCACGTGTAATATACCTATAACATATTTTAACAGAAGCATTTTTTTCTCATCTCCTCAGAAAAGTTCATTTTGATTGTTGAAAAGGATGAAAATTGGTAATTTTTCTAAAAATAAATTAGTCGGAGGAAAAAAATGTCAAAGCTTCAAATTTCGAGTTTTTTAAAAATCTCTGTGTTAAAATGTTTAAAGGTGTCTTCGTAACCTGTACAAAAAAATTAAAATCAATACACCTAGAAGATTCTGAGAAAATGTTGTTTAGAATTTGACCATTTTAACATTACGGTGATAGGGGCTGCACTGGTCCGCTTAACGGAAGATGAACACGAATAGGTATTGCAATCCGATCCGGTGGATCCGGCATCGTATGGCTACCTACCGGATAATATCCGGATCCGATAAACCCGAATTTTTTAAATTAAATAATCGATTATTCAAACCCAACTTCAAATTCGCAAAATCGTTTATTAAGCAATCGATTGTGAATTAATCGATTTTATATTTTTCAATCATCAGTCTGGAGAATTCTAGCAAAAATAACATATTAAATTATCAATAATATTTTTTTAATAAAGATGAATTAGAAAAGCAACTTCTGTAAAAAAAAAATTAAGATTATTGCAAAAAGACAAACAAAACAAAACAAAAAATATACAGATTTTGAGAAAATACTGAAGAAAGAAATGACTTCATATATGAAATAAGGTGAGTCAAAGGAAAATATTGTCTCTTATGTACGACTACTTAATGATGTTTAAACCAATTAGGGTCGAAACTGCGAGGGCCTTCTCGGTCGCTGGTTTTCGGAAGATTTATTTGCTGGTTAACGGAAGATTTATTTATTGGTATTGAAAGTTCATTGAGAGAAGTAGGTTGGGAGACGACATAATTAATGCGATTTGCGTCTTTAAATCGTTCTTTCAAACTCAAAAGTGATTTTCATTACAATATAACTTCGATTTAAGCAATTAAGAAGAATTAAGGGTTCCCTTGTTTGTTATGTTGAACCAAAACTGCCAAAGATTAGATTTTTATAATAGTATGAGACAAGGTTAGGTATAATTTATATGTCATTTCCTCAACGACATTAGAGATAGAGACTACTTAATTTTAGATAAATATAAAAGTACTACGTATAAAACAAACTGATATTATTTTGGTGTGGAAACTAATAAGATTGATCATCATCGATCTTTTAATACTTACTACTAGTAGTACTAGTAATTACTATAACTTATTGATGGTGATTGATTTCCTACCTGTGGATAATTATTAATAAAGTTGATTTTCTAATGCTAAAATAAACGTTTTGTTCGTCAATTTGGAATATCCTTTCACTTAGCCAATTTCGGAAAAATATATGCTTAGATATACTTATTAACAAAGTACCAATCCGGTCAGATCCAGCCGGATTAGCGTCCACCCAGCCTGATTGAAAATCGTTCCGAATTGCAATCCCTAAGCACGAAGTATTCTTAACGGAACAGGACCACAAACGTTTTGTTCGCGCAAGTGACAACGCAAAGTGAAAAGTGAAAAAGGTGAGGCTCGTAACGTAGCGTGAAAATGGTACTAGTGATATTAAGAATGGGATACCAACATGGCCGTCAGCTCTACGAGAGTTTGGTGGTGATTAATAGAAGGCACTACAAAATGTCCACCAGAATGTATTTCAAATACAGTGCTAAAAAAAACCTTTTTTTTTTTTTTTTTCAATTCCACACGTATCAAAAATTAATTTGGATCACTCTCATTTTTCTACTGGACACGAATAAATTATCCAAAATTAAATTTTTATCGTTTTATGTCAGGGTTAAGTATTCAAAAATTAGTTACATTCTGAAATTAAATGAAAGCAAATCGACTCCTCTTATACCCAGGAATAATTGGGGGAAGTTAAAATATAGCCTTGGATATCACGTGACACTCAGAGAGTTAAATTAGTTTTAAAACGTTGAGGGTTAAATCCTATAAAGAGAGATGTATGGCATCCCACCACCTTAAAATAGTTATGGATAAGTATATAAATACTGTAATAAGGCCAATTGGTACATAAAGTTTCACTCATTTGATATTTTTATGTCTAAAAGTAGGCTCTATATGGTCAGTCAAAAAAGCACTACCGCTCCTTGAAAAGCTAATTTTTGTGTGCAAAACATATTTACGTAAAATGATATATCTCCACGCACAGTTTTCCTGTCATAGTGCTTTTCAAAGAATTAAGCTATCCAACAATCCGCATAAATGTTCTTTTGTTACTTTGTTCTTTTATCTAACATCCTTTCTCATTCAAACAAGAATTATTTTTTTATCAGAAGCAAAAGTAACATTAAAATTTTGATGCAAGTTTACCAAACATTTCGATGCGACGAGTTCCCATGTTGGATATTTTTAAATGAAATAAAGAAAGAAACTAAAATTAGTGTGCTTGCTTCTCGTGTTCAATTTTCCAGTAAAATGGGTTATATTTAGTTCATTGGGACAAATGTCGCGTGTAGACATGTATTTTTTAAGTAACGGACTTCATTGCTTTCTTTTGAATTCCACCGAAACAGAATGAAAACACCAAAATCATATACGAAATCAGTTTGGCATATCCTTAGTAATAGTATTTTTTGCCAAAATTACATGTTTTGGACCCCGAATAATCTATTTCATTAAAACGTATTGATTTAATCTGGTTTATTTAAGATGGTTATAAAGTAACCACACCACTTTATCAGATTATATATCACAATTTTTTCATAATTAGGATGAAATTCAAGATTTAGTCTATTCCATATATGGGCTAGAGATCTATGTAACAAAATTACTCCAGCTCTATATCGCGACCACAACTAAAATTTACAAATTTTAGTTTTTTAATGAAAACAAAAGTTTATTTAATCTCACTGGGATCGCTGGGTGAAAAAAAGATAAAAAGAAACAATAACTTGTCTAGCTTGTATTGAAAATGTACCTTTATCTAATTTATTAGCGACAAATTCTATATGCTGCATGTGGTGTGGTAACTTTGTTTATGTACAAATTAGTATATTTTTATGCTAATTTTTTCGATGAGGTTGTGAGTATATTTCTTATCGCTACAACGGTGACAAGAGAATGTGATTTAATTATGAAATCAGCTACGATGGGATAGTCTTACATTTTCAGTTAACCTTTTGACTACGGCTGTAGGTATAAGAAGATCGATTATTATTTGGTGCGATCATGGTACAACTGTTGTAACGATCATTGTCTAAAATTTAATATCTAATAATCCCGCACGTACAGGTGTAAGCGATGAAACAGGTTACAACCCTTTACTTGCAGGATTCAAAGAGCTTTATGCATCGAACATAATTTCAAATTTTTCCAACATTCGGAAATCAAGGAATCAGCAGTTCTAAATATCGATGTATTACATTTTTAGCTCTTTATCAGAACTGCTGACATAAACATTCCAAGAAAGTGCCTTTCCTTTACTTTACTTTTTCGACTCTGCAATCCGCAGAATACTTTAATCGATAGATCCGATAAAGTCGATCATCGATCTCTTCTCAGCAATTATATTTTTGCATATATACCTACCAACCTAGTTTTATTAAAATTTAAGGGCTCTATGCAACACGATGATAAACTACAAAAAAAAATACGCAACGTAAAAAATTTTAAACATTTTCAAGAGGTTAAAAACAATTCCTATAGGCTGAATGAATGTGTAAAATCTTATGACATCATAACTTCTTGAATAGTAAATGAACCACTATAATTGAAATGCTTAAAAATTTGAAAATTGATAGAACAGAAAGGTCCATATTAAGTTAAAAATATGTTCACGGAGATAGTCCTAAAATATATTTAGAAGCCTGATAATCACTTTCGCCATAATTAAGGATAAGAACATTCCAAATATATCAATCACCAGACTGAGTTGATGTACAGGGTTCTTACGATTAGATGTTAAGCATACGACTAACATTCATATACACTCTCTTCTCTGTTTCAACTCTATAATTAGTAAAATAATAACATCCCTACAACATATAATCATAACCAAAAGTCTATAATGTTTAGAATGGATAAACTACATATAACAGTGTTTAGGATCATGCAGATATAAGCAAATTCACACATTTATGGAGGATGGCAAGTTCAAGAAATTGCGTTGTTACTAGAATTAAGTGATTAAGTAACCAGAGTTCCAATATCGATTTCCAGATCTCAAGCAGCAACATAAACGAAGATGGTATAAATCCAAGCAGTGGAGTAACAATGAAAGGTTCTGATTTTCAAAGTTTGTGCACATACCGAAGTTGTGCAAAAGCATCAGGTTCCAAGCAAGAGTTAGCTCAATATAGAGAGAAAGGCTAAAAGCTCTACTTAGAAAAGATTAATGATACCACATGCTAAGGTTAAATGTTCTCAGTAGGAATTCACCTGTTTGGTGAGAAAACGGTCTGGTAACAGGAGACGTCGCATCTACATTCACCGATTATACCCTACAGAAGACCTCACAAAAAAGGGAATGCTCTGCGCGAGTGAAAAGTGATCTATCCCAAGATCAATTTTCCAGATAAATCACCCCAATTTAAAATCAACTTTATCCGATCTGTCTCACTAAGTTGACTAATCCAGGAGAATTTCTATTCGAACTGAATCAATTGTTCTTCGATCGTAGTGAGAATAAATTTCTTTTGGGAAAATCTGGGAAAACTGGTGCGTGTGTAGCATGTGTCGACTTCAAAGGTCTGTTCTTTAGAGACCAACCCGCGATATCAATAAACATATTTAGTGATATACAGAGAAATGAAGTGTGTCGGAGAAGGTTCAAGTTTCAGTTATACCGTTAATGCAAGCATGGCCAAATATAGCCCATGCGCCATAAAACACCCAAACCAACCGTCTATACAAAGAAGCAGTTTAAAGTGTCAAAAAATATAGATAATGAGATGTACTGGATATTTCATTCGAATTCCCGATGAAATGTGAGCAAAATATTTGTGGCCTGGTCAATTGAAGTTAGGCCAAGAGGAAGACAAAAGCTGAGATGTGTAGACAAGAACTTTGGCATTTGCAAAACAGAACTATAGACGATGATAGGTCAAGAAGGAAATATATCATCGAGAAGGTCAAAGCCAAGACTGGGCTGTAAGTCAATGAATAAAAAGAACCAGCGATGTCGACAAATGCGAACATCAGTTCACATACCTACTCCATCCACTTAGTAATCGTAACTTAAAAGCTATAGCTTATAATTTTGATCTTCGGTAGCTTAATTGGTCTATGTGCGAGTCGTGTGTGGCCCTCGTTCGGTTCCTTTAACTTATTTTGTGTGTTTGTAACTTCTGTGTCAGTAACATTTTCCTTGCGTGTATGTTTATTGCTCGACATTGTCTTGTACTTGACGTAGCGTGGCCAAATAGGGTCCTAACGCAATAAAACCCTTTCAAGTATTTGTCTTTGTGAATAATATTGATCTGAAACCATCTCACGTTTCTCAACCATCTCACCTGCTTTCCCGTCCGATACACAAAAGCTGTCCTACACCCCAAAACATTCACCAATATGTACCCGACACCATATTAGGTAACATTATTTTTTGAATCATATAAATGTTTCGTAGGATAAGCGAGGTGGCGTTGTTGGTGCCATGTCTGGCAGAAATAGAAATGAAAATATGAATCTTATCTCTAGAGATGGTGGTGAAAGACTACAATTTTATATGATTTGTCACAAATAATTTGTTGGGAAGCAGTTTCAAGTACTGACCTCGTCATCTCACTGCGGTTGAAAATTACGAGTTGTCCTCCAATATTTTCCCTTCGGGTTTGATGTCAAAGCGTCGCCAATAGCCTGTCATGTAGGTTCAATGCGCACGACGTAAATTCAACTACCTCCCTACCTTTGGTCAAAATTTTTTTAAATAATACACTAAAATGAGTACCTGTAGCGAATAAATTTTCTTTTTGCTTTGGTTTTATGTATTTTAGCTCCCGAAACGTTTTGTCGAAGCAATATCAACTTTTGTAGCAATATTTCCAAGATATTCACAAGAAAAAGTCGCATTCGAAATTCTAACATTACCTGCGATTCTTGTCTTGCATCTTTTGGTATTCTCTGTAATCCATCATTTGACTTCCACTTTTGATCTTCAATAGTGGATCAAAATTTTCAACAATACCACTTCTTCCATTCAAATTCCTACGGAAAGTTTTTGGTACATCACTCTTTATATTCCACGCTGACTGAAAAATTCATTTCTAAGGAATCGGAATTCCTTAAAATTCCCATATAGACGGAGAAAAATGCCAGACAAAATAATTTCCAGATAGTACAGATAAGCCTTATGTACCTGTTTTGAATATTTCCCGGTGATATTAGAGGAGCACTTGCATTTCTCAAGCTTTCTTTACATTCCATATTGAATTCGGTAGACACAGTTATGTTTGGAGACAGCTTTCTATGCATTGGAGGCTATCACAAAAATATAGATGACTGAGAGAGTGAATATACATTTTATATATTTTGCAGTTTATATTTTAAGAGGTGGATTGTGATTGCGTTCTTTAATTCAATAATCTTCAATGTATGTAACGGTATAAAGTTTTTCGTGGTCCTAGCAAATATCAATTTTAACACATTGTTCGTGCTATTCAATGCATCCTTTCATAATATAGGGTGCTTCAAAACTTCCTGTACATACACTAAAGGGAGGTTGGGAACTTACAAACTGGTACCTGCGATTGAAAATTGATGTAAAATTGGCAATGCACTGAAGCCCCACCTGTATTTGTTAAAGAGCAATGTTCGGTTACATAAAACATACAGGATGTTTCAAAACAATTTTAAAAGTAAGATAGGTAACACAAAATTAACAGGAATGTATGACCTCTAGCGATACCTGGATTTGCTATACCAGGACCTAAGGCAATTCATTCCTAACAGATCTGTAAGGAAATTTTGAAGCGTAAAATAACAGTATAATATAAATTTGAAGCACATAAAATTTTAACACATAAATAAACATAAAATTTTAAAAATATGATAGATTTTTGTTAAGGAATAATAAGGTACAAAACGAAAAAGTTCGGAGCTCCAAGAATGCGGTGATATATTCTATCAATTGAAAAGCAATCTATCAATTATATTTTATCACCAGGAAAATTAAGCTTCCACATTTGAGTACTTCTGCAAATGACTGAACAAAGCTTCTTGATAGTTTTTACCTAATAGTTGCAATTGTATTAATCTATACTAGGGGGTCCGCCCCCTGCTCGCTAAAGCTCGCCGACCCCCGGAGGATTGCAAGGCAATCCTCATTGGTTCGCTACGCGAACCTATGCTCGCTTCGCTCGCATCAATGAAGACATGTGTCCTAGCAGAACGAATTGTTTACAAAATATGATATACAAAAAAAAATATTTTTCAAATCTAAATTTGCTGTATTACAGAAAATATGTATACAATACCCTAAAATTAGAATTCAAATGAAAACTTTGAGCAAATTTTGAGTCGAAATGTGAGCGCTGCTTTGGAAATGGAATACCCAGCATGTTGTTTGTGTGTACATTTCCATAAAGCACTCTTGAGTCACCCACACTTTTTCATTCAGTTTGTTGTCGAAAGTTATAGTGCAAGTGTCTTGTTGAACTATAATTGGTGGCCCTGAAAAGGACCGTTTTTTAAATGGCCCTGAAATGATCCTCCGCTTTCTTTGATTTCTTATTTTAAACTGCAACAGCTCGACTAAAATTCATTTTTTTTCAATACAATTTCACCCGATAACGGTATACATTCAATTGAGGCGACTTCGTGGTAAACAAACAATCGTACAATGTTGCCAAAACTCGTTAACAAATAACGTCTTTTTTGCGTGCCACGTAAGAGAATTATATATATAGATGTTTTGTTAAAAATAAATCACCAAGTTGATGAAGTTTTTATTATTAAAGTTATTTTTAGAATTATTTGAAAAGTGAAGACTTACACAGAATTAAAAAAATCACTGAACAGACCGAAAAAGTTTTTTTTAATTACACCAATAGCGCGCCGAAGCCATATGAAACATTTCCCAAACCACTACCTTGCCATAGACTCGAAAAAAGTTTTGCTTTCCAAAATGTATGTCTCACTAAAACAATTTCTTTGATAAAAGCAATTTTCAGACTGCAGGGTGTTTTTAGAATCGGAAGTTTTAAAGCTTATGCACTCGCTTCATATAAAGAGCCTTTTTTTCCATCGTAGAGAAGTCGTCCTTCCAGTCATATCTTCCAACGGAATCTCAGCATTCTTAAGAATTCGAGTGACGACTGAATTCTCCAGGGGATAGCGGGGAAAAGACCCTCTCGAACGTCAAAACTCGCTTCGACACCCATTTTTTTAAACAACTTGACGACAGAAACCTGTACGATTCCCACGGGAATCGGTGAGTTTTAGAGAAATAGAAGTTTCCTCCCTTGCTCCCTATTTGTAGTTCTAAGAAAAGAAAACACAACTACGTCCTTACTGATAGGTTCTGTGATTTCAGAAGTGGATTCATTCAGGAATATATATATATATATATATAATTCTTTGTGGAGCAATTATTATTTTTAAAAGTAGTTCCGTTAATTGGTTGCAAATTGAAATTTTAAATTTTCAGAGATTTTAAGAAGTCGTACAAGGTATTTACAGTGGCTCCTAAAATTTAGTGTTAACTTATAAGCGATTTTGTGGAAGGAACATAAGTAAGTAAGCCTGTAGTAAATAATGTGATTCAAAATTTTTCTTCATTGGTGTAAAAGTTAACGGAAAATGACGATACCCTTCGAACAAAAAAAATAATGATTCTCATGATCATAGAGCAAATATTTTCAGAAAAATAACACAATTTTACATTGATTATGTGTCCCTCCATTTAGAAAATGTTCTATATGCAAAAATATGAATGTGCGCAACAAAACTATATTTTGTGTTTGTACGAAATAGACTGGGAATAATTCCTATTTGTGACCTAGAATCTTTCAAATTTGACAATTGAAATGTATCCTTAAATTTATTATAGCGAATATGGAATTGTTTTTCAGCCTAATATACATTTGTAAAGGAATATTTTTCAGCCAAGCCTGTTTCTAATTGAGTTATTCACTATTTCTATATAAATTGTATTCGAATTAATATTTAATGCAATTTTTGGCTTTTAAAGAAATATCTTTCAGTATATAATCTATTTCGTGTGCATTTGTATGTAATATGTAAGTTTTAAGAACTATTACTACAGTAAGTTCCCGTTACAACGAACTTCACGGGACCGTAAAATTTGTTCGTTATAACGGAAATTTCGCTGTAACGAAATTTTGCTAATTCGAATAAAAAAGAACATTTTAAATACGTAAATTCGGTTTTTGTTTCGAAAGAAGACTACATCTAATACTATGATTAGGTACTGCAATTAGAAAGTTTATTGCAATTCATTGAAATCAGCCAGAGAAAAATAATTTTTTCAAATAAATACATTGTTATAGCATTTTCTAAAATCTTGCCTCTTTTGGGAAACATTAATCCTAACTGAAAAAAATGCGAGGAAACAAAACTTTATTTCAGAAAATCTACAATTTTCTTCCGAACAAGGTTTACTGTTGTATATCAGAGTAAATAATTTTGTTGTTGGTGAATGTTTGTAAAGATAATGTCCGGCACATTGCTTTGTGACGAAATAAATGTCCACATTGACTCCAAACTTGCTAAGGCTTCTGAAGAAATGACATTGTGCACATCATCTCCAACCACAGCCTCTTCATCTCCACTACTTTTATCGTCCTCATCTTAGATGTCTCTAATGGATTGGATGATGTCTGCTTCAGTCAGTTCATAACATGTTGAAACGTTGTCCAACCCCCCTCCCCATCTGCACTGAGATAATTTTTCAAATTCACGTCGTCCGCAACCGAAGTTTTATTTTTTGAAGCGTTCCAAATTTTCTCCAACTCAGATTGCTGAATGTTGTGCGTATTTGATGCATTGAATCTAAGAAAATTGCATGCTTGTTATCAGTTGAGGGAACGATAAAAGGAAAACATATTTTTGCCTGTACACTTATTTCGTTGTATCGGGATTTTCAAAAATCGATCATTTCGTTGTATTGAGATTCATTTAACATTGTTTTAATTGCTTTTCGGATGGGGACTTCCATGACTTACGTAATAACGGGATTTTTCGTTGTATCGGTATTCGTTGTAACGAGATCTTACTGTATATGTAACGCTCTTTAGGGGGCAGTTGCTAAGTGGGGTCGCCAGTCAATGATCAGTAGTAAAGAATTAAATAGACAGTAATTTGGTTTTAGATAGCCATTTCTAGATGTTTTCTCTTGTCTAGTTAACCGCGTAATTTAAAGTTTGAAGCATGTTTAATTGAGTCTTTTGGGAATCAGTCAGTAAGGCTCAAATAGGGTATCGTCTAAAGAGTAAGAAATGCACAAACATACCAGTTGTTGCAGATTGTATTTCCGTGGTCGTCCTCTTCTTCGTGATGGGCAATACTTGAGTTTCAAATCAGTGTATAAGTGACTAATCTGTTCAACACTTTCATATAATGGTTTCGGTTCCATGCCATGTGGAACATTTTTATACATTTGGGAAGTGGAGTATGTTTCTGACGTAGAATTGTCTGAGTAAAAGGAAGGTTGACTCCTAGAACTGAGCTAGTAAAAAGAAAAGAACCTATATACGACATTTTCTGTCAAGTTACATGTAAATAGCGGACGTGTTGTTGTGGTAGAATGTGCTTTCTGTACGTATTCGGAGAATGACGTCATTTGTATTTTTTTAACGTTTGCAATCACGTTGGAAAAAAAAAGTTTTTAATATTATTGGATGGGGGGGGGAGTAGTTATTTGACTTTCCAAAATATATTTGTTTTGTCCCCTAAGCTAATTAGTTTTAATATTTTGATTAAGGCGGGAAAAAACCGGAAGTAGGTATAGAAAGCACCGGGAATAGCCGTTAAAAGAACAAAAACCTGTCTAATTTAAATTTAAAATTTACTTTTTTTTGCAAGTATTATTTTAGAAAGTTTTCTCAAAGGTTTAACTGGTTTCTCTTTTGGAAATATTGTGAACATTTTTAAAGAGAAATGAAGTACAAACTTGTTTACTCAAACGGCGAAAGCAAGAGAGAGCAAACGATCCACTTCAAACTTTTTTTATTCTAAATTAATATGTATGTATTATTTCCTCGCTTCAAATGTTATAACATAAAATGTTATTGATGGATTGTAAAAATTTGAGAACTTGTTCTATATAATGTTGTCTAAGGAATAAACTAGAATAATTATGCTGAGTTGAAAATTTTTTAAATTATGGCTATTTTTTTAAGAAACAGGACTGTAAAACTATCAAAAATCTTGTATTCATTTTTCGTTCGCTTGTAAAATTTTTGTTTAGTTAAATATCCTTTTGATTCTAGTTCATTTACTAGAACAATGCATGTAGTTTATTTTGGTAGAGTCACTTTTCAAATTGGTGGAATAGATTTTCATGTAGCACATTTTAAATTTTGACAAGTTTCATTAAAATTTCATACATAATTATAATTTTAACAAAATTATTACTATATATTTTAAATATCTATAGTCTAATGCTATTGCTTAATAACACAAAACATAAAAATATGATTAAAACCTTTTTTTTTTCACCACATTTAAAAAAAAGGGACTCGAACGTGTTCGGCTACCTTACGCGATTTCAGCACTATGCAAGTATAATTTGTGATCATAAATTATTAATTATTTTATTTTTTTATTATACTTCTAGTAAGTTATTATTATGGTCAGTGGCTAATATAATTAAGTAATTGTACAAACCAACAACTCTCTCTCAACAGTCAAATAAGTGATAATTCATACTTGAAACAATTACCAGCACATGTCACACAACCTCCTAAGGTCATAAGATGTTTACCATTGTATCAAAAATTCTTTTATGCTTGTGTGTGTGTGTGAAAAATACATAAATACTTGAAAAGTAATACATTCAGTACCGGCTATATGGTCACCCTGTTATAAGGTCACCCCGCTTATAAGGTCAGCTTTCTAAAGTCCCGTCGAACTTAATAGGGAAACATGTGTTAAAGCGCTTATATAGTAATTTTATTTTTCTTGTTGTCGGTTATAGGGTCGGTTTTTCATCTTTTCAATAAGGTTATCAGATTTTTTTTTGTTGAAAAATAGTAGTTGTAACATTTCTTGAGGCGGGGAGCAACACATGGAATGACCAGAAGAAAAAAGTCCTCGAAAGATATGAATCTGCCAACGTCTTCAACGGTGATGAATGTGGACTTTTTTTTATCAGATATTGCCAGACAGAACTCTTTGTTTCAAAGGTGAAAATGTGTAAGGGGAAAGAAAAGTACGGAACGCTTAACCGTGTAGTGCAGTAGGCCTTGGCGTGGAGCTTAACATGAATTTGGACCACGTTCCCTGTCCACACCAAGAGAAACACCCCCAGACCATAATTCCAAATCCGCCAAACTTTACTATGGGCACAATGCATTCTAGCAGGAGGCGTTCTCCAGGCAGACGCCAGACTCTGCCATCCAAACTGTAGTGGGTGATCCTTGATTCGTCGCTCCAGAGAACCCGTTTAATAAAATTAATTTTTAAAATGTTCTTAAAACTTCAATTATTTGTTTATGAGCATTGTATTCTGATAGGGGAATATAATCCTGCCATAATTAAACAGTGTAGTATTGTTCCGCATAGATGGTCACCCCGCTTATATGGTCTGATTTTTCTGGACCGCTGAGCTGACCATATAATCGATACTGACTGTACAAACTAGATGGTAAATTATGAGGATACAAATGATAATGAAAATTTATAACTAATGTGAATTAGATTCTTTTATAATAGTTAGTTGAATAATGCCAATTAGGTAAAATATTAAACGCTGAAACGGGGCTAAATTATATTTTTTATATTTTATGTCAACCTAATCTGTACCACACGAGAGCATTTTGGGTGACAATAAGTCTGGTTTGTATTCTCTTAAGAAAAATTAGCGATTAATATCTCATTGAATTAGTTTGTCATCCTTTCCTTAAGGATGGCGAAATTTGAAAATGTCGCATGCTTGGTGCAAGTGTGACACTAGTAAAATATTGTTTTGTTGACTATGAGTGCGAAAGTATTTGCGTAGATTTGTCAGTTTTATGAATTCAGTAGCGCAATTTTAAGGGAAAGAACTTAAGAAAGTTCATTCCTAACTCACCTCAAATTCGTCTGTTGTAGTAGTTACCTCAGCATAACCTTTCACCATTTCGTAGTTTTGTCATACAGCGGCGATACAACGTGTGTGAAATGTGTTACATTTATGCATGTGATTGTATAGATTTTGTCCAAAGTGAGTCACATAAATTATATAAAAATGTCGATAAGGTGTTAAAAGTTATTTTACTCACAGCGATAAGGCATGGATTAAAACAAAATGTAATTGTTCTGGTTACTTTTACTCTCTATAGTTAAACAATTCAACACGAGTATATAAGGTCGCGTAATTATGTTAGTTTTTATTAAAAGTCATTACTACTATTGCACTAATTGCAATCAATAGATTTAGAATTAAAATCAAATAAATTTTAACATTATTTTAATTTGAGTTAAAAGTGATTTGTTGCGTATTTTTTAAGTGAAATGAAATATACCTTGAAGTAAAATGCTTAGGATTTTTAGAGCATTTGAAATTTTAAATGTAAGTTCGACAAATGTTCTCAATTGGCATTTAGATCTTGAAATTTACTATTTTTCGTTCTAACCAACACTGTACACTTAATTAAATATAAAATCCTCTCTTCTTAATTGAACACATGTAGTACATTAAGCCAAATTTTAAGACATGAAAAAGTTCTACTCACAATAGACGATTTTTATTGTATTTTAGTATTGAGGAAGATCGTCGCTTAACATAAAATATTTATGATCACATTAAAGCTGCATCTGGTAGCTTTCATTGTACTCTTCCAAAGGAAGTTCAAGCTGTCACAAAAAACTTTGAATGTTATGGACCATAAAATAACAGATAAAAAAGCGACATTCCTTGACGAAACATGTTTCGTCTCTCCATATAAAATAAAAACGAGGAGAAAAGTGCTGAACCCAAAATAAATGGAGCTTTCACATCCCATTCAAAGAAGCTATTTAGCGGCATGCCAGAGTTCACGATTCGAGGCAGCTTGGAAACATTCAAAAACAAAAACAAAAACTTCTGCTCACTCTCTCTCAGACTCAAATTCAGAAAAGAAATCCGTAACACAAATTTTAAAGACGATCCTATTGAATATTTTAGATTAGATCTCACTTGAATTAAGATCATTCTCAGTTTAACATTCGTGTTTATGCTTAGTTCTGAGCAGTGGTGACAGCTATAGGAAACTTATTTAGGACCATGGAGGGAATTCGGGTCATGTTTAGTCCGACTCCATCAAGTTGGCAGTCCAGTCACGTGACTTTAAACGAGTCTATCAACTAAATTAGAGAACAGTGGTGGTAATGAAAATAGCTCCTTCAATTTACGTAGGTAATGTGGATGGATTCTGATTCCACATTTATAGTTCAATGCCAAAAGACATAGCAGTGATAAGGAGTTGGCTGGTAGAAAACCATACACCAAGGTCACCATTAATGCTCTAGTGTAAAACAGCCTTCTCCTAACAAGCTTTCACATCTGTTCAAAAATCGACTTAACCCAAGGTTGACTGCCTTTCCGTGGGATCAAGACTATAAAATCATTAATTGCTTCACATATATGTGTGTTTTCAAATTACCATTATTTCATACAGATCATAATGATTATTATCGACCGACTTTGTAATATTTATCCATTTGTAAGAGTCTCGGCAACACAATTGTTTGAGTTAGTGCGTTCGAACCTAAAATCTTTGAGATTTTGAAAGGTTGGGGCACATTGTCTGATTGGTCGGTCGGTTGGTTTTGTGTTTCATGACGCAAGGTCCATATGTCCTCTCTTGATACGCATTTATGAAACTTACGTAGCACAGCAATTGACATTATTTGTGTATTAGCAAATGGTAACTGACGGATCGCGCTTCAATGACAAGGATGAGCCTGAAACGTTGGCACTACTGTGCTCTTTATCATTCACTATCATATGTGGGATTGAAATATACATGACTTGTACAAATTTCGACTATAATGAACGTTTAAGTAAGCTAAACATGTATACACTGGAAAGAAGAAGGAGGGGGGATTTGATTCAGCTTTTCAAGTTTGTAAAACAAGGGGACACAGAGGGCTTAAATTTCAATAGGGATAACAGAACAAGGGGCCATGGGTATAAATTGAATAAGACACATTTTAATCGGGATTTAAGGAAAACCTACTACTTTAATAGGGTAATAGACAGTTGGAACGCGTTGCCAGAAAATATAATTAATTTAAAGGGAGTGTACGAATTTAAGACACAATTGGATAGTCAGTGGGAATTGGAGAATTCATAAACAAAGGACCAGCCTTGTTGGGCTTGAGACTGCAGCTGGTCGTCAATATTTGTATTTGTATTTGTATTTGTACGTTGGTAAATCACTGCCAAACGGATATAAACAATTCAAAATTTAGAGCTACAGGATTAATTGGGGGGACTTCTTTTCAATTCATTTAAATTTAGATGTTTTAGATTGAAGTGATCAACGTTATGATGAAGTTTTTTAGCAGTCGGATTACAGAAGGCAATAAGATATCAGGAGAATAAAAATCAGTGCAGATATGAAAATGCGAGCGAACATGAAAACAGATTTTATGTGACAAAAACTATCGAATCGTTTTGAATTGATTCAATTGAGAGAAATGGACGTTCCGATTTTAAGTGAGAAAACATGAATGAGATGGGAACTTTTTGCATTACATTAAAAATAAGAACTAACAGCAATGAAAAAAAGCGTATGAAATGCTGTTTTATATTATTAAGAAATTTTAATCCATTTGAAAGCATGAAATGTACATGTTTATATTCATAATGAATGGATTTAAACGTGAGTAATGACACTGCTTTCAATAGACATGAGCAATAACAGTACTTCAATAAGGAGCCATGTGGGTATGCTGTTATTTTTTAGGCTTGATATCAAATAGGATGATTGACTGAGTAGTGAATGAGCTCTCACTGCTATAGGTTGAAACATTAAAAATTACTCTAGGGTTCGACTCGGTGAGTAGCTTCAAAACGAAGAAAATTTGAAATTCTCGTTCTTGAGAGGTGAGCTTTGGCTAGTTTATCACATAGCAATCCCATAACTGCTAATGGACAGATTTATCACACTTTTTTAAGATTCTACGATTCTTTCGAGAAGAAGATTCTTTTTTAAGATTTATAAGACACGAATGCTCAGTCTGCTTAGGTTTCACATGTCTATGGGATCGGCAAATCCTGGAACGCCTGAGACTCAACAAGACATTGTGCTGTCCTGGGTTCTTTTCCTCCTGTTTTGATCCCGGACCGTGGCCAATAGCCCGTTGTGTTCCTTGAGTAGGACGTTAATTCAACTACCGACGAAACAATCTGAAATACACCTGGATCAGTGGTTTTACTCAAGCTAGTAACTTGGAAGTAGCAGGTGGAGCAGATTCTATTTTTGTCTGGTTGTATTGCTCCTTGGGTTCCATAGAACGGAGGTAGCTCGGTTGGGAGAGTATCACAGTAAGAGTAGAGAATATTCAACTCACAATCCTCGGATTACCAACCGAGGATTGTGAGTTTGAAACTCGATCCAACCAAAGACCGTCGTGTTACTGGTGGCTGGTGCTAGTGATGCGACATCGACAGTTAAACATCGATGTTCAAAATTAAAACATCAATGTTGATAATACATAGTCCAAAAACCATCGATGTTTTTAAGCATCTGTGTATTAAAACCTCCCCCTCCCCATTTCTTAAAACTGGTTTTGCAACCTTAAACATTAATGTTCGCCGGGGGGGGGGGGATTAAATTTGTTATTTGCCGTGTTGATTAATTTATAACTAAGACTTTTTTAAACTGTCAAAACAAAGTAAAAAAAATTAATACTAACAGTTAACAAATCTTTCATTTTCAAATTGAATAATATAAAAGAAAATTATATTTACAACAATTTCACTTGGGTACTACTAACTATAAGTATAATTAGGTAGGTATATAACAATAATTATTGTTAATTATTATTAATTATTTATCAACTTATGGGGGGAAACACAACGAAGTTATTTTTTATTTATTGTAAAATAAATATATTGTGGCCTATAATTCTTATAAGCCCCAATATTTGTTATTTATAGTTCGTAAAAAAAAGAAGTTTGTTAAATTTCTCCACCTTAAGCCGACTTCTTTTTTCACTAACTATCCCACCAGTTAGAAGAAAAAAAAACCTTTCAAATCGAACACATGTCGCCATCACTGACAAATACTTATTTTTAATTTTCTTAATTTATATTTAATAAATATTGATGTTAAACAAACATCGGATCCAAAGAAGCGATTGTAAATACATCAATATTTTTATAAAACATCGATATCGATGCCGTATTCCTACTTTTCAGACCCTTCATCCTTGGCCACTTTGGTCTAAAAGTATGTTCAATTTACTGATTATAAAAATGATGGTGCTTGATTATTTTTTCAAGTTTTAAAATGTTACATCTTTCATTTAAAAAAAAATATCAACAAGTATAACCATCGATGTTAAAAAACATCGGCTCTAATATATCGCTGGTTTTTATAAAACATCGACATTGATGTCGCATCCATAGCTAGTGAACGTTTAATCTGTCTCATATGTCCTCACGTTGACTCTGTGTGGAAGATTAGAGAGTGGTGTGCTAGCTGAGGAGTGTTGTTCTCGTCATGTGACAGCGGTTCACAATTACGAGGTGTTGACCTCGGATCTTTCTTTTCGGGATCGATTCCGGATCTTCACCAACAGCCCGTTCAATTGCTCCAGTGTGACACTGATTCAATTATACCTTTTCGGGGGGTTTCTCTCTCTTTTGTGCCATTAAAGCATTGTTCGTGTGTATGCGTCCATTTTACTTGACATTGGCATAATTTGACCAAATATCAAGACTGTCAGAGTGACCAAGCGAAGTCTAATTTTATAGATAGATTATATAGTTATTAGTGGCCAAGAACAGAGGGACACTGCATACCTAAATTGGACACGCACATTTATTTTTACAATTTAATACAAAGTTTTAGATATACACGCCACACCGTCCGGTGCAAAAACACGTCTCACTCCTCTCAAGTCTACAACTAATCTGTCCTTCCTTGTGTTCTTAATCCAGAACAACACCCAAGATTTCATGTTCTTGATCGTATCAGAACACAGGCACTGTCATACATCAATTTTCGTTTATTAGAACAGTAACAACCAGAACGCAAGAACAACTGTTCTTAAAACTTATCTGTGTTCGCAATCACCTGTCGGGAGATCAGAACAAAGACCGGTTCAATCAGGCTTAACACCTGCATTCATTTAAGCGGAATACATGAGAAACGCGAACGCTTTAAAGCACGTTTCTATCTGATATGCCTGCCAGATTGAGCTCAGTGGACTCTAGATTCGCTTAGCCAAGGTGCATACATCTCATTTTTCAACGCGAGCCGCCGCTGAGGTACCGAAGCCCAACTATGCACACATAACCGTAAAATGACGCAAATACTGATTTCGCGCCATTTGCGATAAATATTCTATTGAAGAAAACGTGTTTATTTCGCTTACTTGGTGTAAAAAAAGTATATTTTGAAACACAAAATAGACGTTAGTGGATACAACCATTTTTTAATTTTATTTATATTCCATTTATTTATGAAAACAAGGTACTTCAGACCGGAGAAGCGGTTGCGGTGAGCTGCGGCACCAATTGCACGCACGTTGGACCAATGCCGCACTTGCGTTACGGCAGCGGCACCACACATTGAAAAACCGGATGTGTGCACCGGGCCTTAGTTGACATATATTCGGCGACTAAATTATTCTAATAGGGAAACTGGCTATGGCAATCGAATTACCCCCATACGATAGACGTTGGCTGGGAATACCTTTGCCAAGTCCAAATGACTTACCTCTGAATATGACGCCAAAGCCGTAGGGCTCTCAAGCGGATGCTCGATTTGCTGCACGGCGTGCATAATTTCTCTGCTGTCCGACACGGGAGCTTCCGGTAAACTCGGGATTAGAGGCAGATTCCGAGTTCCTGATTCCACTTGGGAGAGGACACCGGATTCCTTCGTGTGAAAGAGACAAAATCACATAGTTTAGTACTCAACTCCTGGGTTACCATCCAAAGTTTATCATATCGAGATCCGGTGAGGAAATAAATTACGAGTCTGGATTTAGATTGGGGAACTAGATTATCTGCAAATTCAGATGGCATTGCGTGGGTTTTCCACGGAGGTTTGCCTTATCTTATTTGCGCAAGTGGGAATAATAGACGCAATTTAATTTCAGCTATCCTTATTTGTCTCCACTAATTTCTACTTATCGTTGAAAGTCCTATTTGAATGTGCGTTTGTAACGGAAACACCAAACTTTGAATTTTTTATGTCGGTATATGTACCCCGAGGATTAAAATTTACTAGGGGGCTTGCCCCCTGCTCGCTAACGCTCGCCAACCCCCGGAGGATTGCTTCACAATCCTCATTGGTTCGCTGCGCGAACCTATGCTCGCTTCGCTCGCCTCAATGAAGACATGTGTCCTAGCAGAAGGGATTGTTTACAAAATATGTTACCCAAAAAATGTTTTTCAAATCTAAATTTGCTGTATTACAGAAAAAATATATACAGTATCTCTAAAATCAGAATTCAAATGAAAACTTTGTGCAAATTTTGACTCGAAATGTGAGCGTTGCTTTGGAAATTGAATACCCAGCATGTTGTTTGTGTGTACATTTTCCCAGCACTCAAACGACCCACACTTTTTCATTGAGTTTGTTGCCGAAAGTTGTAGTGCAAGCGTCTTGTTGAACTATGATTGTTGGCCCTGAAAAGAACCGTTTTTTAAATGGCCCTGAAAAGATCCTCCGCTTTCCTTGATTTCTATTATAAACTAACTGCAACAGCTCATTAAAATTTCCTTTTTTTTTTCAATAAAATTTTATCCGATAACGCTATAAATTCAATTCAAGCGCGCGAGGCTTCGTGAAAAACAAATAATCGTACAATGTTGCCAAAACGCGATAGCTAATAACGTCTTTTTTGCGTGCCACGTAAGAGAATTATATATATAGATGATTGTTTCCGACTCGTGAATTTTCAAGCCAGGAGTACATTTCCAGGATTTCAGTTTCTCTGAAGCCAATTCACGACAACTGGTCCCTACACCAAGTCTGAGTGGTTGTCGTTCTTCATAGAAACAGGGCACGCTCATTTTGAGTAGGGATGGTTATCGGGGATGACGTAATTTAATTTGGTTTTAGCGGATGTTGGATGGAGAAAAAGATGCTTCACTGATCTTCCGAGCGTCAAGTAAAAATTCAAGAATATCTATTGTTTGTCATTTAGTGCACCAATGTGAAAACTGGAATACATTTCTACAATATTCCCATAAGGAAAATGACTACGTCCACTTCCACGACAACAGATAGGGCAGACTTTGTGCTTAATGTTCTCGTAGTTCACAGATGGCAGTGGTAGTAGCATTTCGTTGAATATTTAATTTCTTGAAATGTAAGTTTATGGCCAACACAATTCGAAGGCATTATTTCTTTATATGAAAGGTTTTTCATAGATAAATATACAAGACTCTGGTATTTTGGTAACCTCTTTCTTTAAGTGTGGTATAACTTGATAAATTATTGGAATGGAACTTTCGTATGACCATAAGTTGTATAAAAATTAGCACATCAACATAATCAATTGGCAAGAAATAAACTTAGTTCTTAACCAGAAATATTTTTCATGTAGCTTAAGTTTGCATTGAAAACATTCCCGTCATAAATACATTTGCGGATATTTTTTAACTTAAATGCCAAGCGAAGTTTTTGCATTGTTTGAATAACCTCTTACTACAGTACGACAATTTCGTGTGTCTAGACAATATAAAAAACAAATGACTATTTTAGTTTATCTAGAATGTAATTAAATTAATTTTATTTTCTAAATAATTTGGTTTGATATGAATCTACTCTAAATGGCTGTCAGTTTTATAGTAGCTGCATGTAAATTGCATGTCCTCTAGGAAATATAAATACCTCTTGTGAATGAATTCGTAAACACTCAGAAAAGTGGTAGACAATAGGAGCTCCATGAGTTGTACAGTTTATACTCAAGTATTCAATGAGTTCTGCAAGTGTCTGATTGAAGGGTAAATATTTTCAGAAAATATTTTAGTGTTCTTGTTAAAACTTTCTTTTGACAATCCTTTCTTCAAAATCAAAATGAAATGGTAAACTCTTAAATTAGGAATTTGGTTTTCTTTCGAGTGTTTATGGAGACCTTATTCAGACCATTCATTCAGGGGATGACTAATTCAGTTGTTTATTTAATACATTTCGAATTAACCAGAAATATAGTAAAAACACACACACACACACACACACACATGTTCTTAAAAATAAACTGTCAAACTTCTAAGATGTGAGCTAAATAAATTATTCGATTCTTTTCGTAATATGATTATTATAATTTTTCCTAAACGGTTTTAAAACATTTTTTTTTGTCGTATGTGGTATCGCCAATGGTATAATTTGTAGTATGAGTCATATTAAAAAAAAATCTCTTTCTCTATAATTTTTTACTCCCAAAACAACCAGTCAAAGGAATGTACATGAAATTGTTGGAACCCCTTAAATTATTTCATGACCAAACCTCCCATTCACCCTGAAATATAGTAAAAACACACACACACACACACACACACATGTTCTTAAAAATAAACTGTCAAACTTCTAAGATGTGAGCTAAATAAATAATTCGATTCTTTTCGTAATATGATTATTATAATTTTTCCTAAACGGTTTTAAAACATTTTTTTTGTCGTATGTGGTATCGTCAATGGTATAATTTGTAGTATGAGTCATATTAATAAAAAATCTCTTTCTCTATAATTTTTTACTCCCAAAACAACCAGTCAAAGGAATGTACATGAAATTGTTGGAACCCCTTAAATTATTTCATGACCAAACCTCCCATTCACCCTGAAATTCTCGATTTATCGACATTTTAAAAAACAAAATGAACCTTAATTGTAATGCTCAATTTCATAATATAGAAAAATTAGGATCAAATTCTATTTCAAATTCTATAATTAACCCTCCAAGTGGTTTCGTCGAGTGATCTCACCCATCAAAATCAAACCAAATTTTCCTAATGACGATATATCTCGTCATCCAGATGTTGCTAATTTCTTTAAAAGGACGAGAACAAGATCTGTGATCAGTTTTCTCCGAATGACTAGATATCTCTACAACCAAGATCTGGTTAGTTTTGTTAGTGACGATGTACTTGGTCGAGGCAATCACTAATAGAGTTTATTGCTTAATTTTGATTTATAACTAGTAGTTAAGAATCATAACAGACTTTAAGGGGGTACGGGACACATTGAAATTTTTTTTTTATTATTTAAATAATATTTTTTTTTTTTTTTGTACTGATTACCCATCTAACTAGAAAACGAAATCACAACACAAAATGTTTCCAAAAGTTATTAAAAAAATTTTTTTTTTGATAAAAAGAGGGGTCATTTTAAATTGCTAAAACTCAAAATATTCTTGATCAATTTTTAAAATTCTTGCAGTAAATTATTCACAAATTTATAAACTTTAATTTTGATTCAGCAATTTAAAAAATATTAATTTGATAAAAAAAATATTTGAATGAAAATGTTTGAAAATTTTAAGGTACTTTTTTTTTTTAAAGTCATATTTTTAAAAGTAAATATTTGTTTCAAATTTGCTGAATCAAGATTAAAGTATAATGTTTGAAAAATATATATATTCCAAATTTCAACCCTTAAACTTTATCGGTTTTCGATTTATAGCAATTTGAATACAGGAAATCTTGAAAAAATGTATCATGGAGAAAAACGCATTTGAAGTTTTAAAGACAGATGTTGTTGTCATGACAACAACTGTCAAGAGTGTTAGATTTTCAAAACAACGCACCACAAAAATTATTATATCTCTAGTTCTAATTAAGATAGAAACATGATTTAGACGTCATTTTAAGCAGAAAAACACAGAAAATTTCTTAAAATAATGAAAAAAATTTCGAAAATTTGACAATTTTTTTGTTTAGGACCCCCTTAAAGTGACAAATATAGTATTTTCTAAGAGAGGTTTAATGTATTATCCCTCATTGCATTCCTTCTGTGAATGGTAAAAACAGCACCTGTTTATTGTGAACTGTCTGATGACATTCCTCAGTAGGCAGTCTCGTTGCCATGGAATCTCGTATTGCAATTTTCGACTTCCTATATAAAAAGAAACACAAAAGGAATTAATAACAAGACCAACAGGGTTTTGTTGTTAAAGCAAAATAATGGAATTTCTAAAACCGTAATTTATTAGCTTAAAAACAGATACATTTCCTTCTTTATTAAGGTATAAGTGTTCTAACGAAATATTGCAATTATGAATTTTATGTAGTGAAGTCTTTTTAAATTCAAGTCTAAGATTTCTCAATAGTTCCTGAAATTAAATTTATTCACAATTTTGAAATCTATTGTAGAATAAACCTTTTTGATCTTAAGAAAACCAGAGAAACCATTGCTCTTCATTGGATTCCGAGCCATTGTGATATTTTAGGAAACGAGCAAGCAGATAAACTTGCTAAAGCTGGATCTCTTATGGTCCAGCCTGATTATCCCCTACCTCTGCGAAATACAAAAAGAATTATTTACAATAAAATGAAAGCTAATTTTATATATCCTTATATGTTGATATAGCTGTGGAAAGAGGTGTAAAATCCTGGCCAATAGGATTAATAAAATCCCCAGTTCCCTACCTCGGTCTGTTGGAGTTGCTTGCTTTCGTATGATAGCTGGACATGATTACCTACAAAAACTTTTACATCGGATAGGCGTCAGATTTTTAGCTTGCTGCCCTCTGTGTCACCAGGGTGATATGGATGGTGACCACTTCAAGAACTACCCCACTGTTTTGGAGTTTATTACAGACAACTCTATGGAGGCTAATTTTTATTCTCGATTTTTTCATTCTTCATGGTTTATTGGGCTGCTCGTCGAGTGATGGCAGATATGCTGCAAACGGGCGCAGGATATAAAAAAAAACAGTTTAAAAATGGAGTACTTTGCATATTTTTCTCGAGACACTTTCACAGTGATCAAAGAGATACCTATAGTAACGTTTTTCAAGCAATAGATTCTACTATTTTCTTTAAATCCAATTGTACTTCATCGATTCATTTGGAAAGAGGTGAGTAGTCAGAACGAATCTCCGCCTTGCAGCGACTTGTCTGTCAGATTGATGAGGCCTCCGTTAATTTACATTTATGCCAAAAAACTTCATCTGCCTATTTTTATGAAAATTTTCAATACGTTTTTTAGAAGTTCTTATTAATATTTTGTCAAGTGTCTCACAAGGGAGTACTATATTTGTCTACTTAGAAAGTTATAGAGCGTTTTTCTTATCATTGAAATGTATTTTTTTAATTGCGACTTAACTTTGTAGGGTCCAAGTGTCAACTTTTAAAATTAACGTCGGTATAATATAAAGCAAACTTTAAGAGAGAGAAGTTCGTAACAACTGACACAACAACAAAAGAGTGTATATTAGAGTTGTTAATTCTCCAATAGGTGTAATTGTTTATGTCTATTTGAATTTGCGTTCGGAGGGTAAATTTGTCTTTATCCTTCAAATAAAGCCCATGGGCAAATAAAGCTGGTGTATAATTGCAACTTTACTCTCAGAAAATACTTGTAAAAAGTAATAGGACTATTGATACAGGGGTGGGAGCTGGTGTTAGTTACTCAAGTGTTTGCAGCTGCAATAGTGATTCCAAGTGGGTAAGTTGAGAGCGTGTGTGCAAATCTCTGAAGGTCGAGCAACAGCGTTGATTCCTGAAGTTTGATATAATTAGTGGGATGATCTATGAAGGGCATGATTAACGTAAATGTGTCGCACATACTTTTCCATTCTCTACGATATATTTATTAGGTACAGTAAATTTTAATAATTTAAAATGTAATGAATAATTGTAAAATTAATCTTAGAACAATTAGAAACAATTTTATAGAGATTTGTTTTGTTGGATAGTATTTAGTATGGTTTGAGTTTTAGAAAAATTATTTTAGTCACACATTATTTATAACTATATATTGTATATTTTAAATTTTAAATCTTATAAATGCTCTTAATATCCCAAATATTGTTAAATCCACATACTTACGGCGATTGAAGTTGTAAATCAACACTGTTACCTTCGGCTTTGATCTCACAAAATTTAAATTCGTTATCATCAGTTTTGACAAGAACATAATTTGTGTCTTCTCTCAATCCGAGATCGATTTCGCTTTCTAATTCTAAGCAGTAATGAGTGTTTTCAAGGTCTCCAGAATTTAGTGGCCTACAATAAATATAGCCATATAAGACGTTAATTCAGACATAGCTTTCACTGAGGTATGTTAGCATTCAGAATGTAACTTCTATTAGAAATAAATTAGTATACAGAAAAATGCTAAGAAATAGTATATAATGGATGCAAATATGCATGGTTATGATTGTTAAGTTTAGCAAGTTTAATTTTATGTTCCCCACCACCTTGTGATGTCGTCGCCCCAATAACGGTAGCATGAAACATGTAGGTATCGTGTACAAGGAGAAGACAACCAATAGCTAAGATAATTACGTTCTTAATTATTCCAAGAACATGAATATATACACTATTTACAACATCGTTTTAACATCATAGTCCCATACATCAAAATGTGTATATCCCAGGCCAGCGCGCGGGGGGGGGACAACCTTACCCGTTGCTTCTGTGTCTTTTCTCTGTCGTCTCCCAAACGGCCTCTACCGTAGTGTTTTAAAATACCCAAACGACAAAAGTCAAAAACCAATCTGAGATCATTCTGGAAGATCACCACCTGCAGAGGACGCTTCTATTTTCACCTGCTCTTATCAAGTCGTAAAGCGCACGACACAAGAACAGCTGCTGGCGCCAAAATACAACCAATCAGAACATATTCAACATTCCGAAATTCCGATGATTGTTTTCTGTTTCCGGTCGGACTATCTCACGAAGTCACAACCGCTAAAAGTTAGTATAGAAAATTTAGAAAAAGCATGTCTGTCATTTTCAGCGGAAACAATATTTCACATATGCATATTTAATAATTTCATATAAATAAAGCAGAAAATATATCTGTTTTTCTTAACCCAAAGAAGACTATTGAACGATGAACTCTGGGGTCATAAATCTTACACCATAGACATTCTAATGAAGTAGACGGAACGTGTGCCAGTAGCTTCATGTTATTTCTGTCGAACACTATGCTTGAAAATGTCATTTGATTGTGAGAAAAGTAATAATCCAAACATGGTACAAATTATTGATTGGTACGAGTGATTAGACAGCGTGATTGAAAACACTAGTCTGCGTTTCAATTGCCCAATCGGGAAAGTTGATTCACAAATCAACGTGACTTTTTTACCCGTTACTTTTTTAAATTAGCGTCACTCTTGGTGCAACACAACGGTCTATTGGTGACGGTCTGCGATCAACCCCCCGAATGAAACGATCCGAGGACAACACCACGTGATTTTGAAGCACGATCAGATGACGTGGTCACAACTGTTCTGTCACTAATGACGAGACTTTTTGCCATTGAGATTCGAAAGGGTTAGAACCATCGAAGCAAAATTTAATATATAGGGTCTCCTAAAAGTTCCCGTTCTGACGTTTCGTGAATTTATTATACAAAAACAACAGACATTAAAACAATTATTTTTATGCCAATGGTATAAAGCACTTTTAACCTAACGTAGGAAAAAATTCTGCGCTTGCATTTCTAATAAATGTTCAAAATTTTCGCCCTTTTCATGGAAACAAAGCTGAAGTAGTTTGCGCATATTTTTAGAAACGCGTTTCAAGATGCTGGGAGTGGCTTCTTGTATCCTTTGAGTAATGGAAATATTGTTTGGTGATTATATTCATTAACTTTGTTTTAAAACATCCCCACAGAAAAAAGTCAGGGATGCTCAGATCAGGGAACGAGGTGGAAAAAGGTTTCTTAAGATGAGTCGATCGCAATACCATCGGCAATAATAAAGTCGCTTCTTATTGTCCGGTAGCTCTAGCTCCTGTAACATTTTTACACGATAAACACAAAAATGCAAAGCTCTTAAAGCCTTATGTATCGATCCCTGTGATTTGAACATTAGTTGCGACAAACGCCTCACGGATTGATGAGAGGATCGCAATATCCTCCGTTGAGTTTCTTGCACAAAGTCTGGTGATCCGACATTCGGTCTTACACTCCTGTGTTTTGTGTTCCATCGAACCTGTCGCATGAAATCGTGAATTTGGATACTTATGTCGCTAAAATTCCTTACATCGTTCACGTGATTTACATTCAAAATAATCCTCAGACAGCGCAATTCTCTGAATGCGCGATAAACTCATCTTAGAATGAAGAACAAAATGGCGTGGAACTTTATTATTGCACAACTCGAGTGCGAAGGAAACCAGACGTCAATATTAAAGACTCGATAAAACTTTAAACATACGATAAAATTCAATAATTTAAAAAAAAACAAGAGCAATATTTTTTTTAAGTTGGAGTACAGGAAATTTTAGGACACTGTACAACGATAACTTCATTTCTTATTGCAGTTTTTGTAGTTTAATTTTACAGCTTTTAAGTCTCACAAATTGGGTGAGTATTTGAAATAATTGTCTTCATTGCAGGTATTGAGTCAGACAGTATAACCACTTTTGAAACCTATAATTTCATAGAATTATTTGTTTAGTAGCAAGATTGATAGCTTCAATTTCTCCATCGTAAGAGGTAATATTCGGTCTTAGAGTTAAATTACATGCAAAAAGCTTCCAGAAAACTCCAGCATCTACATTTTCTTCTTATTTACATTAAACTTTTGGGACACTCTGTAGAACCTTATACACGAAAAAATAGTTTCAATCCAACTCGAATCAATACAAGACATCCAAAGTTGCCACAATATGAGCAATTTTAATGGGAAAGAATTCAAGCACGCGGCACGGACAAAATTCGAAAAGCTGTTCCACCATGAAACAGAGATTGCATTTCGTTTGTTTGAAGCATTAAAACTTTTCTGGTGAATCCGGGTGGTGTGAAACAAGTATAGTGCCACACTCTGTAATTCTAGATACATAAACACCCCTTTAGCTGCAAAGTATATTATTGCAGTAAACATATTCCAGTAAATAATTGCAGTAATCCCCATATTGCAGTAACTAACCTTTAGATGTTGAACTGACAATCAGTCGATGTTGGGAACTAATATAAACAAAGCTCAGAGCAAATTTTCTTCCATACGAAAAGAGCTTAAGATACATACAAGCACATGAAACTAATAAATCATCCATTATAATAATACTGTAATGTATACTCAACTCCCAAGAGTAATGCGTACGCTTCAGTTAAGATCATGGATGATATAATCCCCACTTAGTAGGATTTCCAAATTCTACGAACTCAATGGATGTGTTTTTTTATGAGGCTTCGTTCTCCTAACTTCCGTTTCCCCCAGACCATATTACTTCTAGAATAAGAACGTTCACAATAGGGATATTAAAGTTTGATTTTATTGTATTGAGTTTATTATTCTAATTAACAGCATATCCGAAAAGGGAGCGCTTTTCAGAAATGAGTCATTAGGTCTTCAATTTTTAATCGATGAATGCTTTTCCTAGCATACTTTGCTGATTAAAAAGCAGTGATTCAAATGTAAGGAATCTTATTTAGGCTTTCGAAATTAATGTGTTTAAAAGTCTACCAAACAGAGAGACGCTCTTGCTCTTCAACTTTTTAAACGGATTTGAATAAAGGTCTCAACCAACAATAAATCGAATCCATCTGTAGTGTCTGCTTTGGACGTAAAATCGACGTAGTCAAATGGTATTTTCAACAGGACCCTCTACAACTTTACTTAGGCCTAGAGTGCCTGAATGGGGAGAGTGGCGTCAACTGGGTGACAAAATCTGATTGGTAGAGGCAGTGTCTATTGAACCGTACAGTACGGCTAGATAACTTTTCATTCTATGTAACCGTACAGCGCAGTTCCTTACTGCGCATTACCTTCACTTCTGCCGTTAGACGGCAAAGTAGAGTCATTCATGTTTTTGGCGACTATGTAGTATTTTGATCCATTTTGCCTTTGCCATAAACTGCCAAAAAAGGCAATCATTTTTTGTGGAAGGAAGACGCATTAGATCTTCAATTTTAATAGATGAATGCTTTTTCTCGCATCCTTTGCTGATTAAAAAGCAGTCATTCAAATATAAGGAATCTCATTTAGGTCTTCGAAAATAATGTGTTTAAATCTACCAATCTACACTCTGGCTCTTCAACTTTTTAAACGGAATGGGATAATGGTCTCAACTAACAATAATTCGAATCCATCTGTAGTGTCTGCTTTGGTCGTAAAAGCGACTTAGTCAAAGGGTATTTTCAACACAACCCTTTACGACTTTACTTAAACTGCGCTAATTTCTTTCCCCATTCATATGTAAGGAAATCTAAAAATATTAGCATCCTACTGTTAGTAGTTTTATATTTATACAAACTTATATATATATATATATATATATATATATATATATATATATATATATATATATATATATATTTTTTTTTTTTTTTTTAATCTTGCAAATTTCGTGATTTTATATTCATTAAAGATATTATATTTTGAACCTAGCAGTTCAATTGGAAAGAAATAAGGCGTATTTTGTAAATAAATGCATCATCTTTATTTTCACGTCTATATCCTCAGATGACACCCTAAATCTCCAAGCTTCCATTCCACGCCAATGTGAAGACCTTTGAGACATGATATATTTAACCCCTGTACACGACGGTCGTTTGGTTGCATTAGATTTCGAACTTGCAAACATTCTGGTCAGCCCCTCGCAGCTCCAGTCCAGTTAGATTACATATATTCTAAATTCTCACGTATGTGGATGTTTAGATTTCCTTCTTCAGTGCCGCGATGAAACGCAAAATGTTCTATTGACTTTCATAGTAGCTAATGACTGCTGAGTCTGCATCTTACTTTCATAGTACTACTGATTCACCTATGTAAATTTTGTAATTAACAGACTCTCAGTGAATCAGAGGTCGTTTAAGTTTGTCTGTAATTGGCTTCAAAGAGACAACCATACGTCCACATATGTGAACGTTCAAATTTCTGGAATTTTGCTGTTATTTGCTAGAATTAACCCATGTATGGATATGTGGAACTTAAATATTAAAATACGAGCTAAAGGAAATAAAATCGATCACGTTTTTTAATTTATTACTCGGTGACGCTATTTTTTATTGCTAGAAAATTAAGACCTTTTCAATCAATCTTCAGAACAGATCCCGATCAATTATAGTCGTCGTATCTGACATGTCTTTTTTTCACATTTAAGTGATCGATTGCCATCGATTCAAAAGCATTTTAAGTTTTATTTTGGTATTTTTTAGACGTAATTACCTGATAACTAGTGGTTGAAAGTTTTAAGTATCGAATTAATAATTTTCCTGAATTGAGTTAGCAAGTAGTTATTTAACGTCGAACTGCAGCAACAGCAGGCTATTGACGAAGGTCCAGGATCAATCCCAAATAGAAAAATCCAATTGAATAATCTTGAATTACGGTCAAATAACGAGCACACCACCTGAGCTGGCACCCCATCCTCCAAGCTTCCACGCCAACATGAGGACGTTCGAGATAGTGACTGATTTAACGTGCACCAGCTCCCGTGTACACGACAGTCTTTCACTTGACCGAGTATCGAGTTTACGTCCCTGCTGTTTTGAGTAATAATGCATAGTTCTAATGCCTGACAATTAGTGACTGATACAAACTGAATTTCAACGAAGAAATTGTTGTCATTCTAGCTCTCTCAGTCAGGCACTTTCATTTTAATCATCATTAAGGGCTCCGGGAACTCATCAAAGGCCAGAAATCATGAAAAGGTGACCAATATTCTAATGCATATAAAATTTAAGCTATTATAAGTATCAATATAAATTTTTGCACACATGTTTGTAATGCATTTTAAAACTAATTCAAGCTAAAAATAAAAAATTTTAAAGTAAGCATATTTTGTAGAGAGCCTTTATATAGAACTCGGTGAAAAAAAATTCAACACAGTGAGTTCACTTGGGGTGCGCTTTGTAAAAACTTTAATATATATTGAGTAACAACTTTTTTCCCTATCACTAGAAATATTTTTTAAATTCATTAAAATATTTTTTGTTCAAAATAACCACGAAAAAAATTTTTTAGACACAATTTAAATCAGCTTATGAAAATTTTGTGATTTTATACCTATTAATCACCCATTAAAAAATGCTGTTCAAATTTCCTCAATAGTTTATATTTTAACATAATTGCCTAATAGAAATACATGTGTATGCAAATTTTCAGACTGATAGCTTTAATAGTTTTTTCACAGAGCGCACCTGAAGATAAAAATTTATCATTTTCAGAAAACGACAAAAAACTACAAAATACCATCTCCTAACCTTATCGATAAGAACTTTCCAAAGCACAAGTAAACAAACTTTGCGGTTAAATATAATATCAGTCGCAGTTAAACCTGTTACCAATCGATTAAAATGTATATTCATACAAAAATATACTAAAATATAAAATATTTTTAAAAATATACTCCACTGTCGGCAAAACCGAAACTTCAAACCTGATACCGAAACCAAAAAGCATAATTTCAAAATTAAATTTTAGCAACTTAAAATGCATTTAACATAATAAGTGATACATCAAACGATTCGTATTGGTGCCCTTTATTAAATGCAATTTAAATCAAAAATTAGATTTTTTTTTTTTTGAAGAATTATGACTTCCCAGTGCCCTTAACTCTCGAAAAATTAAAAAGGTACGATACACACAACCCTACAATAATGAACCGTACGCCAGCGGATGTGCATAAAATCTGACTGCTTGTTTGGGGGTGTTTTTAGTGGTGTGGCCTGGAACCTTTGCATGTTGTTCCTGGTTAATTGAACACCGACGCCTACATGAACATTTTGGACAATCAGGTTCTTCCTACGCTCTGGCAATTTAATGGAATGAACGAATGTTACTTTCAGGTCGACAACTCTGCATGTCCTGTTGCAGCCTCAGTCAATCAGTAGTATCAAGATATGGATGTAAAACGTCTTCCGTGGCCCGCTCAGAGTCCCGACCTAAATCCCATAAAACATTTGTGGGACAAATTAGTTCGACGCTTACAGACCAGGGACCCAGGTCCAAAATCTACAGCTGAGCTGGCGACATTCTTGCAGCAGGAATGGACACAAATACCCATAGCTGTGTATCAAAACCTTGTTGCTAGTGTAATTGCAGCATGTGGGGGACCAACCCCCTATTGAAGCATGTATTGTTTCCATTATACCATCACATCTTGCTGTCCGGTCCATCATTGTAGGGTAGTGTATATAAGAATAGTCAAATATGTTTTTAGTATTCAAGCTCTGTACACATAACAGTGCAAATTGGTTCCTGAAAATAATACAGAAATCAATAACATGGAACACTGTCATTCCATTTGTACTTATTTCAGTGCTGGCAGATTTGAAACGAAATATATTAATTACAACACAATCAAACTGCTCTTATACTTACTGACTACATGGAAAAGGAGAATCTCGATTATTTTTCAACTCAATTTCATTTCCAGTAGTTTCCGACCCCATGATGAATCTGAAATGATTGAGATATGTGAACGGTGACAGGTTATGTATGCTTTAGAAACTATTATAATTCAAATACATTAAATTGCTTAACCATAAGGTTTAAATCTAGTTCAAGTAAAGCCTTTGTATACTGAGCCATAGAGGAAAGGAGCAGTCAAGAACCTTCATTCTGGTAACCCGCCTAGTAAGCTGGAACAATAGTAGTAATACCAGAATTGATACCTCTGGGGGTTATCGGCCTCTGATTGGGATCTAAATTACGATATGTGTGAGTGAATGGATGTATGAAAGGGGCCTTCCTGTAAAACGGATGTGTCATGTATGTTGAGCAAAGTCGGACTTCCTCCCAATGGGGCTCAATAACATGGAAGGCGCACACCCTCGCCTCTAGCCGTCTTCGACGGTCCTGGCATACCTCTGGTATGCCAGTGTAGGCATGAGAAAGAACAACACCAGAATTGAGAATGTATCACCCATAAAATCGGTAAAGTAACGCCATGCTCTAGGCCATGCTATCAACTAGATTTGTACCATAAAGTTTTGTAATATTAGGGAATTAGCTGATTACCAAATAATAATTATTCTTGTTCATGTTACTTGACATAAATTATTAATAAAAATTCCGCATATAACTATGCGAAACATATTTTTTCTTCAGAAAATAGGTCGTCAATAGCCCGTTGTGTTGCTCCAGTACGAGATTAATTAAAAATACCTCTTCAGAAAATGGAATGAATTTTATTTTAATTTAAGTCAGTTAAGTATTTATTAATTAAATATCCTTTTTGCAAAAATATATTTATAATACGCAATACTTTTTATTTTGATGAAAAAAATATAGATTGCTTGATTTCCAGATTTTTCAGATTAAAAAATATAAAATTATGATCTACGAATTATGTCAATTAAAATTTGATAAAAAAAATTAAAATACATTCTGAAATTTTTGATAATCATACATCTTTCTTTTAAATCAAATAAGACAATCAAAAGTTATTACAATGTTTTAGATAATTTTGTGTACAAGGTAGGATATAATTTTTGTGACAATAAGTATTATTTCAAAAAAACTATTTCTTAACGAAACCAACACTTACTTTAAAAGTAATCAGCTTAGAACAGATTTTGTACTTCAATGAACGTTTTCCAAGTGAAAGAATGAAGCTATTTCTAATTGTTCAACAAACAATAAACATTTGTAGAGTGTATCCACGATGCTAGTATAAGAAATCGTAATATATATTTGCAATGTGATACATCATAACGCATCTCATCAAATAATGTAACTAAACAAAAGAATTTGAATATTTCCTGAAGACGCTAACAAGTTGCCAGATTATCTTGTATAACCTTAAATAATAATTTTAACACAGAAGAAAAATATATTAAAATTAGAAATATATATATTTATTAAATAATGTTGTTCAAAAAAGGTGTTTAAAATATTTTATATAAATTTAATCATGATTCTGAATATTGCTATATTTTTAAAACAGATAATAAAGCCTTCATCAATAGTTCAAAGCAAAACGAGTGTCTTTTCTTTACGAGTCGCTTTAAACCTAAAATTATACGGTACTGGTGTTTCTGTGAAACAGCATGCTTTCTGTGCGTATTCCGTTTTAGTTAACAAGCAGTAAAATATTCATTTACCGGTGACTTGTTTGCTTACACAAAAATTCCCCTCAAATTACAGGCAATAAGTACCATAGACTTGTAATATATAATCAAAGTCGGACTTCCTCCCAATGGGGCTCAATAACATGGAAGGCGCACCCCCTCACCTCTTGCCGTCTTCTACGGGCCTGGCACTCCTCTGGTCTGCCAGTGTAGGCATTAGAAACAACAACAACAGTAAAATAATTAACGATAGCAATGAATGACATTAACGAGTAAATCCTACTGTTTAGTCAATCATGGCTGTGTGTGACTAGTTTTAAGAAAAATTCTAGTATCTACAATCTGTCCGGATTCAAAAATCCTTTGTAATGGCCGGAATTTCACTTTTGTGTCACAAGACCCTATATATATATATATATATATATATATATATATATATATATATATTATATATATATATATATATATATATATATATATTTAACCCTTCGTTGCTCGGGCTCGATTAAATGTTGATTGATAAGTGATCAGTCTACTCAATTATCTGTCAAAGCAATATGCTAGAATCATTTTACTGTTCGGAAAATAACTTTTATATCATTTTCCTTTTTCATCGCTTCTACTTAGGACACAAATATGTATATATAAATTATCTATCCATCTATATAATCCATTTCATATTCATCGCACCTTCTGCTGTAAAGACAATCTACAAAATTTTTTTCTAATGTGACTACTACTGTAGTCCATTTTTGTAGCGATTACGAATATCCCCGTGCGTTCATATTCAGTAAAAATGGCGAAATGTCGGCGCATAGCCTTGCACTTAGTTTTCCAATGAATAAGTTTTATATGGGGCATTTGTGAACTTGGCATGCGATGTCTTCGAATTTCATCATCAATATGAGAGCATGGTGAGTTAAAATTGTTACGGCATTCGTTACTAATTTAGTGAAGCAAACGCATTTTTTCTTGAAAATTCCATTCAGTGGCACGTGGAATAACACGGGAGCTGGTGTTAGAAACAAATCTCATTAGTGTAGACCATGGAAGTAGGAAAGAAAGTCCTACTTCCATGGTGTACACAAATTACACTCAATAGATTGCAATTTTTCAAAAAACAGAAGGTCGATTTTATTTAGATTTAAAAAAAAAAATCTATGCTTTCAACGAATATTTCAGTCATACTAAATTGAGTAAGATGTGCTGTAAAATTAAAGTCACTTAAAAAAAAGAAATTACACACCTTACTTAAAAAGATTTTGTATATTTCAAATATTGTTTTCATGAAACAGCAATCTATCACGAGATTTTTTGTAGAAAATAAATAATTCATTAGAATGTAACTCCGAAATAATATATATGCAATATTTAAAACACTGGAACACATAATTACAAACAGAAACGGATTTTTGGTCATTTTAAATTAAAAAGTTACACACTTTACTTAAAAAGCTTGTTTTGTATAATTGATTTATTTTTACGAGACATAATTCTACATTCAATTAAATATTTTAAGGAAAGTTGCTCGATATATACATGCATCTACTTCTTAGAAATTACCCATTTCTTCTATTTTGCAGGAAATAAAAAAATAATTTAAATCTAAATCCTAAATAATATATCTGCAATAGGTAATATAGCGAAACACACAAATACAAAGAGAAAAAAATATTCCATTCCTTGGAAAAAATGCAGAATCATGAAAACAAATATATGTGCTAATATGTTGAATTTTGACTTCCTGAATATACTCTGAAGTATAACAATTCAGCAAAAGCCTTTTGAACAGTATTGATAAAGACAATCTATATATATATTTCTCTTACGTGGCACGCAAAAAAGACGTTATTTGTTACCGCGTTTTGGCAACATTGTGCGATTGTTTGTTTACTAGGAGCCGCGCGCCTCATTTGAATCTATAGCGTTATCGGATGAAATTTTATTGAAAAAAATGAATTTTAGACGAGCTGTTGCGGTTTGTAATAGAAATCTAAGAAAGCGGAGGATCTTTTCAGGGCTATTTAAAAAACGGTCCTTTTCAAGGCTAACAATTATAGTACAACAAGACGCGTGCACTACAACTTTCGACAACAAACTCAGTCAAAAAGTGTATGGGTGGCTCGAGTACTGGGGAAATGTACACACAAACAACATGTTGGGTATTCAATTTCCAAAGCAGAGCTCACATTGCGAGTAAAAATTTGCTCAAAGTTTTCATTTAAATTCTGATTCCAGAGGTACTGTATATATCTTTTATGTAATACAACAAATTTAGATTTGAAAAATATTTTTTTGGAATATCATATTTTGTAATCAATCCCTTCTGCTAGGACACGTGTCTTCATTGATGCGAGCGAAGCGAGCATAGGTTCGCTCAGCGAACCAATGAGGATTGCGAAGCAATCCTCCGGGGGTTTGCGAGCGTTAGCGAGCAGGGGGCGGACCCCCTAGTAATGATTTATTACAAAAATAACACATATTTATAATACTTGGAAATCCTCAAATGTAACCGGAATATATCGTTGTTAACTCAAGTATGCACAAACACACATAATTCTAAATCAATCTAAAAAATATTAAACATAATTTTGGGGGTTGCCAGATACAGAATTGCAAAATTACTCTTTTATGATCAATGAGTTTTTCATTTGGGCTTTTCGTGTTCCATTACAAAATGTAAGTGATGTAAAACTAAATATTTTAAAAAATCTTTCTTCAGCAGTTAAACATTTAAAAATTATTTATAACATGGGAAGAAACAAAAAGTCAGTTCAAACATAAATGTTATGATTTAATTTCTTGGAAAAAATTGTTTTTTATGCTGTGCTGGTAAAGCAATTTTTATTACAATATTTGATTTTCGATCAACACTAGTAAAACAATCTACGCTGCGTGCAACAATCATTTTCTACTCAATGCTATGGCGATTGTCATAGATTTTAAGTGTTTTCTGTTTGAAAAGATTTCCCCACACAGGTATCGTTTGGGATATACAGTCTTCAAAACGATTATTAGAGCTTGTTCCATTTTAACCATATTATTGTGTCGTGTACGTGTAACGAGCTTCGCACCTGACGGGAAACAACTTCTGCAATAGTTTTCCTTATTTTTTTCTAATTTTTCTTTCTATTTATATGTGTTTCTCCATGATGTGTATTCTGAGAGATTAATTAGGTTCGCTGGTGGATTAAAGTAAGTACTAGCTGAACCTGTTTTAATACCATCGACACAAATAAATCAATGCATAAACTTTTTTAAATCATTCCTTGTGACACAACTTGTGTCATAATCTAGAAAATCTAGCACAATTGGTAGAACAAATGCATCTTAACTTAGCAAGATTGTGGGGTTTTTATTCAATTATGTAATCTTAGCTCTCTTACAGCACATACTGTCTACTGAAAAAGAAAGTGTTACTAAAATCAACAAATAACGTATTGAATTTGAATGTTATGCTACAAGATGTTCACTCAAAACCATTCCATTTGGGTAGAAGCTCCCTAACACTGGAATCTAAACTGAATACCTCCACTTCTCATACATTTCTTATCAAAGGATGAAAAGATAATCAATATACACGTTACTTTAAAGAAACTTTAAAAGAATGTAGGAAATATTAACAGTATTCGCAGAGAGATGAATGTTCTCATACATTTTTCCTCGATTTTCTATCTAAACATCGTAAGTCTTGAAATCAAAATTTTCAGAGGGACACCAAACAAGGATACCAAATATTTGTTAGAAAAGTTGTGAGACGGTTTAAAAATAGAGTTAGTATTTTTCTATAGAGGTCGTTATAACAGATTGTTGAAGCGAGTAAATCTTAGGTTGTAATACGCCAGCGCCATCTATGTATAACAGTAGAAATGTACAATCTGGCACCCAGCCAGTGGATCTTGAGCATGTATCGCGAGGAGGTGTATGAGCGCACCCTCAATCTTGAGTTTTGTTATGAGCAATAAAGATACAGTCCACTAGAGTATTTGTGAAATGATTATGAGCTATCGATGGACCCAACACAAATAAAGGCTTGGAACCTTTAGAAAACATCGACTTTCTAATGGAATAGACGGAGTACACGATTGCAATTTCATGCTATTTTTCCGGATGCTCGGTTTGAAGATCTGTCATATCATTGTAAGATAAAACATGAATCCTATGGTGGGATAAATTATTGATCGGTTCAGTGATCCAGAGATTAAGAAAAAATTACCCTGTACTTCACAAGCCAATCGTCCAAGGTAGATTCGTAAACCCGTGTGATTTACCTTTTTGAGAGCATTAAATTTGTGGCAAACAATTAATCAAGATTCCTACTTTACAACTATTTTTGCACTTTACGACAGCAAACGTTCTGTTTTGTTATGTAATTAAACATACTTAATAGTTAAAATCAACTAATTAATTAATATTTATTTAAGAACAATTTTTACGTTTTAGAACTATAAACGTTCCATCTTGTACACAGATTTAACTGACTTTAACATTAGTTTCATAGACCTTCATGATTAATGACCTTATTCTTCAGATAGGGGACGCTTTTAATTGATGAAATAGCAGAAGTTCTGAAATATCTTCATCAAGTTTCCCTTATTAGGAAAGACTTCACCTTAAGTGGAATTAAAATTCAGCAAAAACTTGAAAAACGTAATTTTATTCTGTATCCAACATCATGCTGTTAAAAGCATCATAAGACAACTCGTTTCTAAGGGTGTAACACCTGGCTGGCATATCTGAATGATCCTGCATCTACTTGAAAAAACATTAGTTATTTATAAGTTGTATATATAATAAGAGTATATTTTGAGCGACTTATCGAAGGGTTGTAAGATGACTGAACATTTTTAGAGTCTGAGAAGTTTTTGAGAAGCAACTAAAAGTACTTTTGACACGTTATGAGCTAAATACCAAATGTTGGATGTTTCTGAAATAGTTAATAAATGCGATCGGTCAAAACTTGATTCGAAGCACTTAATTACACTTTGTATGATGGATTGCCTTTTTACTCCTTAATGAAAAATCTTTGTAAAACTTATCAATATACGCAATTACATTACGGGTTTTGTTACCAATGTCTAAGATACCTTAAATGTGATTTTCTTTAAATAAATAATTTTTCAACTGTAACTTTTATATTTTCGCAATACGAATTTGGCCGCATTTGACGAAAATATTCAAAGCGAACACAAAAAGGACTATTTGAAGTTTTCTATCTTCGCGATCGTTTACGATAGAGTGAAAATTTCAACGGATTCGTCGTTTTAATGCTTCCAGTATCAGTAAAGACACGAACAGAACTATCACGGACAACGCCATGCTGGCCTGCTAGTAAGCTATGAGTAACAACTTACTAAATAATACAATAGTATACAGCACTGTAAGCCTTTTAAATATCGCGAAATAATATTCTTTAATACTCGAATTCTAATGTTCTTTTATACTCGAATTCTAATGTTCTTTTGTACTCGAATTCTAATGTTCTTTTGTACTCGAATTCTAATGTTCTTTTATACTCGAATTCTAATGTTCTTTTATACTCGAATTCTAATGTTCTTTTGTACTCGAATTCTAATGTTCTTTTGTACTCGAATTCTAATGTTCTTTTATACTCGAATTCTAATGTTCTTTTATACTCGAATTCTAATGTTCTTTTATACTCGAATTCTAATGTTCTTTTATACTCGAATTCTAATGTTCTTTTGTACTCGAATTCTAATGTTCTTTTATACTCGAATTCTAATGTTCTTTTATACTCGAATTCTAATGTTCTTTTGTACTCGAATTCTAATGTTCTTTTATACTCGAATTCTAATGTTCTTTTATACTCGAATTCTAATGTTCTTTTATACTCGAATTCTAATGTTCTTTTATACTCGAATTCTAATGTTCTTTTATACTCGAATTCTAATGTTCTTTTATACTCGAATTCTAATGTTCTTTTATACTCGAATTCTAATGTTCTTTTATAATTGAGTTCCTTATATCGCTAAAATATATTGCTCTCTGTACCATAGTTTTTACGAGTATATGCCGAGATTGAATTTGCTATACTATGAACTATGTCTACCTTTCCAATTGGTTTCGATGGACGAGTTATCTCGTCCATTACGATCTGACTAATTTTGCACAAGGTATATCGTATCACATATTGCCTATTTTTTTTAATGGTAATAAGATCAAGATTTGGTCAGTTTTCTTCCAATGACAAGATACAGTGTGTTTCAGAAAAGACTCTCTATCTTTGAAATGACATAACTACCAAACTGTAATAGATATAAATATGAAAGACGTGGTACATTTGATCAGATACGAAAATTGAAATAGTACACTGGTTTAAAATTAATTGGCTAATAGATATCGCTGCAGTCTTTGTAAGCACGAAATACAGGCGAGAATTAGCTATTTTTCAAACTTCTGTTCCTTCCACTGGCAAAACGTGGCAGAAAGTTTGGTAGTAACCCGTTGAAGGAGGAAATTCGGGTCATGTATTCATTGGAACAACGATGATGCACCAGACACTACGTGGTTTATGTAAGGTGGTGCCCTATCACACCATACTTCTGCATTTTTCACCTCCCTTGATGAGTAGTTCAGTGACAGTCAGTCATTTCTCTAAATTTTTCCAAAGAGACCGCCAACAATATAGATTAGCCTCCATACTCCCCAGATTTCAATCTATGCGACTTCTTTCGATGTGGCTATTTGTGGGACATTGTTTACAGTAAGAATCCTCAAACACTAGAACAGCTTGAACAGTTCATCTGTGAAACACGTGTATCCATTTCAGTGTACACATTGCGGCAGATGGCTTCAAACTTCTCCTTTCGCTTGTGTCAGGTGATTGCTGTTCACGTTTAGATCCTGTTTAAGAATGACACTTTACACGCTATTTAAAGGGGAAAAATAATCGAGATTGCAGCGCCATCTATTATTCATGTTGTAAACCGGTTTTTTTTCCTTCAAATTCCAGGTCATTTCATAAAATGCACCACTTTTTTCATATTTCTATCCATCACTGTTTCGTAGTTATTTCATTTCAAAGTTAGGGAGTCCTTTCTGAAACACCGTGCCTCTTGTTTGTAAAGACCCGGTCAATTTTCATATTGACGGGTCACCTCGTTGAAATAATCACCAGAAGGGTTAAATATATAGGTTGCTTCAATTTTTTCTCACGTCTGTCAGCTGTGAAAAATGGGGGATTGCGAAGTTTATTTAATGGCTTGGATCAATCACTCGTTTTTTATTGGTAACACAAGAAATCAAACTCCCAAATTGAGTAACAATTTCGAAATTTCCAGCACTTTTCAAGAGTATCAAAAGAAAAGTCTTTCTCTTGTGCATGCGAGGAAAATATTCCCACACGCACGTTCTCTCCTAAAAGCTTTTAAGTACGGAGTATTTTAAGAAAACCTCCCCATGCCATGATCCAAATGTCAGTGCGTTAAGATACAATAGCTGGTAATGGTAATTTTAGTTAAAGTCGTACTAGAGCAACACATCGGTCTATTGATGACGGTCCGTCATCAGTCCCTTAAGGGAAAGATCCGAGGACAACACCTCGTAAATTTGAACCACGCTCAGATGAAGAAGCAACACGAGAGCAACCCACCCTCCAAACTTCCACACCAACCCAACGTGAGGACTCTCGGCCACGAAAGATTTAGGGTACTCCAGCCACCTCTACACCATACGCTTACAAACATTTATTCCCGGACCCGGATTCGAACCAGAGGCTAACACCTTAACTACTATACCGGTTGGTCGGCTAAGATACAATAGATAGAATCGACTAAGGATATAATTTGGGGGTGCCTACCGCGCATGAAGAACACTACTAACCAATCAGAAACAGCAATCACCAACCATCAAGGTGATCGAGCATCAATGGTGTAGTTCGATGACAAGGAGGCTACATAAAGCACCGAGGATTTCGAAAAAAGTGAGCATTAGCGATAGTAAAACTGATTTGCGTCAAAAAATATACTTCGCTTATAACATCTTGTTTTATTGGTTCAGTCAAAAACAATCAAGAAAACTGTTTCGATTAAGACATTTTTTATGTAAACAGAATAAAAAATCCAGTGAAGGACTGAAAGAAATTATAAGGAAAAGATACCGGAGAGCTCAGAACTGAGCAAATGGATATGAATGAATAGCGAGTACTATTTCAAGAATTTGGGATGGTGTCTCAACCCAGGTTCACACTGAATGACTTAGGCTGGGACGGTGGTAACTATTTAATGTAATTTAATTTATGTAAACAGAAACAAAAAAGTTTCATTATTTTTTTCAATGTAAGATGCCGGACTAATACGATAGGACCAAACTAGCCCGGTTGAAAGACTAACGGATTAACAAACGGCTGGTTGCGAGTTCGAATCCAACCAGACCGTCGTGTACAAAGGGAACTGGTGCACGATAAATCTATCATGGCCTCAGATATCCTCAAGTCTGTAGTGGCGTGGAAGTTTAGAGAGTGGGATGCCAGCTCAGGTTCAACCTCGCCATCTGACCGTGATTCCAAATTACAAGGTGTTGTCCTCTGGTCTTTCCCTTCGGGTTTGATCCCGTACCATCACCACCAGTCCGTTGTATAGCTCCAGTGTAACGTTAATTAAACACCTAATTATCTCTAGTTGGCTTCTATAATTACTGCTCCACTTATTATTACGCCATTTCTATCCAGAGTTAATTTTATTCCGTTAAATCTTAGATTTTATTAATAAATACAACATGAAAGTATTAAAGAGGCAGTTATCAATTTTTTACCCAACTCAACGGGTAGAACTTGAAATAAATCAACTGCGTATTTCTATTTACATAAAGACTGCCATGCTGTGTCCAATCTCATTCCTTTATTCCTTTTAAGAGATAAAATTTACATCGCACAAAAGATCGCATTTATTTTCGTTCAAAACAAAGTAAAACGTTTGGTAATGGAAATATATCAAGTCATCTCACCTTCAAAGGTATTTGAATAAATTGAAGCTTGAATTGATATACATCCAATACGTTGATAAGATGTGAGGAAAATATTACTGTCACAATAACAGGAAATGGGTAAGGGGTTGAAAACAGCATACCGGAAAAATTTCTTTTTTATTGGTTTACACGAGAAGTTACTCTACCCCTTCTGTAAAGAGAAATCCCTAGTTTAGAATCAATTTCAAAGTTTCCCCAACTTAGATTTCCAAAAGCCGAAAGAAATATCTTTCTCTTGTAGTTGTTATGAGAATATTCTCAAAAGCGGCATTTCTTTTTTTAAAGCTTTTTTAAGCGAGAAATAGGTTTTTAAATATATTTTTTTGTGTCAGAAAATATTTGTAAAGATTTTGAGGGAAACTAATATTCATCTGATTCTTTCAAATCTCCGATGACAATCATGAAAAATGCACGAAATATATGACAATAAGTTCCCTCTACTGATTTTGCAAAATCAAATAGTACCTTTGAAATAAGCACATTTCATTTCAGGTTCCAAGTTATTGCTGCAGCCTACAGGATTTAATAATTTCGAGGAATTGGGTATAAATTATACATATTTGAAAAGCGCAAAAACATAACTATGCACAAAAAAAATCCCTAAAGATTGAAATGCATTTACGACAGTCAGATGTTTGATATAGGATATTTTTCATTTCAGCATTATTATTTTCAACTACGCTTATAAATCAAGAGTTAAATTATGAGATCAGCTAATATTATAGCTTTAGTTATCATGAAGTCATATATTCGACACCAGAAATTATTTCAATTATTTGACTTGTTGTGAAATGTAAAACCAATAAACATCCCAGTATTTGGATTCACAAACATAAGTTATTGATTATAAGCTATTTTGATCAGCGCAGATGGTTTTACTCTTAATTTGTTGGCTATGTGTGTATTAATTCATTTTCATACCTTGATGGAATGTTCTATCTCTTTTAAAATTGAAGTACTAGAATTAAACTAGTCCTATAAAAATTGACTTTTATAAAGATTTTTAAATCGTGAAGATATCTGCGTTCTTTCTGTCGTTAAGAGCTGAGTTTGCTATCTGAATATCAAGTATCATCAAGTGTACGAAACACTTTTATACGTTCCTATGACAACCGCAAATAAGTTTGTAATCAATATTCAAACACCTTATTAAAAGAATAAAGTTTCTTTTCTGCGGAAGAACAGCTGCTACACGGAATGATTGAAGAAATGTCTTTTAAAAACTCCTGCTGACATCCGGGTTTGTTGACTAACTGAAAACGCATGGTTAAAATATTCATTGATATGTCGAGATTTTCATAAAGTTTCGTCAACTTGGAAAAGTTTTGGCTTGGAATATATGGCGCACTTGTCAATTAGACTATTGATATGAAGAGTTCTTTTAGAAGTAAAACTGAAAGGAAAGATATTTTTATTCATAAAGTTTACTCTTTTCTTTCAAAGCACAAAATTCCCTTTGATTTAAGTATGCATATTTAAGTATTACATAAGTGAACAAAAACATGTACAGATAAGTTAAATGTAATATTTTCTGATTGAGATTTTCAAGCTAAGATTCCCAAAGACAAAAGTGTATTCAACTGTTTTAGACAAGACTTACAAAACAATGTAAGTATATCTTAGGAATTACTGAATGTTACGAACATTTTAGAAATAATTTTTGTTTGCATTTAATGTATGCAACTTTCGGTTTCTAAAATTATATTGCGCCATATATTGTATTGAATTTTATTTAGACTGTTCATGGTATAAACATGCTGCAACTTTGAAATCCTAAAGATTTAGTATTATCGAATCTGACGTTTCCTACTCATATGTTAGTAAACAAAAGAATATTGCTACAATATTAGTGATGGTGTGGTGATTAAGGAGTAAGGTTTTCAACTAAAAAGTCTATAAAATTATAAACGATATATCATTGAAATGCTCCTTCAATGTGGCATATATATGACATGTGGCATATAGGTTGTTAGTATGATTTTTTCCACTAGAAATTACCTTAAACAAAAAGACGAACAGCGTTTTATTTCATACCAACGTGTAGCTAAAATTTTATGTACCAGAAAAAAAAATTATTATTTGTGGGAATGGGATTTGCTAATTACAAAACCATCACTTATGCTCAAAACATTGACCGAGTTTTATACTGTGACATCGTGAGAAGCTTCGATATGCTTGATCTTTAGGAAGGGTCACTTTCAGGGCAGGTGCATTGTGTCATCGGAGTGCCATATATATTCCGATTGGTTATTGTTTGACGCCTTTCTTCTCCTGTTTCTTTCTTCGCGCGCTTTACGACTTGAGAATAACAGGTGAAATTGAACATCCTCAGCAGGTGGTGTTCGTCTAGATGATCTCTAAATTTTTTCGACTTTTGCCGTTGGCTTCCTTGTTTGGACTGCGGGCAGAGCACGCGGGAGACGACGTTAGAGAGACAGAGGAGAGAGAGGGTGATGCGTGGTCACCGTGCTGGAATGCGATGATGCATACTTTTATGTATTGGTGTAATGATGTTAATGCGAAGATATTATTCTCTTAATTCTACAAATGGTTTTGTGTGACAAAATAGCTCTTCAATTAATATCGACCAAATTTGCTGATGACATCTCGGAATCAAACTATTGCCTATTTTTGATGATGACGAAATCGAGATCGAGTCGTTTGTATTCTAATGACGAGATATATCCTCCATTAAAACCTGGTCACTTTTCTTCTAATGATAACGATGTACCTCGTCAAAAAACCAGAAGCGTTAAGCCCCTTTTCAGAATGGGTTCGTCACATCATTTGAATTCACACATTTATGCGTGTGAGCCCCTTAGATGATAGAAAATGTTTACGATACATCATGAAATCAAAGGGACATTTCCTGTAGCAATAAATCAAATGATTAGTGTCGATCCAATTGATCAGCTGAACTTAATTGTTTGTCAAATAAAGAAATAATTATAAAAACTACAGCATCATAAACTTTTAAACTATCCATTTCCAAGACATGCATCCGACCAAGCGGTCTGGTGGTTAAGGTGTTAGCCTCTAGATCGGAGGGTTCCTGGTTCGAATCCGGGTCAGTGCATGGATGTTCGTAAGCGTATGATGTAGAGGTGGCTGGTGCATCTTAAATCTTTCGTGGCCGAAAGTCCTCACGTTGAGTTGGTGTGGAAGTTTGGAGAGTTGGGTGACAGCTTAGACGTCGTCTCGTCATCTAACCGAGGTTCAAAATTACGTGGTTTTGTCCTCGTATCTTACCCTTAGGGGACTGATTCCGGACCGTCGTCAACAGCCCGTTGTGTTGCTCTAGTACGACGTTAATTAAAAATTTCCAAATACCAATTCAAGACATGCACATATATATAATAGGGGTAAACAAATACCCTTTCATACTATCACTATTATTAATACAACAACATTTAGCTACATTCCTCATCCTTCCATAAATTGCAGTGCACTAATAGAGAAGTGTTATGTAACAATGTAAAAAAAGAAATTAATAATAGTCTCCATTCAGGATCTAAAAAACTAGGCTTTATTCATGTATACACATACGGAGAGTTCAAACGCAGCCCTCTTTCAGATTCTTCGTATAGGAATCTCTCCCGAGGTACGTTGAATCTATAGTTAGTTTGCAAATGCTTGAGGGAGTTCAAAAAAGGGTTGTGCAGACTCTTATTCTAAATTACATTCACTTGTGTTATTCTTCCACTGTAAGGGCTTCCTTAATGGCCTTTGAAGGAATGGCATTCAAAATCGGACAATGGCTCGTGTTTTTGTGGTTTTAATGGTCTTCCTACTCTTTTGTCGAGTAGAGAAACTAATGGACGAATCATCTTGGGTATTTAGAATAAGAACGGACCGTTTCGCGTACAAGTGTAGGCAACATTATTTTTGTTAAAATTTTCTCTTCTCATTGATGGGGCCAGCCGTAGTTCAGATGCTAGTGTGTCTCGGATTAGCAACCGAGAGGCAGCGAGTTTGGGATAGGTAGGTATTTCAATTAATGTCGTGTTGGAGCAACAGAATGGGCTATTGACGACGGTCCGGGATAAGTACCATCTGGAATGATCCGAGGACAACACCACGTAATTTGGAACCATCTGTAGTTCATAAAGGATGCAGCTCGTTCGTCTTCTTTTTGTGGCGACACCTGAATTGGCGACCCACTCTCCAAACCTACACGCCTCGCCAACGTGAGGATATAAGAGGCCACGACTGATTTTACTTTAACCAGCCTCCTTTGTAGCCGACGGTATTAAGCTGGATACGAACTCGCAACCCTCTGGTTGATAATCCGATTGCTCTTCCAACCGGGCTAGTGCGGCCCTGGTAGCGAGTTTGAAACTCGATCCAATCAAACATCGTCTGTTCGTAGGAGTTGATGCATGTTGAATCTGTCGTTGACCTGAAATGTCGTCACGTTGCTGTGGTGCGGAAGTATGCAAAGTGGAGTGTCAGCTTAGGTGTTGAACTCGTCATCTGGCAATGGTTTAAATATATATATATATATATATATATATATATATATATATATATATATATATATATGAAATAGAAACTATAAAGAAATTATTGAAAATGAAAGTGTTGGCGGTTCAGGGTGTCGTTAAAGATGAGCCTAACCCAGACAACACAAAATGTTGTTTTCTACGTACATCAGCAGCAAAACGATAAAAAATTGCTCATACACCATTAAAAAACAAACATACCAAAACAAAATATTATAAAATGAACAGTAAGGAAACGAAATCAAACCAGCAACATTAGCCGGGAGAGCGGTAACACCATACCCGAAGATCGCCACCAAATGCCACTGTCCACTTCGTCTATCAAACGCTAAAATAAATGACAGTTAAATTCTTGTTACAATGCAACTATAAAAAATAAAAATGATAATCAATTTATTATTTCTATGCTGTTTGACATTTCACATATAATTGATAAAATACTTCCTATCAGAAACAAATTAGTTTAATATTCTTAAAAATTTATTGTCAGAGACATTAATGTTTCTACGTTACCATCTTCAATCCTGACCGATGTTCAAATTACGAGGATTTGTACTAAAGATTTTTTTAAATTCGTTATTGATCCCGCCATCATAAATAGCCCGTTGTGTTGATCCAGTGGAGAGTTAATTAGCTACCTACCTTCTTGAACCCTTTCAGAAGTACTTAAAGATTTTTTTTCCCGGTAACAATTTCACTTTTTTGGTTTTTAAAAGCAAAGCTTATTCCTTTTAAAATTCCCCATGGTGAATTTAGTCCACGCATCTTGGAAAAATATTAAGTCACAGAAAAATTAATCAGTATTCAAATTACAAAAAAAACCACAACTCATGCAACTCTTATGGGATATAAATCTTAATTTTGAAGTAATTAACGGTCATTATCACCCTTCATTTACTAAATTTGCCCATGTCCCATAAAATTCCCAAAATGAAGGAAATGGCAAAGAAATAACTTTCCGGGATGAGTCCAGAATAAGTAAGTAAAAAAATAATAATTTCCCAACTATATAAAAGCAGAACATCGTCTAACGAATACAGCTCAGTTACACTCCTCTCAGCACCATTAATCATCATTGCCATTTCTTCCTCTTTGTTTCTCAACCTGTCTGGGGTCTAATTAGCCCTCATATAGCAAACCATAAACACAGCGGGTTGCACAGCAGACGTCTGTCGGGATGCATCTGGACAGCGAATGTATCCCTCCCTGTAAAGGTAAACAACTACTCACATGTCCAAAAGCCTCTTATAGTAAAGTCTTCAATAGACGAGGATAATCTCGGAAATAACTGAACCTATTTTGATACGTTTTTCACCTTTCAATAGAAAGGTTGTCGTGGTTGAGTGGGTCTGTCATATTCGATTCCTCCCTGTCTGTATTTTAGTCTTCTGTGTCAGTAAAACTTTCCTTGCGTTTGTAAGTATACAACTTGATGTTAAATGTCTTGTCAACACATTGGCGCAGCAATGCCAAATATAGCCCTTGGCTGAAAGTTGAAGTGTAAGGAACATTAATATATGTAAAAATGAATCAATGACGATTTGCTTTTTGGCATTGAACGTCCGTGCGTTTTCTTGCTTAAGGTATCCGAACACGTTCGTGAACCCTCTCCCTTTTTTATTTAATGAGGTATAGAAACATTTTAATGCTATTTTTATGTTTAGTGTTACTAAGCAATAGCATTAGGCTATAGATATTTAAATATACATTAATAATTTTGTAAAAATCATAGCAATGTCAGAAATTTCAAAGAAATTTGTCCAAAACTTCAAATGTGCTACATGAAAATCTATTCAACCCATTTGAAAAATGATCCTACCAAAATAAACTACATACATTTTTTCTAGAGAATTAACTAGCTTCAAAATGATATTTGACGAAACAAAAATTTTATAAGCGATCAAAACATAAATATAATATTTTTGATAGTCTTATAGTCCTACTTCTCTCTCTCTCTCTCTAAATTAAATGGCCATAATTAAAAAAAATTTCAACCCAGCATAATTGTTTTAGTTTATTCCCTAGACAACATTATAACGAATAAGTTCTCAAAGTTTTACGTGAATCCATCAACAACTTTTTTTGTGTTATAACACATTTGAAGTGAGAAAATAATGCACAAATATTAATTTAGAGTAAAAAAAATTTTTGGAGAGTATCCTTTGCTCTCCTTGGCTTTTACAGTTTATGTAAACACACAGTATTTCCAAAAGAGAAACCATTTGAACATTTGAGAAAACTTTCTAAAATTATCTTTGCAAAAAAAAAGTAAATTTTCAATTTAAATTTTGACATCTTTTTGATCTTCTAACGGCCTTTTCCGGTTTTCACGCCATGATTAAAATTTTATTATCTCTGCAACTAATTTTTTTCAGAAAAATTAAATATAATTTGAAAATAAATACTCTTTTAAATAAAATAAAAGATTATTTTATCTTTTTTTTGGAATTTTTGGTTAAAAATGACATTTTTAACGTGTTTGGATACCTTAAACTTAAGTTGATTGTGGTTTTGAGTGGTACAAGGACCATATTTGCTCAATACAAGACAGACAGCTTCAAGTAATGAACACACAATGAATTTTTTACTGACACAGAACACAAAAATAAGCTAGAGAGGAGTCGTTGCGTAAGACGCACATACGGTGGTGTGAAGGTAAACGCTGCACAAAAGCAAAGTAAATGCGTTTTTTCTGTGAAAAAAATTCCGTTTGAGGAGCTCTTTAATTAAAATTTATATGCTGTAATAACATTGAGTAAACGGAAATCAAATATGGAAGCAAAGACAGACACTTAACGTCGTTAGAGTTTATATAAGTGGGGAATGGACAAACTTGCGTGAACTTTTTTCGTGCCACGTCGAAACAAAATGTTTTCACGTTGACTTCTAGAGGGGAAATACATCGATATAATGAAATCGACAGAGTATCAGTGCAAGCAGCTTCATGATATTTATTACTCGAGCTGTAAAGAAAAGCACGAAACCTAAAATATGACAAATTATTGATTGGTTCAATTACCGAGAACGATCAAAAACGTTAGTCTATACTTTTCAATGGCCAACCGCGTCAAGTCGATTTGTAAGTCCAAGTGACTTACCCTTCTGAGATCTTACCACTAAGAGTCCACCCACATGCTATATCTGTTTGATGAGACGGTGAATGTATGCTTGAGCGTGATACGACGGGCATGTGATGGTTAATCATTTAATCTACGGTTTCCTAAGAAAGCGGAGCCGTTATCTAGCAGCCGTAATGTACCTGCATCGACCTTAAAATGAAATAGACGGACCATGTAGGCGGAGTCACTGTCGTAAGATCTATGAAGGTAAAATCACGAATCGAATTCGACGATTGGCTATGGAAGAGCAGACTAGTGTTTTTGATCACGGTGGGTTGTCACTTTAACCAATCAGTAATATAGGATTCATGCTTTTACCCACAACCACGTGACACATCTTGAAACCGAGAACTGGAAAACATAACATGAAGCTGCGGGCCTATGCTCTATTTCATTTTAAGGTCGATGTGTAGCTGTGGATGACATCATTAAAACGTTGTTTATGCAAACAGATGTCGGTTTCCTAGGGAGCGTTGTTTGTGAGCGTAACGAAAATTAGCGGAACCGCCATTTGCATGACGATCGTCATAGCGGTCTCAAACAGTTGGGGAAATTTTTTTTCCTGTAGCGGCGACATTTCATTTCCTGCGCCAAACAATTTGAGTGGAGGGAAGCAAAACAAACAAAAAATTTTGACTGGCATTCTTTAGTTCGTTTTTGTAAAATCTGGATCGTTAAAGTCCGATTAAAAATTTCAACGGATTTTGAATCTGCGGAAAATATTACACCAGATCGATACCTTAAAATAAGATTTCCTTAAAATAAATAATTATTTATTTAATAAATAATTAAATAATCAAATTGTAAATAATTGAATAATAAAGCTGTTTTGGTATTGATCTGGCGTAGAATTTCACGCTGATTTGAAACCCGTTGTAATTTGCACTCTATCTTGAACGATCCCGAAGTTTGAAACTTGGACTAGAGAATAAAAAAAGCCACTTTGTTTTGTTTCTGGAATAAAATTTTAGTTTTTAATTAAAAGTAAATGATTTTTTTAAAGCAGATAAATTTAACTCCTAGTATGCAAGCAAGCGCCGAATTGGTGAGTAAAATGAAGAAAAGATGTATAGAAAACCTCTTTAGCGAAGATTTAAAACATAATAGTGTTTTAATGACAAGACGAAAGTATGATTCCATATTTGAAGATGTAAAGCGAATAAAAGTTTCCAAGAAAAAAGAATCATCTCGAGATTATTGAATAATTCAAAGGTATGATGTGTTGACTGTACGTTCCTGTTGTTCCAGCAAAATTCTTATTTTCACCTTAACAAGTGGTAATATGCAGATTATCTAGGTAATTTGAGAAATGGAAACAATTTTCGGCCCTTTAATGGATCACCCTAGTTAATCTGAACATTAATTAGATAATCTGTAGAATAACTGATCACTGCACTTTAGCGGTAACATATATACCAATATGATACCTATCGATTATAGTCATCGCATTTCAAATACCTGGCTGTGCTACTTGGGTTATTGATGAAAAAGTGCAAGGTGTAACATTGGTATTTAATAAATTATCAACCGTAAAAACCTCCTTCCTCATTCAATTTGTTATGTTACATTAGATTTATTCGAACTAATACTAGTGTGCCCGTTATTTTCACCATCCGGTTACTGCACTCGTGAAGTTATGAACATCTGGCGTAGAACGGAAAACCAAACCTATTTATCTAAATTTGCAATAAAGCCAAAAACAACTAAGCTAAATATTTCTATAATCGAACCCTCGGCCGAACTGGATTCACGAAGACAACATCTCGTAACCTCGAACCATGGTCAGTATTGGGTTTATTCTATTTTGAATCCGATACTCTTAATGAGCTTGGATAATTAATTAACTTCTACATTACGGTGTGAACAAAACCCTGTGTAAAAGGCTCTTACCGACTGTAATTGATGATGGAACTATGTAAAGATAGTGAAATTAGGTTTCACTAAAAGAGGGGAAAAGAAAACAAATCTTTAAAGATAAAAAAAATACATTTATTTTTTTCTAAACATTGGTATCACATCCTGATAAAAATAATATTCACTCTTCCTAAGTCACACAACCAAAACACAAAACAATTACTATCAATTCTTATAAACGATCTTGGTTATTCAAGCATGCTATTTGGTTATTCAAGTCGATATCATAATGGATTAACCAAAATAAGGGCCTTTGCTCAAGAGACGCTTCACGGGTCAAAAATAAGGGAAAAAATCAAAATATCAAAAGAATCGATTCAGGAGCAAGGACTCAATCAAAGGAAAGCAATAAAAAACAAAAACCATATTTGCCCATCGTTGTTCCTCGGGTGATGTATCTAGATTGGGTTCAGAGGCGTCGGCCTCCAGGATCCAAGACGCGGCCTTCCTTGAATTTTTGGGTCGCCGGTTCTTCGGCAATTCAGCAAGGATGTAACGGACTTTTAGTGGATTCTTTCGGTATCACTTCTATCGGAATAATTCAGCCAGGATGTAACGGATGGTTCCAGAAGAAATCAACGGGCCTTTCAGAAGAACTCACGGCATCACTTCCATCGGAATAATTCAGCCAGGATGTAACGGATGGTTCCAGAATAAATCAACGGACTTTTCAGGAGAACTCACGGCATCACTTCCATCGGAATAATTCAGCCAGGATGTAACGGATGGTTCCAGAATAAATCAACGGACTTTTCAGGAGATCTCTCGGCATCACTTCCATCAGAATAATTCAGCCAGGATGTAACGGATGGTTCCAGAATAAATCAACGGACTCCTTGAAGAACTCTCTGCATCACTTCTATCGGAATAATTCAGCACCAGGATCAAGGCTCAAAAAGAAAGAATGGCGAGGCCGGTGTCTCCGAGCCGCAAGGACACCTTTCCTTTTTTTCTATCATCCCCTCTCGGCCAAGGCAAAAAAAAGGCGACTCTTCAAAAAGAAAGCTTCACCGCGACTGGGATCACCGCACGGTGACCCCAGCCACTGAAAACATCGGAGAGCGAATAGGACGAGTCCGATTGACCCGCCTCTCTTATAGCTTCGGAGCCTGGATGTTGAGTGGTTAAAGTTCTTCTCCCGTGAACTCGTGGGAAAACTATTTTTCGCCTAAATCGGCACGAGAAAACGAAGGGTGAACTATTTCCCAGCCTTTTCAAAAACGCCTCGTCATTTCGCTGGCGTGCCGTGATTGGTTGGACATTCAAATTTAAAAAAACTCGGGGGTTGAGTACAAATGTACCGCTGAAAAGAGAGGGACTTAGCACACATTGATAGGGGAAGAATTTAGGTAGAATTTCCAGAGAAACGTCCCGGAGCAAAAGCGTACATGTTTATCAAGTATCCATGCTTATAAACTAACGACAAAAGGTTGAACGGATGGTTTCGAAAACTTTATACCCAACATCAGATAACGAGGTTAACATCTATACCGGCATCCTACTCTACAAACTCCCACACCAAGCCAACGTGAGGACATTTGGGGGTCACGTCTGATTTAACGAGCACCATCCCCTGAGTACACGATAGTTTTTGATTGAATCAAGTTTCAAACTCTTAACCCTGAATGGTCGTATAGAGATCTCAAAGGATAGAAGACAGGAAAATAATTTAAGAAAATAATAAATAAATTTAGGTACAATCGATGAATTTATTTTTAAATATTTCAGAAGCTACAACAGTATTGAAATATTTACAAAACAGAATTCTCATATATCCTTAAATAACATAAATTTCATTCTACTGTAACTTAAAACTTCTCCCTTAAGAGACCGTCGAAATCGTGCTCCACACAAAATCAATATTATTTTGCAACTCTGTCCACTTCTAAACTTTCCTCGGAAGTTCGCTTGCGGCATTTCGTCTCTAGATCATGCGTTTAACAGCTTATCCAGCTTTGATGTTTTCTGATTCCTCGCTAGATACCTGCTTTTGTTTTCGTCAGCCACGGTGTATTTTGCAGACTAAGGCGGCGATTTAGTTCAGCTTGTACTTCTGTTGCCTCCAGCTCTACAAAACAGGAATACGAAAATGACATTGCGTTGCTTCTGTATCGCTACTTGGGTCTGTGGAGAACCCTAATCCTTTTCTATAGTTGAGAATCCGGAGGAAATAAAGACTTTCTTTCCAATTTCGACTTCCCGAACAAAAGAATTTAGCTATTTTGATATGAAGTGTGATTGGAGGAAGTTAAACTTGCGGGAAACAATTTCGGTTCTTTTGTTATTTGCTTAATTTTTGTACCGTGTTATGGGTATTAAAATCTGCTGAAATCTTTTGAATTTTGTAGAAAGATAAAGAAGTTTTAAAAGAAATTATTTAGGAAAATTATATTACATTGCTTAGTCGTGATAAATACTTGTTTGTCTAAAAATTGATTCACAGAAATAAGTATTTACCATATCATTCAAAATATTCCAATAGTAATTTTTGGAAAGAAATAATTTAAAAAGAAACACGCAGTTTTAAGAGGAAGCAATTTAAATTAATAGTTTACAAAGATTTTACTTTTGGTACCCAAATGTTCTAAAGCGAAAAAAATCGGGATTACCTTAAAATGTAATTTATCGCCAGTATAAGTTTACTCTCATTGACGTTAACCAATATACTGGCATAGCTAGATTCTGAAGTACTTTGTATTGGCGTATTCATCTTTTATGCACTGTGAAATCGCATTCGAATGAAAATAGGAAAACGTACTTTTCACCCAGAAACATAACGGACACCAACATTCACTTTGACATAAAATGCCTCACATTGTTCAGAATGTTTTACAAAACTTTTCCATATGCATCAAATATAAGTAGATAGAACATATATTAGACTTGCTATTGAAAAGAGCCTCAACATGTGTGACCAACATGTTTACTAGTAGTCACGTGAGACTGATGTGTGAAACATTTCCTTGGTTGGGCTATTCGAAATTTCATAGCCTCGTTTTGCAACATAGAATCTTACGTCAGAAACATCCAGAAGATAAATCGTGTAGACAAAGGGTGTCTCTATCTGATATGGCCTTCATATTGGGTTCTCAGGTTCTAAATTCTACGTTGCTGGGCTATTTTTGGTTCAGTGTAACTTTGGATTGTGTGGAATTAAGGCTGCCTATAAGTAGTGCCGTTCGAAAGCAACTGAACTAACAGCTACAATCACAGGCCTTTAATGAATAAAATCATCTTTCAACATTAATGTCAAACTTTCAAACTGCACATTAATTGTGATGAATATTCACAATAAGTAATCGTTCGAACTTCCTATTGCTCGACGCAGCCTCCTACTAATTGTTCCTTAGCATCACTTAGAAACAAAAATCTACTTGATTCTGAAGTCTCAGGAACATTAATCGCTGCTATGGGTTAAATTACTACAATATGCAAATGCTGAGCATGGATGTCGTGTTTCTCGCGCCATCAATTTAAACAATACGAAAAGAATGCAGCGTTCTCGTTAGTCCTTTATTTTAGGTTATTTCTAAAGATTCCTACTACAACAGGAAAATTTGCTTTCTTCATCTTTCACTCTCTGTGGTGTGTCATATTACCAAAACCTCATTAAACTTCTGTCATGCATTTTTAGAGAAAAATCACAATGGCTTAGTTTTGAAATTACGATTTCTAAGAGTTAATGTTCAGATTTATCTTGTAATAAACTTTATAGCAACATCACATGTCGAAATGTGGAAAATACTTAGTAACAAACAAAGATTATTTGCTAAAAGCTTTTGCCATAAACTATAAGGAACTTTTTTAATATTACAAGTTCGTAATAATAGTATTATAAATTGGTTAATGGTACATTATATGGTTGTTAGGGTAGCTAATATAGAGTAACTAGTCTTACAATTTCATTATTAAAATATTAGTCCATTACTTCCTAATTGTATAGACCCATAAATGCTTCTCAATGATTAATTACTTTTGACAATTTAGAGTGATTCATCTTCAAATGGAATACTTTTCTCTGTAATTAGATTTATAAAAGGAACTATTTGAGTCCCATCTTATGCTTTATGGTTATAAATTATCTAAACTTGTATTTCTTCGATTGTGTTTACTCGTACAATTTTATTTATCTCAAGAAATTTAATGATAAACTTTCCGCAAAACTAAGATTGAATGTATATGTTTTTATGAACATTTCGGCAGTTTTAAACTTCATAAACGTAAGAAGAAAACAGAGCAAAATAAGAGTTCCTATGAAATAAAACTAAGTTAATACAATTCGAAGACCCATTCATAAAAAATAACTAATCCTTGATAAATTTAGTTTTACATTGATCTTTTTAAACACCAATAAAGATTAGTTAGAAATTATTATCGTACTGTGCATACCTGACAAAATTAGTACTACGTTCTTAAAGTTAAAAATATATAACATTGAATTTTTATGTTTTTTTCCATAAAAATCTAAGATAAAATGAGAAAAAGTTTTAAAATTTCAGATTTCAATAAAAACGTTCGTTTTACAATTACTATCATTAATGCATCATAAATTAATAAAAAAGATATACAAAATAAAATACGAATATTACATTGTAAGTGCAACCCTTTTTGTCTTCAAGAGACAAATGACAGCAATTTAAATGCTCCGTAGAAAATTAATGTACGAAACACTGATATATTATGTAAGATAAGAGAGCTAGTAATCAAACACAAATAGCTTAAAAAAAGAATAATAATTGCAGATCATTCATACGAAACAGCAACTTATATCTGAACTTTATAAATGTATAACACTGTTTTTACAAAAATTTTACAACAATGCTTGGAAAAATAAATTTGATGTAAAGAATATCACAAAATACCTATCTACTAAATGATACGCAAATGCTTTCGTTACTTTGATAGAAGTCCGACAACTTCAACGCATGATAAATCTCATTTAACTAAACCCAAAGGTAAAAATAGGGAAAGATAAATCTCATTTAATTAAACTCAAGGTAAATAATAGACAAAAACAAATCTAGCATTATATTAGTAACCGTTGTAAGAACTCGTTGAATTCTGGTTAAGGGTTGAAAAACACTTAAATGGGTAAATCAAGCACACATAAACACAAGAAGAATTTTAAGTAGTTACAAGTGATAAAATAAAACAGCGCAACATTTATTTACAAGTGGAAAAGGCTTTGCATTTTATTTATTTTATTGCATTACATTTAGTCTGAAAAAAACATTTCTGGACAAGCAAATGTTTAGACGGCTTTCTTGATTATACTAGGAAAATATTTGCTGGAGTCCCCCTTAGCATTTTAAATAAAAATATACCTTTTCTGCGCAGGATTTCACACTTTCTGTAAGACTCTGGGAGGCTTTTCTGTCATGCTAAATGTAAGAGGCAGAACTGCTTCGAAGGCAGACTACCTGTAAAAGAAATTCCAAATAAAAACCCATGAGGAAATTATTGAAAAAGAAAGTGTTGTGGATCAGGGCGTCATAGGGTTAAGCATTTTGCTGGACGAAGTAGATAGTGGCATTTGGTGGGGTGATCTTCGGGCATGGTGTTGCCGATCTCTCGGCTGCTGTTGCATGTTCGTATTAGTTTTCTTCCTACTCTTTGTATTATATTTAGTTTTGTATGTTTGCTTTTTTTTTAATGGTGATTGGGGGAAAATATGAGATATCTTTTAAGGTTTCGCAGCTCCAATGTAGAAAACATTTTGTGTTGTTTGGGTAAGACTCTTCTTTGATGACGCCCTGATCCACCAACACTTTCTTTTTAAATAAATTATTTATGGTTTTTATTTTGAATTTCCTTTTGTTTTTGAAATTATATCTATATCTGATAATTGACTGGTCAACGTCAATTAGAATAAACGCCAAAGATTGCCGAAAAGTTGCTGCACTACATATTAACCCTCCCTGTAATTGTCTCAAAAGGAAATATCTAGTCATTAGCAAAACTGACCAGATCTCGATTTCCTGTCTTAAGAATAAATATAAAGAAACCTCGATCTCCTCATCATTGACAAATTGCCAGGATCTTGAAGAAGACATATCTCGTCATTAACAAAATGAATCAGATCTTGATGAACGAGAAATTTCGTCGAAATCACCAGAATGCACAAATGACCAGTGAAAATAAAACGCAGTAAAGGATAAAAGGTATCAAAGCCATATTTATTAGACAAACAACAAAAGACACAGGAATGGGGGGGGGGTGACGGATGGCAATGACTGCTGTTCATACTGTAGCGCCATAAGGTGGGGTCCTCTTTCAGCAATTTCATGGTGGTCCTATTCGAGATTTCCTGTGTTACCTGAATTCACCATCGAAGGGAATCGGTTGGCGAATTTATGACCGGATGGGTGTAGAAGAATGCGAGGTAGCCCCTCGTCTTTGAACTGTCGCGCTTCGTAAAAACGAGTGGCGAAGTGACGCCGTGTGCGGTCACCCCTCGAAGAAGAGACAATCGTTGAAATTGTGAGTGTGCACAGACGCAGAGTTGATCTGCTGCGATGAAACCACGGGAATGAAATCATAATTGTACTTACCATATGTTAGCCTCGAAAAAGCCTTAAATTGTACATATATTTAGTAACTAAATAAATGTGCTGTATTTGTAAGGCCCGGTGCACACATCCGGTTTTTCAACGTGCGGCGCTGCTGCTGCAACGCAAGTGCAGTTTGATATACATTAGATCCAATGGAGTAGTGCATACATGACTCCGGCGCCGCTGCGGTGACGCACGTCCTACTTGCGTGCAATTTGTACCGCAGTTCCCCACGGCGCCGCAGCTCGCCGCACACGTTTCACCGGTCTGAAGTACCTTGTTTTCATAAATAAATGGAACATAAAAAAAATTAATAAATGGTCGTATCCAGTAACGTTTATTTTGTTTCAAAATATACTTTTTTTACACCAAGTAAGCGAAATAAACATGTTTTCTTCGATAGAATATTTATCGCAAATGGCGCGAATTGAGTACTTGATTCATTTCATGGTTATGTGTGCATAGTTGGGTTCGGTGCCGCACGATGAAAAATCGGTGTGTGCACCGGGCCTGAAAGCCTTCTCACGACGTTACAACGCCTTGACATTGAAATAAAAAGCTTTTGTATATGTTTTTGAGGTATGTCAGTATATGTTGCTTTCATATATTGCTTAAGATCATCATCTGTAGTGACATGGGGGTGTCTGTTTCGTGAGGTCAGTCGTTTGGCGATCAAACACCAGATGTGTTCGATTGACGACAGATCTTATGAACGGGTGTGCCATGGATGAATTGAAACATGGTTGACATTGAAAAATGGTGCTAGTACGTAACTTGCTACGTGTGGTTACAACTTGTCTTATTGAAACTCACTCTAAGCGAACCTTGAGGATAAATAAGGACAATAGACTTCACAACTTCAGAGATAAAGTAGAGGCTGTTGTGTGTTGATGTGTCAGTGCGTACTTATTGGGTAGTTGTGCGAATAGATTCTGGTGGATTAACCCCATAGCAAGCCATGCCATATCATCAGGTTACATACCGGTATGGCGAGGCGTAATGCAAGATGCATGCAGTCTGTCACCATGGTGCCACCAGACGTGGATGAGTAGTACTGTAGAACAGAATCGAAATTCATATGAAAAAACGATGTCAGGTCATTCGTTTGGGAAAATTCGGAATTCTGCGCACTATTGCTTAAGACGCTTGTTGTATAGAGTCAACTATAATCCCAGCAATGGAAGACTTAGAAAATTTTCACACTGCTGCTGCCTAAATTGAATTGTACATGTTGACACAGGTTATTCAACACTCCTTAATTCTTGTGCTAAGGTTCTGGATGTTGCAGTAACGACCCGTAATAGCCAAACGTACAAATTGTCTGTCTCATCATTCGGTGGTGTGATGAGGCAGCTGCAATCGTTCGCGTTGTGTGCTCAGTTCATCTCTCCTGCACACACACTTCTATATCCGCATCACTGTGACTTGTGAAGAGTACTGATTTCTCTGAAGTCTAAATCCTCAGTCTCGATAATCCACAATTCTTTCTCTTCCAAACTCTGAAACACACTCATATATGACTGCAGTATTTTTCGACGATTCAAAATTAAGCTTCCATTATACAGGCGAAATCAGAATTCCAATTCTTAAAACCAGCTCTCTGTTTTTACTTTTACACTGCTTACATGGGGCATTACTGGCTTACATAATTTTCATACACACACACACGAGTATACGATATATCTTATCAGAATTTCGTTTACGATATTTTCTAAATGGAACAAACTCATTAAAAGATTACAACTGTTAGAACTGTAGAAAACAGGCGGCTATTGTGTATACTCTTAATACAAGGCATTCAAAATTGAATCCTTGGTGGATAGATTAATTTATGAATCTGAAAGGAAGTGTACAAATACTAATTCAATACCGCAGGAAAACATTTTTAAGGAGTCTAGTTGTTACAATTGTCTCTAGATATTTCATTTCCATGTTAGCAGAAGATTCGAAAGATTTCGAATACATATTGCCATTTTGAACAGGACGATTCTTAGCCTGCTGTGAAGATTACATCCACGAATATTTCAGTTCAAGGCAAAACATTACACTTTCGCCTGCATTTTTATATTGTTTGAGAGAGCATAGTGAAAACAAAATTCTATTTGGATCAGCTAGTCTGATAGATAGGAACAAAATTTAGCTACTATATTTTTGCAGCAAAATCCCGTGTTACCTCCAACATCTGATCCCACTAAAAGCCAATAGTTGCCTCACATATTTTGGCAAACAACATATTTCATGACGCTGGTTCTATCGAGTTTCCACTATATTGAAAGGAACCTAATATCACTTCAAAGTTAGCACTATCTCCTTTGGTCTATATTTCTCAATTCACATAGTATGATAGTAGTTGCTTTATCCCTCACTGCCTTCAATATTAAATCATTTTTCATCTGAGATAAAATATAATAGTTTCTTTAAAGATATGGCATTCGGTTGCAATTACATGCATTTTGATAAAGAGTTTTCAACCTTGCTTTGAATACATGTAATATTTTATGCATTTTGAAAAAATATCTGTCTTATGAGAATTAATATTTTTATGATTTCTAATACTCGACGAAAGTTAAAAAGGTATTCATCGAAAATAAATTTGAAATAAAAAAAAGGCTGGAAATATTCCAGAACATATTTCCCGTTACGCTGTGGCAGGTAGAGAATAATTACCACAAAAATTTCCATTACACCAGCGGCATGGTATTGATCTGTGTACGTTGGATGTTATCCCCCTTTTAAGCAACCACCATTTACAAGCTGTTAGCGACTGACTTTCTAGAGGAACCCTCCTTTTGTTCGGTCTACCGTGAGGTATGAAAGCTTTTGGTGAAAGGCATAAGGTAGCTCCGGTGAAATCTCTCTTGCGCCAAACGATAGTCGTCAGTCGTAAATGACACTCAAGGCTCATCGCTCAAGTTAGGTAATTAGGTGGGAGGGGTCGGACATGCAGGCAAAAGAACCGTTCCTGGAGACGATTGAAAAAATCTAAGCACCGCTGCGTTATGGTTAATGTCAAGAGGCGTTGTTAAGGGTAAATTTTCATTCATGTATTGCAGAGTTGTGTACACATTATTGAAATTTTGAATAACACTAAGGAAAGTGTGTTGTAAAATAATTTATGTTCAACAGAACTCTAAAAAGTGATAATTGAAGCACACGATCGAACAACAGTCTATATCTCATGCCATGAATTTACACACAAGGTAGTACTGTGTGGGGTCAAAGGTGAATTGATTCAAGGTTTTGGAGATTGTCACTCGCCGACTTTGGTGTCTGGCATTTGGGCACTGGGATTCCAGCCACGATGTTTCAATCCTCGTGAGGTGCTTCTTTAATTTTTTGGTTCATCGATGAGCACCTGCATCACAGATCATGTTTCCCCGACACTCACGAAATCCTAAGAAATACAAATTATTTCCTTGAGTTGTCTACTCACCTTATATTCAATTTTTCAGATTGTTTGACCCCTCCCAATTTCTAAAAGACACAGTGACGTAATTCCTTCTGTTTTTTATCAGATCACATCACATCATATGATGACGTAGTACAAATTCTTTTATAAGAATCAGATAACAAACCTGTTCTGTAGTATGAGAGTCGCAGACAAGGTCTAAAATAACATAATGAACTTTTAATTAATGACCCTAGTTGTATGAAAGTGAAAGAATTAAATGCCCTAGATATACACTACCCTACAATAATGGACCGGACGCCAGCGGGGATTTGCATAAAATCCGACTACTTGTCCTGGGACCTTTGCATGTTTCTCCTTCTCCTGGTAAATTGAACGCGACGCCTACATGAGCATTTTGGACAATCATGTTTTTTCTATGCTCTGGCAAGTGTATGGAATGGACGAATCCTACTTCCAGGACAACAACGCTCCATGTCATGTTGCTGATTCTGTCAGCAGTAGAATAAAGATATGGATGTAAAACGTTTTCCCTGGCCTGCTCAGTCCCAACCTAATCCCCATATAACATTTGTGGGAAAAGTTAAAGCGATGCTTACGGAACAAGGAACCACGTCCGAAATCTACGGTTGAGCAGGCGACATTCTTGCAGCAGGAATGGACTAAAATACCCCTAGCTGTGTGTCAAAACCTCGTTGAAAGTATGCCCAGAGGGGTTGCTAGTGCCATTGCAGCACGTGGGGACTATCCCCCTATTAAACCATGTATTCTTTCCCTTATACCATCACATCTTGCTGTCTGGTACATTACTGTAGGGCAGGGGTGGCCAACCTGTGGCGCATGCGCCAAATGTGGCGCATTGGATGAAAACAAGTGGCGCATTGTATCCTTTCGCCTACTTATTCTTTTGAAGTAGGCGCAATAACTGAATCCATCTTAATACTTTCAACATCAGACAGTTCAAACAGCCTTCTTACTCATCAGTTTGTGGCAATTTTTTAAAAACAAATCCATTTTTGAAAATGAAATTTGATAGGCAGTATTGATTTTTTCAAATCTAAATGGCTTTTGACCTGATTAATTTCTGTGAACATTAAAAACCCCAGAACTAAGAAAATTTGCAAAAAACAAATATGTCGTTTGGGAACGGCATACATACACAAACAAACTTTTTCATCCATGAAATTTATTAAAAGCAAAACGATTTCGCAAATGACCTTATTCAAATTTGAAGAATTCTCTGGTGCTCTAAGTAAATAATTTAACACCAAACATTAAAAGACTAGCGAAATCGAAACAGGCTCAAAAGTCTTATTAATTGTAATTAAGGTTTATGTGCTGTAATACGTGCAGTAATTGAATCATTTGAAAATGATAATTATGTCAATAAACATACTTTTTATAAAAGATATTAAGAATATGCCAAGTTTCCTTCTAGCAAGTAGAGAGAACAGACGACTCCAAGTTCCAACCTGACCTTGCTCTAGGAGCTCCATCTCGCTCAGAGCTCTCTCTCTCTCTCTGTCATCATATCCGTCAACTGTGGTCCAGAGTTATCTTCACTAAACGAGATGTCAGCTGTTACACCATCAGCGGGCTACATGACTGCGATCGCCCTCACGTCCAAGAGATCATCTCTTACTAATGTATATTGGGGCTCCAATAAACGCGTGTCTTTTGAACTGGCGCACGTTAACTAATTTAGTTTCCCCTAAGTGAAGCAGATCCTACCCCAATCTTGAATGTAAGAAGGTAGAATAGGTGCGTGACATATGGCGCATCTGAACTCGTATCTATATAAATAAGAATGGAGTGTTTGTTTGTACATTCAATATTTTCGACCCATTTCAAGTTTTCTATCCGTTTTGGACCCTTCTGATGCCGAATCCGCCTTTTTTTCTTTTGGTGTCTGTCTGTCTGTCTGTATGTTGTGCCCTATACTCGTCCACGCGGTTTAAGATATTTTCATGAAAACTTGCATACAGTGAGTACTTATCTTCATTTAGTGAGTGGTATTGGTTGCGAAAGTCTGTCTGTCCGTCTTTCTGTTCTATGCTCGATTTTGTGTTTGTGTGTTTGTGTACGCATCACATAAATTGTATACCAGATATTTGATTTCAGTGTATTTTACTTTATACATTATCTATTAGTTTAGTGAACGCAATATTAAACATTTCTTTATTGTTTTATTTAGTTGAGTTTCATGCTAAAACACCTGAGTAAGTATACTTAAATCAACCATAATTTGGTAGTTTTGGAAAAATTGGAATGTCTATTGAATATTACGATTACTTCGATTGCTTTACCAGTACTGCTGAAAAAGTAATTATTCTTCAAAAAATTATTATTTTTATTTTTTATGGAATTTCATCTCTGATACTTCATTTATTTCGAGTCTTATTTTAATTCTTTGCGCAATGAAAACGATTTCCGAATATTTGGGACAGACGATATTTTTCAATGAAACGAGAATGAACAAGATCGCGCGAGCAGTGATATTTTTTCTGGTTCTTTCGCTCTGAATTAATTTCACATATCTAAATTTTATACACTTTTAGTTGTAAGTTGTGGCAACTGTGCGAGATCAAGAGATAAAATTGAACAATTTTTTGCGACATCTTTTATTTTGTTTTACTTTGCTGTTTCCTGGTTTAAATATTTATTATTTTAATAAATGTGTTTTCCTTCTCATCACACGCAACAGCACCACAAAGTATTAGACTTAAAAATGTTAGGTAAGTCAGTATAAATTTTCAGTAAATTTTAAGTGTAGTTATGCCATTATTGAAAGAATAATGCCGTTATTTATAGAATAATTCCGTTATTTAAAGAATAATGCCGTTATTGAAAGAATAATAATGTTTATTAATCCAAACTGGATCTTTTTCCAACATTAAAAAATTCTTTGTAATAATGACAGGAGAAGATTGCAAAAATTCACAATGTCGCATACCGGAAGCAAGAGTGCCACAAGTAAAAAAATATTGTTTTGTTGACTATGAGTGCGAGAGCACTCGCCGTAAATCGTAATTTTAATTAATTGAGTTGAACATGAAAAGAACTTAAGAAAGGGAATTCGAAATCTCCCTCAAAATCGTCTTTTATAGTAGTAACCTTAGTAACACCTTTCGTCATTTTGTAGCTTTGTCATACAGCAATTGTGCGATGTATGTGAAATGTATTACATGAATGGATATGCATGTGTAGGATTTGTGTCCAAAGTAAGTTGTAGAAAATATATAGATGGCGAAAGATGTTAAAATAAATTTTTATTCTACAAAAAACGTGAGTCATTATATATTTTGATTATCTCTTCAATCTAGAGTAAACCAATTCAAACCGAGTAAGGTCGGGTATTTTGCTAGTGTGAAATAAAATTGGCGCATGGTATGTAAAAGGTTGGCCAATCCTGCTGTAGGGTAATGTATATCTTCCAGCAGAATTTAAGAAATTTTGTGTAACCCGAGTTATATTTTGGGGTAATAACACTGCCCAATTTAAATCAATCAACTGAGTAACCTTCACACAGTTACTCTTGTTTATTTTTTTGAGTCGTTAAACAACTTTTTACTTTTTTGAGTCGCTAAACAACTTCGACTTAAAACAAACTGAGACACTAATCTGTTTAAGGGGACCGGGAAAGCAAAATTCGACTAAAAAATCAATTTCTATTTTATTGCTCCTTTATATAGTTCAAAATCCCCTCTTTCCAATGATATATCACACTAGGTAATAGAATAAGAGGAAGTTTGAAAATTATGCACGTTTCCAATAAGCACTTCACATCTGACACGGCCTTTTAAATGTAAACAAACTGTTTGTGGGCATTTCTAATCTTTGTTGCTCAACAATGTAGATTTTTAAGTTTCATGCCCCATTTTCTCAGAGTCTACTGAACATAATGACTTAATATTTTTATGACATATTTGTGTTATATCTCTAAAGATTTTAACACAAGCATTTTTTGATTTTTTGAAAATTGAATTTTTTAGAAATTTAAATGTGTTAAAAAATGCTATCTAAAAAGTGATATTCAGTTAAAAATTTCTATAAAATTAAAATTTTTAAATAAAAAAAAAGTGAGCTGTTAAAGTTTGTATAACATATCAGTCTAACCACCATAAAAATTTTGTGTTGATTACTATTATAGTTATTGAGAAAAAGGGTCTTGAATTTCGTGAATTTAACATGGAGGAGATAGAGTCTTCCCGGTCCCCTTAAAGAATTCTTATTTCCTAACCCCTGATGTGATTAATCCTTAATATAAATGTTTGAAAAGATTATGAATCGCAACGTCATTATATTTTAATGATAATCGATTCAGAAGGAATTTCTAGTATGGTCATGCAAAATTTCAGCTCATTCCGATATTTATTTTTTGAGCTACAATAAATTTTCCCAATTATTTCGATTTTATGGACAAACCAAAAGTTTATAAAACGTCTGACAAACCTCGGATAATAAATAGTTCTCGGATCGTTTGTACTTGCTTAATAAATATAATAATTTTCGGTTTGTCAGCACGGCGTAGCCCGTAACAATTCTTTTCGCGGGGTCAGATGCGACCACTGCTCGCTAACCCCAGGTGATGGCTATAAATTCCCATTTGTTTAGCGAAGCAAACTATAAGGTAATTCGTAGCCTATTGGATAACAGCCATTGTGGCGTTGCCCGTAGTGTTGGTTTGCTTCGCAAACCAAATGGAAATTCGTAGCCTATTGTAATGAATTCTCTACAAACTCCAATTTGGTATGCTTCGCACAACAAATTATGAATATTGTGAACTACAGTTTGCTTCGCAAACCAACATCACGGGCAGCGGCGAGATGGCCTCGTCATTGTCGAATGCGGCCAAATTCGATAACAGTCATCACAGCGTTTCCCGTGGTGTTGGTTTGTTTCGCAAACCAAATAGAAATTCGTAGCCTATTGGAATGACTTCCCTGCGAATTACATTAAGCTACGAATATTGGAATTCCTAGGAATAGTTAGGTTTGTTTCGCAAACCTATTTATGAATATTATGAACTATGGTTTGCTTTGAAAGTTGGATAACAGCCATGACGGAGTTGCCCGTGGTGATGGCTTTCTTCAGAGTGATGGTGGGAATTCAGAGTGACGTCACAAATCCGTCACGTTCATCCGTCAAAAGCACAGTTGCCACAAAATCTGGATTTACTGCGCTCTTCTGCAGAAACCAGCGAGCGAATTCCACACGACGAGGATAATTGTTTTGAGTCAGTTCCTGAACTCGTTGAACATGGTACGGATGCAAACGTTCAGCCTTTAGTACTCGCCTTGTCGTGGATTATAATACATGTAACTGCCTAGCCACTGCTCGGGTACATGTACTTGGCTGATCAGTCACCATATCCAGAATGGCTTCTTCCACAACTGACGTTATGTCCATCTTTGCACGACCGGGAAGCGATAAAGTATCCCCGTCTCGCACAACAACTGTTGGTGCAAGCGTTTAAATGTTTTACGGTCGGGCATCCGCCTGTTGGAAAACCTCTCTCAGTACAATCGTTGAGCCTCTGAGCCATTTCCATTTGCATATCCATAGATAAAATGCATATCAGCCTTTTCCTTTTCAGTGAAAGGCAACATCTTCCGCTATGTTCCTACCACGATTGACAGTTGCACACTCGGATCAGCGGCTTTTATGTATTAATCGAGGCGAAATTTTGCATTCTTCTTTTTCTTCGAATTACATTTGCATGTTATTACTGTCGTTCTTCTGCCAATAACCCGCAACAAGAATGGAGCTTAAACATTTGCAAGGATCAAGTTTTAAAATGCGCTAGCACCTTTGCGTTTTGTTTCCGGTCATGTATTCTTTGATGAAAGTTGTTTGTTTGGATGCGTACTATCACCTCTTAAAGTTTTGCCTATCTTTTATGAGTCACCCTGCATATGGTGTCAAATTTTCCGCAGGTATCAAATTCGTTGAAATTTTTAATCTATTTTTAACAGTCCCGATTTTACAAGTATGCAAAAAAAAAAAAAAATAATAATAATTTTTGCTGAAATTGTAAGATGGCAAAAAATGTAATACGTTTATTTTTTGATCGTGAAGGTTGACGCGACGTCACAATCTCTTGCGAAAATATAAAAGATATTCTATTTAAACCTTTTATTTATTTAAGGAAAATCATGTTTTTAGGTATCGATATAATGTGAAATTATCCGCAGATTTCAAATCCGTTGAAATTTTTTCTCCATCTTTAACGATCTAGGAAATTGAAAAAAGAACTAAATAACGCCAGTTAAAAGTTTATTTGTTTTTTATCGTCAGCTGAAAATCATTCCTCCGGCTAAAATGAAAACGAAAACGAAAATAATAAATTTAGAATCTATGATATATGCTGTTGCATTCAATATTAATCAATTTTCACTAAATTTATTAAATAAATTTTCTAGATTGAACTTTAAAATTTGCCTTGACCCCAAAACTACCAGTATGCCAAATCCCATTACTGTAAGCCATAGATTCGTCATGACTTTGCGTGTAGAAAACAAACAGACAGATAAACACTTCGTTTTATAATAAGTGAGATAAATCAGTACTATATTTATACCGAAACATTTAAAGAAAGATATCCGAATAAATGCAATGAAAATTTAAATCACGGATTAATTTTTATCCCCTTTAAAGTTACAGCATTAAACTTTTCAGAAACTTGAATTGCTAGGTATTCAACTACAATTCCTTCGAATTCATTTCTTGTTTTAAGTTAATGATTTCTCTTAATTTTGTACAAACTGTATTAACACCAAATCAAATGTTAATGTCCGAATTACTTTTATTCACACTGAATTTCTTCGAAGACCCTCAACACTTTCCTGGAACTCCAATACATTTCCCTTACATAGCCTTAATGAAAAGAAATACTAAAATAGTAATTTGATGCGGAGCAAATTATTGGAAGAGATTGCACTGGACGTTTGTCTTGAGTTCATATAGGATCAGTCTGATAGTTACCTCGAACAGAGATTACTTGGAAAAACATAGCTGCGTCGTCTGTAGTTTACGTTGTTTCATACTTTTTAATTAACGTCACACTGGAGCAATACAAAGGGCTATTGGTCACGGTCCGGGATAAAGCCACTAAGGAAAAGAACCTAAGAAAACACCACGTAATTTCGAACCATCTACAGTTCATAAGAATGCAGCTCGTTCGTCTTCTTGTTACGGTAAACAAAGGCTGGCCAAAAATCGAAAAGGAATTTTTATTTAAAAGTGCACTTGTATGAAACGTTTAAGGCAAGGAAACGTTTTCTTAACATTCCGAGCACGTGTAGAAAAATATTTCATCTGGAAGTAGTGCTTACAGAATTGTACACTTAAAGAAAAAAATTGAAAATCGCCTTCTAAAGGCGCGTTCTTGCGAATCAAGTTTAGTTGACCGATTATAGTTGATCAATAAAAGTTGAATAAGATTTGAGTCAGTTTTTGTTCACACATATCAATAGAAACTGATCAACAGTTTAATACGCAGAAATATAAAAGTTACAGTTAAAAAATTATTTATTTATAAAAATTCACGCGTTTAAGATATCGAACTGGTGTAAAATTTTCCGCAGATTTCAAATCCGTTGATATTTACACTTTATCTTTAACGATCGCGAAGATACAGACTTGGCCTAAAAAATAAAAAAGCACCTTTGTTTTGTTTCTCGAATAAAATAAACCACGACAGATCGTTCGCGTGGAAATAACTCGAAAGCAGATGGCGGATGACTCATCACTTGAACGATAAAGTTTGAATAGGTCAAACTTTTGATCCACTAAAATGTTGATCAACTCTATTGAAACAAAGGTTCTCACTATAGTTTTCATTCAACTTTTGTTGATCAACCATAATCGGTCAATTAAACTTGATTCGTGAGAACGCGCCTTAAGTGATATTAATCGCAATTCTGGAGATACAATGTCAAACACTGTTTTATCTGTAACTACCAAAAATACCCGGCTTTGCTCGGGTTGAATTAATAATACATTGATTGAAAAGTCATCATCAATTCTTTTTCATAAAAGAATATTAGCATCATTTAAGTGCACGTGGAAAAAATGTAATACCAATTTAACTTCCCCGTCGCTTCTACAATGTACTTCGGACGCAAATATGCATGTGTGTGTGTATGCTGTATCCAACCATATAATCCATTTCATATTCGTCACACTTCTGCTAAGTTGATTTTAAGCTTTCCAGTGACTTCGAATTTTCCCGTGAATTCAATTTCAGTAAAAATGGCGAATTTTCGGTGGATAGTCTTGCACTTAGTTTTCCTATGAATATGTTTTCATTGTGCCATTCTTTCACCTAGTATGCGATACTTTCGAATTTCATCATCAACATGAAAAGATAATAAGTTAAATTGTTACAGCATTCGTAACTAATTTACTTTGAAGCAAACGCAATTTTTCTTGAAAATTCCATAAAAGGTTGGAATAACGGAACTTCTGTTATATATATAAAGCAGAGTTGACGTTTGTCTACACTCTACATTAATCCACCTTTTGACCAATCCACACATTTGGTACACTTATAATTTAGAACCCTGCGGATATGATTGGCTACGTATTAGCCTGCGTTCTATTTCTCCAAGGAGGCTAAAAATTTACCGCATTCGTGACTAATTTAATTTGAAACAAACGCACTTTTTCCAGAAAATTCCATTTTGTGGCATGTGGAATAACATATCTTTTGTAATACATGTCATCAGAGTAGACAAATTAAACCCAATCGATAACAATATTTTAATAAACAGAAGGTTGATTTTACACAGCTTTTACAAAAAGAAAATTATTTTCAACGAACGATTCACATGCATCTAAATTGCGTAAGAACAGCTTCAATAAATAGAGTAAGCAACCTCGACTTTCTGTCTCTTAAGGGGACACGGTACCCTTTGAACATTTTTTTTTTCATATTTACATCAAAATATTTTGTGTACCTTGTTACAATACACATTAATAATACATTGCAAAAGAAAAAAATCATTTTCACATTTACAATATTTAAAAAATTAAAATTAAAAAAAAATATTTCAACATTTTAAAATTCCTACTCCTTTTTCAATTTTTTATTTTTTTCAAATATTTTTTTTATTTATATTTTATGAAGTGTTTTCCACAATTATGTGGATAGGATAGTTTATACCACTCTTATTTAATTTTTTACAGATATTTTTGTAACAAACACTGTGAAAAACAATCATAGTTGATTTCAGCAATTTTTAAAAAAAATAACTCTTTTTCCAAATCCTTATTTTATCCACAAAGTTATTATGTAGGTCATAATAAACAGCTTAAAAAGTTACAATACTCTACATCAATTACAAAAAAAGCGTTAGTATTTTAAATACACTGTAGTCATGAAAAAAAAGAAGCCGAGAAAAAGCACTTTAAAGTTTTAAATAGGACTTAAATAAATGAAAGAATTAACTTATACTATTCATTGATATTAATATTATTGTTCAAGTCATAATAAGGTATTTTAAAGTAAAATCCATCACAATTTCCCACCATATTGGCAAATAAACATGTTTATATAAAAAGAAAAAAACTAGCTGAAAAGTGCGTGAAATGTTTTTTTTGCAATTTTTCTATTTTGAAAACTACAAAATGTTTACAACAAAATGTTCTTGTGTACCTTGCTGCAATACACATTAAAAATACATTAGAAAAGAAAAAATCATTTTCACATTCTCGATATTTAAAAAATTAAAAATTTTTAAAAAGAATTCAACATTTTAAAATTCTTACTCTATTTCCAAATTTTAATGTTTTCGAAATATTTGTATTTATTTATCTTTTATGAAGTGTTCCCGACAATTCTGTGCATGGGATTGTTTATACCACTCTTATTTAATTTTTTACAGATATTTTTGTAACAAACACTGTGAAAAACAGTAAAAAACAATTATGGCTAATTTCAGTAATTTTTGAAAAAACAACTTTTTTCCCAAATCCTTATTTTCTGCAAGGAATTATTTAATAGGTCACAATCACCAGGACCAAACGATATTTATCCTAGAGTACTAGTGGAATGCGCGGAAGAACTGGGGGAAGTAATTCACACGATATTTAATTCAACATATAGCACAGGTTGGGTGCCAATGGATTGGAAATTGGCCAACATAACTCCAATTTTCAAAAAGGGAATACAAAGTGATCCGGGCAACTATAGACCAGTAAGTCTAACATCAGTAATTTGCAAAATATTTGAATCTCTGTTAAAAAAGCATATAATGTTATACTTGGAGGAGGGGCGACTGTTATCAGAGAATCAGTATGGGTTTAGGAAGGGCAGATCCTGCTCTACAAACCTTTTGAAGTTCTACGAAAAAATTACTGCAGAGCTGGATAATAAGAGCAGTGTGGATATCATGTACATAGATTTTCAAAAGGCTTTTGATAAAGTACCTCATGAGGCATTACTGTTTAAATTGGAAAGGCTGGGGATTCAGGGAAAAACATTAATATGGATAAAAAATTGGTTATTGGGTAGAAAGCAGAGAGTGCAGGTAAAAGGAAATTATTCACAGTGGACAGAAGTTATAAGTGGGGTGCCTCAGGGATCAGTTTTGGGACCAATTTTATTTATAATTTTCATACATGATATAGGTCAGGGGATCAAGAATAGAATCAGTATATTTGCAGATGACTTAAAAATATGGGGGACAGTGGATACCAAGTTACAGATAGAAAATTTACAAGGAGATTTTGATAAGATATCCGAATGGGCTGTAAAATGGGGTATGTCGTTTAATGTAGGGAAATGTCAAGTTCTGCATATGGGTTACAGGAACAGTGGAGCCGAGTACTGTCTGCAGGGAGTAAAGGTAAAGGAGGGAGAAACAGTCAAGGATCTTGGGGTGATAATTCACAGGGATTTTAAAATGGGTCACCAATGTTCAGCTGCGGGTAAAAAGGCTAATAGGTTATTGGGGTATATTAAAAAGACTGTAACTTCAAGGGATAAGAATATAATCTTGCCATTATATAAGGGTTTAGTAAGACCACATCTAGAATATGCTGTACAATTCTGGGCTCCATATATGAGAAAGGACATAGAATCAATTGAAAGGGTTCAGCACAGAGCTACAAAAATAATAAAGGGGCTAGCAAATTTCGACTATAATGAACGTTTAAGTAAGCTAAACATGTATACACTGGAAAGAAGAAGAAGGAGGGGGATTTGATTCAGCTTTTCAAGTTTGTAAAACAAGGGGACACAGAGGGCTTAAATTTCAATAGGGATAACAGAACAAGGGGCCATGGGTATAAATTGAATAAGACACATTTTAATCGGGATTTAAGGAAAAACTACTACTTTAATAGGGTAATAGACAGTTGGAATGCGTTGCCAGAAAATATAGTTAATTCAAAGGGAGTGTACGAATTTAAGACACAATTGGATAGTCAGTGGGAATTGGAGAATTCATAAACAAAGGACCCGCCTTGTTGGGCTTGAGCCTGTAGCTGGTCGTCAATATTTGTATTTGTATTTGTATTAACAACAAAAAAAGTTTCAAAACTCTACAGTCTATACAAAAAAAGCCTTAGTGTTTCAAATACACTGTTGTCATGAAAAAAAGATGAGAAAAAGCATGTTAAAGTTTTAAATGGCGCTTAATTAAGTGAAAGAATTAATTTATACTGTTCATTGATATTAATATTATTGTTCAAGTCATAAAACAAAAATCCATAATAATTTTTCACCATATTGGTAACTAAACATGTTTATATCAAAAGAAAAAGTATGCAATGCTGACTCGGGTTTGAGTGGCTGATGTTTCTTTCGAACACTTGCTGCAAAAAATGTTATGAAGGATTTCATTAGCATTTTGTTTTATGCATCTCACACAGCATTCTAGGAGCTCATTCGAGGCAAGTCTGGTAAATTGGCATAATTTTGCCCAAATGGCTCTCGTTCAAAGGTGTCTGATGTTATCAACGTGATAGCATGGTGTATCCCCACGAGCTAAAGCTGCCTGCTAGAAACACCAATATCTCCAGCTGGACATTAAGATACTGAGGTTTCTTGTATGTTGAAATGCCATGAAACAATGTTGCATACATAGCAGTTTTCATAAAGGTCTTACTTGAAGGCAGATCCATATTCATACGCATGCAAAACTTTTACAGTGCTAAATATCCCTTGCCAACACTCAAAAAAGACTGCATCACGCGCATATTGACATCATGTGCCTGAGTTTCAGATCCTTCGTAGTTTGAAATTCTGGGGGAAGTAGGTATAAATACTGCATTTTGTTGCATCACAAGTTGATCAAAAAACACTTATTATGTGAGAAAATCCAAGTTTTTCACCAATGTCAATGATCACTGAAGGAGACTTACACGTACTTCAGAGTAAGTTTTTTACAAGTCCATTGAGAACCTTTTCATGTACCTACTATTAAATAATGAGGAACTTCAGAGTCCATATCACAATTCAATTCTTCTTTCACACTCGTTTGTAATGATTTGCAAAGCATAGGTCTTGAAAGCTTGAATTAACAAGCGAATCAGTTTTCCGATGCATATTTCATTACACTATCGCTTGACAGCTTTTTTTTTACAAGCAGCGCTGGAATGTTTTCGTTTCGGCATTATGCAGAGATATAATATAAAAATAGAATGTAAACAGCAACTATAATGTCAAAACTATAGTTTTGTTTACATTATGATAGATTGAGAGGTACAGCTACACTCTACGTTTATGAGTGATGGCAACGGCTTGGCGATTTTTTTGGTGCACTTCTAGTAGCGAGTTACGATAAATTAAGGCAACCCATCTTTCGTTGCTGTAGTTGTGGTTTTCATGGCAACCTCGGCAAACGGAAACTTTTAATATTTTCATTTTGAATATTCTAGAAAGTTCTTCCAAAATCCGTTAAAGTCGTTTGATTTCATTGATTCGTTTGAAATTTTTTCTTTCCTCCCATTGGTTATTTTGTTTTTAAAATATCCTTTGATTTCATTGGTCCTTTAAATCGTTTTCTGTGATATCATTGGTCCTTTTATTTGTATTTTGACAGTTGTGGAATTTTTATTTTATTATAACAGTTTTCACGACAGGATTAAGAGTTTTGTTTTTTTGACCGTTTTAGTTACTTTTTTACGAGAGAATTCTGACTTTATCAGGTACTATTTCTTGCTTTTTTTCTTTTGTAAATCTTTTTCCTTTTCAACATGCTCATTGTATTTAGTGTAATTGATAAGTTTCAGGTATTCTTACCATTCGTGGCTTAGTTTCTCTGCTGGTTCACAAATGTGTTTTGATATGTGCTTAAGCTTACTACTTTTTGTGAAAGTTTTTTTTAAATATACTTTTTAAAACGTTCTGAAATATGCTTGTAAAAAGAAAAAAAAATTGTGACATCAAAAGAGTTAGAAAATAATTCTTTCCTTGGCGACTTTAGAAGTACGCCAAAAAAATCGCCAAAGCCGTTGCCATCACTCATAAACGTAGAGTGTAGCTGTACCGATTGAGAACTCGAAAATTTTGATTTGTGCATTTCACATCACAAGAAAATATAAAAACAAGCAGATTTCAGCGAATTCAGCAGTATAACAACAATTTCTCGTGAATAAACACGTGTGGATCAATTCATTTCACTTCAAACTGAAAAGGCAAGCATTAGAAAGTCTCGTGAAATTAAATTACACGAAAAGGGTAAGGCTCACACGATAGTGTTTATGCCATATGTATGCAGACAAAACACCGTCTACTTTCGGTTTCGTTACTTCCATTCCACAGAAAACCTTTTATAACTCGCTAAATAATGTAGCCACAGCTATAAAATTTTACACACATATTTTTAAAAGTTGTATAATTAATATAAAATAATAAAAAAAAATCGACATTTTGGTCATTTTTAGGGTACTGTGTCCCAAGACATAAAATTTCGATTTTTCAAAATCAATTACTGTGATGTCGTTCCAAGATCAACAAATTCTTGTTAAAAATTTCCTTTTCTTCAACGCACAAACAGTTTTAAATTGAACCCTTATGGTATTTTTTAAAATCAGAAATTTGGTTTCGAAATGGAAAGCACGTATATATTTAGAGTGATATATGTAGTTACTTGACTATGGAGTACAGCTTTCAATATCACCAATGAAACACGAAAAACAAATGAAATTTAATTTATTTTAATCGTCTTTCAATGAAAAGCTATATCAAAATTTTGAAATATATTTTAAACTACAAAGTATGACTACCAGCTTTAATTTAACGGAATCCATCTTATTTTAAAGTTATTTTTCAAATTTTTCATGTCATTTAAAATAACAAATTACACACTTAAAAAATATTTTCATTGTAATTTATGTAATTATTTGTTGTGTAATTATTTGTAAATTTTATTTTTTTTTACCTACACACTATTACTTTTTCAACCAAATATTTAAAGAAAGTTGGTGGAAAGATACATATACCACCACGAAAGTACCCATGTCAAGTGATATTTTGCAGGAAATAAATAAATAAAATCCAACTCCAAAAATAATATTTCTGGAATAGGTAATATACCGAATTATACATAATGCAAACAGAAACTAAATTTCAATCATTAAAAAAAGGCAGAAATCTGAAAAAAATATATGTTCTAGCGTCTTGAATTTCGACTTCCTGAATATATTGTGAAGTAAAACTATTCGGAAAAAAACTTGAACAACATTGATAAAGACAACGATTTAAAAGCAAAAAAGTACACACATTTATAATACTTGGGAATCCTGAAATATGACCGCAACCATCTCGTTTTCAACTCAAATACCCCAAAAAGAATTATAAATCAAATTAAAAAAAGTAAACATTAATTCTGAGGTTCCCAGATACCGAGTAGCAAAATTACGCTTTTATGATCAATGAGATTATCGTTTGGGCTTTTCGTGCTCCATTATAAAATTTAAGTAAATATAAAATTAAATGTTCTAAATATTCTTTCTTCATCAATCAAATATTTATAAATATTATTTTCATCATGGGAAAAAGTAAGATATTCAGTTCAAACATGAACATTATACTTTAATTTGTTTTAAGAAAATTGTTTTTCGATCAACACTGGTAAAGCAATATGAGATGCGTATAGCAATCGTTTTATACTCAATGTTATTTCTATGGCGATTTCAAATTGCTTTTGGCTTACGCCTTATGTCAATTATAATCCTCTTAGGATTCGAATGTTTCAAAATCCTTTTTTAGTGCACCCCTACGGTATAAGAAGAATCACCCTGCAAAATTTCAGCTTACTAGGACTTGTAGTAATTTTTGAAATTTTTCATGTCATTTAAAATAACAGATTACACACTTGAAAAATATTTTGATTGTAATTTATGTAATTAATTGTAATTTATGTAAATTTTTTTTTACATACACACTATTACGTATTCAACCAAAGATTTAAAGAAAGTTGATGGAAATATACACATACCACCACGAAAGTACCCATGTCAAGTGATATTTTGCAGGAAATAAATAAATAAAATCAAACTCCTAAATAATATTTCTGAATAGATACAGTGATGTGTTAGTCAGTCAGTGAGTGAGTGGTATTTGAATTATATATATATATATATATATATATATATATATATATATATATATATATATATATATATATATATTATATATATATATATATTTATTTATTTATTTATATATATATATATATATATATATATATATATATAGAGAGAGAGAGAGAGAGAGAGAGAGAATTTATCAAGTTTGGAGAAATAAACTTTTAATTTAAGATTAAACCTTTTTCATCAAATAATTATACAAATGTGACAGCTAATTGGAAACAAAATTGAAGTATTAAATGTAACGCTATTTCTTTTGTGTTGATGGTATTATTACATTTATTTTAAATCAGTTGTACAATTAGATTTAATTTGTTTCGAATAGACGGTAATATATATTTGCTTTCGTTTTTCAACTATAAGATTAAGAAACTAAGTCATGTCTTGCAAACACATGCCACCAAATTATTTATGACGTGAAGTGTTAATATCTAATTGCTGTAACAGCTCTTCAACATGAAGCATTTATTTGCTACTTGCAGAGAGAAATCCAGATTTAATGGGTTTAGTTAACTGACTATTAAAGAGACGTAGAATTTATTTTAATTCTACACTCAGAGGGAGAGACAGAGAGAAGTTACAGTTAAAGTTAATTATTCATTTAACTTAAATAGGGAGAGAAGTTAAAAGTAATTTTGGATCCTAATTTGAGCGTCAGTTGACTTGCTGAATAACGTGCAAATGCGGAAACTCTTAAATATGAAACTTTCTATAATTAACTTAAAAACTTAATTTCTAATTATAATGATGGTTATCTTGTGCTTATAATTGCTTTGATGCTGCGGAGAAAGTCCGATAAATGTTCTCTCGCTTCCAAGAGAAGTGTTGGTGTTATAACATAACTAGATTACCATGTTTATTGTATTGTGTTTTCTGAAGGTTGCCATAAATAGATCGGTACAGTCAAACTTCGTTAAGACGAACTCGGTTTGTATGAATTATTTATAATGCGAACTAAATTCCAATCCCTATCAAAATGTATACTCAAATAGTCTTAATCATTCGAATTTTCGAAATTAATGGGCAAACGGATTCTTTTCAATTATATGATCAAATTGATTGTAACTCTAAAATTGTAGAAAAGAATGAAGAAAATACACTAAATTAAGATTCCAAAGACGTAGAATGGGCGTTTCTTCTTTAAAAGAAGCTACTGCTGGCTTAGAAATTGTTCACCGCTCTTTGTTAGGTAGTGAAAATTCATCTGATCTATTAAGCAATGTTGACCACATCAAAGTTCTCCCCTCCCCCGCTTAAAGAATATCATGAAAAAAATAGAACTAAAAAAAATAGAATCACGATTAATAATAGAACTATTTCAAGGCAAAATTTGAGTAAATCAGGAAAAATCAAGAGTTAACTGTACAATCAAGAATTGTCTGTACAATCAAGAATTGTCTGTGCTATCAAGAAACATCTGTATAATCAAGACTCCTCTGTATAATCTTTGTGATGAAGAATATCATTTATCTAGAGAACCAATAATTAATTGCCCAGGTTATACTGTAAATAAATGTTTTAATTTTATTGTTGAAATAATGCGTTTCTTTTTTCGGGAAACACGAGATATGATTAATAAGGATTTTTTTTAAGGGTCCCGTAAACTTCGTCCTAACGGGTGTATTTAGAACTCAATATAGGAAGAACGTATTGTACCAAATTCAATCAAATTTGGTTTTCATATACTTTCGGGCGTAGGGATTTTTATTTCTTTAATAATTTCTAAAAATAAATATCTTTATATTATTTATAATTATCAGAGGATCTTTATGTAATGATTTTAACGGTCTAATTTCTTTGAATGAAACAGCCACTTATAAAAGTTTTATGAGTGAGGAATCGGGTAATGAAAGAACAATGACTTGTTGTCCAAATTAATACGACATCGTGTTTTTCCCAGTAGTCGTATAAGAAGTGTAAAGTGAATGTAACGTGTATATGTTTTTAACCTATTTTATGTTGGAAAAGATTTCATAACTGCGAAAAGATTTCATTAATTGCAGCGATGTTTCCTATACGTATTCGAAACGTGATGCTAATTAGCTTGTTATTCTAGTACAATTTCACCATGTTGCCAATCAAAATTCTAAAGGTTGAGTTCCGAATTGATAAGATAGTTGTTTGAACAGCACCAATTAGATTAAATGCCAAACGTCACCAAAACGGCGATAAGTTGCATTTTAAGGTAACCAAAATATGTCATACGAGAGCATTTGGGTAGTTTCCATTTACTTTGATTGTTTCCACAAAAAATTCCCTTGTAGCGAAAAATTTCGTTCCAGTGGGAAATTTATTATTAATATTTTAAATTGCGACATAAAATTTTTACTAGAAATTAATATGCACAAAACCTGTTTCCCCCCCCCCAGAACTCTAAGCTTATTTTGTTTAGTTACAACCTCCCTTATATAATCGTAAGTTGCCATTTCATAGCGTATGGTGGATTTTGATAAACATTCATAATTCTCATTATTGCACATCATAAATTACTCTAAATGAATGTTGTTTATGAATGTTTATAAACATTCATAATTGTTTCATTATGTTATTATTCATATTGTTTCATTATGTTAAACATTCTTTCATGTTGTTTATAATTGTTTATAAACATTCAAAAAACTCATATTTGCACATTATAAACTACTCTAAAGAACTATAGAAACGAATTGCCCCAAGATTTAACATTTTCACTGCATCCCGTTAATTTATCTATGATCATGTAAATTTAATGCATAGAATTAAACGAGCAAATTTATTCTATTTCCGTGAAATATATTATCATTATCAAATGAAACCAGTATATGTACAGTATAACATATATGTTTTAAGCACCCAACTGTTGGTTTCGAGAGAGACCAATAGATGACGCTTGGGAGGTTCCTCAACCACTGCGCAGTTAAGTAGCGCAGATGTATTTTAAGGAAGCCCTGGATGTAACAAAATGAAGTGTGATGTGATGCTTTTATGGTGTAAAAGACGCGATCCGACTCAGTCGCGGCCTTCATGTATATAGAGTTAAGGATTACTGCAAATAAACCGCAGTAACTACCACCAGGCGGTCCTGTCGTTTTATTTAATCCAACACCCACATACATTTTTGTAAGTTGCCCGGCGCTTGACTTGAATAATGCTGGAAAAAGTTCCTTCAGCCCAGCCGAGTACTTACAACAGCTTAAAAAAAAGGAAATTGTTTTTTAAATGAGACAGGAAGCAAACATCGAAATCAATTGATAAATACTTAAAAAAGTTAATCGAAATAAAGATGAGCTACATCCAATTAAAACGTAAAATGTTTATCGCTCTTGATGAAATGAACACAAGTCAACTAATCTAGCAATTAATTTACTCTGTGTACTACCAGAAAAAATGCACTTCAAAATTAATTTGTTAACAAGATTCTTTTATTCGGTTTAAAATCAGACGATACAGAAATAAATAAAAATAATTCATTAAAACGAACCATCTAATTTTTTATTAATATTTGCATCTCAATTGACATTTTTAAAATATAAAGAACTTCCTGAATCGATTCATTACGAAAAATTTTTTTATTAGATTTCACGGAATCACGTTGATTGATTTCCATCTACATCATTTAAATTAACGAGCGAATTTAATATTAAAGTGGCACATAAAAAGCATTAGTAATTTAAATGTGCGATTTCAAGAGTTGTGTTTATTTTAAAAGACTTTTTCCTGTCCCTAAATTGTAAAAGTATATTAGTTTTTCTTTGATAACTCCCATCGTGACACTTCGAGAAAAATGACATCTTATCGAAATAGAATTTCAGCTTGAAAAATAGTCGCTTTACTCGCTTAATTCCATTTCCACGTGAAAGAAATGTTTTGTCGTTCTGATTCGAAACATGTGTTGCCCGTTTCAAAGCTGTCTTGAATTCGTTTTGATCATAAACTTTCTTTGCCTATGCATGAGAAGAACTTAATTTGTTTTCTTCGATGTTGGAAAAATGTGATTTATATATATATAATTCTTGGGTGGCGTACTAATATTTAATTTAAAAACTTCCTCGGAAAAAAACTTATCTCAAAAAAGAAATGAAATGGTGAGATTATATATTTTAACTTGATTTTATTTCTCTTTCTTTTATCTTCCCGTTTTTATTTTGCGAGATAATTTACTTCTCAAATTGGTTGTGTATGGAAGTCTCAGTTCTCTTATATACAGACATTAAAACTATGAGAGTTTTTCAGTTAAGTCCAAGAAAAATCCAACCGGTTAAGAATTAATTGGATTTATCGCCACTTTGCTGATTTTTGGTATTAATTTTATTCTACATTATACTATTGGAGTGGAACAATTATAAAATAAACTCACCCATTTTCAATTATACATAGTGGGTGCTTTTTTTTTGTTTAAATAAAAAAAACAGTTCAAAATTCTTTAAAAAGTTACGTCACTTCCTGCATGAAACTATAAGTACGTAGAATCATAAAAACACTTTACGGTGTTTGTACTTCGCTTTACCGAAAGTTTATCCTAGTGTGTCTGTATAAGACCTTTGCGTGCTTTAATTTTACACTATATTATAGCATATTGGAGGGGGAAAAAACATGTATTGCGTAATATTGTACTAACAATATTGTATTTAAAATTTCAGAAAGAAATTACGGCAACTATTTCAAGTCAAATTTCTAAATTTTCTGTAGTTGATGCTGATAACTTTTTCGACGACCAGCCGGTCAAGTGGTCAAGGTGTTGTCCTCTGGATCGGAGGGTTCCTGGTTCAAATACGGGATCAGGGCATGGATGTATATTTTGCTGTCCTTTCTTAGAGGCAATGATGATCCACCCTCTAGGTGCCCCATCACAAGGGACCATCACTTCCGGCCTTGTAGTGGCCAAGGACAAGTCCTTAGTGCACGCCATTGGAAGTAGTGACCATCACTTCCGACCTTGTAGTGGCTAAGGAAAAAGTCCATTGCCCGCCATTGAAAAAAAAATGCCCGAAACTTATTATTTCTGCACGTTTATTTGTTCTATTATTTCAATGCATCACTTTAGATTTTAATATGAAAGCTTAATATTTAGTTTTTTATCGCTACCTGTAACACATCACATGATGATTATTTCTATGCATTACAGTTATCTTTGAGTAAATACTTTTTGTCTATACCAGACATGTTTTTTGGATTTGATGATACAGATTATCAAAACTAGAAACTGTCTTGTGTAATTGCATGTCTAACTGTAATGGCAAATTGTGTTGCTCATATTGGATCAATGCTCTTGTCCTAATTTTCAATGCCAATTTACTTTCATAAATATTTCGTAAATAATTTAGTAGTCAACGTTACACATTCAGTCTTCAACAAAATATATGTACTAATTTGGTGTGAATTAGTCAAAAGATGTAGATTTTTATAACACAGACAAAACTAAAGACTAAACTCAGCTTTATACAAATAGATTTTTAGAACAATCACTTTTCAATAAATTTGATAGCTAAAAATTAACCCAATGCTGAAAAGTTTTAAGTGCAAAATGTAAAATAGCTAATTCATCGTTAAAATTACGTTTAAAAGAATGTGCCATTTCAAACTACGTAGAAAACTAAAGATAAGCGGGTAAAAATATTCGATAGTAAAAAGTGTAACACATTTCATTCGGTGTTAGCAACATCTATTTTCAAAGTATGCCTTTCTAGCAAGCGTGCACTGATTGAGCTACACGTGCTAATATAAAGCAGTTGGATTTTTACTTAAAAGTAATTAAGAAATTGTTTTACTTGTAATTTTATGCAAAAAAAGTTTAAAGCTCGCGCAATATTAATGAACCTAAAATTCATTCTACTTGACAACCCTAAATTGAAAGAATAATTTCCCTGTCTAAATGAATTAAACAAATTAGGATTAATGTTGGCTAATTCTTTACCTCAAATGGAATGCTTGTGGAATGAACAATAAAAGTCGTTACAATGTAAGGAATTTTGTTCTACTCTTTCTTTATTTTCACGGCTTAGTATTTCTTTTACTGCATTTTACAATGTGTATAAAATTGTGAGCTTTAAATACGTGATACATTATTGAGAAATGAGCACTGCTAAAAGTTATCTGCCCTTTTTATTATCAGAGCACATTTCATTTTCATTTCTTTAGACATCAAGTAATCACAAAATAAATCTATTTAGCTTTTCAGAATAAATTTAAGAGATCGTAATTTTATGAAATGTGAGTGACCATGTGAGAATTCTAAGAAATTATAAATGCCAAAATGGCTATTAGAAGTGAAACTTGCATAAGAACAAATTTAAAAATTGTCCAAAATAGGTTTAGATAAAGCTTGGGTGCTTTATGGATACTAAAATGTATCCATTTTACATTTAACAAATTTTTGGAAAAAAGGAATATAATTATGAAATTTCAGCACTCGAATATAATTTCTTCGTAACACTAGTTGGCAAAAAGTTTTAAATGGAATTTCATCACATTTCATATCAGGGTAAAATTTGCGTGAGAATAATCAAATATTCATTTACTAATCTGGTACGTTGAGCGTGCACAGTAAACATCAAAATCAAGACAAACGTTTAAAAGTACACAAATGACAGTTGTCCCATACGCTTAATAAAATATTAAATTTAGATATAATAAATATGCAGGCAGATAATTTTAGTATGAAAAATATTGCTTTGGTTATACACAGGATTTCTGATAATCTTTGTTCATATCAGCCACTTTACAAAAGTCCTTGTATTTATAACATTCAGGGGCCCAAGGTAACACAGTTGGAAGAGTAGATGATTAATAACCGGGGATTACGAGTTCGAAACTCGATGTCCAGCCAATGGCCGTCGTGTACACGGGGGCTGATGTAATCTCATAACCTCAAATATTCCACGGTACGAAAATGTGGAGAGTGGGGTGCCAGCTCAGTTGTTGTTCTCGTCATCTGACCGTAGTTGAAAATTACGAGGCGTTGTTCTTGGATCTTCCCCATCAAGATTGATCCTAGAACGTCGCTAAGAGCCCGTTGTGTTTCTCCAGTGTGACGTTAATTAACTACCAACCTAAGTTTTAGTTTCTTACATTTAACCTTTACGCTGCGACGGTTATATTTTTTCAATCGTCTCGCAGAACGGTTCTTTAGCCTGGCTGTCCGTTATCTAATTAGATAACATGAGCGATAGATCCTTGAGTGGTATTTATGACTGACACTTTCCTTTCATAGTATTGTGTGGCGTATCGTTTGGGGTGAGATAAATATCACGGGAGCGACCTTACGTATTTCCCCCCCAAAGCGTTCACACTTCGTGGTCGACGGGGTAGGATATCGAACAAAAGGAGGGATCCTCTGGAAGGTCAGTCGCTCACGACTCGTAAAAGGTGATCGATGCCAGCGGTCCCTTAAAATGGGGTAGCTTCCACAGTACACAGATCTATACCAAGACGCTGGTGTAAATGAAATTTTAGTGGTAACAATTGTCTATCTACCGCAGCTTAAAGGTTAAAATTACTTTGCTTTTTAGGAGAATATATGTAAAATAAAACACATCATTTGATGGATTATTTTCCTTCTAGATCAGAAGTAATGGAAATTTTCGAATCAGAACACATACTTTTTTTCTTTTATGTATTAACGATGCTTTTGTCATTAAACAATTTTTACTGCTTTGCTTCTAAGTGACGTTTTCAAGGTACTGACCTCGATACGAGTTAAATATGAATGAACTTGAGATGTTTTTATTATTTTCTGAATATTCACAAATTATGGTTTTACATTTTTTGATCAAGTGGTTATTAAATCAAAGTTTGCTGAAAAGAAAGAATCTTGAGTCCAAGTTCAGTGAGAGTCAATATCTCCATTGACTTTCTATTAAGGTAGACGGAGTATGCATGAGAAGCTTCAAATTGTTTCTTCTTGTCGTTCTGTTTGAATATATGTCACGTGATTGTGGATAGACATTTATTATAATCTGGCCCAAATTATTGGTAAGTTAAAGTGATTATGCAGAGTGATTAAAAGAACTAGTCTTTGATGGATAATCATTCGGCCCAAATCGATTCGCAAGCCCACACTCTGCCCTCATGCTCTGATTTCTATTTCATTAGAAGGTCGATAAATATTTCAAGTTTACGTCATGTGTGCAAAGTATACCGGAATATCGATTAGAGCACCTAACCAAACAAACTTCATCATTAAAACGTTTTCATTTTGTTTTTAGTGAGTCAAAGCATAAAAGAACTTATCATTAAGACAATTGTTTTGTATTGCAATGGCTCTTAGACTAAATACATACATTAACTACCATGTATAACATAGTGATACATGAAGAGAGTACAGAATGAAAAGTAGTGTAAAGATAAATAAGTGTCCACCACTGCTTCGAAAGCTCTCTAGTCTTATAACAGAGTGCAAGAGTCTTTACAAAAGTGTCTTGCCCTGATAAACCAAAATCAACCATGTAAACAGTTAGATTATGCAAAGTAAATACATATTTGGTAGTTAAATATGTACAGACCTTCCGATTATGTATTTAGTGGAAGTGGAACATTTTTACACAAAGAAGTGTTTAAAATCGTTTACTTTAGAAGGAACAGGCATTACAGCACAGGAGACAGAAAAGAGTTAAAATTCTTTATTGTTAGTTTATCTCTATACAAACACTTCGCAAGATCGGAATTGTCATTTAAGTCATCCTCGATAATAGTTTCCAAAATAGAATGACTAGTAGCTGACAAGACTTCGTTAAATAGCTTGGGTTGAATCATTTCTTTACTCCTTAGATTTTGGAGTGTTAAATTCTTTTGTGTATACGATAATTCCAGCGATAAAGGGTCGTTGATACACAAAGAAATTCGTCAGCTTTATAAATTGGCGATGAGTAGCTATTTCCGAATGTGTCACTTGTTTTGAGCTACGCAGAAATAAAAAAAAATAGATCGTTTAATTATCCTTAGGCTCTCCCACTTTAATAACGCCATAATTTCAAATTATCTTATGGAAAGAAAACGGTGTTTAATTTTCTCATTTTTTAGTGCTTGTATAAACTTAAACAATGTATTGTATTATTTTTTTGCTTTTTGCAGCGAGGGCTAGTTTTTATTAAAATGAACGTAGTTAAAGCATGTGAATAAAATTAAGTTGTAAGAAAATCTAACTTTTTTAATTAAAACCATTAGTGCAGCACTAAAGCGCATCATGGCTTACATGAAACATAATCAATATTGTTACAACCTTAATAAAATTTGAAGATAGCTTCTCTAACGTTTTCGCAAGGCCCGTTTACTCCCTCGAACAATGTGTTCTGTACCTCTATTTCTTTATCAACCAACTTCGTCTGATAATAAATTGTTTCAATCACTTTGAAATGAGCTAACAAGTGTCAAATTTATACTGACTTCTGAAAACCGGACAGCACCTGGTGTTTCGTCGAATAAAATGAAATTAATAAGCTTCACTGAGTCCGTTCAGCAGTTATCTAAATAATCTTTTTAATGCGGTATAATTTTAATCCCTTTTAATATTCATATCAAATAGGATGAGAGGTTTGAGGCCAGCAATATAGATTGGTAAAATAGAAATTGTGAAATATTTAGAGTAATAAGAGCATATATTTCTGAGAACATGCCTAGATAACAGAAGTTTCCAACGACTTCAATACAGCGATAGCATCTCAGTGGGTATGCCCACTGCGCTTGCAACCGGTGAGTTGTAAATGGCGCAGGTAAGATTCCTGTAACTTACCTTAAGTTTATTTCTCTCTGTTGTTCAAGTTAAAGTTTTCTCGTATGTGTATGTGCATCACCACTGTCTTATGTATTTGGTGCAGTTTGATCAAATATGTTCCTCGCAACATAAAACCCGACCAACCGTATACCCGTATATGACTTAGAAGCGCTGTCTGTATATGGGGTATTCCGTGTGACTTACTTTACAATCAGACGTTAATTTTCAATATTAATCTTAATATAAATGAAGAAGGGATTTATTACTAAACAAAAATTACTGTATAAATGCATTGAGAAGTTCCCGAAGCATTGCGGTGTCGTCGCCCCCAAACGTTAGCGTAAAACCAGAACGAATCGTAAGCAAGCAGAAGACAAAAAACATCTAAGGTATTTAATTCTATTATCCCAGGAATCTTAAGAATATATATACAGTATTTACATCATTATATTAAACTCATTATACCAGGCCTCGAAATATAATTTTTATTACAGGTGCACCTTGTGCACCTAAGTTTTTAAATTAGGTGCACAGATTATATTTTATGAGCACATTAAAAAAACGTAATATAAGAGCATTAATGCAATGTAAACTACATTATTAGTTGGGTATGTTTAGATAGGTTAGTATTAGATGGTAAATAAAAATATTTGAACACCTAAATTCTCCGGCGATCGGCTGTCACAACAGTCGCTACAACAAAGCCGTCTGAAAAATGTTTCGATCATCGGAAAGTTCTGGTGGCAGTGGCACAAGTAAACCTTCCAGCTGTATAAACCCGTTACTGTCCAGCGATTTTGTTTTCGCATAGTGTGTATTTAGGAATTTTAATTATGTTCCTTTAGAGCGAGAGAGGTCGATACTAATATTTTGTTCAAACATCAAAATAACGTAAAACACGTTCCCCGCCCTTTTTTTAATGTTTGGTGCACTGTGTGCACCTAGCGTAGAAAAGATAGGTGCACAATTTTATTTTCATGTGCACAGTGCACCTGTGCACCCGGGTATTTCGAGCTCTGCATTATACCAATACATAAAAGTACGTATTTCACAGGCCATCTCGGTGAACAGCCTCACACGCTGCTTCTGTCTCTCTCTCTCTCTCTCTCTCTCTCTAACAGTCGTCTCCAACGTCCGCTGCCGTAGTCTAAAAATAATCTAACGGTAAAAGTCAAAACACAGTCAGAGATCATCTGGCCGAACACCACCTGTTCTTCTGAAGTCGTTGAAAAGACAGCAGCTGGCGCCAAACAATAAAAAATCCTAATATATGAGGCATTCCGATGACACAATAGAGTATGCACCTGCCCTTTCTAGTGACCCTTTCTAAAGGTCAAGCACAACGAAGTTTTTCCCGATGTCACAGCAATGCTAAAATTAACATTTTCTTGTACATATTTGGAAATAATTGCTTATTAATGAAACAAATTGCAATTTTTTTAAAATTTAATAATACACTATATACAATACATTTTCATGTGCAGCAAAAGTGTGAAATAAGTTATCATTTTGGTTCAAAATTGTGTTTAGATCAGATTTTCGCTATTTCTTTCTTTGCATCAAAAACATTTATCTTCACTACTACTTTTTAGCAGCTCCTACGAATTCGTGCACATTATTTACTACCTTTCTTTTTACTAGGTTGAAAATATGTCGTTTCACACTGCCTCAAATACTGAATCTTTACCATGTGATGTTCAAAATAGCTCCAAGTAATGAATACTTTATACCTATGTTACAGCGTGTTAAGAGAGTCTGCTTTGTGAGTGGTTTTAGACTGCCCCTTCATATGGACTGTCAAACCAAATTTCAACATTTTGCAGACAAGTTGAAATATTTTGTAATAAAAAAGAAGTATTCTATAATGACCTCTTTGAATGATCCCAATAATCTGATGATATTACTACAGTAGGGAACCCGAATAATAAATAGCAGCTGCAAACAAGCTCACTTTTAACTTTTTCCAATGTGCACCTTGAATCTCATACTAAAAGGTACAAATACAGTTTTCAGAAAAGTGTACTTGCATAAAGCACAAATCCCCCACCCAAATTTGGAATTACAATTCCATGTATTGATATACCTTAGCTTGATGGGGCTCAAAATAATAATGCTCCAGAAGTAGCGGAAAGATACCCGAAATAAATTGATACAAATTCAAATATGTGTGACCCTGAACCTTCCATCTCCTGAAGATTGTTTTTTGCATCTCGTCTCCAAACACATCATGCCAGGCCAAATTCTTCTTTTCCAGTTTAATACACTTCCAGGCAGTGGGTATAATTTTTTTTTAAATCCTGTGCATCTGTTCAAATGCTACATTTGTTTCGCCAACAATTTCTAGAAGGACTGCACAATATTCTTCTGGGAATGAATGGAAGTAGGCGAGAACACATTGAATATAGAAGTCAGTGTGTATACAGCATCTATATGAAATTCTCATGGTATATGCATATTCTTGCGACTTCGGTCAATTATTTAAGTCCATATAACATCAAGTTGGTGAACTTCACCGAGCTAATGTAGGTCCCACACGATATTCGAGATGTATTCCATGACTTTTTGGCACTTCATTGTTTGTTAAAAGGAGTTCTAATTTCAAATGCTGCCGTACAATATTCTCGAATGTTAAATTTGATTTCGTTATAAGCCACGTCACTCACAAATTTCGTACCTTCAGTACTGCGCTTCCATCGCTTTGACATTGAACTGTCAAACATCTTTTGTAGTAATACTTTAACAACACTTAATAATAACAAGCAAAAGTTATTTATTAAGCACCAACCTAGTTACTACTTTCTCCCTTTGAAACATAAGACACTGTTACCTAAGCGATAACAAGATCGGATGGTGTTTTAATAAACGTAGTACTGGAGAAACACAACGGGTGGATCGACGACGATATGGGATACATCCTAACGGAAAAGATCCGAGGACAACACCTCGAAATTTTGAACCATGGTCAGATGACGAGACTACTAGATCGGAAAGTGGTTAAAACTTTCACACAATTTCGAAATGCAGTGTATTTACCAAGGACAACAGGAAGAAGTTTATAATATCATTTTACTCTGTAGAACAATATTCATACATTACATCATTGTTTCTAACTAGTTCTATTTCCCTGTTCGGAGCTGTGAGAACAATATGTAATTGAAAGAAACCAATAGTTCTATGTTTAAAACATCAATCGATTGATGATAGACATCACTTTTTCGTGATTAGTTTTCCATCAAACTTTATACATTTTATTTTGCATTTTTGGTACAGGTGAATTATCGAGACCTCTTATAGTAAATCATAAATCATTATACGATGTTTATTATACTTTATGACTTTGATTATTATTTGTTTCTTGTTTCACGTCTTTTATACTTTGCTGGTTTCTCTTTTTCCAAACATAAAAAAAATTAATCTTTATTGATTCTAATATGGAATTACAACTTCGGTACAATATTTACTTCGCCAGTCATGGATGATTTCCATTAATTGATATTTCATAAACGTTTATGGCTTTCGTGTGTATCAAACAAAGACAGAATAGAGACAAACCAAATCGTTTATAAAAGTTTGATAGGTAGGTATTTAATTAACGTCATACTGGAGCAACCCAACGGGCTATCGACTACGGTCCGGGATCAGTTACTAAGCAGAAAAGTTTGAAAACAAGTGAAAGGCTAAATTATTCTCAGGTGACACACAAGATTCTGAAGGTAATTAAACTATTTTAAAATTATCCTAAACTTCCATTAATGGTTGTTTTCTCAACGAGGTTCTCGTCATTGGCAAAACTGACCAGATCTTGATGGACCAGATATATCGTCGATAGAAACAACCTGACCCATTATTCATCTCGTCATCATAAGACAATCGGTAATATCCTGACGACCAGATATCTAACTTCCCAAAAGCAAAATTGGTGAGATCTTACTGACAAGATATCCTATCAAAACCACTTGGAGACTTAGTGTACTCTGGAATGAAGATTCGCAAAATGAAATATATTCATAAAACTTGATTTTTTTCAGCCTTTACCTATACCATATATCTCAGCAATGACTTAATTTATTCCTTTTCTTCCACAGTTGCTGTTGTAGTATCCTTCTTCTTCTGCTGGTTGCCGTTCCACACCCAGCGCTTGATGGCCGACTACGTCATTATTCCAACTCCCTTATTCGACACGATATACACAGTGATTAGGCACATATCAGGCGTGACCTACTACCTGAGCCCAACGGTCAATCCCATTCTGTACCAAGTGATGTCCCTCAAGTTCCAGCAGGCGTTCAAAGACACCTTTGGTCCATTCAGCAGGTGTCTGAGGGGGGAGTCGCCGATGGCAGAGTTGGCCCCTGTCACAAACGTCAACACCGAGTGCACACAAGCCAGCACAAGGATTCGAAGATCGCCCTATGGATCACCACAAACAACTGCTTTCAATATTTAGATCCCCTTAATGTTCTAGAAACAGACTGTCCTCGTTGTTGTCAATAACAGTGAGGAGGTTCTTGACCTTGAGGAGGCTCATGACCTTGGGGAAGTTCATCTGTACAGAGGTGTTCAAAATGGCAGATCACAGGCTGTCATACGCAAAATCATATATAGCGTTCGCCGTGAGAGATTTCTTGTTTCACCAATTCGTAATCAATGTCAACATTGCCCATACGAACTATAAACTTAGCCAGTATCCGTGCATTAAACACCAATTATGGGAACGCATTATTTGAATCTTCTTCCACTTGAACAAATACAGTCGTTTCGAAACCCTGTGAGTCAAATTCCAATTTGCAAGAGCTGGACTGCAGGATGATGACTGTGAGTACTGGAACTCAATCTGAAAACGATGCGTTACCTTCCATAAAAGGGCGACTATAAGCACAAGAGCTGAATCTGAAGATAATGTGTAATTTTTCATAAAAAGGCGACTGCAAACACGAGAAACACAGATTACCTATTGAGTTCATTTTTGACAAATTACGACTCACAAATAAAGTTTTAATATGATTTTAGCAATAAACCATTTTTGATTGATCATGTTGAAGAACATTCCATAGGACTTGTTGAACGTAACATTGGAATATTTTTGCGAATGACATGAAATTTACCACCATTCCTTTTGTTCTAACTGGTGTCCTTCACAAAAGGAAAAATAACTATGAAATATAAAAGTTGTAATTGGGAATCAAAACTTGGTTTAAATGTTTATTCGTAATTGGAAAATAGTTTTTCAAACTGTATTAAGACCAGATCAACTCTCGTGGTATAGTGTCGAAGAAGTAGAGTGAAAACAATATACTAATGTATTCGTATGTAATCATTTCAAATGTATTACATGAAAGAGAAACAGTTAAAGCATTGAAATCTGTTAATGAGTTTTAACTTACTTTGTTTTTAGAAAGAGAAAGTAATTATATATGGATAATAAATTTACTATCTCCCGGGGTAAATCATTAATGAGGCAAATTCAAAGTCAACACGTATTTTCTCTACATAGTACGAAAATAAAGAGTCCTAATTTATATATATTTACTGTCTGGCAAGTAGATCAAGTATCATGTTATTTCTGTTAGCGAATTAAATCTGCCGCTAGAATGAAAACCTTTTCACAGGATTTAAATCAAAGTAATTGCATTTAAAGGGTTTCAATTCGTATTTTAAAATATCCTAAAAAGCTCTACTGCCGAGAATTATTTTCATAACAAATGTGTTATCAATTAGCAAACAGGTCCTTAGAAGTCGCAAAAGGTAAATAAAAAACATGAAAGGTTGATTTAGAAGGCAAATATTAGTTCATTCAGAGCAACAAAGATGCTAATATTGAAAAGTGGTTTTGTAAATTTTTCAGAGCTTGTTTAATTTTAAATAATTTCTGAAAAACTACTCGAAGTGTTACCATTAAGGCAACGTACTACTGATTTAAACTTGATTATCCTAATGTTTAAATATATTTGATTTAGAGGAAGATTTGAAAAATGAAAAGTTATAGTTCTACTCACAACACCAGTACCGACAATTTGGAGTATGGCAACTATGGAGGTTTGCTTTTTGCACTTCCACTTGCACGAAAGTGGAAGGTATCCAATATAACGGCCAATAAAACAGCCTTTTGCTGTCGAAAATTTGTGTCGCCAATTTGGCGATCTTGGGTTGACGTACCAAGTTCTAGAGTGTCACCATTCATCGGAAACATATGAAGGAATATAATATTTGTAAGGCTTTTACCTCCACACTTTTAAAAGGACCATACTGTTTCTGCATACACGGTTGTGTCATCCACCACAAGCAAAAATTTCTACAAGTATGTCTTGAAATCCTGATCGTTGTAATCGATATTATTTCCCCCCCATCAAATCATATTCATTAAATCGCTAAGTGTTATATGTGTAGAATGCATTGCGATCAACGGAAACGAGCGTGAATCTCGCAGTGAACCAATGAATATTGATCAGAAATCTTCTGGAGCAAAAGTGAGCGGGGCTTGGAGATATCTAGCTCGTTGAAATACAAAATGTACATTCTTCTTTCAAAGATTTCTGCGATTAGGATACGTTTTTTTACTTGAGAATAATATAATGATCGTAATATGCTACCTCTATGTAATTTGAATTGTTTTTCGATAGTTCGCCTTTCTATTTGTTTTGTTAACCAAAATATCAACTGATTTGTGAGTTAAAATGGTTCAAGTGTGAAATATTTCTTTTATAAACGAAACGTACTGTTGCATTTTAACACATTGACCTTTTAATGAAATAGACATAGCATGTGATAGGAGTCACTGTCGCACGATCTTTGAAGGGTAAATCACGTTGGCTTATGAATCGACATAGCCGATTGGCTATGGAAGCGCAGACTAGTGTGTTTTATCACGGTGGATAATCACTTTAACCAATCGATAATTCATCATTCATTCGTGACAGATCTTCAAATTGAGCGACCGGAAGAAATAACATAAAATTTCACACACATGCTCTTTTTATTTCATTAGAAGGTCGGTGTATTAAAGTACAACAGCACTTTTGTTTTTAAATGAACTTTGTGAAACTTAAACAATTTTTAAATAATTAAACTTCAGTAAATAATATTTTCCTTAATTTATGACGTGAAAATGTCTTTCGATGGTATTTCAAAAGAATGAAATATATAATATTGAAAAATTTATTTATAAATGGAATAATTTTTTAAGTATCAAAATGGTAATCGAAATAAGTTAAGTGATTATTCAGAAATATTCTATATGTATTTAAACGTATCTCACAATTTGTGCTCAAATTTCAGAGAACTTAATTTGTTATATATATTATTTAAGTTTAATTGCAAAATTATTACAGCAGATGCAGAATATTTATTTATTATTTTTAAATATTTTTTTACTATTCGATAATAAACTGAAAACTATGAGTACTTTGATAATTTTTAATTAATGTCGTGGTAGAGCAACACAACGGTCTATTGACAACGGTCCGGGATCAGTTACCTAATGGAAAGATCCGAGGACAACACCACGTAATTTTGAACCACGGTCAGATGGACGAGGCAACAACTGAGCTGGCAACCCACTCTCCAAACTTCCCCTCCAACCCAAAGTGAGGACTTTCGTCCACAACAGAGTTTAGAAAACTAGAAGCGGTATTTGTTCGCACTCAATGCTTGTAGAACATACTAAGCAATTTTAAACTTAATAAGTTCTTTAATTTATATTTTCTAATTTGTAAGACACACTCTTTCAAATTTCAAGAAATAAAATATGTCCGACTGTATATATGTTTATACTCTATCTTAAAATAATGGACCGGACAGCAAGATGTGATGGTATAAGGGAAAGAATACATTATTTATAAGAGGGTGGTCCCTTACTTACTGCAATTACACTAGAAACCCTTATGGGCATACTTTCAACAAGGTTTTGATACAACTCCTATGGGTATTTGTGTCAATTCCTGCTGCAGGAATACCGCCAGCTCTGCAGTAGGTTTCGGACGTTTTACATCCATATCTTGATACCATTGCTTGACAGAGGCTGTTACATGAGATGGAACTTTGTCGTCCTGGAAGTGACATTCGTCGATTCCATAAAATTGCCAGAGCGTAAGAAGAACCTGATTGTCCAAAATGTTCATGTACACGTTCAATTTACCAGGAACAACATGCAAATGTAACAGGCCATACCACGAAAGACACCCACAAACAAGCAGTTGGTTTTTATGCAAATCCGCTGGCGTCCGGTGCATTATTGTAGGGTAGTATATACATGAGCAATTCAGGAGTTTAATCATTATTTTAATTTCAAAGATATTTTATTAATAGAGATGTGTCGGCAATATCAGAAAATTACAAAATTATGTAGAAATTTTAAGTTTTAAGAGTTCACAACTTCTATGAAATGAATTTAGAATTATATATATTTTTTCTTCTACGGCTTTTACAATGTGTGTAAAAATTTCAGTGTCTCTCATAATAAATAACAACAAATTAAACTGTATGATATTCTGAATTCACATAGAACTTAACTTCTATTTTAGATTATAATTCATAAATAAATATATTATATATAAATTAATAATAAGTGTGTTGACTATCATAACACAATTGGTGTTCTAAATTGATGCAATGATTCATTACGAATTTTGTCTATTCAATTATCATCAATTATTTTTCAATAAACTGTAAATTTTTTACATAACTACCTCAGTTGTTTTTCTGATTTTAATTCAAATACTTTTTCTTTCTTTAATCCAAAAATGTATTTTAAAAGTTATACAAGATATTATAAACATATTTTATCCTTACGAAAACTTTTTTCACAAGGTACGGCACAGTTCGAATTATATGTATTGTATTATCCTCTATGAATTTATACTATCACACATATAATAAACTTTTTTTATTCTAATTATTCAGTTCATTGATCAACAAAATTCCTTAATTTACAATAATTTGATCATCTCAGAAATATTACTAATAATCTTAATTCATTTATAAACCACAAAATCTCGCATAAAAACCACTTCTAAATACTTTATATGCAAATTTGTATAAAACGTAGAAAATAACACATAAAATGTTGTATTTGTTCAATTTCCAACCCTGTAAGTCAAAGCAATGTTTCCAAACACCATTTTCTGTAGATAGTATGTCAATAACTGCTAATGTTATAAGTGTATTGCTTCATATTAAAATAGTATTTAATGTCTGTACACCATTACTTAATGTACAATTTCCACTGTATTTACTTTTTAATGGTGTTCCTGTGAGAAATGCAATGGCATTTTCCTATTACCGTGGAATGTTTGCACAGATCAATGAATACCTTATAAATGTGCACTTGGGAATTTGTGTGAACGTTGTGTTTTATTTATAAACGTTTTATGAAAAATGTATTAAATATCATTGCTGTGATAATTTGCCAGTTTCATTGTCTTATTTCTAAAATTCTATAAGGATTCTTAAACTTAAATAATCACATTTTTTCCATTTAATACAGGATTTAACATAGTTATAATGAAGACATTTGAATCATAACGGTTACATTTATAGTAAGGTAAACACATGTTGAATGGAACACATTATATGGAATCTTTCCAGTATAGTGGACTACATTTTTACTTTTATAACCTAAAACACAAATAAATACCAAATGTGAATTCGAATGCAATTCAATCTACTTAAAAAGTTTACGGACTTAAAAATTACTCTTGACATTAGGTTAGCATGTTTACCTTGTGACTGTATTTCACATTATATTAACGCATTATGAATTATTTTTGCACTCTTCATTACCAATGTTCTTTAGTTTCAGTTGACGGAAACATTGATACAAATATATATATAGTCCAAAACATAAGTTTCAATGACTTAGACAGTACATTTTGCTTAATAACTTCACAAATAGCAATTTTTAGACACCTTATGGAGTAAAGCATCTTGCTTGAAATGAATATCGAAATGTAAGTGGCCTACGTGAATGTTCATATTTTCCCATTCATTTTACATACAATTTACATTCTTTTAAAAATTGACTACACAAGTTAAAAATTGTATTCATTTGCAGTTTTAAAATTATTGCGTGCACCAATTTTATACTATAAGTACTACGATTACATATCATAATCTGGTGGGGGAAAACTGACTTAACCTGACGAAACAATTAAATGAGATCTTGTACATTATGGGACTCAACTAAATTTTGTTTAATACATAATTATTAGTAAATCCATGAAAATAATCAGCATTAAAGCTTTGTAATTTCAATACCTACTGATGGCAGTGTCGTTACTTAAATGTCATACCTTATTTAAATCTTTTATAATAAATATAAACATCGATGTGCACATTTCATACGTCCAAATGAAATAAAATTAGACAGAAATCTAAAATGTATTTGATTTATATTGTTAAAATATACTACTACTGGTGTTAATTCTTAAATTAAATGGTAAAAAGTTCACGTTTCAGTCATATTACCATAATTAGTTTCTGAGCACCCTCATTGAATTACGTTTCATTCATTTGTTCAAAGGTGATTTGGCATTTTTTGACCTAACTAGGTCCACATGCGTGGACCTTGACTCTTTTGCCTTAAAAATAATCTCTTGTAAAACTGATAATTAAGAACTCAAGTACACCTTCGTGGACGTCTAGGCTTCCGATTGACACAAATGGATGACAGAATAAATCGGTAGTTCCAGTGGAATGTTTATTATTCAAAAGCGATTTGGAAGAAATGGCTTCGACTCAACGTGCTTGTAAGAGTAAATAAATGTTATTAATTTTTTAATGACTTCTAAATCCTTCAGCTATTGTGTTTTAGTTGATTATTTCTGAGTTCTTAAGTGTGGGTTCTTAAGCAATATCTTATCATTTGAAAACTATTACGCTTTCAGCATGATTGAGACCCGAGGTACACATATGTATACCTAAAATGTTTAGCTCTTATGATGCCACCATCTAAAAGAGGAATTTACTTGAGAATTCTGAAGTATTTCATTACATTTATCAGAAAAAATACTGAGTTTTAATCAATTTTTATATGGTTGGTTGTGAAGAAATTAAGCTGATTTAAATCACAAAATTTATCACGCATTCTGTAATCAGACTGTTGAAGAACTTCATTACATTTCGAACACTTCAGTTAACTTTTTGCAATACTTTTTCGCTGGTTTCTGATATTTACTCCGAAAGAAAACTTCTCGCATATATCGTCATACGAATCAGCATAACTCGTAACTGCTATTCGTCATCGATGAAGTTACCAGATTTACTAATTTGCAAAACCCTTATTGAGGTAATGGTAATGGTAATTTTTAGTTAACGTCGTTCTAGAGCAACATAACGGGCTATTGACGACGGTCCATTATCAATCCTTAAGGAAAAGATCCGAGGACAACACCTCGTAATTTTGAACCACGGTCAGATGACGAGGCAACACCTGAGCTGGAACCTCACTTTCCAAACTTCCACACCAACCCAACGTGAGGACTTTCGGACAAGACAGATTTAAGGTGCACCAGCCGCCTCTACATCATATGCTTACAAACATCCATGCACGCACCCGGAACCAGGAACATTCCGCTCTAGAGGCTAACACCTTAACCACTATACCGGTTGGTCGGCCCTTTATTGAGGAATTAGGGTATTGGGAACATTATTACAATTGGAACAGACCACGTAGCCCTTTAGGTGGTAAAACACAAAAGAAAAATTATACAGAATTGATTTATCAAAGTGCACTCTATGATGAAGTTAGTGAAAAAATAACTTTTCTAAAATAATCCATAAAAGGTAATCGGTAGGTACCGAGTATTTGAAAGAAAAATCAGACCTATGTGATGGAAAAAAATACTTAGTGTTTTTAAGTACCAAAAAAAAGTTAATCAACCTTGTGTTTTGTCACCCAGAAACTCATGACACAGAAAGCAGTTTTTTATTCATAAAAAGTTTCCTTTTCAATTCGATGTATCCATTAAATATAAAACGTCTTCCCGTAGTGAGAAAAAACATTTTTCCATCACGAATCAAGGGTGAACCTTTATTCCACTCTTACTTGCCGAAGGCAGGATGGCAGTAAAAAGCGACATTACCCATCAAAGATTTGTGCCCCGCATAAAATGGTGTGTGACGGCTGTGTCAGGCGACACCCGGGGGGATAATTTACTGAGGGATCATTTCTATTTCGGGACGCAGGACAAGAGGCAGAGCCGGATTTAACCGGACCAAAATATCTCATATGCGATGATTACCGAGGATATATGATACGACTCTTTCCCTGCTCTCTTGGAGGAAAACATGGCTTATGACGCGGATTTCCATCATTCAATATTGAAAGAGAAATACATTAATTTATTCTAGTAAACAATGAAGGGGAAATACCAATCTTTGCTCGGGATTTTTCGACACTAAAATTTGATTGAAAGCCAATGTTTATATGCTCTGTCAAAGCCTCATTTTGCGTTGATAATTATCAAATTTAGAACTTTAATAATATGAATATCATGTGTATTTGAAAAGGTAATCGTTTCAAACTCAAAATTGCAGAATTTGAGGAGCATCAACTTAAAGGATACTATAAAACTTATATTGAAATAGTATAAGGTTCTTTTAAATTGTAGGCAAGCATTTGTGCTGGTAACTTCTATTATATTCTATAGAATACTAAGCATAAGAATATGACACGCTGGGGCACCTCATACATATTTTTCAATGACATAACATCAATTTTTTTATTTTTTTATTTGTATCACTTTTTTGGCCGGGGTGCGATATATGTCTATCTAAAGATATTTGTCAAAAACTAATTGCAGAGCAGCTATTTTAAGCCAGTGTTTTACATAGTGACACTGATGTGTGTGTCTTATACATCTAATGCATCGTTCAAGTATGTTTTTAATTTAAGAGAAACACCAATTCTTTTGAAGCTGAAGAAATCGGAATGATTTTAACAATACAATTTTGTTAAAACATACCAAAGCAAATTGCAATGAAATAAACACTTCGTGTTTTACTCCGAGGAAGGGGAAATACTTCTGATTATAAATGCAAACTACATATATATTAATCAATATTCTAAATTTTTATATAACGAACGACCATTTTGCCCTACTATATTAATGGGTTTCAAGTTAAACACAAGAATTTTCAAAGTAAGTCAGAATTTTCCAGATAAGGGGTTGGTTTTTAGATTTTCTAGTCCGCTAAGCGATTTTTTTTCTTTTCATAAAGGTTAGAATTTTTCGAGAAACACATTTACTGAATAGAGTTTTTCCCATTTTTCCTGATGTGATTGTCTTGTTTCTCATACTAAATGTATTTAATTTGTAAGCCGAGGACATAGAAATTATTTTCAAAATATGGCGTACATCGCTTTGTCTAACGGTTTTAAACATTCATGGTACTCCAAAACCAAGAACCTAATATAGTTACCTTGAAGTTTGTTAATAAACAATCACGCATTTGCTTTGTGAATCAGACACCCGGGGAAACAGTTTATTTAGGGACGCATAACATGAGGCAGGACCGGATTTAACCAGATCAAAATATCTCATATCCGATGATTACCGGGGAACACCGGCAAGAAAAGTGACAACTCAAAATTGCAGAATTTGAGAAACATCAACTTGTTGTTGTTGTCGTGCGGGCCATATATGGCCCAATTGGGGGTGCCTTTGAGGATTGGACTTCTTCATACATGACACATCCGTTTTACAGGAAGGTCCCTTTCACACATCCATTCACTCACACATATCGTAATTTAGATCCCAATCAGAGGCCGATAACCCCCTGATCAGGTACCCCAAGAGGTATTGATTTGGTATGGGAACATGGGGGACTTTGTGACCACGACCTATTTAACGTGCCCCAGCGATCATTAGCGAACACGACGGTCTTTAGCCAGGTCAAGCGCTGATCTCGCAACCATCAGAATTTCAGGCTCCGCTGAGGACAGAACCCACAACCCTTCCGATGCGAGCCCGACGCTCTAATGACTGAGTTACCGTGGCTCAAAAACATCAACTTAAAGGATACTATAAAACTTATATTGAAATAGTATAAGCTTCTTTTGAGTTTTAGGAAAGTATTTATTTTAGTAATTTCTATTATATTCCTAGAATAGTAATATAGCCCGCTGAGGCACCTCATGCATCATATTTTTCAATGACATAACATCAAAATATTTATTTTTTGACCTGTAACACTTTTTTTGTAGGAGTGCGATATAAGAAGATTATTTCCCTGCTCTCTTGGAGGAAAAACACGAGTTATAACGCGGATTTAATATTGACAGAGAAATGCATTAATTGATTCCGGTGAACATGAAGGAGAAATACCAATTCTTGCACAGAGAACGTTTCAAAACTAAAACTTCATTGAAAGCAAATGTTTCAAAGTTCTGTAAAACATTCATTTTGGAAACAAACCCTTAGTTTCGAAGAAAAAGAAAAGCTGAAGAATCCATTCACTCTATAACTTAAATTTGAAATAGCACTGCAGTCCGAACAACCAGTTCAACTTAGAATCTAACAAAACAACTGTCTGACAGTCGAAAAGCTAAAAGTGTTTCGAGAAAACACAAAATAGTGTTACACTCATTGGGATAAATGTACCATGCAGGGAAGAAAATAAACTGAAACGTCTTTACGAAAGTCTCTCCATCTTAAGATCATTCGCCTAGAATGAATCTTCCGCGCGGCACTGATTCGGTTACTCCATAAATTTCACAAAAAATCGAATGCTTGTGTTCCCTCCAGGTGTGAAAGAAGGAAGGTTCGGGACACCCATTTCGATAATCTAAACGTTCGATGGTGGAGATGAGAGTTATTTTGGGCTGGAAATGGTTTCACGTCTGGATGCTCCGATTTCTTCGCTCTTTGATGGACAGCGTGGGAGGGATTCAGATCATGGATTTATTCATCGCTTTTGGACGATTCGGAAAAAGAAACTTGACGTATCAGACGACACAGAATGCCTGAAGATGAGTGATTTATTTCTCCTGCTGAATATTCCAACAGTTTGGGATCAATGCCTGTCAGGGAAGCAAATTACGCTGGGTTCTTTATAGCTGTGAATAAAAATATACTCACGATAAACAGATCAAAATTTTAATTGGAGTACACACAGGGTGATTCAAAATTAAATGGTCAGATGATTTGGCAGGGTGAGTCAATATGCACATTTTATTTTTTGTTCAAAGAATGCTAAAGGTGCTAGATGGCGTTTTTTCTGGTATAGCTACAGTCTACGTTTATAGCGGTGGCAACGATCTTGGCAATTTTTTTTGGCGCACTTCTAGTAGCGAGTTACGGTAGATTAAGGGATGTCATCCATCTGTATTTACGGCTATTGTGGTTTTTCATGGCAACATCTGCAAACGGAAACTTTAAATTTTCATTTCGATTATTCTAGAAAGTTCTTCCAAAATCCGTTAAAATCGTATGATTTCGTTGGTTCGTTTGAAATTTTTTATTTGATTTCATTGTTTACTTTAATCTTAAAATATCCTTTGATTGCATTGGTTCTTTAACAAAATTTTTTCTTTGATTGCATTGGTTCTTTTAATTGTTTTTCGTCCTTTTCCTTAGTATAATTTTTTTCACTTTACAATTCTGACATTTAATTGTTTTTTCGACATTTGTGGAATTTTTTTTTTCTTATAATTTTTTTTTCACGGAACAGTTCTGACGTATCAGGTTGTATAATTTCTTGTTATTTTTTCTTTTATAAATCTTTTTCTTTTTCAACATGTCCACTGTATTTCGTGTAATTGATAAGTTTCATTGTATATTCTAACCAAACATTCGCAACTTAGTTTTTCTGCTAGTACACAGATGTGTTTTTGCTTTTTACTTTTTGTGAACGTTTTTTAAAAATATACTTTTCAAAACGTTCTCAAATGTGTTTTCAAGCTTTCATTTTCCGTTGTAAAAAGAAAATTATTTTTGAAATAATTCTTCCCTCGTCAACTTTAGAAATGCGACAAAAAAAAATATCGCCAAAGCCGTTGCCACCGCTCTAAACGTAGACTGTAGATGTACCCTATTTCTAAATCGCTTTTTTTTTATACGTAAATTCGTCATAAAAAAAGTGTTTTGTCTGTGATTAGAGCATTACAAATATTTCCAGATGGTAGGCATGCATCTAACACATGGAGAAAACAATGGAATCAGAAGGGCTAAGAGATTGTACAGAGAACGCCTTCCAAATAGACTAGTCTAACAATGAAACGTAAACACCGTAAGATGTGTGAAATCGGACAGTCAGTACGCATGATGTCGTTTGGTCAATAAGTTCAAACTGTCAGGGTCTTAATAATTAATAGCTTCAAATACTGCAGAAATGGAATAAGGCATTCGAAGAGAGGCTCAGAGAAATCCGATCCCAAACACGCGAGCTTGTGTGAGGGCAATCCGTCCTTTCAGAGATAATGCAAGAGCAGTTATTTCATTATTCCCATTTACAGTCTAGATGTTGAAATCTTAAAATAATCCCCTATTTGCAGAATACGCCCATTATTTTCTACAGCAGAGTGCAATATAACCAAATATTCCCTTATACGTGCTCTTCCCAGATGAAACCTCTTCATATTCAATGTAGTGTTTAATGTGCACACGGATCATGTTTTGAAAGCACTCTAATTCCAATTTTACATGTCAGCGTTCTTACCAGCAACAATTCTTGTTCAGTGTTTAGACAGAGTTAGCTCTTACAACAGACATTTGCTGACACAATCTTCGACAAGAAAAATTTTATTTCTGTGCATCCTTTAAAGTTTCCCCAAGGAATTTCGAACTCTCAGTTTATATTCAATTCAATTCCGAATAAAATGCATTTAAACACAATCAACATTCTTTGCAGATCAATATAGACAGCTGTTTGCGAAAATTTTTGCGCCATGAATTAATGATGCCGTTTGAATAAAATTTCTTCCGCATATTACTATACATAAGCGATTAAATTTTCAGGACACTACAGTAATTATAATTTTAAAAATATCAGTACATGAATTGAAGCCTCCATGAACTGCTATACGTTGATCTTGAATAAAAAAAAGGCTATGGTGTCGTCGTCCCAAAAACGGTAGCATGAAAACTGTACGAATCGTACACAAAGAGAAGACAACCAACAGCTAAGATAATTAACTTATTATTATTCCGAGAGCATGAATATATATATTATTTACATCTTCGTTTCAACATATTCCCATACATCAAAACATGTATATCATATGCCAGAGCGGGGGAACAACCTCACCCGTTGCTTCTGACTCTCTTCTCTGTCGTCTCTTCAACAGCCTCTGTCATAGTTTTAAAAATCGCCCAACGCCAAAAGTCAAAGACCAATCTGAGATCAATCTGAGATCATTCTGGAGAAGAAAACCACTTGCAGAGGACGCTTCTATTTTCACCTGCTCTTCTCAAGTCGTAAAGAGAGCGACACAAGAACAGAAGCTGGCGCCAAAATACAACCAATCAGAATACATTCGGCATTCCGAAATTCCGTTGATTGTTTTCTTTTTCCAGTTGGATTATCTCACGATTCCACAAGGCCTGCTTACCAGCTGCTTGAGCCCACAGTTCATTGATACTGGCCACTGGAGGATATTTACTCGGTTTTTGCCATTGCTGCTTGAGCCCACAGTTCATTGGTACTGGCCGATGGAGGATTTTTACTCTGTTTTTGCCATTGCTGCTTGAGCCCACAGTTCATTGGTACTGGCCGCTGGAGGATTTTTACTCTGTTTTTGCCATTGCTGCTTGAGCCCACAGTTCATTGGTACTGGCCGATGGAGGATTTTTACTCTGTTTTTGCCATTGCTGCTTGAGCCCACAGTTCATTGGTACTGGCCTATGGAGGATTTTTACTCTGTTTTTGCCATTGCTGCTTGAGCCCACAGTTCATTGGTACTGGCCGATGGAGGATTTTTACTCGGTTTTTGTCATTGCTGCTTGAGCCCACAGTTCATTGGTACTGGCCGATGGAGGATTTTTACTCTGTTTTTGCCATTGCTGCTTGAGCCCACAGTTCATTGGTACTGGCCGATGGAGGATTTTTACTCTGTTTTTGCCATTGCTGCTTGAGCCCACAGTTCATTGGTACTGGCCGATGGAGGATTTTTACTCTGTTTTTGCCATTGCTGCTTGAGCCCACAGTTCATTGGTACTGGCCGATGGAGGATTTTTACTCGGTTTTTGTCATTGCTGCTTGAGCCCACAGTTCATTGGTACTGGCCGATGGAGGATTTTTACTCTGTTTTTGCCATTGCTGCTTGAGCCCACAGTTCATTGGTACTGGCCGATGGAGGATTTTTACTCTGTTTTTGCCATTGCTGCTTGAGCCCACAGTTCATTGGTACTGGCCGATGGAGGATTTTTACTCTGTTTTTGCCATTGCTGCTTGAGCCCACAGTTCATTGGTACTGGCCGATGGAGGATTTTTACTCTGTTTTTGCCATTGCTGCTTGAGCCCACAGTTCATTGGTACTGGCCGATGGAGGATTTTTACTCGGTTTTTGTCATTGCTGCTTGAGCCCACAGTTCATTGGTACTGGCCGCTGGAGGATTTTTACTCGGTTTTTACGGTGTGACCATATTTCATACATGTTCAATACATGTCAGGTGAACATAGAGGCCGTGGAAGAAGAGATATTTTTCGTACTTAACCCTCCAAATGATTTCGACGACACATCTCTTCCATCAATATCTGACTAGTTTTTTTTTTCACGATATCTCGTCATCAAGATATTACCGTTTTTTGATGATGATGAGATCAAGATCGTGGCCAGCTTTTCAAAAGACGAAATATCTCCTCATCCTAATGACGAGATTTCTTGTCAATTAAGATCTGGTCAGTTTCGTTAGAGACGTGATGCATCGTCAAGACAACCAGGAGGGTTAACAGTCCTGGCAACAGGGGGTCAGGCAATCTCTTGCTGGAATATAGTTTCAGTAGGGAACTGAAAGAAGAGTAAGACTTAGGCCTCTAAAACTTCCCTTATGTAGTCATAGTTGATGGGATTACCCTGAATGCCGCCCAGCCAGTATGGTGGTTATGATCCCCGGTTGTCTCCGAGTGGGCCCGGATTCGAATCCCGGATAAGGCATGGATGTAAAATTGGGAAAAGAAGTCGGACTTTCGCCTGGAATGGATTCCCGTCTTGAAAAGAAACCAGCACACCCCTTCTGTTCTTTGCTGTGATCATCGTTTGTAATTATAAAATATTCTTCTTCTGTACTTGTCTTGAATGTTTCTGTTCATCCCTTGCTTTCATATGTATCCCAGAAGAACATACAACAACAACGACAACATTACCCTGAATTCGTTTAAACCAAAATCGCGAATGCCGAATCAATAGCTTCCCATGCCATCAAGTGTGGTATTCGACCATTTTGATGCTGTCGAACGCATGCTGTAGTATGAGATCGCGAAGAAACCTTCCATTGCATATACAGCCTTCCTTTTAGACTAAATTGCAGCTGGAATCCTCCAAAAACCCTACATGTTGCCAGTCAGCACGTCTTTGTGTATACTCAAGAGCCCATTGCAACCTGAGGTGTCGATGGATCAAGATCATAGGGAAGCCATAACAAAGGTGTACGCGCAGTTAAATGACGATATTCAATTGAAATCTTCAGGATTTGGTCAGAAAACTGGAACATCTATCCGACTTAAACTGTTCCAATTGGAAATGAAAAAGCATAAATATTTAAACTTTTCTCAACCACGTCACTATTGACGTCAGCCTTTGGAACAATGCCAAATTTTTTTCACCTTCCGTCTTGAATAAGAGCGAGCAGATTCGAATGACCTTCGTTTCATTAAAGATTCATTCATTTTGATTTCCTGAGAAACGGATTCGGGTGAAACAAAATAAATTATTAGTTATCACTGGCGTTCTTCGGTGCTTTTTTTCTATCTGAGCGATCGTTAAAGATAGAATAAAAATGTTAACGGATTTTATATCTGCGGAAAATTTTTGTTGTATTAAACCTGCTTAAATTACAAATAGAATTTTCCCTGGACCGCTTTTGCAGACTTTGGAAGATCACTCTGCGAAAAAGTCCTTTAAAAAAGACTGAAAAAGGAAATTCAAATTCTGGAGAAAGCAATAAGAAATAATAACAAAGAACCGAGAAAAGATCATGTTCAACCTTATCTGTCGTGTGGAGAAGAGTAAAATAGTTAACGCATATTGAAAAGGGCAAAACAAACATTTATTTTGGCTTGGTGAAATGAAAAAACGGAGTGGTTGTGCCTGCACACACACAAATACAGAAGAAACCTAAGACTTCAAAAACATTTTTAAAGAAAATTCGTTGGCAAATATTTATACGATCGCGCTCAGCGAAGGGGCTTTAAGATACCAGGACACCACTTCCACTTCTTCTTTTCAGAAAGTGAATATCTTTTCATGTTCAGCGTTTCGATAGTATTAACAAGACAATAAAATTGACATTAAAATTCCCATGTTTCAACTCTTTTGACAACTCTGAAAAACTGCAGACAATTTGTCGTTTGCTACAAACATAAAGCATTGATGATACTCCTGATATTACTCCCATAGTCTCTGTTGATGTTAATCTCCAAGAGCTGATTCGTGTTTGAATACAAAACTATAGGAACAGCTACACTCTACGTTTATGAGTGGTGGCAACGGCCTTGGCGATTTTTTTTTTGGCCCATTTCTAAAGTCAAGCTGTTCAGTCAAGTTCTAAAGCAAAAAAAGAATTATTTAAAAAAAAAAATTAAAAAACATTTTTCTTTTTACTACGGAAAATAAAAACTTGAAAACGTTTTGAAAAGTAAATTTTTTTTTAATTTCACAAAAAGTAAATAGATTACAAAACACAATTGTGTTCCAGCAGAACTAAACTTCGAATGTTGGGTAAGAATATATATATATACCATGAAACTTATGAATTACACTAAATACAGTGGGCATGTTGAAAAAGAAAAAGATTTATAAATGAAAAAAAAGCAAGAAATAATACAACCTGATATCGTCAGAACTCTTGCGTGAAAAATTAATCAAAAAGAAAATGGCAAGAAAACAAAACTCTTAATCCTTTCGTAAAAACTAATATGATAAAATAAAAATTCCACAACGGTCAAAGTACAAATGGACCAATGGTATCACAATAAAAGATTTAAAAGGACCAATGCAATCAAAGAATATTTTAAAATCAAAATAACCAATGGGAGCAAAAAAAAAAAATTCAAACGAACCAATGAAATTGAACGACTTTAAAGGATTTTGGAAGAACTTTCTAGAATATTCAAAATGAAAATTGAAAGTTTCCGTTTGCCGAGGTTGCCATGAAGACCACAGCAACCGTAACGACAAATGGATTGCCTTAATTTATCGTAACTCGCTACTAGAAGTGCACCAAAAAAATCGCCAAGCCGTTGCCATCACTCAAAAACGTAGAGTGTAGCTGTACCAAACTATATACCCTTGGTTATTTTAAATATTATCTCTCTGATTCAACCATAAATGTTTTTGAAGGAAGTTTCAATATTTTTGAGTGCAGTCTATTTAAAATTGAGTACATTTGGTTTTTGTTTGAGGTAAAAAGATATTAGCATAACTTTGTATTATGTATTTCAGCTTTAAGCAACTTAGCAAATTTTTATGTTGCACGAATATGTCTTTTCTCGTGGTTGTAGTGTGATCAGAAAATTGCAATCATAACAGAAACATATTGATTAATTGTATTCATTTAATTCTTTCAAACTTCATGAATAAATGTTTCAAAACTTTCGTTTTTTAAGGATAAAGATAGTTGAAAACCAAATTTTGTATCTAGGATGCATCAAAAATCTTAATAAACTGTTTCAAGAAAATAAAATTACAATAGAGAAAACCTTGTGTCCTAATTTCAACTGTTTACTTTATGGTGAATTTACTGAGATAGGACTGTAAAAACCTAATTCCTTTCATTACAAACAGCTTTATTAAGTTGATCGCACATTTGGAAGCACACATTTTTCAGTAGTGGAAAAGTCATACAAATAAAATAGGCATCTAATGAGTATCGTCTTAGTCAATGAAAGTATTTTCAAAATGCCCTGAGGGCATTTGGTCTGACAACAAAGTTTTCTAAGTAATAAAAATACAAGGAAAAATAAATTTTACAATGGTGTAATTTTTTCCATTTTTATTTAACACAAAACTAAATAAGGAATGGGAAGAAATAGCATTATAATGCTGATTCTAAAACAAGTAATTTTCTCTTCATTCTATTGAGCTTCATTACAAATAGTGTGCAGGAATCTTTTATTCATAAAACATTTGTCGAATAAATTATAGTTACATTTTCAAATTAAAATGAAAAATCGAAGGAAGTATAATAGAAATATCCAAAATACGACTTCCCATAACGAGACTTCTAGCAGTGGTGTCCCGATACTACTACCCACGATATGTGACGTCACAGATAAGCTGTGATGCTTTTATTTTTAGATGGCATTGAACCTGACCATGACGGTCTACTATTTCCTAAAAGCACTAGAATAACATATTATCTCCCTGACACCGTAATCCTCCAGAAACATCTCGCCCTATGTACGAGAAATTCCCATTATTGACTTTGTTTTTAATGCTCCCCAGTGTATGTTTTGTGTTTTGATCAATTCCAGAGAGTCCACTCAGACTTTGGTCAATCGTTTCGGGTTTCTTGACCTGTCTTGTATTGTCTGGTGTATAGTCTTGTATGTTTTACTATGATTTTGCCAAACACACACACACACACACACACACACAAAAACCACGAGTACATTTCGAGGCTTATTTGAATTATGCCTTTCGAATTCGTAGTTTACTCGTGGGATGTTTTTAGTCTTGTTTTTATATGGCATTAAAGTTTCCCATTATTTATTATACCATATAGTATTTAGATTGCAATTTATTGCAAAATTCATAACGAGCAGTTCTATTCATTATAGTTTTAATGTTTCTACTACTTTCTCACACTAGAGAACAGTTTTGACAGTAGATATACACAGTACTTGTGTTTAAACTCACATGCATAGAATGTTATCTTAATTTTTAGTATAATAAATGGGGGATAATATGAAGGGATAACTGAGGGGTAAACTAAAAAACAACAAACAACTTCAAATTTACTGCTCTTTATTCAAAATGCAACACCGGGTAGGAGTTTTTGGATTGATCCGAAATTTGGTACACATGTAATTGACAGGTTCACATGGTACACATGTTCATTGGTACACATGTAATTCATAGTGGAAAATGGAAATAATCCAAATCTAAACAGAAAATGCATAACCGATACACGCGAAGTAAGGCTGAAATTTGACTGAGAAGATATAAAAGGTTTTAAAAAGCAAATACCAAACATTACGTCGTTGAATTCGATACGTATTGACCTTTAGTACATAAATATATCTTCACCAAACAAACCAATGTTATGAACAGTTGACGAAGTTTGGGACACGAAAAATGTCATTGATAGAAGATAGTTGTGATGTTGCTGCACGTGTAGAACGAAACGCTAGTACAGTGATGAGAGTTTGGAAGCATTGGACAGAAGAATATTTTATGCGTCGTCCAGAAAGTTTTGGAGCACCTGTGCTTGAAGGGGAAGGTAGATTGACAGTCTAGGGTGTTGACCGAAACGCTAGTACAGTTATGAGAGTTTGGAAGCACTAGACAGAAGAATATTTTATGCAGCCTCAAGAGGGTTGTGGAGCACCTATGTTTGAAAGGGAAGATAGATACATGCTACTTCATGCCAGTGACGAATTGTGAAGCGACATCCATGACGTTAGTAATGCAATGAAGGAGAATGACACATCAGACGATGCTTACCAGAACTGTTCTTTGATTTTGATGATAACTGTGACACGTGGCTCATGAACTTTCCCTAACTTTCTCATATTAAGTAGGGTTAGGTGTTCCAAATATCGTCCCTGTGCTTAATATCGCCTACTCGTGTTTACAAGCTACTATGCGTGAAATCTATTAGTTTATGTCGAGGGCTGTTCAATAAGGATTGATCATAAATTAATAAAAAATAATTTCCTGTACTAATCCTCCAAATTTTTATGGTATTTTTCAAAATACTGTCCATTACATCCAATGCACTTATCTCACCTCTTTAGAAGTCTTCAAACACATGCTGGAAGCCATTTTTTTAAAAGGTCCTTCAAAATCGCTACGCAGCTTTTTCCACTGCCTGTGATGATGAAAACCGCTTTTCCCTAAGATGTTTATTCAAATTCAGGAAAAGAAAAAAATCGCATGGTGTACATCAGGACTACATGGTGGATGGGGAACACGTATGACATTGGTTTTTGAAAGATCTGACGATTTTTGAAGTCAAAAACAAAATTTCAATGCAGTGTACTGTACTTCGCGTGTCAAATTCATTTTTGCCGTAAGCGAAAGTAAAACTAGACGTTCTTGGCCGGCTGCCAAATCCTCAGCAATGACGTAATGACCGTGGAACTTGCGCTATCTATTCTCCACTTATCCCGCTACACATTCAATATGAATTTTATCTTTCTTGATATTTTTAATCACATTTAAAAATACGATCATTCTTTATCAAACAGCCCTCGTAACCTTGACGGTCTAGGGTTTTGCCGCACGTAGCGCCACTGGTAAGTTTCCTATCAGTTATATCAACAACACTGTTGCATCTGAAGTATTTGAAACTGTGATCTACGTATTATTTGTCCCCAATCCTTTCAAGGAATATCCAGGTGTTTCCAAATCATAATTTTGTTTATATTACTTAAAAGTAAATAAAATACTAGGTATGTATGCTCTACTAACAAATCGTTCTTGATAGTAGCTTCTAATTTTGTCTGGTGAATGGTAATAGGAAAAGTGGTAGGCGATATTAGGAACCCACTTTTAAAAATTCTCTTGGGAAATTTTTTGGAGGTTTACTAATTAAAACTAAACTGACATAAGTAAAGAAGGTATATGATCTCTGAAAACCAAAGGAGAATATTTTCTTGTGATATTAATTTAGTTTCCAGCTTGATTCCCAACTCAGGAGGCTGAGATACAGAGAAATAGTTAAGGTAGGCGATATTTGGAACACCTACCCTGTGCTGCTGATGTAATATCTTAATCATAATTTAAAATTTGAAAAATCAATAAATTGAAAAGTATTTTAATTAAATCTATTACATTGGGGAACGACATTTCAGAATAATAGTCCTATCACGATCCCAGATCATAAAGGTCCTGCTATTCCAAGCCAAATGTTTTTTTGATGGTAGCTATTCATTTAATTTTAGACCATCATAAGAGTTACTCTTTCAACAATTATTGACTCGGTGTATCCTGAACTGTCCCAACTTTTCTTCTGTAAACAACTACTACTTTTTTCTTGGGCTGCTCTTTTGTCCTATTTGTCCCATTGAATATGTGAGGGATGTAATTTCTCGAAAATTGACCAGTAAGTCATTATCCTCAGTCACGATTGACGAATGGTGGGTCCATGTTCAATCTGATTGGTACGACATTTCACACATTCTTCTAGAATCTTTGTCGGTTATTATCACGCCGGGTGTAAAAAGTATAATAGCCGGAATGTATACACACACATTGTTCTTTGCAGCATGTTTCTTTTGACTTACATTTCTGTGACTCATGAACATGCTGCAATTATTTATACATTGTACCTCACTTTATCGCTCAAATTAATTTCATTGCTGTGACTCAAGTCTTAGTTGCTGATCCGTTTTCAATTAACATCACAGTCGTTGGGATACATTTTTGAAGTTATGATTTAATAACAAGAACTATAAAGTTTATATCTAATTTTCCAAATTATTCAGAATCCATTAAATACTTTTGAAAATACTCTACATTAAGCATTCCAAACACATTAAACATGGTATATATTAAGTACAATCTAGAATTACAGATTTGAACAGCTTTATTTGGTAAGTTAGCTTTTCTATTACATTCGGTCAATGTTTTGCAATATACTATAAATTTGTACTTTTTTAAGTCTGATTTTATTTAGAAATCCCTATATGAATTTTTTAAATTTAATGTTTCCATTTTCATTATATCTCTTTCACTCTATGATTGAGAATATATCATTCAATGTAATGATTTTTAGTACATCAGTTACTTTTTATAAATCTTCAGAACGGATATTTCATACTCTGTTTTCTGTCTATGTTAAATAGGCAGATGGTATAATAGCTTAGTTATAATTTGAAATTTGAAGTATCAATAAATTGAAAAAGTGTTTTAATTAAATTTACTCATATATTCAGTTAAATAGAAACTCAAAAATCTTAATCTAATTTATTAACTAAAAGTATTTTCATAAATTTTGAGCTTTCAATCAACAATAAAAGCCTTAATTTCAAATATTTGTGCATGTGGAATGCAAAAATTCACATGCATATCTAATTCAGTAGACCGTGATAATTTCATTAGTGAATATAAATTTAATTACGTTGGAAACTATTTCCAATTTACCTTGAGTAGTAAAAAATTTTTTATCTAACGCTGGGTTCAAAATAAATGTGCTGAAATTTTACATTCCGTTTGTCTTACCTTTAAGTTCACATTTACTAACACTAATTTTCTGTTCTAATGAAATGTTAAAAGCGAAGGAAATCAGCCAAAATATCATTTTAATAATGGATAAATGATAATATTCATTATCCCCAGTCACGATTAGCTATTATATTTGTGATGTTACTTCAAAAAGGAATTATTAATGTTATTTATGGCGTTATTTATTATTAATCTCTTTTGGTGTCTGATACATTATCGTAGGGTATGGGTAATGTATGGACTGATGAACTAACAGTTTTGTTCATGAATTGAAATCCTCCATTTATACCGAATAAGGATTTGGTTATCAAATCTACACGGTTGTGGCTTCAAGAGAGATTTGTAAAGATATTTTTGATGGAAGAGGCGTTTTCGAAAAATATAAAGATGAGAAAGAAGCCGCCATTCATGTTACATTTGGCTTTTCTTTTCTTCGATATTCATGTAATCTACAAACATTTTTAATTATGCTCATCTGTCTCTAGAACACGTTGCCCATGGTAGCATCAAAACCCATCCATAACAATAGACATTGCTGTAACTGAAAAAAATCATGAACCTGGCAATGGTACTTGTTTAAAATGTCGCAATTTAGTAACCTGTTTCATTAAAATTAATCACAATGGTAAATATAAAAGTTACCTGCAAAAACGTCTAATCATGACTATCATCATGTGAGAAGCTCAAAGATCAAGACTGCAAAAACTATTAGAATTTTAATTTATTTAAAACTTATTCATGTCTAAATTATTATATACTGCACATGTTATACCTCAGTATTTCCAAAGGTAATTTGTAGATTATGAATTTCCTTTTTTGACCTGGATAGAACAAAACTATTTTTCTTCTCAAATTGCTATTCTTGTTGATCTATCATTTCGAATATGATTTTTAGCGCACGAAACACACTCATCTAACAAAACCAGTATATAACAAATCTGTTATAGTTTTTAAAATATTTAAATACAAAAGCTGAAGGATTTGTTACATTTAATGCAAAGGATAAGCATTTAGAAAATAAGTGGCATGTGTATGAGGAGGGGATGATAAAGGATGTCAATATCCCACAGCATAAAACGTTGCCCAACTCGAAGTAAATGTTACAAAGAATGTATAAGAAAAATTGAAAACCTTTAACCAAATTGTGGTTATGAATATAAAATTTGTAGAATTCCATCATATGAGCAATACAAATTTCTAGCAACTTCCCGATTTTGATTTCAATGGTTTGTTCGATTTTGATCGAGTTCATTGTTGTTAAAAAATAATACATTTCGGTTTTGAAATAAGTCGCCTTTCTCAAGAAGATACTATTTATCCCATTAACGATATACTCGTTGTGGTGCCGTATCCCTTAAACGGTAGTATGAAAATAGTACGAATCGTACACAGGGAGAAGACAACCAACAGCTAGGATATTTAAGTTCGTATTATTCCAAGAGCAGTAAGAATTTATAAAGTATTTACATAATCACATTAACATCATTATATCAACACATATCAACATTATTTCACAGTCCAGCGTGGTGTACATGATTCACTCGCTGTTTCTGGATCTCTCTATAGTCGTCTCTCACGTGCTCAGACCGCAGTCCAAAAAGAATGCCAAAGTCGAAAACCAATCAGAGATCATCTGGACGATCACCATCTGCAGAGGGCATTCTATTTCACCTGTTCTTCTCAAGTGGTTGTAAAGTGCTCGACGAAAGAAAAACAGCTGGTGTCAAACAGTCACCAATCTATATATATAAACCCGAATGTGGACCCGAAATCGACGTTATTTGTGTATCGTCGAATGGCAACAATCAACGTAAATAAAATAGCCCTCATATTTTGAATTCTTGCTGTTTTCAAATAGCCGAGGTCAACTTCTATGCAAAATAAGGAATTAAATTGTAATATTTATGTTTGAACTTACTTTTTATTTCTGTGGCCAATGACTATGTGCATTTGTGCCCGCCATTAGGAAAAAAGAAAAAAAATACTTTTTATTTCTTCCTTTGATGTAAAAATAAGTTAAACGTAATTTTGCTACCCGGTATCTGGCCACGTCAGAATTAATGTTTACTTTTTTAATTTAATTTAGAATTCCGTGTTTGGGTATTTGAGTTGACTGCGAGATGTTGCGGACTTATTAGAGGATTCCCAAGTATTATAAATATTTGTTCTTTTGTTAATAAATCATTATTGTCTTTGTCAATATCGTTGAAAAGTCTCTTGTCGCATTATTCTATTTCACAATATATTCAGGAAGACGAAATTCAATACGTTTGAATAGATACGTACTTGTTTGTTTTTTTTTTCAGAATTTTGCATTTTTTCAAGGATTGGAATTTTATTTTTGTTTCCATTATGTGTTCCGATATATTACCTATTGCAGAAATATTATTTAGGAGTTAGATTTTAATGATATGTCTATTTCCTGCAAAATATCACTAGACATGATTAATTTTGTGGCGGTACATGTATATTTCGACCAACTTTCCTTAAATATTTGATTGAATACGCAATGATTTAAAGAATTGTTTCATAAATATAAATAAAATATACAAATCAAAACATGTGTAATTACGGTGTGTAAAAAAGTTTAAAAAAAGCACTATTACACACCGCCGAGCGCTAGCTAGTTAGAATATATTCGGCATTCCGATGAAGGTAGACATCTGCCCTGCAAATCCCCTTCCTAAAGGTCAAGCACAACGGAGTTTCTCACTATGTTACATTGTCTTTTAACTCTCCATGATGATTCACGATCTGGTTAATTTTGCTAATGACCAAATATCTTGTCGAGGCAAAACTGTCCTTTTACTTTAAGGGAAATGGAAATCAAAGTGGAAAATACAAATTGTCCCTTGCTTAGAACTGGTAAAAGTTTGAACAGGTTTTTGTACCAGAAACTGAATGGTAGTTTTCGGAGTGCAGACAAACCACCAAGAGGTTTAAACATTCCAATATTTGTGCATCATTTTTATGAACATTGCCTTTTTAAACATTGTCTAATTTTTATAACTAGGGGGCCCGCCCCCTGATCGCTAACGCTCGCCAACCCCCGGAGGATTGCTTCGCAATTCTCATTGGTTCGCTGCGCGAACCTATGCTCGCTTCGCTCGCATCAATGAAGACACGTGTCCTAGCAGAAGGGATTGATTACAAAATAAGATATTCCAAACAAATATTTTTCAAATCTAAATTTGTTGTATTGGTGGAGTGGAGTAAGAAGGCGATTTGTCGCCAAATATGGTAACCGTCACCTTATGCGGATTTTCTTCACATCTGCCGTTTTTGTTATGGCAACCCTATCTGCTGTTACGGAATTCGGCCGCCATCTTGATTTGGCGACAAAAATTAGTTGGCGATAAACGTCTTACCGTGAACGACCACTCCACCGAACGCTGCTTTGGAAATTGAATACCCAGCATGTTGTTTGTGTGTACATTTCCCCAGTACTCGAGCCACCCATACACTTTTTGACTGAGTTTGTTGTCGAAAGTTGTAGTGCATGCGTCTTGTTGTACTATAATTGTTAGCCTTGAAAAGGACCGTTTTTAAATAGCCCTGAAAAGATCCTCCGCTTTCTTAGATTTCTATTACAAACCGCAACAGCTCGTCTAAAATTCATTTTTTTTTCAATAAAATTTCATCCGATAACGCTATAGATTCAAATGAGGCGCGAGGCTCCTAGTAAACAAACAATCGCACAATGTTGCCAAAACGCGGTAACAAATAACGTCTTTTTTGCGTGCCACGTAAGAGAAATATATATATAGATATTTACAACATGTTTCTAAAGTCTACTTTTTCAAAAACTTCAAAATTCAAAGTTTTTTCGAAATTCAATTTTTTTTTCATAAAACTTTTATGCTTCAATTTAAACTTCTACATCTGAGTCAATTCTTTATTTTTGATTTTTAGATTGACTTTACGTTTTATTTGTATAACCTGGTGTTTAGTGATGATTGTCGGTTTTCGAACATTGCACGCTCTAACTCCAAATCCAATCCTATACATCTCTTTAGAACGAAAATATTTCCTGTCTTTTCAATGTGTTGTTTAAGCAAAAAGACAGTTGTTCTTTCTTCTATAAATTCAGTAGATTTAGTGGTAATATTAGACACAAAAATTCAAAACACTTGGGACTTAAAGGAACAAGAAGAAATTAAATCCAACTTTTGAAGCGCATAATCCGTATTTCTTAACCTCTAAGTAATCGTGAAATACTTTTCATTGGAGTAGACTATCTGCAATTGTGATAGCATTGACTATTTCTTTATTGGTTTTCATTGACACGCTTCAATCCCTGTGGTTTTCTAAAATTCTTTACGAAATTTGTCATCACTCAGATTTATGAATAATTCATGAAGAGAGAATAGGCATTTGTAGAATTCTACATCTAAGACGGTTTACAGAAATTACTATTATTTAAATATCCCACTCGGCAACCGTTTCAAGTAAATGCATCAGTTGCTTCTTTACCTTTACCTTGACATTTAAAGGATGAAGTTTTTATATTTTATTGTCTGCTTTTTAACATTTTATTTAATGAAACAAGATTTTTATAATTAAAAGCCTTAATTATTTTATTTCTGAACATAAATACCTATTTTCACTATTTTAGTTCAGTTTTAGTTCTTTTATAAATTAATGTAATTCTCGTTATGTTCATATAATTTTTTAATGAATAGAAGTAATGTAATAATTATTTGGTTTATGACGCCTAGAAAAGTAGTTTCACCAACACATTTAAATATTCAAAGCAGTATTCCTTTCCTTTTGTAGCCATTTAACCTTTTCAGGGTCACAAGATTTCCGAGTAGTTAATATTTATTTTCCTCCACAATACACATTTTGACAAAATAAGCACATCTATTAGTTGAAAAAAAATCATAGATTTATTTTAATGATTTAGAAGGGTTCTATTGGTTTTTTCTTAAATTAGATTCTCTTTTGGAAAGATTGCATTTTCTAAAGAGGTCAAAACTAGTTAAACATGCTGGTAAGACTGCAGGTATCAAGGTTAAATTATGCTATAACCCCCAAACTTAGACGGTTAAAGGCACACGAACGTCCTTTCACAAAATCCCAATTTGTAATTCAGAAATATAAATGAAGTTTAAAATTATTTTGTTAAATTAAGATATTTATGAGTTCACTTTATTCTCTCATTAGAAATTTAATGTTTTCTAATAACGAACTCAATAATAACTGCTATTAATATTTTAAAAAAAAACACTTTTGGTATATTAATCAATGATACTGTTCTATGACAATGATCTTTTAAACCTTTTATTGGAGGGGGTTGGAATTTATGATGTTAACACTCTAACAGGTTCTCACGCATATATCCGTTATGCAACCTATAATATTCCCTGCATGACTTAAACAAGTTTTATCCTTCTTAACCTATAAAATCTCTCCCAAGTTTTTTTAATAGATATGGACGGGTTAAAGTTATAGTGGTGCAAGTCATTTTTTGGAAGAAAAAAAAAAGTCTTGGAACTTCTAATGCCATCAGTAAATGTTGAATGACGATATCACTTTATTTCACGTTTTCTGTTAACAGACTGACTTATCTAAATCTGGTTTCTATGTCAAACTAATTATCTTTGTTTAAATTTGGTTGTATTACATCTGGTTTCTGTGTCTAATTAATTATCTTTGTTTAAATGTGATTATATTATGTCTGGTTTCTGTGTCTAACTTTTTCTTGAAAAGTGACTTGCACCACTCTGACTTTAACCCGTACATATAATCATATGGTCAATATGTGTTGGTTGTGGGGAAAATGTAACTAGTTAATACTAATGCTTTTGAAGGGATAGTTCATAAATGTATCCTTATTTTATATTCTAATCTCAAAGAGTCTCAGACTTAACACCAGAAGAGTCCTTATACCTATTCTATAAAATGATATACCAATTTGGTGAGCTGCTGTGATTTTATTATATAATTAAGGGAAAGTAAATAAATAAACAAAAGGGGAAAAGCACGCTTTGGATCCTAACTGGTACGCTGTAGAATCATTGACCTGTCCACCTGGGAAGTCCTGGTTTATGCGCCACTTCCATCTCATGAGTCATGGTCTGTGTAGGAAAGCCAGTAATTGACCTATAAGAGGTACTTTCAGTGTAAACAAACAAACCAGCCCGCAGGTGTATTTTGCCTCCTGTTACCCAAAGGTTCAAGTTTGATACATATTAAAGTCACGTTACAACGTACACTACCCTGCAATAATGGACCGGACAGCAAGATGTGATGGTATAAGATAAAGAATACATGCTTTAATCGGAAGATGGTCCCCCATGTGCTGCAATAGCACTAGAAACCCTTCTGGGCATACCTTCAACAACGGTTTTGATACACAGCTATAGGTATTTGTGTCCATACCTGCAGTAAGAATGTTGCCAGCTCAGCTGTAGATTTCGGACGTGGTCTCCCTAGTCCGTTAGCGTCGCTCTAACTCGTCCCACAAATGTTCTATTGGGTTTACGTCGGGACTCTGAGCAGGCTAGGAAAGACGTTTTACTTCCATATCTTGATACCACCGCTTGACAGAGGCCACAACATGACATGGAGCGATGTCGTCCTGGAAGTAACATTCGTCCATTCCATAAAATTGCCAGAGCGTAGGAAGAACCTGATTGTCCAAAATGTTCATGTGGGAGTTCAATGTTCAAGGTGTCTTACCAGGAGCAACATGCAAAGGTCCCAGGCCATACCACGAAAGACACCTCCAAACAAGTAGTCGGATTTTATGCAAATCCGCTGGCATCCGGTCTATTATAGTAGGGTAGTGTAGTTCATCGCCGGTTTGATGACGTTTATTATTTAATCCTACTGGCGTTTACCAATCAACCTCACATGTCGATTTGACATTTACTTCTTATAATTTCTATTGGCAACGTGCTGAAATCGTATTCCAAAAATAGCGTCAAGCCCTGAATGTGTGCAAGAATCACTTTACACCACGAACACACTACTTCCACTCAGCTACAGCTTGACAGAAAGACTCGTAACTTTTACACAACGCTAATGTTCAAAGATAAATATGTTCCACTACAGTCCCAAATGACCTGAAGGATATCTTATGTGAAAGTATTTGATACTCTCACATTGGGTTGGGTACTCCTTTGCATGTGGATAGGAGTGCCTTCCTATCCACATGCAAAAAAAAAGATAGGCCCTGGTGCGGCTGGTGTACTGGTGACGAGGACGTACGGAACTAAACACTCGTCGAACTTGATATCACAGATTTTATTTGTAGCGTGTTGTGTGATTCTAGGTCGCAAAGTATGTGCACCTATCTGCCGCTAACGGCGAAACCTTCCTCCACTTGAGGCTTCCGGGCTTGAGCTTCCGAACAGGGCGTTCGGACAAGTTGACCAGTACGGTCCAAGTTCAAATAGCAGGTCCTCGATCGATGGTGTTCGACTTTTCTTTAAGCCCCGTCCACACTGGACGAACAGAACTGAACATGGATGATTGATTAACCCCGTCGACAGGTTTGGTTAGTCAATCTCTCTGGTTTTTCGTGATTGACAGCTCAAGCACAATTTGTTCCATGTGCTCGCGATCAATCTGGTTGGTTGTGTGTTGAAATTAAACTTTGCAAACTTATTGTTTAAAACAAATTGTTTAAATGTCGCGTTCCGTACGTTACATAATATTGGATGTTTCTTTCAGTTCGGCCTATTTCGGCAAAACGTATTAACACTGCAGTGTGACAATTTTAAATTTTCTTCGATTGGGGCAAAAAGTCGAAATGTATTTTATATAGCCGCCTCTTTTTTCCCCTTAAATTTAGAAGTGCAAAGTTCCCAATACCACTATTAATTTAATTACACATGAATGGACGCATCAATTTTGACATTAATATGGGTATATTACATTTTCACAACTACATTTTAATCATCAACGATGTATGGCAAAGCAATACTTACGAATAGACTACTGAAAAATAGTAACGCTTTAAAATAAGAAGAAAAATAAATATATGTATGTTCCGAGCGTCAACCCGTTTACGAAGTCACCGGTGATTGATTGTACGGTAAGCGAGTGAACTTAAAACGCCGTCCAAATTGAGCGAGCACAAAGACTCACTTTCCTTTGATGTACCATCAAGAAGCGGATAACTTTGTTCGTGCTCGAACTGCTCAGTTCACCGTCCACACTGAACGAGCAATCAATCAAACCTGTCGCCGGGGTTAATCAATCATCCATGTTCAGTTCGGTTCGTCCAGTGTTGACGGGATTTTCGACTTTCCATACGGCTCGGTCTTTGTCCTTTTCCCCCATCTTTGCTATACCACCTTGTCGATGACATGCTGGCACCTTCTCCGTCGGATGTAATCAAGTGCGGATCGAGCGTAGGCAGGGGGGATGTTGGCACTCAAATTTGCAATCCAACGTGTTGATGGATGAATGTCTAAACCGCTCTGAAGGGCTATTCCCAGACACTCCGGCATCCAAGCTCCACTAAAGGAATGTGGGTGGTCGAATGTCACAGCCCTTTAGTCCCTTTCTAGTGAAAAAGGATTGGAAGAACTCAAGATCTGAGAAGAAATGAGGTATTCTATCTTTTATGAGCAGTCTGGTGCTCACTTCGGGGAGAATTTCATAGAAAGGACGTCCAGTAGTACCTTCGCTCCATTCTATTTGACCAACTGTCATAATGTACTCCTTTCTGATCATGCTGTCAATTGTGACTAGAAGGTTGCTTCACTTCCAGTTTAATTCAGTTATCTTTATTATTTTCAGCCATTTTTGTCAATCTATCTGCCTTTTGGAGGTTCCTAATGGAAAATTCTCTACAGAGTGGCTGACATCTCTGTACAATCGATTGAAAAGGCCCTTTTTTTGTACTTGGAGACTTTAATATACATCACACCATTTAGGGTGCAAAAAAAAGTCTCATGGAGATGATATTTTGGCAAACTGGGGTGAGCAATAATATTTGCATTTTGAATGTAAGACAGCAAATACATTTTTCATTCCATGGATAACATTCTCTCGACATCTCAGTTTGCTCTCCAGACAATTTATCCTTCTTATGTTAGTGTTTGCCCTGATGCTTAAGACTCTGATCGCTTCTCTATTTCTATTTAGTTTATGGAGCAATAAGACACACTCCAAGTTCAAATCGTTACTGTTATTATTAGGGAAAGAATTGGTAACCATTTATATTATTCATTCGAACATTACCTGGATGATTTAGGATACGAAGTATTTGAGCAAGAATTTATTCACGACATTGTGCAAATTCATAAGGATGAACAAAATATTAAAGGAACTTTTAATTCACTTTGGTTTAATTCTAAATGTAGTTTTCTTTTTGGTCAAATATGGAAGTTCCTGAGACATGCAGAGGCTCAGCTATCTTGTGAGTATTGGATGAAGTACAAAAAAAAGTCTGCGAAACTGAGAAGAGCTATAAAAAATGTATCAAGAGGCTATTGGGAGAAAAGTTGCATTAAAAGAGCTAATACAAGAAGCATTTTTAAAATCATAAAAACACTCACTAATCTAGTAATTAGAAGTCTAGTGAGTTATATCTAGTAATTAAAAGTATCACAACATTCACAACCTCGAAGGTAACTGCGTAACTTCATCCTCTAATCAAGCATTTACGTTCGAAAATTTGTATTCAAGATTCGACGTTTTGGAAAAGATACTTTTAACTTCAGTCCAAGTACTTCAAAAGAAATTAAATTTGATTTTACGATTGAAGAACTTCAGTTCTAAGTATGAGAAAGAAAGACCAAAGCAACTACTCCTGGTGGAGATAGAATTTCTATAAAGCTTTTTAATCTCCTCACCACTGTGATTAGAACAAGGCGAAGTTTTTGATTATGCTTAATCAATGCTTAAAGGTTTAACGAGGTTTCAGTCTCCCGGAAATCAGCTTTGACAATCACGATTCTAAAACCTGATAAATCACCAAAGTTTATTGAATCGTACCGATCAATCTCATTAACTTCGGTATCCTATAAAGTTTTGAAAGAATGCTTTTGATAATATTATATATAATTAAACACACTCGAAAAAATAGCACTTTCCTGTCAAATTAATTTTGCTTTTTGCCCTTTTCGACAACATTAAAAATGATGTATGAATATGATATAAATATGATATAAATATATATATAAATATGATATAAATATGAAATATGATATAAATAATATATATATATAAATATGATATAAAAATAACATTACTTTAGTTTGGTTAAGGGGACCGGGAAAGCCCTATCTCTTCCATGTTAAATTCACGTAATTCAAGGACCTTTTCCTCATTAACTATAATAGTAATCAACACAAATTTTTATGGTGGTTAGATTGATATGTTATACAAACTTTAACAGCTCACTTTTTTTTTATTTAAAAATTTAATTTTAGAGAAGTTTTTAATTGAATATCACTTTTCAGATAGCATTTTTTAGCACATTTAAATTTCTAAAAAATCCAATTTTCAAAAAATAATAAAAATGCCTGTGTTAAAATCTTTAGAGATGTAACACAAATATGTCATAAAAATATTAAGTCATTATATTTAGTAGATTCGGAGAAAATGGGGCATGAACCTTAAAAATCTATGTTTTGAGAAAAATGGATTTAAACATTTCAAATGAATTTTTCTAAATAATTTTACTTCTAACCTTAATTAAATCCTGATTTATATAAAGGGTGATTGAAATTTCTACCAGTTTTTATTCCCAACTGGACAAAGACCGTGATTTGGATATAAGTTACTTGACAGTAAATAAAAATATTCTGCCCAGACAGATTGTTGCATAATGTGCAAAAAAACATAATTTATCCTTATTACTAGTCCATAATAGATCTTATGATATGTCTCAGAAAGTGCTAACAACATATCGCATGGGAAAATTAATCAAAATAGTTAGAAACAAACTAAATGGTTACAGTTAACTCTACTGTTACCAGATTACCGAAAATAAATTGAGTAAAGTAAAAAATATAACATACATTGTTGAGCAGCAAAGATTAGAAATGTCCACAAACGGTTTGTTTACATTTGAAAGGCCGTGACAGCTGTGAAGTGCTTATTGGAAACGTGCATAATTTTCAAACTTCCTCTTATTCTATTACCTAGTGTGATATATCCTTGGAAAGAGTACATTTTGAACTATATAAATGAGCAATAAAATAAAAATTGATTTTTTAGTCGAATTTTGCTTTCCCGGTCCCCCTTAAGTTAAGGCATATTTTAACATTTCAAAATTTTATAAATTTCTATTATTCTTGTAAATAAATCATTATTTCATTTATCAATAATTTTCTCTCGATTGTCCTTCTTCAAATTTCCCTAGTTTAGAATATCTACAGGAAATTAAAATTCAATACGATTGTTCATAACAGGCGTTTTTTAGAATAAGGAACTTTTGCACGTTTTTTTTTAATTATGTTTTTATAATGTAGAAAAGGAAAAAATACGATGAAAAGTATCTTTCTTTTTTACTTTTATAGCCCGAAAAGTTAAAATAAAAAAATTTTAAGTTCGCACTATTTACTTCATTTCAAAACGCTAGTTTTCCTACGCCGCTTCTTGTGACGTCACTATGCACTATGGCGGTTTCTTTACCTTGATAGTGACGTTGAAATAGCAAGAAAAAATATTTAAATTGATTGTTTAAAAATTAAAAGACAAGCAATATGAAATTTCAACGCGCTAGACAAACGTAAACATTACATCGTGGTGCACAATGACGTCATGTGGCGTTTGGAGGTCATGTGCTTTTGCAATTTTTTTGGTAATTTAAAACTTGAACTTTTAATTAATTAAGTCCATTTTATGGGTTTTAATTGTCGTTTTTGAACATTCTGACGATCAATCTATTAATAATACACTGAAATGAGCATTTTCCTCACTGGTGCAAGTTCCTCATTCTGCATTTTTTTTTATGATCGGTAGATAGGTATTTGAATTAAGGTTGTACTGGAGTAACACAACGGGCTATTGACGATCCGAGATCAATCCTTACGGGAAAGATTCGAGGACAACACCACGCAATTTTGTACCACGTCCATATGACGAGGCTACATCTGACATGGCACCCTACTCTCGAAAGCCTACTCTCGAAACCCTACTCTCGAAACCCTACTCTCTTGAGAGCATTTGATGCCACTAGTGATTTAGACCAGCCACGTGAATGCTCCACATGAACTCCCAAACCACCGGTTGATAATCCAATACTCTCCCGTCCGGGTATTTCTATGAATTGTGCTCTAACATTCTGGGTAGACTTGTCACCTTGGTGGCATGCTCTACTCATCCAACCACACTTATTTAAAACTGGTACAGTGTCTCACGACACTAGGCACGGGAGTGTGTGTTGGTGTTAGTTAATTAGTTAGAATTCGTTTTTCATGAATTGAAATTCTATGAATTCGTTTTTCATGAATTGAAATTCTATGTATTCGTTTTTCATGAATTGAAATTATTTCGTTTTTATTTGTATTTGTATTCCAGTATTTTACATATTGCAGATATATTATTTAGAAGTTAGGTATTTTAATAAATTGTACTTTTTCTGGCAAAACAAATTACCAAGCAGGTATAATTTCTTGGTGGTATATGTATATTTCAACCAACATTCCTCAAGTATGTGGTTGTATACAAAATCGTTAGTTTAATTCTCTTTCATAAAAGTAAATAAAATATCCAAACAATGCCTTTTAAAATTAAGGCATGTTTTTTCTTACTTTACAATGACCGGTAAAGTTAAAATCCAATCATAAAGTAGAAAGGTTACGTTAAATTAAAATGGGTAGCCATCCATTCAGATGTTTCTAAACATTGATGTACATTTTTATTATATACATGACGATTAAAAACAATTAAATCTACACTTTTGTTTCATGTTTCAAGGGTATTTAATGAATTATATACTTCCTATACAAGTAACTACGTCTACCATTCTAAATAGGTACCTGGTTTCCATAATACTTAATCTTTCAATTGAAAACAGTACCACAAGGAATCGATTTAAAACTGAATGTCTAAACGAATTTAAATCATACGTTGTTTATCTTGGAATAATGTCCCAGCCAGGGCAGTTGAAAAGTTTTAAACTTGTGTTTTAAGTGACAGAAAGTCGAGGTTGCTTACTTTGTGAGTTGAAGGTGTTCTTATGCAACTTAGATAACTCTTAAACATTCGTTGAAAAAGGTAATTTTCTATTTCAAAACACTTTGTATCAACCTCTACATTTTTATTTAAAAATTTTTTAATAGATTGCGTTAGATTTGTATAACTAATGACATTCGTTTTTAAAACTAGCTATGTTATTCCACATGCCATTGAATTTTCAAGAACAAAATGCGAATATTACAAATTAAATTTATCACGATTTTCTAAGCAATTTAATTTTCTATCCTGTAAAAATTATGAAATTCGAAACCATCAGATCCCTGGTGCAAATACTGAGTGACTAAATACCGTCATCAAAAGTTCGTCATTTTGACTGAAAACGAACTTATGGGGCATTCGTAATCACTCCAAAACTTAAGTCATCTTAAAAAAAACTTTTATAATTTGTCACAACAGGATTGCAATGAATATAAAATGGATTATATGGATGGATGTATCCTGCATGCATATTTGCTTCGAAAGAAATTATAAAGACCATGAAGAAATTAAAACGGTGTTAAAAATAATTTTCAGTATATTTATATGATGCTTGCAATTTTATATTAGTGATTAGAAGGGCAACTTTTTGCAACTAATGCAACTTTTTTTCACACGTTCTACACTGCATGTAAAGTACTAAAACCAAAATTCCTCCTTCATGAGGTGTATTGTAAGTGAATTATAATCGCAACATAAATGCAACCCCCACTTGCAACTTTTTAAAATTTAGCTTAAATTGGATGAATATGAAATTACTATTTGATTTTTTTGCCCTCTTAATCAACCCTTCGATTTAGTGTGTCTGATCTTGCGAACACCAAAGTATTGCGGATCAAACAAGAAGTTCACGGAAAGAAGGTATTCGTCCTAACAGACGAAAATGAAATAAATGGCAAAAGGTACTTGTGATGAAGGCTTACCCTTCCCCACATGTTATAAGTAATTTCCATTCCACTCCGGATTTTTTGGAAAAGAAATGAGAGCACGAATTAGATTCCCTGTATAGTTGTTTTTTCGATCCCATTCCCGATTTCCTTGCAACGAAAATCTTGTATGTAGAGATTGGATTTCTCAGGCTTTTTCCCTTCTTGGAATTCTGGTTTGAGTGTTATCTAGTTTAGGGGACAGCGACTCTTCCTGTTTCACCCAGTCTCATCTCTACTTTGCCCACTCTGATTGGACAATTGGTGACCTTCCAAGGTCAAACCCACACCACCATAACCTTCAATCACTACACTTCTTAATTACCGGAAGATGTTGGCGTGATTTGGCTCTATTTTTCCTGATGTTTTTGAACATTCCGTTGGGATAAAGGAATCACCCCGGTTGTCTTTCTCACGCGTGCTATATCTAAATTATTGGCGTTAATTATCCCCTCACATTGGGGTGACCTTCGTTTTTAGCGATTCCGGAAAGAGGACGAAGGGACTGGTTTCTTCTGCTAAGGAGCCCCCCCCCCTATATTTACAGTTAGAATGATGCTACTGCTTGGGTTCACGGCGCGGTATTTTCACCCCAGAGACTATGATCTTCTCGTCACTTTTTAGTTAGAGAGACTATACTGCTTCGCTTCGCTGCTGTGACATCATCCAAAAACTACAATTTCCTCGGCTTTCAACATAAAATGAATGCGTCTTCATCCGTAATCGAGATGAGGGTGCAAAAATGTTTCAACCTTTGATTTGACTTCACACTTTAATGGTGTCGATAATTGACGGTAACTTTTTTTATCGCGCGCATCGCTAGTCCAACTTTACTGTTCTGCGAGTCACTGAAATCTTGATCTGCACCCCGACGTATCTGAAGGAATGCCATCGATTTAATCGTCGAGTCTTCCCCTGTTAGATTTCATGGAGTGGCTAATGAAATCATTGAACTTTGACCGATCAACGAACTCGACCAATTCCTCAAAGTCGTTCTCGGGTTCTCGTAACCGACCCGATGCCCTGATGAGGAGTCATGGACACTCTCTGAAGGAACTATAGTACGTTGCAATTCCATAACTCCAGTATCGAACTCGACCACAGTGACCAGCGGTCCCTTCGAAGAGAAATAAAGAATATGTTGACTCTCCAATATTGCGTTGTGACATTCCTTCGTAGTTTTTTCCATCATGTCCAGGATATCTCACTGCGTCAACTTCGAGGTGACGAAAAACGTCATCTGGCGAGTCCACCTTCATAAACTCTTCTTCCTAACGTCAGACATTCGTCCGACATTCCCTTTGCCTTTCACGAGTCATTTTTTGTTAATCAATTACGGCCTATATTATTATATCCAGATAACCTATATAGAAGTAAGATTTCACGAACCTCTTTTATAATTTAACACACCTTTTTTCTTACCCACTAATTTTCACCACATATTTAGTTCCGACTTATTTCATTTCTAAACCAATCATTCACCTCAGTACTTTAACACATTGGTTGGCATTCTTGGTAATCCAGAGGAAACTTGCGCAATCGACTGCAAAGTTTGCGAGGTGAGCGTCGATCATCAATACGTTGTTCGCCTTGTAGATGACATTTTAAAATCTCTGAATGTTGAGCCTAAGGCGTTGGATTGCTTAAAGATTGAGCATAAGGATTTTGCGCTTTTGCTATCCGATATAGAATATTATATGACTCCGGCTGGAAACACTTAAGGTGCATTATCCGCAATTGCAACACTTTCCCGAGATAATTCTCCCCAAGTCAGTATTTTCTAATGCAACAATGTCAGGCAACATCAGTCTCTGTTGAGTAAATTTTTTAATGTGTAAAAGAAATTACTCCCCAAGTCAGTATTTGCTAATGCAACAATGTCAGGCAACATCAGTCTCTGTTGAGTAAATTTTTTCAATGTAAAAGAAATTACTAGCCAAGGATCGACTATTCAACGACATCAACGTTCCTCTGTATTTAAATTATCTATATAAATAAGAATGGAGTGTTTGTTTGTACATTCAATATTTTCGACCCATTTCAAGTTTTCTATCCGTTTTGGACCCTTCTGATGCCGAATCCGCCTTTTTCTCGTTTGGTGTCTGTCTGTCTGTATGTAAGTTGTGCCCTATACATGTCCACGCGGTTTGAGATATTTTCATGAAAATTTGCATACAGTGAGTACTTATCTTCATTTAGTGAGTGGCATTGGTTGCGAAAGTCTGTCTGTCCGTCTTTCTGTTCTATGCTCGATTTTGTGTTTGTGTGTTTGTGTAGACATCACATGAATTGTATTCCAGATATTTGATTGCATTGTATTTTATTTTATACATTATCTATTACTTTAGTGAATGCAATATTAAACTTTTTGATATTGTTATATTTAGTTGAGTTTCATGCTAAAACACCTGAGTATGTATACATAAATCAACCATAATTTGGTAGTTTTGGAAAAATTGGAATGTCTATTGAATATTACGATTACTTCGATTGCTTTACCAGTACTGCTGAAAAAGTAATTATTCTTTAAAAAATTATATTTTTTAATGGAATTTCAGCTTTGGTACTTCATTTATTTCGAGTCTTATTTTTGTTCTTTGCGCAATGAAAATGATTTCGGAATATTTGAGACAGACGATATTTTGCAACGAAACGAGAATGAACAAAATCGCGTGAGCAGTGATATTTTCTGTTTCTTTCGCTCTGAATTAATTTCACATTTCTAAATTTTGTGCACTTTTAGTTGCAAATTGTGGCAACTGTGCGAGATCAAGAGATAAAAATGAAACACAAATTAATATCTTTAGAACAATTTTCCGACATCTTTTATTTTGTTCTATTTCACTGTTTTCTGTTTAAAATATTTATTATTTTAATAAATGTGTTTTCCTTCTCATCGCACGCAACAGCACCACAAAGTATTAGACTTAAAAATTTTAGGTAAGTCAGTATAAATTTTCAGTTAATTTTAAGTGTAGTTATGCCATTATTGAAAGAATAATGCCGTCATTGAAAGAATAATGCCGTTATTTAAATAATAATGCCGTTATTGAAAGAATATGCCGTTATTAAAAGAATAATAATGATTAAAAAATCCGAACTGGAACTTTTCAAACTTTAAAAAATAAGTTGTCATAATGACAGGTGAAGATTGCAACATTTCAATAGGTCACATACCGGATGTAAGAGTGCCACAGGTAAAAAAATATTGTTTTGTTGACTATGAGTGCGAGAGCACTCGCCGTAAATCGTAATTTTTTAAAATTGAGTTGAACATGAAAAGAACTTAAGAAAGTAAATTCCAAATCTCCATCAAAATCGTCTTTTGTAGTAGTAACCTTTCGTTTGTTCGTTTGTAGTAGTAACCTTTGTAGTGTCACCTTTCGTCATTCTGTAGCTTTGTCATACAACCAGGGTGCGATGTATGTGAAATGTATTACATGAATGGATATGCATGTGTAAGGATTTGTGTCCAAAGTAAGTTGTAGAAATTATAAAGATGACGAAAGTTATTAAAATAAATGTTTACTCTACAAAAAACGTAAGTCATTATATATTTTGATTTTCTCTTCAATTTAGAGTAAACCAATTCAAACCGAGTAAGGTCGGGTATTTTGCTAGTGTATTATAATAATGTTGTACACAGCTAAAATTGTCAATACTTTTTTTCATTTTTTACAATTTAATTTATTTTAGATTTTAGTGTATCAAAAATAAATGCAACTTTATTTCCATAAATTCAACTTTAGGGAATGATAAAAACAACTTTTCCCATTTTTACTGCAGCAAAAAAGTTGCCCTAGTGATTAGACTTTTCAATTTCCAATCAATATTTAACCAATTCTATCCTAGCAACGCCGAGTAATTCTGCATGTAAATACTATATAAAATGCTTTCTGTTTTTTTGGTTTGGAATGAATTACATATCATTAAATTTTATCCAATTTTTAATTGCAAGTTGTGACGACTCTGAGAGATCACAACAAGAAAGGAATCATGATTTAATATCTTCAGAACAACGTTTTACCGTCAACTTTACTTTAGTGTAATTTCTTTGTTTGGGGTTGAAAATGTATTGAACATTTATTTGTTAAAAAATCGTAATTACTATTCATCACGCGCTACATCATCACAAAGCTTTCAGTTTAAAGTGACATGTAAGTTAGACTAAAGCAAATTTTTAATGGAATTGCGCCTTTGTTGAAAGAATTTTGATGTAAAAAAAATCCGAACTAGGACATTTTTTTAAATGTTAAAAAGCTTCTTTAAGTACCTTGTAAAAGTTTGTTGAAAGCTTTTCCGTCTACTCTCAAATCGATTTACCAAATAAAAAAACCGGACTGAGTTGTATCAGGACACAGCCGCTAGGTTTAAGGTATCTGAATACGTTCGGAGCACTTTTTTTTTAAATACTATTCAGAAGCAATTTAATACTATTTTTATAATTATCTGTGTTCAAAATTAATTTTACACTATCAATAATTAAAATTTTAAAAATATATTTAACAAAAAGTGAAACGTTGTGTGTACATTTGAAATTTTTTTTCGAAATTTTGAAAAATGATGTAAGGCATACAATTTAAATTAGCAGCAAAATAACATGATCAGAGTAAACTTAATGATGTTATCTAGTGCTTCTTCTAGAAGTAGAAATGTATTTAAAATATAAGGGTTTTCTGACTCATTGAAAATTTTTTGAAGGCTTTTTAATCATTTTGCAACATTGATATTCAAATGCAAGCTCATCAACAAGAAAAAAAATAAAGATATCAATTTTATTCTAGAGCACGCACTAGCAAACATTACTTAGAAAATAATTTTATAAATACACATCAATAACTTTTTTAGTTATCATTTTTGGAATTCAATGGTTATGCCTAAAATGTAATTCTGAGTAAAATGCTTGTAAACAAAATCCAAGAGAATAAAGATAATGCGAAATTCTTGTAACATATACGTGAAATTAATTAAAAAAATTGTAGCGGTAAATTTATCGAAACATAATTATTATATATTTTAACTTACTACAACAGATAAAAGGTAGAAATTATGGTAAAAATAGAATATTTTTATTATTAGTTCCGGTTTCGTTATGCTACTTCCGGTATGATTAACAATTTCGTTCAAATTATAAATTGACATAACTTTTTTCTAATAGTCGCACATTGAAAGTTTAAACTGTTTTAGAAGCACAAAAGGACAGGGAATTTGTTAGTAGAATAAAAAAAATGCAAATTTTCGTCAAAATTGGCTTTTTTAACGTATGCAGATACTTTAAGGCGTAGATTACCTTATTGAGGCCAAATGGTGAATAAGAGTGAAAAAATTAGTACTACACTGTTTTAATTTGACGTATCAAATGTTCACTGCTCCGCACTTAAATCACAATTGGTGCACTCGTTGTTGATATCGAAAGTTGTTGCTTATTACCGACCTCTATAGATTGAACTCCATCATTCGATTATAAAACGCATGTGTCATCAAATATGCTATTTGCGTCGAACTGTGGTTCAGGTACTGAGTTGTCGTTGTTCTCTCTTTCATGCTTAGAATTTCGTTTTATTTTATATCTGAACGGAATTAGTTGGAATGAATGAATTTCCATGAGGTCACAGCCCAAAGAAATTCTGCTTCTGACAAAATATATGCCTGGAAAAAATTGATGGAAAAACATGAAAATATATAATTTAAGACTATCTGGGAACTGTCTTTCTAGAAGAGTGACTTTGGGATGAAACGTGTTTCTTCAAAAACGGAAGCTATTTGAAAATAGCACTTCACTTCAGAAAAAATATATATTGCTGTCGTTTAATGGATGTTCCTTGTAAGTCAAATTAACTATTCGAAAGACTAAAGAAAGAGCTGTCATGGTATAAAACAATAGGAGATTATAAAAGCGTCCAAATATCTGTTCTGTAATTTCTGTATATCTGATATAATTTAGTAAATTGAGAGCAATTAAAACTTGGTAAATGAACAAAACAAAACAGTAGGGGCACAGCTAGTATTCAGATAATATATTTATGCTGGATGCTCAGAACCTGAACTCCACTTGTATCAGGCCAGGTATTTCTTCACCTTGACGACGTGTGACGCCTGTACTTTCAAGAACGTCCCCCGAGGCCGTTGACAGTTAGCATCGGATGTCCGGATCTTCTTGGATTCCTCATCTCTCGACTTTCTTCTTGTTGTAGTTTTCTATATTATGAAATTTTTGCGATTTTCCACACTTTGAAGTCGGATATATAAAAAAGTATTAAATATATAGGTTTTATTTTTATTGTTATTGATTAAGTGCAAAGAGATGAAATACATGACAACTCAAATGTTGTGCTCGTACAAAGAAGGTCAGAGCCAGACTAAATTATGTGAAGGGCGCGACACCTCATATGCGAGTCGCTCCCGTCGAGCCCGTTGATGCTCAGCATCCGGATGTCCGGATCTTTTCTTGGAATCCCCATACCTCAATATTTTTTCCTGTTGACGTTTATATAGTTTTTCTTGCGTTCATAATGCATATATTTGGACCTTTTTGAAATTTTTGCGAAATTTCCACATTTTGAAGTCTACTATCTAAACCAGGGCTCGAAATACCCGGGTGCACAGGTGCACTGTGCACATGAAAATAAAATTGTGCATGCACCTAATTTTTTTTTAGGCTACGTGCACGCATTGCAACTAACGTTTAAAAAAAGGTTGGGGAACGTGTGTTACTTTGATGTTTGAACAAAATATTAGTACCCACCTCTCTCGCTCTAAAGGAACGTAATTAAAATTCCTAAATACAGTTTTATACGAAAACAAAATCGCTGGGCCGTAACATTTTTATACAATAGAAAGGTCTACTTGTGTCATTGCCACCAGAACTTTCCGATGATCGAAATATTTTCCAGATGGCTCTGTTGAAGCGACTGTCGTGACAGCCGTTAGCCGGAGAATTTAGATGTTTAAATATTTTTATTTACCATCTAATACTAACCTATCTAAACACATCTAACTAATAATGTAGTTTACATTACATTAATGCTCTTATATTACGTTTTTTTTAATGTGCTTCTAAAATATAACCCGTGCACCTAATTTAAAAATTTAGGTGCACAAGGTGCACCTGTAATAAAAAATATATTTCGAGGCCTGATCTAAACAATTATTAAATATTTAGGATTTATTTCTCTTATTATTTATAAAGCGCAAACGGACGAAACCACTTATACCTCAAACGTCACGCTCAGACAAAGAATGATGTAGCTGGAATAAATTAATGTGAGCGGCTTAATTAAGCTTTTCGTGACTCAACTTTGCGCTGCGATTGCATTAGCCGATGACGTAAGAGCAAGATCAATGATTATCAGCATTTATAACATGTTTTGTTTTTTGCTCTTTCGAACGCGATATCGTTTATTTGTGTATCATTTATACATTTCATATTATTGAATTTTTTCCCACTTACCCTTTTTGTAGATACTCAAAAATTAAGCGTGGTACCCCAGTTTCGAAAAGTAAGACATATTCTACGTCAAAAATGGTAATATGTTACATTTGTTTTTTCTGTACTGAAGACATTCAATTTTTAATCAAGTTTAAACAAGTCATATTATTGCACGTGCCAAAAATGAAATTTTCAATAAAAAATATACTTGCTTCAAAAAAATAGTAATGAATATCGCATCAAATTAATTTGTCCTCCTTTCCTTATAGATGACGAAATTCTAAAATGTCGCAAGCCTAGTGTGAGAGTGCCACTAGAAAAATATATTGGTGCGTAAACTTTGAGTGTGCAAGTGTTCGCTGCAGGTGTATTATTTTTATGAATTAAATTACGTTAATTGTACAGGAAACGAACTTTAGAAAAGGCACTCCAAATCATTCCCAATACTCTCTAAATCGTCTTTTGTAATAGTTACCTAAATGTCACCTTTCGTCATTTTGTACTTTTGTTATACAGCAAGGATGTGAAATGTATTACATGGATGGATATGTGTGTATAAAATTTGTGTCGAAAAAATATTGTAGAAATTATGCAAATGTCGAAAGAGCGTTAAAATGTTATTTTCTTCAAACTTAAATTAAGTATTTTTCCACGATAGACGGAAGTGATTACTATTCTGGTTATTTCTTCAATCTACAGTTAACCACACACACAATTCAACCCTAATAAATTCGGGTAATTTTCCTAGTGTAAAATAAAATTGAATCAAAATGCTTTTATTAAATGTTATTCGAAAACAATGTAGTGCCCTTGCATAGAAAACATCCAGCATAAATATATTATCTGAATACTCGCTGTGCCCCTACAGTTTTGTTTTGTTCATTTACCAAGTTTTAATTACTCTCAATTTACTAAATTATATCAGATATACAGAAATTACAGAACAGATATTTGGACGCTTTTATAATCTCCTATTGTTTTATACCATGACATCTCTTTTTTTAGTCTTTCGAATGGTTAATTTCACTTACAAGGAACATCCATTAAACGACAGCAATATATATTTTTTCTGAAGTGAAGTGCTATTTTCAAATAGCTTCCGCTTTTGAAGAAACACGTTTCATCCCAAAGTCACTCTTCTAGAAAGACAGTTCCCAGATAGTCTTAAATTATATATATTTCCATGTTTTTCCATCAATTTTTTCCAGGCAAGGCATATATTTTCTCAGAAGCAGAATTTCTTTGGGCGGTGACCTCAAGGAAATTCATTCATTCCAACTAATTCGGTTCAGATATAAAATAAAACGAAATTCCATGCATGAAAGATAGAACAAAGACAACTTCTGAGATCTTCATTTCCTGAACGGAAATAAACCTATTTAGTAAGAGTACCGTTTGCTTTATCTTTCCCTTTTTTATAGGATTCTAAGATATTTTCAAGAACAGTATTTTCTTTATCGTGTTTTTATTACTTGTGTTAATACTTTATCGGTGGGCTGCTCTTATAATAATGTCTGCGTTCACTTTTATACAGCAAAAGTTTACGTCACTAAATATACTTCTGAAAGAACAATTGTTGAAAATTTAAATGCAGTATTCTGGTAGCTAAACCAGGCCTTGAAATAGATTTTTTAATATAGGTGCACCTTTTGCACCTAAGTTTTTAAATTAGGTGCACATATAATATTTTAGGTGCACATTTAAAAAAACGTAATATAAGAGCATCAGTGTAATGTCTTATATTAGTGTAGTGCTTTATTAGTTGGGTATACCAACAACTATTTTTTGGTCTTTTCTTTCTCAATTATTTCTTTAGTTTTTTCTTTCACAACTATTTCTTTAGTTTTTTTTCTCAACTATTTCTTCAGTCTTTTCTTTCTCAACTATTTCTTTAGTCTTTTCTTTCTCAACAACTATTTCTCCGTTCTCCTATTTTATTTACACAATTCTCACTAATGCCTTTCTTTTGTTTATCAAGCAGCTTTGAATCGCATTGGTCTGCAATCGTCGTCATTACGATTCGCGTCTTTACGAAAATATTTCTGCAACGTATTATTTTTCAAGATAAATGGTACAGGACGTTTCTTAGGTGGCATGTTTAAGAACTTTTTAATAATCCATCAAATGGATTCATTTGTTAAACGATTTTTTTCTATTAAAACGGAAGACTAGGTACAAACCAAATTCCAAACAAAATAAAAAACATATAAAAAAACGATTTTAAGCAGATAAAATCTGAATTTAAAGAATGAATATATTTGAAATTGAAATATATAATTGAAAGAAAATGAATATATTTGTTTACGATTTTATTGTTGTTTTATACTTTCTCAGGAATTCCTACGGCTTCACACTTCATTGAACACGGGGTGTTCACAGAAATGCGGAATGCCTATTGTTTCAGGGTGGCCACGTGATCTAAATTCTCCCTTCTCCGGCGCACGGCTGTCGCGACAGTCGTTTCAACAGAACCACCTGGAAAATGTTTTGATCATCGTAACGTTATGGTGGAAGTGACACTAGTAATCCTTCCTCCTGTATAAACCCTTGACTGCCCAGCGATTTTGTTTTCGCATAGTGTGTATTTAGAAATTTTAATTACGTTCCTTTAGAACGAAAGAGATCTATACTAATATTTTGTTCAAACATCAAAATAACATAAAACACGTTCCCCTTTTTATAAACGTTAGGGGCAATGCGTGCACCTAGCGGGAAAAAAATAAATGCACAATTTTATTTTCATGTGCACAGTGCACCAGGGTATATCGAGCACTGAGCTAAACTATAGCTAAAATGTTATATTAAATCTTAAAAGGTTCATAGAACTTGCAGCAAAACACGCGATCATAGAAATTAGTACATACCGTTGATGATATAAGCTGTTTAAAAACTTGTGTATTTCACAGTCATCGACCTTATAATGAAATAGATGGAGCATGGACCCCCAGATTTATGTTATTTCTTCCAGTTGCTCGGTATGAAGATCTGTGACGTGGTTGTGGGTAAAAGCATGAATTCTAAATTATTGAGTAGTTAAATTGATTATCCACAGTGGTATTTTGGCATTTTTTGTTAATTACCATCACGCTGAAGCAACACAACGGATTATTGGTAATGGTACAGGACCAATCCCAAAGGAAAAGATCTGAAATCATCCATGATCAAAAACACGTCTGCGGATTCGACTTCAGCATTTGTGTTTTGTTATGATTACAACTGATTGTGTTAAGAATTTTTCGACTAGTTGTATACCGATTTTGTAATTATTTTTATTAAAAGTTTTTTAGCTATGCACTTTACCAATTTGAACTGCATCGTACTGAACAGTATCACGAGCAGAAAATTTTAATGCTTATCTTCAGAGAATCTTATAAGTCAACGTCAATCGCCGTTGCTTCTCAAAACCAATAAAACACAAATTGCTTTACTCCAAAAAGATCCCAAAAGGTGCATTCCTGCAACTTTGTATGGATCATTCAAACACTTTGAGCTTGATAGCAGTCTTTTACAAAGGCCTGAAAATTAGGAATGAACGATAGACCATACACTTGGACCTACTGCACATATTATCTGGAGCGGATTTTAGATTAGGTTGGAGTTCACTCAGATTTAAGTAAGTAAAATGGATGCTTTTGTCTCAGGAATTATACAGCCGAATTAAAAAATTAATTAGTGGATTCCTGGTTTTTGTAAAAGTTACACCTGGTGTGCCAAACTGAAATAGGGTTTCAACAATGTAGTGGTTCAGTGTGATTGCCCACTAATTTCACAACCTGCTATCATAAGGCTTCTGAGATTCTAGTCCTGTAACTTTCCCTGTGACGTCTCCAGTACTAAACGATGCATCTTGTGTTTATGTAGTGTGGCCAAATATAGACCTTGAACCATACAACTCAACTAATCTTAATGTAATCAAAACAAAATAAGGCTAAGAAAGATTTGATTCCATTTTATTCAAATACTAAACGATGCATCCTGTGTTGATGTAGTGTGGCCAAATATATACCTTTCACCATACAACCCAACTAATCTCAACAATGTAATCAAAACAAAATAAGGCTACGAAAGATTTGATTCCATTTTATTCAAATACTAAACGATGCATCCTGTGTTGATGTAGTGTGGCCAAATATAGACATTGCACCATACATCCCAACTAATCTCAACAATGTAATCAAAACAAAATAAGGCTAAGAAAGATTTGATTCCATTTTACTCAAATACTAAACGATGCATCCTGTGTTGATGTAGTGTGGCCAAATATAGACCTTGCACCATACAACCCAACTAATCTCAACAATGTAATCAAAACAAAATAAGGCTACGAAAGATTTGATTCCATTTTATTCAAATACTAAACGATGCATCCTGTGTTGATGTAGTGTGGCCAAATATAGACATTGCACCATACATCCCAACTAATCTCAACAATGTAATCAAAACAAAATAAGGCTAAGAAAGATTTGATTCCATTTTACTCAAATACTAAACGATGCATCCTGTGTTGATGTAGTGTGGCCAAATATAGACCTTGCACCATACAACCCAACTAATCTCAACAATGTAATCAAAACAAAATAAGGCTAAGAAAGATTTGATTCCATTTTACTCAAATACTAAACGATGCATCCTGTGTTGATGTAGTGTGGCCAAATATAGACCTTGCACCATACAACCCAACTAATCTCAACAATGTAATCAAAACAAAATAAGGCTAAGAAAGATTTGATTCCATTTTACTCAAATACTAAACGATGCATCCTGTGTTGATGTAGTGTGGCCAAATATATACCTTTCACCATACATCCCAACTAATCTCAACAATGTAATCAAAACAAAATAAGGCTAAGAAAGATTTGATTCCATTTTATTCAAATACTAAACGATGCATCCTGTGTTGATGTAGTGTGGCCAAATATAGACATTGCACCATACATCCCAACTAATCTCAACAATGTAATCAAAACAAAATAAGGCTAAGAAAGATTTGATTCCATTTTACTCAAATACTAAACGATGCATCCTGTGTTGATGTAGTGTGGCCAAATATAGACCTTGCACCATACAACCCAACTAATCTCAACAATGTAATCAAAACAAAATAAGGCTAAGAAAGATTTGATTCCATTTTACTCAAATACTAAACGATGCATCCTGTGTTGATGTAGTGTGGCCAAATATAGACCTTGCACCATACAACCCAACTAATCTCAACAATGTAATCAAAACAAAATAAGGCTAAGAAAGATTTGATTCCATTTTACTCAAATACTAAACGATGCATCCTGTGTTGATGTAGTGTGGCCAAATATAGACATTGCACCATACATCCCAACTAATCTCAACAATGTAATCAAAACAAAATAAGGCTAAGAAAGATTTGATTCCATTTTACTCAAATACTAAACGATGCATCCTGTGTTGATGTAGTGTGGCCAAATATAGACCTTGCACCATACAACCCAACTAATCTCAACAATGTAATCAAAACAAAATAAGGCTAAGAAAGATTTGATTCCATTTTACTCAAATACTAAACGATGCATCCTGTGTTGATGTAGTGTGGCCAAATATAGACCTTGCACCATACAACCCAACTAATCTCAACAATGTAATCAAAACAAAATAAGGCTAAGAAAGATTTGATTCCATTTTACTCAAATACTAAACGATGCATCCTGTGTTGATGTAGTGTGGCCAAATATATACCTTTCACCATACAACCCAACTAATCTCAACAATGTAATCAAAACAAAATAAGGCTACGAAAGATTTGATTCCATTTTATTCAAATACTAAACGATGCATCCTGTGTTGATGTAGTGTGGCCAAATATAGACATTGCACCATACATCCCAACTAATCTCAACAATGTAATCAAAACAAAATAAGGCTAAGAAAGATTTGATTCCATTTTACTCAAATACTAAACGATGCATCCTGTGTTGATGTAGTGTGGCCAAATATAGACCTTGCACCATACAACCCAACTAATCTCAACAATGTAATCAAAACAAAATAAGGCTAAGAAAGATTTGATTCCATTTTACTCAAATACTAAACGATGCATCCTGTGTTGATGTAGTGTGGCCAAATATAGACCTTGCACCATACAACCCAACTAATCTCAACAATGTAATCAAAACAAAATAAGGCTAAGAAAGATTTGATTCCATTTTATTCAAATACTAAACGATGCATCCTGTGTTGATGTAGTGTGGCTAAATATAGACCTTGCACCATACAACCCAACTAATCTCAACAATGCAATCAAAACAAAATAAGGCTACGAAAGATTTGATTCCATTTTATTCAAATACTAAACGATGCATCCTGTGTTGATGTAGTGTGGCCAAATATAGACATTGCACCATACAACCCAACTAATCTCAACAATGTAATCAAAACAAAATAAGGCTAAGAAAGATTTGATTCCATTTTATTCAAATACTAAACGATGCATCCTGTGTTGATGTAGTGTGGCTAAATATAGACCTTGCACCATACAACCCAACTAATCTCAACAATGCAATCAAAACAAAATAAGGCTAAGAAAGATTTGATTCCATTTTATTCAAATACTAAACGATGCATCCTGTGTTGATGTAGTGTGGCCAAATATAGACCTTGCACCATACAACCCAACTAATCTCAACAATGTAATCAAAACAAAATAAGGCTAAGAAAGATTTGATTCCATTTTACTCAAATACTAAACGATGCATCCTGTGTTGATAAACAAAATAGGCTAAGAAAGATTTTATTCCATTTTATTCCTATTATTCCGATGCATTTAGTAAACTTTGATCGCAGAGCGACAAACCAATCATTCTTCAAACCTCGCTGTTAAATTCACAAGTCAACTATGCTGTAGAAGTTCCATGTCATTAAAATATAATTATATTGCCCTAATGAAATACATTCTTTACAGCAATTAAAAAAGTGTCATTCATTAAGAATACAAATGTAACTATTTAATGAACCCAAAAACCCCAAAATGAAATTTTCCGTGAATTTTGGAGATTGATGTGGTGATGCATTATTACGACACATGTTACATTTACTACTTAATTCAAATTCATCACGAATAGACATTCCTTTCAACCTGGCAGGCTTTAAATTTAAAGTTTGCTGTTTAATAAATGGGAGTCAAACTGTCCATCTTCCAGCTGTTTGAGGTTCTCCGTTTCTGTGAATATATTCCCAAACATTCTGATAATGATCAATTTCCGGCTGTCAACTGTCCGCACAAAATAACATGATAAATGAGCTCTATCCATTATGGCAAAACCAAGAATGATTCATCAGAATGTGTTGATTAAGAACGTAAGGTATTTGGCATTTTTAGACTCAAACTGATCTAGGATGCAATGAATATAAATGGATGTATTTAATGTATGTAAAATATTCTTGTTTGGGTTTATGAGACACATTTTATGAACTCAAATTTACTTAAGGAATCGAATTAATGGTGTTCTTTCTTTTGTGCATTAAATGTTGCATACATTCTATATCATCAGAGAAATTAATTAATATACCAATAATTTCAACCTATGGTTTTTGATCTTTTTAATATAATAAAACTTGATAATATTATTGCTTTTAATAAGCCGTATTAAACATAATTATATATTTTCTAACAAAGAAACAGAAACGAAATCGATTTTAATGATTCACTGTAATATGAAATTTTCTGATCTATATTTATACATCAGTCAAGCATTCTTGTTCTGCGTTATAATTTTTGAAACATATCTATTTGTAATCATCAATCGAAGTCAAACACAGTTTGATGGAATGAATAAAAGTACTTTAACCTACTAATGAAGTATAATCTTGATTATCCGAACTCATATTTAACCGAGTGTCCTAATCGAATTTGGTATCTAATTATTTTTTTTAAAGTTTTTAATTAAGTTTTTCAAGCACGTGTTTGCACAACTTATCCATAATTGGTCTGATATAATGGGCCGTTGGTTGGCTTAGGATTTATGGCGAAATATCCAAAAATATATCAGCTGTGCCAAAAACAATACAAAATAAAATAAAATAAAAATAATTTTTTAAATGTCAGATTAATAACCAGACTAATATAAAAAGCACTATAGCGTATTTCAATACACAATATTTAAAAAATAATCACTTCAAAAGTATGAAAATAGTGAATAGATTAAAGCCATTTCTTTATAACATAGAGAAGTAACATTTAGTTGAACTAGAAAATGAAATTATACCGTTTGTGTGTGTGGTAAAATAGCTGCCAGATTGTAATGTACTTACAGATATTTTTATAGGTACCTAACTCATATCCAAATTCATTGTAAATTTATCATAATAAATACGTACTATGATACAAATCCAAGAAAAGTTTCTTCTTAGTCATTAGTTTATGGATCTTTAAGTAGCATTAGCAGTAACATGTAGTATAGTGTTTTTCTGTTTTTTGTATTGGTTGTTGTATGTTTCTATGTCAGTTTTTTTCCGAATATTTTATGGGGACATTTTGGATCAGAGGGTATGCCCACTCCGATAGCAACCTTCTAATTGTAAATTGTACATGTTCTATTCATGTCAGGTGCATTCGTCACTTGTGTCCGTAAAAACTTTCATTATGTGTCTATTAATGGCTATTATGTTTTGCGTCTGGTGCAGCATGGTCAAATGTGTCCCTTGCGCCATAAAACCCCGAGTATTTTATTATCCTTTGTGCCCTTGGGCCACATTACCTCGATTAATTATGGTTCTACAGTAGATGTAGTTTTAAGGTATAAACTTGCCGTTTCACATCCTACACTGAATCAATCATAACTTAACAACAGGTATTAGTCGCGGTGAAAAAAACAAACTACCTCCTTTATTTCAAGCACTATTCATACTAGAGCAAATTCAAAGGTATTATTTAATAGGGAATATTATCCTCCACAAATCCTAAAAAATAGCAGAAGGGGACGGTCTTCATACCAAATGTTGCACAAATAAATTTCTATATCGTATTTTGATGCAATAATCAGATTCTACATCGTTAAATTAGTATAAATGTTACCGCTAAAGCTCGAAAGCTGTTAATGTGCACATAACATAGCTGATCTGCAGATTAACTGATTTGCTCCGTTACAGTGCGGAATCAAGTTTTCTGCATTTAACCTTTGTAATGTGCACATTAACGGCTTTTGTATCGTTAAACTTCAAAAGTTTGTTTCTTTATGTAATTCAAAGGTCACCAATCTTTAGATTGCACTAATAAGTAAGCATAGTTTCATCATATGTTTTCAAAATTAATTTCACTAGTTGTAATTATATATTAAACCGTTTGATTCTTTCTATTATAGTTTTTTCATTGATTGATGATTGATTCTATCAACTAATTTGTTGATTTGGTACAGCTACAGTCTACGTTTATGAGCGGTGGCAAGAGCCTTAAGATTTTTTTTTTTTTTTTTTTGGGGGGGGGCGCACTTCTAATGTTGCCAAGGAAAGAATTATTTCAAAAAAATGTATTTTTCAACCGTAAAAACAGATGTGCTGCCTTAATCTACCGTAACTAGCTACTAGGAGTACGCGGAAAAAAATCGCCAAGGTCGTTGCCACCGTTCATAAACGTAAAGTGTAGTTGTACCGTTGATTGTTTTATTGTATTAATTTGATTCTTTAGATATCGAAAAATAAATAAATAACATTTTGTAAATTTAAGCGCGCGCGCAGAAACGTTGCTGTTGTTCCAGCAAATATCTTATTTTCACTTTAATGAGTGCCTACTAGAAGGTAATGTGCAGAGTATCTAGGTAATTTGCAGATTACCTAAGTAATTTGAAAAATTAAACAATTTTCGGCACTTTAACGGATCACCCAAGTTAATCTGCACATTACCTAGATAATCTGTAGAATAACTGATTATTTCACTTTAAGGTTAACATAAATACTAAATTCCATGATTTTACATCCTTTATATTCCGCGATATTCAATCCTAAAGTTGGTGCCAGTTCAAGGAATCTATATATTTGTATCCCTATTGTAGATCGAGATTAATCGTAGCTACCCGAATTTCAAATTTTAACACTATTTCAAACGTATTTTTCAGCTATCCGAGAGTTTTCATATTTTTTATGCAATTGCAAACGCGATTTGAGAATTACGTTATTACATTTACTATACAAGTTCAAACCATCGGAGAATTACTATTCAAAATTTGTCAGATGTTGTTTAAACTTTTGTTGCCCCCTCAAATTGCAATAATGAGGAAAGTTTAATGTAGCTCAAAAACTAACTAACGAAATTAGTTCAAATTTGGCACTGGCATACTAGAAATCCTTCTGAATCTATTCTTATCAAAATATATGACGGTTCCAATTCATACTTTTTTCAAACATCAATTTAATAATTATCGCATACTAAAAATTATTTTTTAAATAAAATATTAGGTGGTTTTTGTTTGGGTTGTTTAACAGTAACAAGGTAGGAAATATCAGCTCTGTATGTGTATAAATATTATTTAGGAAGGTATACATAAAATAAGAAACGTATTTAACATTAGGAGTTTCAATCTTTCTGTCTACTTAACGTTGAAACGTCAAGACTATGACATGAAATTTGGTATCTTAAGTTAAATTTTGATATAAATTCGAAATTGTGTTTAAAAATAAGCGATCATATTGTAAATTATGAAGTTGGTGATCAATATAATATGAAAACGGTCCCTTATGCAAATTTTATGCACTTGAATTTTTAGACGTTCGCCATCTTTGAATTTTCTGTATAGTCAAAATGGCTGGAATGAAGAGGGGTTTTTTCCGCGACTGTACTCAACAGAAGCAACGGTCCTTTATCTCATCTTGGATTTTACTCGTTTAGATAAGCTTCCAGGGGCTGCGCTGTGAACTCGTATCTCATTTGCATGCCACTCACCATAGTACTACCAGACTCACAGGCGTTATGATCGGAAGGAGCTTAAATTTTACACGGCCATACTAGAAGTCCTTCTGTATCGATTCTCATCAAAATACAATGAGACTCCTATTGATAATTTCAGAAATGTTGAAGCCTTACAGCCATCCTTCCTAAACTCCATTTTTTACATCAGTTACCTTTGTATTTTGTCATGAGGAAAAATAGAGCAAGCTAAATCCCCATAGTACTCGTATGCTTTGAGGCACATAGCTGGAAATGCACGAGTGAATATTTCTTAATTTCAAATTTCATATTCAATTCTGAGTTCAGGTTGCAAGATGGCTTGAGAAAATGCAATTTAAGATGACTCTTGTTGAAGTGCATGCAAGAATTTTCTTTGGAGGGCAGAAAGTTATCCGGTAGGAAGGTTATAGGAATTGAAATCCTCCTCGAGGCCTATATTGTTTTCGAAAAGTTCTATTCTCTTATGAGAAGAATATATTTGATTTGCGTAATGTATTTTGGGATGACATCAAACACCTGCTCCCAAGTGTAATGCATTTCTTCATTTCTGTTCGTGATTTTTAACATATTCTGCTTGTAATTGTTTGAAGTGCTTAAGACCTAAAATAGATCACATTTAATAAATCTGAATGCTACAATCAAATTCAATGTAAAGATTGCAGCATGAACGTGGATATATCCATTTAAATATAGTTTCAGATTCCTAAAACATATGCAATACCTTACTATAGTTGTGTTTATTTTTTTGTACCCTGCATCCATCATTCGAAGTAGTAAAAATACCTCTAAAAGCGCACGTAGTTGGAAACTCTATGAACGAGTATTTGCATGAATTATGTTTACTGCATTTCGACGACTCTTAGAACTGCTACAGAAATGTTTAAGCTTACAGCCATTCTCCTTAAACTCTGTTTTTCACATCAGTTATCTGTGTTTTGTCATGAGGAAGAATAGAAATATCTTACGGTCGAGTTTCAAGCCATCAATACAACTCTCTGTGTAGATATATATCGTCTTTCAAAGTGCAAAAAGGTCTAAGTCTAAAAACTGCATTTTTGAAGTAAGATAAAAAATAATAATTTTTTTCCCTATGGTTTGATCCTATTATGTACTTTTGGTTTTATTCTTAGTTTATGGGATCAGCTAGCTGATGATATAAGATATTTTGGCACCAGGTGGAAATCACAAAATGCACCATATAGCAATAATAAAAGAAAAAAAATGGAATTTTTGACATACGACCTTTTGCATTTTGTGTGACGATATACACCCACTGCCAAAAGTCAAGCACGAAAGGTAAAATGCGAAAAAAAGTCAAGTACAGCTTTGATTGTCTCGAAATACGACAGGAAAGTAGCAAATAGGTCTATGCATGACACAAAACAAAGAATTAAATACAAAGATGAAAACAATATTGAATTTTCATAAATTATAAGATGAAGTCATATTGGAATCATTAACAAAATTATGTTTAAATCCAAAACAAATAAACAAAATCGACATTAATAGGGTATGTGACCACCCTTCATCTTCATACAAAGTTTACAGCATACAGGTGATCAACCACCCCAGAGTCAAGTAATCACCATTGCTCTTATAGAGCATTTTGAAACTATGTGAGAGTAGATGAGGGTGCGAAACGTGCTGACACTGCACGTCCGAGGGCATTCCAAAGGTTTTCAATGGAATTAGGGTCGGGCGAGTACGCCGGCCAAACCATAAACTCAATCCCATCACTCTCCAGATAGTCGTCGATGATGCCAGCTATATGGGGACGGACTTTATCATCCATTAAAACGAAAGAAGGTACAACTACTGCAGCGTACAATCTCACAGAGGGTTATAGGACTTACATCCAGATACAGGACAGAGGTCACAGGACCCCGTCTATAGATGTGCAGGTCGGTGCGATATCGCAACGAAATCCCGGCTAACACCATGATGCTTCCACCTCGGAATGCGTGATGCTCGATGATGTTCTGGGGCCGATTACGTGTGCCTTGTTCTCTCCAGACCCTTATACGTTTGTCATCTGGCTCCAGGGTAAATCTCGACTCCTCCGTGAACATAACGTTAGCCCAATCAGACACAGTCCAATTCACATGTTGCAGACACCACTTTAATCGTGTCCCTCTGGATTCGATGTTGAATATTTAATACTTATTCATCAGATTTTAGTGTCCTTATTTTCTCCTTAATGTTGTATATTTAATATTCATTCCTTTAAGCTTTATCTGTAAAAATTGTAATTTTTTTCCCCTTAGGATAGATTTTAGTGTCCTTTTTTTCTTCTTTTGTGTGGAAAACCTTACTAAGATCCTTTGTTTACTAGGATCCTTTGTACCCAAAATACTATGTCTTATTTACGTAATTTTTTTCTTCAGTTTTCCCTGAAATCTAATTCAGAACAATAGAAGTAAAGCCGTCTCCTTTGCTGCAGCACAAACTTAATTCACTTTTGTAATAATAATAATTTACCCTTGAATACTTTTTGCAAGTAAAAATGGGACGTCCAGCTTTGTCATACGACGAAAAAATGCGAAGAAAGGCTGAGCGAGAGTCTGCCGTAATTGAAGCCCGATTGAAAAGAAAAGCTGATAGTGAGGCTGCTGTGTTAGCGACAAAACGGCAAAAATTAAATCAATACATAGATATTGGAGATATGAATAAAGAATGTTCTCATTGTGGTGCATTGAGTTTTAAATCTGAAATAGGCCGACCGTCTAATGTATGTTGTCATCATGGAAAGGTTAATCTTCCACCTTTGAACGAATGGCCATTGAAGTTTAAAAATCCGCTAACTAGAACTGGAGAAATAAATAATCTTTATCGTCAAAACATACGAATTTACAATAATTTGTTTATTTTTGCCTCTTTTAATGCAATTAACGCTGATATCAAAGGTGGGGTCCATACGCTATGAGAATTATTGGAGATGCTAAAGTAAGAGTAACCACGTCTCTCTACAAACCAACACAACGTCTCAATTTGGCCAATTTTATTTATGATGCTATCCAAGCACTTGACCTACGCAGCAATTTATAGAAAAGAAAAGACGTTTTGACCATTATTCAATTAATTCTCAATGAGAGTCAGTATACCAAAGAGTTTAAAAGTCTGCATGAAATACGTCAAAATTACCAAAATGCAGAAGTACCCTTAGACTTTCATAATTCTGTTAATACAGACGAACATCCACGTATTTACAATGCTCCAATGTGTGAACAATTAGCTGCTATAGTAAATTCAAAGACAGGTGAAATCAATGAAAACATTGACGTGCGGGTATATCCTAAAGACTAGCGTAACCACAGCTATTTACCAATTCAATCAATCCACATCGATCCTATGCTTTTCCCACTGTTTTTTCTACACGGTGATCTAGGTTATTCCTATAATTATCAACAAAATACAATGCAAGGCAAAAGGGTATACGCCAATACATATTACGACTATAGCTTGCTATTAGGCCTGGAGAATTAAGTGGGGAACAGCTACACTCTACGTTTATGAGCGATGGCAACGGCCTTGGCGATATTTTTGGCGCACTTCTAAAGTTGCCAAGGAAATAATTATTTCCCAACTCTTTTTCTGTCAGAAATTTTTTCTTTTTACAACACACTTTTTAAACACATTTCAAAACGTTTTGAAAAGTATATTTTTTAAAAACTTTCACAAAAAGTAGTAAGTTTAAGCACATATCAAAACAGATTTATGAACCAACAGAGAAACTAAGCAACGAATGTAGGGTAAGAATACCCTGAAACTTATCAATTACACTAAATACAGTGGGCATGTTAAAAAAGAAAAAGATTTACAAAAGAAAAAAAGCAAGAAATAATAGAAACCTGATAACGTCAGAATTCTTTAGTGAAAAATAATGAAAACGAAAATATTCAAAAAACAAAACACTGATTCCTTTAGTGAAAACTATTATAATAAAATAAAAATTCCACAACTGTCAAAATACAAATAAATGGACCAATGGTTTCACAGAAAACGATTTGAAAAGACCAATGCTATCGAAGAATATTTTAAAAACAAAATAACCAATGGGAGGAAAGAAAAAATTTTAAACGCATCAATGAAATCAAACGACTTTAACGGATTTCGGAAGAACTTTCTAGAATATTCAAAATGCGAATTGAAAGTTTCCGTTTGGCGAGGTTGCCATGAAAACCATAGCAACCGTAACGAAAGATAGATTGCCTTAATTTATCGTAACTCGCTACTAAAATTACGCCAAAAAATCGCCAAGCCGTTGCCATCACTCATAAACGTAGAGTGTAGCTGTACCTTAAGTTATCTTTTTTCGTGTCAACGTTTGTGGCAGCATTACTTTATTTAGGGATTTTATATAAAAGTTTAGTTTTTTTTACATTTTTGGTGGAGTTTACAAATTTGTACTTAAAAGTCAAAGCAAACCGTTTATGGTGGATTAAATCTAATCAAAACAAGCTTAGAAGCGAGCACATGCAAGGTATGATAGAGCATGTACAAAATAGCACTCTCAACACCTCAGACACTCATAAAATTGGTAAAGCAATTATTTTTCCTCTTCTTATGGGGTCAGTCCATGCACATTGCAGCAGCTATATCATGATGCTATGGCAATATCTCGCGTTATTGATCGTCCAGACCTTTTTATTACTATGACATGCAATCCAAATTGGTCTGACATCCGAAATTTTTTGACAAAGTATCCACGATCACCAATAAACCAAGATCAAACACTGGCATTTGACAATATTGTGAGTGGAATCCAGTCTGGGAGTCAAAAGTTGTATTTCATTAATTGACCACATGAAACCGGCAAAACTTTTGTTCATACGTGCCTTGTCCATTATTTCAGACTCGTACAAACTAAGATTGCAATGGTTGCATGGACTGCACTTGCTGCTATCATTTTGCCGTATGGTCATACTCCACACAAAAAATTTAATTTGCCGCTTACTCACCAAGTTAGTCAACACTTTTCGCGATATATACCGCTCTAACGTGCCATTTTCCGGTAAAACATTTATCTTAAGTGGTGATTTTCGTCAAGTACTTCCCGTGGTAAAAAAAGGTAGTCGCACTCAAATCCTTCAAGCATGTTTAAAAAACAGTACATTTTAACCACTTTTTTAATTAAAAAATTGGAGAAAAAAAATATGAGAGCTTCCTACGATTTCAATACTTTTGCTGATTGGCTACTTAAAAATGGAAACAATGAGATTGAGAACTTGTGATTGATCATGACTTGAAAACGAAAAATTTAATTGACGATTTCAATCCCAACACCATAACCGTTGAAGAAATGGCTACCCGTGCTGTTCTAGCAGCACGAAACGTCGAGGTTAGGCGAATCGATAGTTGTATTTTAAACAAATTGCCTGGTAATGCTGTAAACTGTATTTATATTGATTCAGCGGAATTGTTAGGAACGACGAAACTGATCAGGAAAATATACGTTTGCAGTATCCCGAGGAATATTTGAATTCGCTTACGCCTTCCGGCATTCCACCTGTAGAGCTGCGCTTAAAGTCAAGCTGCATTATTATGTTGCTAAGGAATTTGTGCATGGCGACGGGCCCTGCAACGGTTCTCGGTTTGTGGTGAGAAAGATCGAGCGCTACATTTTGCATGTTGAGGTGTTGACGGGTCACAACAAAAGCAGAATCGTTCACATTCACAAACATATTCAAACACTATATATTCAAAACTATTCAACATATTACTACATACTCAACATATTAAAAAAAATGCAAATATGCAAAATGACGCAATAGGCAAATATTCAAAAAATGATGCAGACATGCTATTTGTATTGAAAAGATTGCAATTTGCGGAAAAATTAGCTTTCGCCATGAACATCAATAAGTCGCAAGTTCATAGTTTCGACAAAGTCGGTCTCATTATTAATAACGAAAGCGAAATTTTTTCGCATGGTCAACTGTACGTAACATTGTCAAGAGCAAAATCTAGAGCTGGCATTAGAAAACAGAATAAAGTACACAGCATTAAAAACATTTCTATTAAAGATACTCTAAAATAGTATATTTTAAACAACATTAAATATTTCATTGGTATAATTTTTTTAACTGTTTTAAAAATGTTTTCATTTTAATCAAATGTTTACTCATCAAAAAACTAAATATTTTCATTGCTGGTAATAAAGTTAAAATTATGATGAGATTTCCTCTGAATTTAAAAAATATGTTATGCTAAAATATTTATTTTTTTTATGTGGAAATGAGGTGTTTTGTTCTTGACATTTTTCCAAATTTTGTTTTTATTTACCGTATACATCCGAGTATAAGCCGAGTATTTTTGGAACGTTTCCAAAAGCTAAAATAAGGGGGTCGGCTTTAGGGATGCGACATCGATAGCAAAACATCGATGTTTTGAAACATCGATGTTCATAATACATCGACCCAAAACCATCGATGTTTTTAAACATCGATGTTTTTAAAATTCAGTATATTTAAACTTTTTCCCCCATTTCTTAAAACTGGTTTAGCAATTATTAAAGCGACATCGACAGCAAAACATCGATGTTTTTAAAATTCAGTGTATTTAAACTTTTACCCCCGTTTCTTAAAACTGGTTTAGCAATTATTGATGCGACATCGCCAGGAAAACATCGATGTTTTGAAACTTTGATGTTCAAAATTAAAACATCGATCTTGATAGTACATCGTCCCAAAACCATCGATGTTTTTGAAATTCAGTGTATTTAAACTTGTTTCCCCATTTCTTTAAACTGGTTGAGCAACTAGTGATGCGACATCGGCTCCAATACATCTATGTTTTTTTCTAAAACATCAATGTTTAGAAAACATCGATATCGATGTTTCATCCTACTTTTACTATCCTACTTTTCAGATCCTTCATCCTTGGTCACTTTGATCAAAAGTATGTTCAATTTGCTATTTATTAAAGTTATGCTACATGGATATTTTTTTAATTTTTATAACGGTACTTTTTTCATTTAAAAATAAAACATCGACAACGTAAAAACATCGACAAGTATAAACATCGATGTTACAAAAACATCGACCCCAATACATCGATGTTAAATACATCGATGTTTTTTAAAAAACATCGATGTTTTGAAAACATCGACATCGCATCCCTAGTCGGCTTATATACGAATCCACTAATCTCCCAAAAAAAGTAAGTAATTTTCCGTTACTCCATCTCATGCGATAAATATCGCAATTTGAAGGGAACCTTCAATTAGAAGTACGGGATCAATCCAGCAGCGATCCAAATGGGAATGGATTGTGAAGCAATCCTCTCCCCCTCATTGTTAAAAAGTATAATTCGCGAAGCGAACTAAATATAATTGCGTAGCAATCATCGGTGGTTGGCGAGCGAAAGCGAGCAGGAGGCGGAGCCCCCTTTTCTACAAATAAGAACGGAGTGTTTGTCTTTAACATTGAGTATAATTTTCAACCTGTATGCATTGATAATAATTTGTTTGTCTGTATAAATTGATAATAATTTTCAACCCATTTCAAGTTTTCGGACCCTTGTGATGCCAAATCCGTCTCTTGCGCGTTCGGTGTCTGTCTGTCTATCCATCTGTCTGCATGTGGGTCCCCGTGCTACGTCCGAAGGGTTGAATATATTTCCATGAAACTTTGCATACTGTGAGTACTTGCATTCATTTAGTGATTGAACTTGGTTGCAAAGTCTGTCTGTTTGTCTTTCCGTTCTATGCCCGATTTTATGTCTGTGTGTGTACATGTATCACATGAAATATATTCATCACATGTTAATGCAATGTTCTTAATATGATACACCATGTTTTAATTTCTTGAATACAGTAATTTGACTTTCTTTGCTTACATATTAAGGCAAGTTTCATGTTAAAACATCTGAGTAATTATAATTAAATCAACCATGATTTGGTAGTTTTGGAGTAGCTGGAAGGTATATTGAACATCTCAATTACATGGATTATTTTACCAGCAGTACTGAAAAATCAATTATTTTTCAAACTTTTTACAGAAATTCTAAGTGTTTTGAGCCGTTAATATTTTTCGAAATACAAACTATTTCCAAATATTTGGGACAAACAATATTCTGCGACGTTACGGAACTCGTGTTCATTTGCCAGGTGTAATGATATTTTTTTCGCTCGGAATTAATGACGAAAAGGAAAAATAATTTATTAAAACAATAAATATTTCAAACATAAATCACAGAATTGAAACAATATAAAAGTTGTTCTAAAGATATAAATTCGTGATCCTTTTTTTATCTTTTCATCTGTCACACAGTTGCCGCAACTTACAACTAAAATTTGGACAAAATTTAATAACACGAAATTAATTCTGAGAGAAAAAAAAATAGAAAATATCACAGCACGTGGCACACGAACACGAATTTGAACGATGCAGAATACTGTTTGTCCCAAACATATGGAAATAGTTCCTAATCTTTCCTCAAAATCGTCTTTTGAAGTAGACTAGGAATGCGACATCGATGTCGATGTTTTCAAAACATCGATGTTTTTTAAAAAACATCGATGTATTTAACATCGATGTATTGGGGTCGATGTTTTTGTAACATCGATGTTTATACTTGTCGATGTTTTATTTTTAAATGAAAAAAGTACTGTTATAAAAATTTAAAAAATAACCAAGTAGAATAATTTTTAAAATCAGCAAATTGAACATACTTTTAGACCAAAGTGACCAAGGGTGAAGGGTCCGAAAAGTAGGGATGCGACATCGATGTCGATGTTTTATAAAAAAAACTCGATGTATTGGAGCCAATGTCGCATCACTAGTTTCTAAACCAGTTTTAAGAAATGGGGGAAAAAGTTTGAATACACTGAATTTTAAAAATATCGATAGTTTTGGGGCGATGCATTATCAACATCGATGTTTTGCTGTCGATGTCGCATCCCTAAAGTAGACACCCCTTAATGTCTGTCACTTTTCATCAGTTTATACCTTTAGCAAAGGTGTGATATATGTAAAATGTTTTACATGGATGGGTTTACATGTACAGGATTTGTGTAGGATTTTTGCATAGATGTTGGATAGACTATCATTTTCATACCACTGCAATTTTATTCGATTTTTAAAAGTAATGAAAGTAACAAACACTTATTAGTCAATGACAGAAAGAGAGAGAGAGAGAGAATCATCGTTTAATGGTAGATATATAATTATTTCAGTGCTTGTAAGGGTACCAACTAAACTCATTTGCAATTCGGGTCTCTTATTAATCAAAGATTGTTTTCAAGATTACTAATCAACGAAAAACAATCTCTGAGTTAGATGGAGATGATACATCTGTGAAATATTCATACTGTACTGTAAAACGAAATCTCTTTGTTGAACTGTTTGAAGAAGTCATTTGCCCCAAAGTCACTAATTTTACGTTCGTAATTTTCCCATTAAAAATAATTCTATATTTCTGATTATGACATGTAGATGAATGCATCCGTTTAGAAATAGCTTGATTCCAGAAAAATGACCAATTTGATACGATATCTTAAACGAATTTTATTTTTTATACGAAAATACCACACTTTTCACGTTAGAAATATCAAAAAAGTAAATTTCGAAGAGCACATACTAGCAATTTACAATTATATTACCATCACATTCGTTTTACTCTGAATATTTCTTGTCTGTAATATTACATCAATGACCATGTCTACCAGATTCTAAACTGTATACCTAAAAGTGCAATGATATTTAGCACATAGGTTATACAACTCAAGCTGCTTTCTGCAATGTATCTTCCGAAATACCTGGCTCAGAAAATATTGTTAAACACACCCGATATCGATTCTGCCATCAACATCGATATCATGGATCTTTCTTCTGGCACAATAGTTTATCTTCTTTTGAGTCTTGTAAAATTAAAAAAATGAAGTACACTTTTCTCTTTATTCTTAAGACATATTCTTATTCAATTTTTAAAAAATTCATATTATTATTTTGATTAGTTTAACTAATTTATATAAATTCGTTAAAATAAATTAGTTAAACTATTTATAGATTCGTTTCTTATTTAGGGCATAGTTTCACAAAGTGAATGCTACCGTCTCCTCTGTAGATATAAAGGAATCTTGGGGAACAATGATGGATCCAAGAGGAGTAAGGGGCGTTTAGGAGCAAGAGTTGTCAGAAAGATTATAAAAATATTGATCACCTATGTTTTAAGCAAACACTCATGCACTTAACCATACAGTCACACTCACTACAATTATTCATTGTTATTGATTCTTTAAATTAAAAAGGGAAACAGATTGCAATTTATGTTCTGGAAATTCAAGGATGTGAAGACGAAGATGGAGATTTATATTCTTAAATTGGTAGCAATTGTAGCTCATTGTTCTCATTAGTGATTATTTTAAGGATCACTAATTTGATTTAAATATTAACTACATAGCAGTGATCAATCTATCATATTTATGTGCAATTTATATTTTGCTACTTTGTTTTAATAAATAGGTTTACAATTTCAATTCCCATTTGTTTTGTTTCCTGTCTAGCTTTGTTTCAAAAAATTGCTCACTTTAACTACACGAATAATTTTTAGTAAAGTTCAAAAATTACAGGCACCAGTTATACTTGTCGAAAAAATGTCTTTGAAAAGGGGGTGTTGAACTAAAACTGTTTGTGAATCTATAATTTAAAGTAACAAAATATTGAGAAACGATGCGTCAAAAATTATAGAAATTTACAAATTTGCCATTTGAAGAACTGATGAAATTTTATCAACAGTTCCATTTAAAACACATGAGATCAGTCCTATATTTAAGATACGTGAGCTAAACATTAGATAAGCCATTTAAATTTTTATTTATCTGACTCCCTAATTATTAACAACAGTACGTCTCCACCTTTGATTTGAAATGATGATGATTAAAATGATTTGCTTATATGACTTTGAAAGAGCTTCTATTTACAATAGATTTAACGACAATTCTATCCAATGTAAAAAAATATGTACAACAATTTTCTAACTCCTACTTACTTTCAAAATAACATTGGATAGTCAAAATCTTAAAAGCAATTACTTACTGTGGTAATTAAGTTGTCACTTCATAACAAATATATCGCACCCCGGCAAGAAAAGTGACACAAATCAAAATTGCAGAATTTGAGAAACATCAACTTAAAGGATACTATAAAACTTATATTGAAATAGTATAAGCTTTTTTTAAATTTTAGGTAAGTATTTATGGTGGTAACTTCTATTATATTCTATAGAATAGCAATATAACACGCTGGGGCACCTCATACATATTTTTCAATGATATAACATCAAAATTTTTATTTTTTTTTTAGTTGCGTCACTTTTCTTGCCAGGGTGCGATATGCAGATTCCTGTTTGTGTTTGCAATAGAAGCGTAAAGAGTGTTAAATCAATAGTTTATTATTAATATCTATTAAAAATTCCAAGATTGTCTTGTAGCGACATTTTTGTAGAACATCTAATGATTCATTGTTTTTATATAGTTTTCGTTGCCATATAGTAAAAGAGTAGTAATAAAAATAAATACATAAATGCTATTCTCAACTAAGTAATTGCAATATTTTTAAAAATCGCTTATTGTTTTTACCTCCTTTACGTCGCCATATGGCAAAAGTGTAGTAATAAACGTAAATACATTAATATAATTCTCAACTAAGAAATTACAACATTTTTAAAAATCGTTAGGAAAATGTATCGTATTTGTACTTTCAAGTTAATAGTTATCTTTTGATGAAATATAGATCAGAATTTTTCATTTGAAATAATGATCTTTTGATAAAATATGTTCTTTATATTTTGCTCATAACATATCGTCCCGGCAAGAAAAGTAACACATCATGAAATTGCAGAATTTGAAAAACATTAACTTACAGGATACTCTAAAACATATATTGAAATAGTATAAGCTTCTTTTAAGTTTTAGGTAAGTATTTATGGTGTAACTTCTATTGTATTCTATAGAATAGTAATATAACACGCTGAGGCACCTCATACATATTTTTCAATGACATAACATCCAATTTTTTATTTTTTGACCTGTGTCACTTTTTTTGCCAAGGTGCGATTATATATATATATATATAAAATTTATACTCACGAATAAATCCTTTAAGAAAAGTAATAATGTAAGATGAAGGGGGTCACTCCCATGACTATTTCTATTTCGTCATTTCCTCTGAGTCATTCGTGTTGGCGTTCTGTTGAACTAAGTGAGTAGCGTCATTTGATGCGATCTTTTCTGGCTTGGTGTTGCCGGTCTCCCGACTGCTGCTGCAGGTTTGATTTAATTTTACTTATTTCAATTTTTTTGCATTTTTATTTTTAATGGTGTTTGAGGGAGTATATGAGCAATTTCTTAGCATTTTGCGGCTCATATTCGTAGAAAACACCATTTTGTTTTGTATGGGTCAGGCTCCTCCCTGATGACGCCCTGATCCACCAACACTTTCGTTCTCAATAAATTCCTTTTGGTTTTTATTTTTTGAATTTCCTCTTGTTTTAGAAATATATATATATATATATATATATATATATATATATATATATCAACAATTTTCTGAAATTTCCAAAACTACTGGATAAAAATAAATGAAAGTGCTAAGCAATATCCTTTCTAGAAAATGAAATCCAACCAGTGTTACAGAAAAATGTAAAGAAATAGTTTCCAATTTCTGCTATAGGATTTTGGTCTATATCCATTGCAACATATCAAAATTCTATACAAACCGCTTTATATGTTCCTTACAAGCAATTGAATGTCTGCAAGAATTTTTCGGACTGGTTATGACACCCGAGAAAAGTTATTTCTCTTCCCTCAGTTCTGGAAATAAGCTATTATCTATGGTCAAATGGATGTTCCAATCATCGTGGATGAGAATAAAGATAAGATAAAAAAAAACAAGTAGCAGATAAATAGAAATTTCTGGATGACCGATAGCACATAAAATCTTGATACGACATCCGAGAACGATATCGTATTTTAGGCGTGGATTATTTTGTGCTGCTTGAGATTATGGAAAAACTTTAAATCATCTTCAGCAGTTTGCTGTTCTTCGTGTGACTTTTTTCTTATAATTGTATTTTATAATTCTTTTATGAGTGTTAGGTAAGATTAATTTTTTAATTACTCTAAAACGTATAAATATATTTACAAATAGCCGTCTATACAGGATTAGAACGGACATGATTTCCACCACTAATAAGATTATGTGACTTATAAAATGCCAAAAATGTAAATTAAGGTTTAAAACTTTCTAAAAGAAAATAAGAAAGATTTTTTTCTGAACTTTTGGAAATTATATATTTTAAATTTTAAGATTTGTAGTGTATAAATTTTAAATAGATTCGGCAACTTGAAGGAAATAAAACAATGCATGTATAGAAAAGCATTCATAAATTAAAAAAGGAAATATAACTTTGTTTCGTGTTGATAGATGGAAGGTTTTAGTCTGATCCTGCTAAATACATCAAAATGTTTTAGAATATTTTGAGCTTGCCCCCCTTTATTGATATAATATTATAATTACTATTAGTTAATTAGCATGAAAGCTAAACTATGAGACAGTGAGTGTGTTAAGGTCCTTTAAGGATTACAAACGATAAGAGGATTGGGATTGAGGAAAAGAATTATATATATATATATATATATATATATATATATATATATATATATATATATATAATTCTTTTACGTGGCACACAAAAAAAGATGTTATTTGTTTTCGTGTTTTGGCAACACTGTAGGATTGTTTGTTTACCACAAAGCCTCGCGCCTCAATGAATTTGTTGCGTTATCGGACGAAATTTTTTTTTTTAAATGAATAATTATAATTCACTGCACTACTTTCGGTACAGCTACAGTCTGCATTTATGAGTGGTGGCAACGGAGTTGGCGATTTTTTTGGCGAACTTCAAAAGTCGCAATGGAAAGATTTATTTCAAAACTTTTTCTGTCAAAAATATTTTTATTTTTACAATGGAAAATGAAAGCTTTGAAACACATTTGAGAACGTTTTGAAAAGTATATTTTTAAAAAGCATTCGAAAAAGTACTAAGCTTAAACTCATTTTTGAACCAGCAGAAAAACTAAGCTGCGAATGTTAGGTAAGAATACTCTGAAACTTATCAATTACACTAAATACAGTAGGCTTTTTGAAAAGAAAAAGACTTTTAAAAGAAAAAAATAGCAAGAAATAATACAACCTGATACCTCAGAAATGTTCCGGGAAAAAAATAATAAAAAACGAAAATTCCACAAATGGCAAAAAAACAACTCTTAAACGTTTCATGAAAAATATCATAATAAAATAAAAATTCCACAACTGTTGAAATACAAATAAATGAACCAATGGTATCACAGAAAAAAATTTAATCGGACCAATACAATCAAAGGATATTTTAAAATTAAAATAACCAATGGAAGCAAAGAAAACATTTCAAACGAACCAATGAAATCAAACGATTTTAACGGATTTTGGAAGAACTTTCTAGATTATTCAAAATAAAAATGGAAAGCTAACGTTTTTGCCGAGGTTGCCATGAAAACCACAATGACCGTAAAGACAGATGGGTTGCCAATGGACCGTAACTCGTTACTAAAAGTGCGTCAAAAAAAAAATCGCCAAAGCCGTTGCCACCGCTCATAAACGTAGAGTGTAGCTGTAATCTACTTTCTTTCAAAATGTCAAAAACAAGGGCTTTTTTATGGGCCATTTAAAAAATGGCCATTTTTAGGCCCAACAAGTATAGTTCAACAAGACACTTGCATTAGAACTTTCGACAACAAACTCATTGAAAAAGTGTATGTGTGGCTCTAGTTGTGTGAAAATGTCTAATAAGTACTAATATTTGATAGGCAGAAGTATAAAAATGAAAAAATAACAATATTTTTACTCTTCTCCATAAAACAAATCAATTCCCTAAGCATTGTTCTTTTGATGTAGAGAATGTTCTAATGATGTAGAGAATATCGTTATCGCACTGCGAAACATAATCTTAATGTGCACACAATTTACATATAGCAACTTAAAAGCAAATATAATTTTTAAAACCTGAATACTTTAAAAGAGGAAAAATAATCAAAGGAAAATTATTACTACAAATAAAATCTGTACTTCTACGAAAACAAATTGCGACATTTGATTACGTTCCATTGTGAAAGTCATTTTCAATCTAATGTATATAAAATACAATTGTGTGTGCTCCAGGGCTCGAAATAAGTCGCGTCAACCACAGAGCAAATGCCGTGAGCTTAGCTTAAATCGATCAACGGTTCTCACGGCAAGTTTTGCTGCGAGTATTTGACATCGAATGTTTCATTATTTCTCATTCAAATACCAGCTATTAAAATATAAATTTTAAGAAAAACTATGTGTCTTAATGAGAATAAGCGCGGTTGGACCGCCGCTTTCAAGTTAAGGCTGATCGATCAGTTCAGATATGGTATCGTGCATGTAATCGCAGACCTTGCTTTTAGTTATGTAGTTATGAAACAACTGCAATCTTCTCTGGCCTAATTATTGACTGATGCCTTCGTAAACTTGACAATAAGGAAATAAACGTGTCTACAATGTTATTCGAGTGTTATTCTTCTTATTGCCTTATTTATTCAATTGTTTTAAAGTTTAGCGAAAAACTTCCAACTGCAATTTAGGCTTAAGAGCTAGTTCTGGAGTCAAACGTCCTTTTTTATAATCTCCATACCATCTAAAAATCGTAGACTCACCAAAACATTTTTCTTTGTAAGCTTCTTTCATGAACTTAACTGTTTCTGGAGCTGTTTCTCCCAAATGATAGCAAAATTTATGGCAGAACGCATTTCGTTTTTTAACTTCGAATCACTCACCTCCATTTCTGTAGGGCAAATCAAAATAGTTCTTTAAATGAGCACGAAACTAGGAAAATAAAATCGTCTGCTTCGTTTAGAATATTTATAATTGTACAGTTAACAGTTTGAAAAAATCGCCTGCACTTTTATTTTTTAGTTTTGCGGTGTTGCCACTACGTAAAAAATTCACTCTCAGTTTTTATGGAACGCCCTTTGTACATGTATATCGGAGCGAATTTAAAGATGCATTCAATTCGAAAAGGAAAACAATGTATAGCATAAGACAACACATCAGAGCAGAGCTAGGATTGCACGTAGCACAAACACTGATCAATGTTTAACACTAGAACAGCCGGATTTTAGACTTATCTAAAACCGCCATTGGGGGTCAACTTGACCCGTATAAGAAATGTAAGCCATATCTAAGTAAATTTTTTTAAATTGATAATGGATGTTGAAATGACAATATACAAGAGTTTTTATAGGTTTTTTTTTTTTTTTAGTTTTTTTAGAGTTAGGTTTTTTTTAATAATTTTTTTAGTTTTTAGAGCCAATTCTTTTTATTTTCCTTAGAAAGTTAATCTTTTGGAATGACAACAAAAAAATTACAATTATGACTATATATAATGTAATGTATACTACTACTACACAATATTATACATTACATTATATAATATTGGAATCTATAATATTATACAATAGTATACAATATTATACATTACATTATACTATATTGGAATATGTATTACACAATATTCTTTCGCAGGAGTACGTGATAAAAAACAAACTAAAGATAAAAAGATTAATAACAGATTAGCACACAACATGTTTCAAAGTGAGATTACAAAAAACATAAACTATGAATAAACACACAATATGTTCCAAGGTTCAATAGACATTAGCGCAGGTGGAACAATAGGTATACTTGACAGTGACAGCACACATTTATCACAAATTGGTTTCTGGCTACCCTTCAATAGCAGAAGTCTTATACTGTCTCTTGCAAAGTTCAGAGGCACATTTCTTTCGTTTTGGAGTCTACTTGAACAATTGGGGGTATCTGTTAAGCAAAGCACCAAGTCACAGTTCTTCCACGAGTGCAAGAATAAATTCTCGATGTAAAATTTTGGAGCCAAGCATAAAGTGCCAAGCAAAATTAGCCAAGCATAAAGTGCAGCAATGTCAAAGACGTCATAAAAACATGAAGAGGCCACCTGCGAGTTCCACATCTCGTAGTATATTTCCTTAGCATCTCATCTACTACACCACATTTAGTATGATTGTAGTAAGTTACAGTGGTAGGCTTCTTTGCTATGTTTGCAAGCACATTCGTGCACATGGTGCTAAGAATCGTGACATTCTTTTGATAGACACAGATATATATAGATATATTTATATATCTATATATATGTGTGTGTGTGTGAATTTTAGTATGATTGTAGTAAGTTACAGTGGTAGGCTTCTTTGCTATGTTAAGCACATTCGTGCACATGGTGCTAAGAATCGTGACATTCCTTTTATAGACACAGATATATATAGATATATTTACATATATATATGTGTGTGTGTGTGTGTGTGTGTGTGTGTGTGTGTGTGTGTGTGTGTGTGTGTGTGTGTGTGTGTGTGTGTGTGTGTGTGTGTGTGTGTGTGTGTGTGTGTGTGTGTGTGTGTGTGTGTGTGTGTGTGTGTGTGTGTGTGTGTGTGTGTGTGTGTGTGTGTGTGTGTGTGTGACCCACTGATATCTGAATCTAACGGCTCCAAGAGGCCAACGGCATCCTGTTGACTCAATCCTCTCTATATTGTTTATACGGAAAGATGCTTACACACTGGTCGAAATCAAAAACTCCGAGAACACAGCTGTGGCGAGTGGCATCGAGTTTCGTTCTCGATAGTAGCTGTAGCAGGACTGAGGATTCCTTTCAAAAGTTCTGTAGCATACCAGCGCTGTTAGGATGCGAGCGCATTTCAGAGTATAGTCAGAGTGCTTAGAGCGAACCCATAGCTGTCGCGATACTCATCGCAATAAGAGGTACGAGTTTCCCCATGCGCAGAAAACAAAAATGAGGCATCGATAATTCGAAATCAGACATTCACTAATAAAACGGTCATTTTATCTTATGAGGGTCAAAAAGACCCCTGTTGGCTGTTCAAGGTATTTCTTTGATTATTTAATTTAATAATTAACATATAAATAAGAAATATTTTCACAGTAGACTTGGAAGCATTTTAAGAAAAGTAAAAAAATATGAGCTACGAAGTGCAACTGCATGGTCAAATAAAGCAAGTGAAATTGGAAAAAGGGTCAAAATGACCCCGACGGCTCTTCTAGTGTTAAAGGCAAAACATAAGTCCGTGAGCATCTTCTTTCAATATTCAGGTGTCTGTCCATGTGGTTTGCAACAAACAGTTTCCATCCAATGCCGTAACCCCTGTATAGTTCACTGCCACAACATCAAAATCCACCATCATTACAAAGACTTATTTCTGTTTTCTGCTTGTCATCCATGATTCTAAAATGTTTTCTGAAAAATAAATACGTTTTAGAAAAAGTTTACGCTAAAAAAACAAAACGTTTTTAAGCGAAGTGGTTTTTAACAAAACAAAAGTGTTTCCGGATTCAAGGGAAACGCTTCTGCTTTATGCGACAAGCCTATATTCGCATTTAAGGAACATTTTTTTTAATAGACATCGTCAAGAAGGTTTAGAGTACCATTTAAAAGCAGTTGTACTAGCTTAGAAATGAAACATCCAATATCATATTATACATTTCTAGTATTATAAAAGGAAGTGTTTGTTTGTTTCTTGCCGTAAAATCCTGACGATTATATGGCACTTACAGCAATGCACGAACGAATTTTTTGCAATGTTTTAATTACAAATTCAATCTAGAACATTTAATAAGGAATTTAATGAAGTTTAATTATTATTGTTTTTTTAGGAATGGCAACCGCATAAAAGATATGACAGATTCTAAACTTATTTTTTCCGTTTTCATATGCGCAGAGGAATGATTTTCCAGCAGAGGATAAAAAAAAAGTTTTAACTTTAGTTATGTAGTTTTTTTTTCTATCTCCTAGACCGTTAAAAATGAAATACAAATTTTAACGCATTTGAAATTTGCGGAAAATTTCACTTTAGATCGATACCTAAAAATAAGGTTTTTCTTTAAATAAATCATTTTTAAATTGAATATATCTTCAACAGATTTGAAAACTGCAGGGATAGCCACGCAATGGCTAAAACGAAAATAAAATACAATACTTATATTTCGCAGTGAATATACGATACATGAGTTTAATTTGAAAACTCGACTCTTCAAAATGAGAATTAAAATTTAACGCTTCATCATAAGAATTGAATTAGTTTTATGTAATTTTGATATATACAATTGTCAATCCATTACATTCAATTCGTTAACTAATTATAGTTTACTTCATCAAGCATGTTTTCTTTAAGAAAGTAAAAAATGACAATTTATAGAATATGGATTCAATGAAAGTAAGCAAAATAAACGAAAAAATATAATGAAAAACTAGATTGGCAATTTATAAAAAAATATGAAATATTAATTAAAATTAGCATATAATATCTAAATGTACTTGTTTCATTGTGTTTCCTATATAAAGTCTAATTATTTACAGCTGAATTCTTAAAAGTATTCAGGTTTGGATGGAATCACGAGCAGGGAATACTCTTAAATAAGTATTTCTCAAAATAATGAAAGTTAATTTAAAATGACCCATTTCCTCTAGATATCCCAATTACAAAATTAATTTAATTACAACACAATATCGAAATGAATATTAATTTATAAGTATTATTATATCTATTAAAGCATTAACCAGAAGATGGCAATTTTAAGTACAAAAGGAACATTTGATATTGACTTAATTTCTCTATAGATCGTTAATTAGTAGGTAGATTCAAGAATTTAATTAATTTTATTAGCTTCTAAATTCGTAATAGAATTTTATTAAGAAAGGGATAAACCGTTAAGAGTAATTTAAAAGATAGTTTCGGAAATAACTGAAAAATATTTGAAATTTCAAAATCCCCCTCCATTTTTTTTTTTCATTTTATATTATAATATTAATAACTGCTTCAAAAATCGAAATTGGAAAAATCGGTAACGACATCAAACTGAAAATATCTATTGAAATAATTGAATTTCTTGATAACAGTTTAGGAAAAATTGTATTTTGTATAGGATCTAAAGTTAATGGAATTTTTCATATAAAACTAGGAAACTATACAATTCTCTAAAAGGTCTTTCGGGTTGCAAAAAAGGTTTGAGGGTGACCAGAAATGAAAATTTGAAACTCAAAATGAACACTGTGTGTGTGTAAGCGCTTAAGATGACAAAAATCTACTGACCTAAACATATAAAAGACTGCAATTTTTTATCCCATAAATATTTACAAAAAATTCACAATAAGAAGCATTAAGCAAATGTCCAGACATTATTTCTATATATTCACACTTTACACCTGCTTTACTGTTGGGGGTTTGTAAACATGTGGGAAGTTTAAATTAGGTTAGAAATAAACAAATACTTACTGTGACATCTTTTAGGGATACTTTTTTCGTTACGCATTTACTTTATCTAAAATGACATTTAATTTTTTATTAGAAGAGTAGAAAAATTATTTCTGTGTTTATAGTGTTTTATTTCTACACATTTTTTTAAAAAACCGTTAGTAACACTATCACAGGGTTAAGACCTTCTGGCTACTTCTAAATTTGAAAAATTATATTTGTGCTTGTTGTAGCACACTTATAGTCTGTTATTGTATTATATTTTTAATTGCCCATGTTCATTAGAAGCAGTAATTAATTACTGCTTCTAATGAACATTGGCAATTAAAATTCCAGCACAACAGACAATTGGCGGTGGTCCAGTATCAATCCGGAAGGATAATATCCAAGAACAACGCCTCGTAATTTTGATTCACGTTCAGATGATGAGGCCAATATCCGAACTCAAAACAACTATCCCACTCTCTAAACTTTCGCACCATGCCAATTTGAGTACATTTGAGACCACAACAGATTTCAAGTGCACCAACCCTTTTTGTACACGATTGTCTTTGACTTTGAGGAATCTAGTTTCGAACTCGACATTTTCATTAGAAAAGGGTTATTTAAATGAAACTTTTTCTAATGCCAGGATTTCTAATACCAAGACTTAAGTCGAAAATACTTAGCTCAAAAATTATAATGCAAATATAATATATCTCTCTATATTTAAAAAAAAGTTACCGCCGTCGCCGCCGCAGGATTGTAAACTGTGTTCTTTAGCTCCATTTTTAGACGGTTTCCCTAGAAAGTTCGGATCAGAAAAATATGAAAATAACATGGTTTGTTCTTCATCGCGTTCCCTGGACAATTGTAGAGATCTTTATTCGATGCGGTTATTAGTTTAGGGTTTATTAAGTGTCAAAGTTGAAAAAGCGAAATTTCTTCCGCGTGTGAGCAAAACACTTACAAATTTCCAGTCTTAAGCCGTGTGTTTTTTTAAGAGTAATAAAAAATTAAAGAGTAAGAGTAAATCCCAATGTAAATTTTTGCAACTCGTCGAGTTTTTTTAGAAATTTAAATTTGGTATTTGATAATATTTTTTTTTAATTCGGGAAAAATCGAACATTTTTGTTATTTTTTTTTAAACTGTCATATCTATATCTTATTGCTATTAGTTTTTAATTTTGAAACTATTGCAGTATACCTCAGAATTTACTCTTTCTTACGGTACACTACGGCTATTCTTTCTTACGGTTGTCGAACGTAAGCGAGCAGGGGGCGGAGCCCTCTAGCAGTTATAAAAATAGTAACGCATAAACAGACACACAAAAACAGTCTAAGCTCAAATGTTTCTCAGTAGCCCTCGGAAAGAGAGTTTATAACCCTCCAAATGGTTAAATTTTATTACATCGATGTTTATTTTTTATATAACGTTCTGTATTTATTATTTATTTTCTGATTTCTATTTTACTATACTGTGTTTCACTTTTTACCAAATAAACCTTTAAATTTTCCTAGGTATTTTTAAGCAATAATATATATGATTTATATACCATGACTTACATACATCTACTTATATAAAAAACAAAAGCTATTGCAGAAACAAACTTTGAACTTTCCCTTATCAGACGACAAAAAATTAAATAAATCACTTTAGGGTAATTTCTTGCACAGTGTATGCTATACTTTGTCCTTTATTTAAATACATGTAAAAGCGACTCATCAAATATTCCTTTTCAGTCTTCTGTCTCTCCTATAAATTAATTAGTTTGGTGTCACCATAAATCAACGATTTAAATGCATGCATGTATGTATATACATATATTTTAATTCTAAAAATCTGCAGTTCAATTTAATCTAATTACAGAAATCGTACTTAAGAAAATTTTGCAGACACATGATACTTGTCTTCTGAGTTGTTTCAATTTCATATATAAAGTTATAACTACATCGACTAAATTTTTAAATAACTATGAAGAATTACAGTTATAGCAAAGGCAAATGAATGCCCCCTCATCTGGAAAAGCTTCAGACACTTTGAGTTTTAATGTTTTTCAAAAATTAATTCGAGTTCATTTTCACAATTCTTCAATTTCTACACTTATTTTCAGTTTTTAAACTCCTTATTCATTAGTAATTGAGATTTAATAAGATTGAGGTAGTTAAGGTAAAATTTTATATTCACTTTAGAAATCAGTGAATCGTAAATTTCCTGGCGTTAAGGTAATTAATTTAACTGACTGTAATATGCAGTCCTGCGAATATTAAGTATTCAGAGTCATTAACGGGTACTTGGTTGAGTAAAAGCAACATTTGAAAATTTGATCTTCATCAAGACCAACTTAGATTGAAAATAACTATTAAAATATGTCCTTATTTAAACAGTTCGATAAAGGAGCTAAACACTTTATATTCTACTTACATTATATGTCTATATGACAAAATGCATTCCTGATTGCATTGAAATTCCCTCCGTAAATCTGATAAAAATCAATCTGTTTATCAAAAGACGGTATATTTTTACTTTATAAGAAAACATACTTATAAAACTTGTAATTCACTCTAGACTGAGTAAAAAATGAGCTCAAACACAAAACTCCAAAATTTCACTCACAGACTTTAATATTATAACATCACTTAACACAAACGGTTTTCACAGACGATCACACACATAGAGCACGCCACAAGGAATGACACAGTATGTCTTTGGACCGTCAGAAGACCCCCCCCCCCCAATTGGGAATTGACGGAAGAACCACCACAGATTGCATCAGATGATGACCCGCGTGACTTTCAAATGTTGTCTTTACCGCGTTACAATTCAGGTAGGATTAAACACATACAGAACGTCTAGGGAGATTACTTTGCGAATATCATAGTAAAGCTCATTTCTAATGTTTGTAAAATATTATTTAAAGTAATAATATTAAAAATTAATAGGCCTGCATGGCATTGCCAGTGACAGTTATTTTCGTTTCCTTACTGATACCGAAAACATTAAAAAGAAAAACAACAATTTTTAGAATGGATCCCACCTCTACCCGATATGACACGGGTTTAGGTCCGTTTACGATTATCCGTATGTCCATATGCGTAGGCTCCGCCTTTACGCATACGAAGCTACAGATAGGGTCTGCGTAATCCCGCCCATCTGTCAATCACGTGGTTCTCCTCTATCATTGGTTCGACGCATACTGACATACGGAGACGGGCAGAAGAATCGATACGGATTATCGTAAAATTTGCATTAAAATAACATTTAAGTTACAGATCCTATGTAAAATTTTCCGCAGATTTCAAATCCGTTGAAAATTTCACTCGATCTTTAACGATCACGGGTATTTTTTTTCCAATGGCGGACACTGGACTCAATTATTGGCCACTACAAGGGCTGAAGTGATGGTTGAATACCTCCAATGGCGGGTACTAATGACTTCTCCTTTGCCACTACAAGGGCGGATGTGATGGCCACTTGTGAAGGGTCCCCCAGTGAGAGGACCATCATTGTCCCTAACAAAGGATAGCACAAATTTACATCCATGCCCTGACCCCGGATTCAAACCAGGAACCTTCCGATCCAGAGGTCAATACTTTAATCACTAGACTGGTTGGTCATCTATCACGAAGATAAAAAACCGAAAATAGTCTTTTCCCGTGACAAAGTTAAAATCGCCAGCAAGAAAGTTACGCAAATCAAAATACGCTTTCTTCAATTGAGGATCTGTGATGTCAGCTCCACGAGTAAAGAAACGATCTGGAAAAAAAAACTAAGTTAATTTTAACATTTGCTAGATTAAATTTTAAAATTCGGGCTTCAATTCGCATAAAGTTAGGACTACCTGTGTGCATAATTGCAGGACTGTGAGTGGTATAAATCTTTGGAAAATACACAGATAGACACACAAACATTTTCTTTAATAATAGTGGAGAAGAGATGATTGTGTATGATTAACAAAACTATAAAACATAACGAAAAAGTTTATTCACGAAAACCTTAAAAATTGCAATGCTTTGAACAACCTTTAATCGCAGTGAAATGTGTAGAAGCTGTGTTGCAATTTAAAGTAGTTCGAATACTTAAATTGGAAACCTTACTCTAAGGTATATTTTTCATTTTATATCCTGTTCTTCGCAATTTACCATCAAACCTTGAAATAACGCTTAAGATTACAGTTCAAAATTTCAGTAGAACCTCAATCCAGCAGATAATGTATTTGGTAAATTGTGCTTAATATGTATAGAAACGCAAAAATATGACAAAATGTCCAATAAACGCCTGTGGGTACTTGTAAATACGATTATCTTCATAAAAGTATGTAGTTTTACATTGTTATTGGAGTTTTTATTTTATTTTATTTTTATTTTAGACTAGCAAAATACCCGACCTTACTCGGTTTGAATTCGTTTACTCTAGATTGAAGAGATAATCAAAATATATAATGACTTACGTTTTTTGTAGAATAAAAATTTATTTTAACACCTTTCGCCATCTTTATATTTTCTACAACTTACTTTGGACACAAATCCTACACATGCATATCCATTCATGTAATACATTTCACATACATCGCACAATTGCTGTATGACAAAGCTACAAAAAGACGAAAGGTGATACTAAGGTTACTACTATAAAAGACGATTTATAGGAAGATTTGGAATTCCCTTTCTTAAGTTCTTTTCATGTGCAACTCAATTAATTAAAATTACGATTTACGGAGAGTGCTCTCGCACTCATAGTCAACAAAACAATATTTTTTTACTTGTGGCACTCTTGTCTCCGGTATGCGACATTGTAAAATTTTGCGATCTTCTCCTGTCATTACTACAACGAATTTTTTAATGTAGGAAAAAGTTATAGTTTGGATTTTTAAACATTATTATTCTTTCAATAACGACATTATTCTTTAAATAACGGCATTATTGTTTAAATAACGGCATTATTCTTTAAATAACGGCATTATTCTTTAAATAACGGCATTATTCTTTAAATAACGGCATTATTCTTTAAATAACGGCATTATTCTTTCAATAATGGCTTAACTACACTTAAAATTTACTGAAAATTTATACTGACTTACCTAACATTTTTAAGTCTAATACTTTGTGGTGCTGTTGCGTGTGATGAGAAGGAAAACACATTTATTAAAATAATAAATATTTAAAACAGGAATCAGCAAAGTAAAACAAAATAAAAGATGTCGCAAAAAATTGTTCTAAAGATATTAATTTGTGATTCAATTTTATCTCTTGATCTCGCACAGTTGCCACAACTTACAACTAAAAGTGTATAAAATTTAGATATGTGAAATTAATTCAGAGCGAAAGAACCAGAAAAAATATCACTGCTCGCGCGATCTTGTTCATTCTCGTTTCATTGAAAAATATCGTATGTCCCAAATATTCGGAAATCGTTTTCATTGCGCAAAGAATAAAAATAAGACTCGAAATAAATAAAGTATCAGAGATGAAATTCCAAAAAAAAAAAAAAAAAAAATTTGAAGAATAATTACTTTTTCAGCAGTACTGGTAAAGCAATCGAAGTAATCGTAATATTCAATAGACATTCCAATTTTTCCAAAACTACCAAATTATGGTTGATTTAAGTATACTTACTCAGGTGTTTTAGCATGAAACTCAACTAAATATAACAATAAAGAAATGTTTAATATTGCATTCACTAAACTAATAAATAATGTATAAAATAAAATACAATGCAATCAAATATCTGGAATACAATTCATGTGATGTGTACACAAACACACAAACACAAAATCGAGCATAGAACAGAAAGACGGACAGACAGACTTTCGCAACCAATGCCCTTTCACTAAATGAAGATAAGTACTCACTGTATGCAAATTTTCATGAAAATATCTCAAACCGCGTGGACGTGTATAGGGCACAACATACAGACAGACAGACAGACGGACAGACAAACAGACAGAAACCAAACGAGAAAAAGGCGGATTCGGCATCAGAAGGGTCCAAAACGGATAGAAAACTTGAAATGGGTCGAAAATATTGAATGTACAAACAAACACTCCATTCTTATTTATATAGATTGATTCTTGTTAGAGCATTGAAATAAACTCAGAAAGAAGTACACCTAATTCTGTTTTAGTACGAACTTTTTTTACACGAATTTGATTTAATACAAGCGGGACAAGCCAATTTTTAAGCAATTCTTTTTTCCTAAATTCTTATTACAAAAATTTTATTTGTGCTAAAATAGTATAATTTCTGTATTACACTCACTAATGAGGAACCCGCTGGGAAGATTCAACGTGTACGGAAGTTGTTTGACAGTCACTTTCAGAGAATTATATTATGCCCTAACCAAAACACCATCACAACGATTAATAACCAAATTCGTTCGTAAAACAAGTACACATCAGTACCAGAGGAGACTCGTGCTGATTTTGATCAAGATATCACAGAAAGAATTTCATTAATAGAGGAAGAAGACGATGTCTACAATATTTCTAGTGAAAACAGTAATATTTCAGTCGTGCGCAAACGTATGCGCCGATTATTGTCAGAAAGTAAAAATAAATAAATTTTTATAAATAAAACAGATTTTTTTTGTTCTAGAATTTTTTAAATTTTAAATTTAAATTTACTTTAATACATTTTTATTACATATTAGTACACGTATATTCTGTTGAAATGAAATTATAAGCTTAAAACGAATATATTTCATATGGTTTCGTTTACTGATTTGTTTGTTCCGGAACCCCAATCTTCTATACTTCTATTCATGCAATGTCTTTTTATACACGAATTCTTCAAGAACGTATATATCGTGTTAAGACAGAAATAGGAGTAATTTGATTTTAAAAACTCCAATTACAATGCAAAAATGTTAATTGCTTTAGAAACCTTTTGGAGAAAAGACGAAAGTATTTAATCAATTGTCTCTCTCTATTGACAACGGTACCCGTCATACAGTTGAGAAAACTTTTGTTAATGAATAAAGGTATGAATTTTTCACAAATTAATCTTTATCTATATAAATAAGAATGGAGTGTTTGTTTGTACATTCAATATTTTCGACCCATTTCAAGTTTTCTATCCGTTTTGGACCCTTCTGATGCCGAATCCGCCTTTTTCTCGTTTGGTGTCCGTCTGTCTGTCTGTATGTATGTTGTGCCCTATACACGTCCACGCGGTTTAAGATATTTTCATGAAAATTTGCATACAGTGAGTACTTATCTTCATTTAATGAGTGGCATTGGTTGCGAAAGTCTGTCCGTCCGTCTTTCTGTTCTATGCTCGATTTTGTGTTTGTGTGTTTGTGTAGACATCACATGAATTTTATTCCAGATATGTGATTTCATTGTATTTGATTTTATACATTATCTATTCGTTTAGTGAATGCAATATTAAACATTTCTTTATTGTTATATTTAGTTGAGTTTCATGCTAAAACACCTGAGTAAGTATACTTAAATCAACCATAATTTGGTAGTTTTGGAAAAATTGGAATGTTTATTGAATATTACGATTACTTCGATTGCTTTACCAGTACTGCTGAAAAAGTAATTATTCTTCAAAAAATTATTTTTTTTATGGAATTTCAGCTCTGATACTTAATTTATTTCGAGTCTTATTTTTATTCTTTGCGCAATGAAAACGATTTCCGAATATTTGGGAGAGACGATATTTTTCAAATGAAACGAGAATGAACAAGATCGCGCGAGCAGTGATGTTTTTTCTGGTTCTTTCGCTCTGAATTAATTTCACATTTCTAAATTTTGTACACTTTTAGTTGTAAGTTGTGGCAACTGTGCGAGATCAAGAGATAAAAATGAATCACAAATTAATATCTTTAGAACAATTTTTCCGACATCTTTTATTTTGTTCTATTTTACTGTTTTCTGTTGTAAATATTTATTATTTTAATAAATGTGTTTTCCTTATCATCACACCCAACAGCCCCACAAAGTATTAGACTTGAAAATGTTAGGTAAGTCAGTATAAATTTTCAGTAAATTTTAAGTGTAGTTATGCCATTATTGAAAGAATAATGCCGTTATTTAAAGAATAATGCCATTACTTAAACAATAATGCCGTTATTTAAAGAATAATGTCGTTATTGAAAGAATAATAATGTTTAAAAATCCAAACTATAACTTTTTCCTACATTAAAAAATTCGTTGTAGTAATGACAGGAGAAGATTGCAAAATTTTACAATGCCGCATACCGGAGGCAAGAGTGCCACAAGTAAAAAAATATTGTTTTGTTGACTATGAGTGCGAGAGCACTCCCCGTAAATCGTAATTTTAATTAATTGAGTTGCACATGAAAAGAACTTAAGAAAGGGAATTCCAAATCTTCCTATAAATCGTCTTTTATAGTAGTAACCTTAGTATCACCTTTCGTCTTTTTGTAGCTTTGTCATACAGCAATTGTGGGATGTATGTGAAATGTATTACATGAATGGATATGCATGTGTAGGATTTGTGTCCAAAGTAAGTTGTAGAAAATATAAAGATGGCGAAAGGTGTTAAAATAAATTTTTATTCTACAAAAAACGTAAGTCATTATATATTTTGATTATCTCTTCAATCTAGAGTAAAAGAATTCAAACCGAGTAAGGTCGGGTATTTTGCTAGTTCTTTAATAAAACAACTCAAACTATTCATAACTTAATTTTAATTAATTTTTTACTTGTGTAATTAACATATCCGTCAGAGAGGGTTGGGGTTCAACCCATCCCCTTTTCAGTTGAGAAAAATTTTGCTAATATATATATAATGAGTTTTTCACATAGTAATCCCTTGTTAATAACTACACAAACTATCAATAACATAATTTTAATTAATGTTTTACTTGTGTAATAAATATTGCCCTCAGGAGGGTAGGAGGTTTTACCCCTCCCCCATTCAGTTGAGAAAAATTTTTCTAATATACAGGGTGGTCATAAAAAAAACTTGGCCGATATATAGACCTCTAGCGGCCGTTCCGTTCAACCGATCGTAATGAGATTTCAGATATAATTATTCAGAGGTATGAGCTCTGGATTCTGTGAACGACAGCAAATTGGCACTTACGGTTTCGGTTATAGGTAGAGAAACTCGAAATTTTCGAATGGCAACGCCCACTCTTTCCCGTCGCAAAATGCTCAGCGAATGCGAAAACCCTATAGAGCGTTGGAACGGTACGTGTATCACAAAATAAGGTCGCGTTATGCACGCACAAAAAACAGCGCTGCGAACGGCCAACAAAACCATGTTCGGGCGCACGGAGGAAATTTGCATATGACAGAGGCAAGACACTAACCACAGAACGCCTTTCGCCAGATATTCAGCCAGGTCTTCAGTCGGGTGCTCGCCATTCAATTGTACAATTATCTTGAAATCGTAGATAATCCAACAGTTCAGTGTATCTTCAGATTCGACTTTTGCCCTCCTAAATTCCTCAAAAGGCCAAGTGCCATCCTAAATAAATATTTATTTTTTAACACACATGCCAACGAAATGACTCTGTCAGCCAAAGTTCGTGGGGAATTGGTAAAACTTTATTATCAAAATGGGATGAATGCCACGGAAGCCTTGAGTGTTTACCGTCGAAATCATCGCAAAATACGTGGCCCGTGTAGCCCAAAAGCTCTACGTGATTGAGCAAAGAAATTCGAAGAAACTGGCTGCACCTGTGCTAGACCACAATCCGGACGAACAACTGTTCCTGAGAACGCTGTTATGGAAGTGCATCATACAATGACTTCAGGGCTGTATACAAACTGCAAGAGGTACAGCTCGTGTATTGGATATGCCGAAAACAACGGTCCTAAAGCTACAGCGCTCTGTACTCCCCATATTTCCATACCGGTACCAGCGCGTCCAGATGTTGCACGCGGGGAACCATCAACAACGTATCGACTTCGTAAATGAATTCCTTACCCGATATGATGGCGATAAAGACTGGCCTCTTCGCATATTATGAACGGACGAGGCGCATTTAACCTTAACTGGCAACGTTAACACCAAAAATTGTGTACACGGCAGACACGAATCCGCACAAAGTGGCACCAGTACCTTTATACAACGCCAAAGTTACTGTATGGTGCGGCATTGTAGACACAATTGTTCTCGGTCCGTACTTCTTTGAGGAGCGACACCTACGGGGTTTGTAACATGTTCTGTGACAGGCTCCCGCTATACAGACATACTGCAAAACTACGTCATACCAGAATTGCTGAAGCGAAATGCACTCAATGACATCGTTTGGATGCAAGATGGCGCACCTCCACATATAGCGACGGCTGTTAGCAGGGTTATGGAATAGCATTTTGGCGACCGAGTCATTTCAAGCCATTTTCCATTTCCGTGGCTTCCTAGATCCCCCGATCTCACTTCAATGGATTTGTGTTCTGGGGATATCTAAAATCTAGAGTGGACATGTGCAATCCGCAAACTTTGCAGGATTTGAAAGACTCTATCAAACGTGAGATTGCAAACATCCCTCATACTATGTCACGTTCGGCTTCACTCTTCACAGTCTTCCGCAAGCAATGCGTAATTGTCTGTGACGGCACCCATGTGGAAAATGAGTAATCAAAACATAAGTTTTCCTTTGTCCGATCTGTGTTGTCATCAATAATTGGTGTCTTGCCTCTGTCATATGCTCCCGAACATGGTTTTGCTGGCCGTTCGCAGCGCTGTTTTTTGTGCGTGCATAACGCGTCCTTATTTTGTGATACACGTACCGTTCCAACGCTCTTTAGGGTTTTCGCATGCGCTGAGCTTTTTGAGACGGAAAAAAGTAGGCGTTGCCATTCGAAAATTTCGAGTTTCTCTACCTATAACCGTAACCGTGAGTGCCACTTTGTTGTCGTTCACAGACTCCCGAGCTCATATCTCTGAATAATTATATCTGAAATTTCATCTCGATCGGTTGAACGGAACGGCTGCTAGAGGTCCATATATCGCCTAGTTTTTTTTATGATTACCCTGTAAGTATATATATATATATGCTCATTAATGTGACCACCACCTAATTTCGACGACAACGTGAAAGAACCCATCACAAAAGGCAGGTGGCAGCACATTGCAGTGGAGTGTAATTAAGGATGTCCTAGGGCATCGGTAAGCATTTCAATCGTTGGCGGAATGCAGAAACGTAGCGATTTATCCGACATCCAAACGGGCATGATTATTGGCTTTCGGGCCAAGGATGGAAGCATTTCGGAAACGGCTAATTTTGTGAACTGTTCGCGTGCCGCCGTGGTAAAAGTATACCGTGCACGGCAAAATGGCACTATCCGAAATCAGCGGTGTGGCACATGAGGTGCACCACGGGCTATCGATGACAGAGGCGAACGAAGGCTACGGAGATGCGTTCGGGCGAATAGACGTGCAACTGTTGAGCAACTGACCGCCCAGATGAACCAAGAGGCTACCAAGAGTATATCCTCAACAACAGTTCAACGAACGTTACTGCGCATGGGCCTCCGCAGTACCGCAACTGGACGTACACAGAGTGGCGACAGCTGGCTTTATCCGATGAATCACGTTTTATGCTCCATCGGACAGATGGATGTTGGCGTATACGGCGTGAATCGCCTGAAAGCAAACACCCTCCAACAATTGCCCGAAGGATCCAGGCTGAAGGAGGGAAGTAATCTAGCGCAGTTGGCCACGGCACTGGAGTCGGTATGTCTCAACATCCCAGAAAACACCTTCAGAAACCTAATTGACTCTCTTACTGCACGTCTCGCAGCGGTCAGCTCTGAAAAAGGTGGTTATTCTGGCTTTTGACAGGTGGTCACATTAATGTGACTGGACTGTGTGTATATATATATATATATAATGAAATTTTCACAAATTAATCAATTGTTAATAACTACATAAACTATTCATCACTTAAATTTTAATTAATGTTTTACCTGTGTAATAAACATAGTCGTAACCAGGAGGAGTTATGAGTTCAACCCCCCATACAGTTCGACATAAAAGATAGTCAAATTTGTTACTGAAGAGCAATCGGAGTTTTGAGCTTTATGGATACTTAAACTAGATTATATAAAAATAAAAATTATTTTTACACTCATAGTATAAATACCGTATATTTCCGAATATAAGCCGATAGTGCGTTTTTTCTTCAGAAATTTACCCAAAATTTAAAACCCGTACATAAGTCGAAATAAAAATTAAAAAACAATTTGTGACGTTCAAACATAACGCCATGAGAGCGTAAATGTCTCCAAAAAGGTAAAACGGATGGAATGTTTTTCAATCAAATCGCTGTAAAGTAAAACGCCATTCGCCAACGATGATAGTTTTAACCTGTTAATGATTTTCCCCAGTGTCCAGACGATCCAGCTCCTGATATCCAACCTCTGACGGGGTGATTGACAGGTGATGTTATATGGGGCATTATAATTCAAAAGAGGGAGGGGATTCATTATGGCTCTTGAAACTCAGGTAGGGTCTAAATGACGTTGAACTCTCCAACTGGTCGCCACGATTTAACTTGGCAGTAAATATGTGCAAGGACGAGCGTACTGAGCTTTAAGCCGCAGGTTTTACTGGGAGGTTGTATAATTCCCCCCGTTTCGACGCTATTACAAAGGTGACCGTTAATGATCTTCTCAGTGTCCCGCATCTAATGGCGGATCTCTGATTGGGTGATTGACAGATGATCAGTTCAACAATGTTCAAGGGGTGCGGCTGGGGCTTGGAAATTTTTTTTATCAGTGCCATTTTTCTTCGCCGTGTAACCAATTTTTAACATCGACGTGCACATGTGCGGAACATAAAGTTTCAAAAGGGGGAGCGGGCTCATTGACCCTTGGCAGCGAGGACGATTTTGTGTATGAAGAACATATGAATTCTAGTACGGAAAGGGCATTGGAACTGATGATGATAAGCATCCCGACATCCCAATGAGTGAAGCCGAATTTTACGAATTATTCGGAAACTCGGATTCAGACACGGAATTAGTGGATTTATGTGACTTATTTTTCTCTTTTTGTTTAAAGGCTGCATTCAAAACGTAAGTTAAAATATTTTAAAAATTGGAACAGCTGTTGGTTCGGATCCGAGTCGGATGACACAAAGTAAAAAAGTAGGGTTGCTTTTCCAACACCCATTGGAGTTGCTGTAAAAATCGTTAATCTCTCGTAAAGAATTCGAAAATTTCGCCAAGTTGCTGCCACCGGACAGAGATCTGAATCCAACAGCTGTATCAAAAAGTGTTCCCTTTCCAATTGTTATTTTTATGTGCCAATTAATTACGGTATTCAATTATTATTTTGTGTGCTATATTTGGCGATATTTAGCGATTTATCGCTTGGGCCGGGCTAACGGAAAAGTACATTTGTTTTTTGCGAAATTAGCGTATCCGTATATAAGTCGACTCCCCACTTTAGCTTTAGAAAAAGTTCCAAAAATTATCGGCTTATACACGAAAATATATGTAAATGCACGACAAAAGTGAAATTTTTATTCACTTGATTTTTATGTTTAACTTAGAATATGTTTTTTGAAGAACCAACTAGAAAAATGTTTATATGTATTTATCACAGCAAAAACTGATTAATTTTATCCAAATGTTATAGTTTATGAAGTTCTAGTGACTATTTTTCTATTCTTTTTAATTTAATGATAATCTAAAAATCTGAATGTATGTGCATTCTTACCAATGATGTTTTTTATTTAATAATTGTAATACATGTTGTCACTGATTTGCTGTATTTTGTTTCACAAATTTTAAAAACAGATGGTTCAGAATAACCAAACTCGGATGAACGGGGAGTTTGAATTACCAGGGTTTTAGTGTAATTCAAGACTGTCCTTAAATAATTTGTTGTTAAACCAAACAATGTGTTTACCATGTATGGTACAATAAAACAACATTGCTTAAAACGATTTTATTTTAATTGAAAGTGACTAACATTTGCTAGACTCAAAATTTTTAATAATTTTATCAATGTTCTACTAAAAAAGTATCAATACATCATGGGATTTTTAACATAAAAATACGAAAATTTCCCTGAGAAGGTCTCCAGATGCTTCACCTTTTTATTGGTGTACAGTTTATACTTCTCGGTACTGAACTCCTACCCCCTCAATCATCAAACCTAGTCACGCATATGCTTCTAAGAACTACAAGTGTCCTCGCAAAGAAATTTTCGATACTACACTCGACAATGAATAGAGATTTTTGGTGGTTATTTCCTTTTCTACATACATTCATATATTACTCATTAAGTTCTACTAGTTTCACTTTATAATCATGGTTTCTTAACAGCCTACATATTATTAGAAGTCTAAATCCCTTAAGTGTGAGAGGACATATTCTCTTTACAGGGATGTTCTGGCGAACCTTATCCACAGCACATCTTCTGTACTTCTGCTTTAAAGTGTTTCAGTATTAAAAATTGTGCATACTTCCTTTAAGTGTTTATATTATGCGTGCTGTTAATTACGAATGTTTATAGTACATTACTCTTCCCAGCATTTAGATTTATGATGTCAGGTGTTTACCATAACTGTTTCTAGTATGTATATTCTAATCAGTTACAACTGGCTGAATATAATATTTTATAATACCCAGTAGTTGACCCAATTGCCTCTGAGGCTTTACGCTGCTCGTTTCCTACTCATCCCTGTCTATTGTGATGTCCCTTTATAATTATTAAATATTTTGTTGGACTTGGAAGTACACTCTTATTCTTTTATTACAAGACATAACAAAAAATAACATTGCGAAAGCATTATTGCAGTTTAAAGGTAAGATAAATTTGATGTAATTATGCTAGAAAATAAATAGTACTTTCGGGAGATGACTTTTTTTTACTAAAAAAATTCAATAGAAACGTTAATGTGAAAAGTATAAGTTATATTTCCTCTTGTTGACACTACAACAGTGATGTTTCTACCAACACTGATGAATGATTTCATATCTTAATCTCATCATAAATGTTACAGTTGCATGTAATTCACAAGTATATAGTTAATACACTTATTAAAAAACTGTGAGCTCTCATAGACGACATAATCAGAATCGAGAGAATTTTTACCGATGTGATTCAAGCAAATCAAGTTTAAATCTAAGAAGTTACGAAAAAATCGATGTTTTAATTTCTAATTTAAATGTATTGTAAATTTTAAAATTCATCATAAAAACATCTGGTAAATATTGTATAAACTAGGGGGCTCCGCCCAATGATCTCGAACCCCCGGGATTGCTACTCAATTCTATTTGGTTTGCTTCGCAAACCAATATTCTTTAAGCGATTTCTCTTTTCTTTATTTTAACACTTAATGTATCAGTCACGCATCAGTAAAAAACCTTCTGCATCTTGTTCCCTGTACAATTTTAAATGGACCGTGTTAATCTCTTAATTTTCTGATCTCTACTTTCTCGGGAAACCATCTGGAATAGAGTGAAAACAGCGAACCTTTTTCCTAGCCAAATTTTAAAAAAATCGTTGCTATGATAAATTTGATATCTGGCAAATAAGTTAGTCAGAAAATGTAGTCTTCATTTCCGTAAAGGAGAATTTAAGGCTATCTCTCCGCGATCTAAAAAATACGAAATTTGTCTGACCAACTTTTGACTGTATCGAATTTATTTATGAACCAATTTTAAAAGAAATTTTACCGTAAGAAAGTATTCTAAGCATTTACGTGGTATTTTAAGCTAATATTATTAAGTTATACGTTTGATAGTTTTAGTTTTATGTATCGGAACTTACGATCTAAAGTGCCGAAATTTTTATATGACCAACTTATAATCGCATCAAAAATGTATTTAATAACCATTTTCCAAAATAATTGTACCTTACGAAAGAGTATATTCTAAGGTTTTCAGTGATGCTTTCAAATTTAAAAAATAATAGTATAACCTATAGATATGACAGTTTATAAAAATTGACGGAAATTTCCCAGTATTCCAAAATTTGTGCGACCAACTTTTGATCTCATCGAATTTATTTATTAATCAGTTTAAAAAATAATTGTATCGTAAGAAAGAGTACATTCAAAGGTTTAGTGCGATGTTTTTAAATCTCAAAACTAATTATAATAAGCTACAGATATGACAACTTACCAAAAACGTAACAAAAATGTACCGGTTTTTTCGAATTTCAAAAAAATATTACCAGGAGCCAAATTGAAATTTCTAAAATAGCTCGAGGAGCTGCAAACATTCACGTTTAGCACTCTAAAATATCACGACTTAAGACTGAAAGTTTGTACGTCTTTTGCTCACTCGCGTTTAAATTTCGCTTTTTCACTTAGACACTTAATACGAGGGTAGTCCCACAAGTACCCAACCTGATGTATAGATGGTGGTTATTGTTTAAAAAGAATGATTGTGGTGGAATGTGGAAACCTTATAAAGCTTAAGTTTGAAGTTTGGTGACGTTACGTTGTTTAGTATTTGTTTGGCAGTCATCAACAGTGAACGCACTCATTTGCAAACATGGAAAAAATTGGTCATCGTTATGCGATACAATACTTTTATTTGAAAGGCCTCTGTCCAACCAATATCAAATGGAGCTATATTCTTCTCTGGGGAACACTGATCCTTCGTTTATAACAGTAAAATATTGGGTGTCACAGTTTAAACGAAGCCGTACGAGCTGCCGATACGAACATCGCAGCAGTCGACGAAATGAGGTTACCACGCCAGAAATGGTGAAGAAAATCCACAAAATGGTATTGGATGACCGTCGACTAAAAGTGCGTGAACTAGCAGATATGGTAGGCATTTCATAAAGTGCTGTACATCGACTATTGACTGAAAATTTGGACATGAGAAAGTTGTGCGCAAGATGGGTGCCGCGATTACTCACAATGGAATAAAAACAGCTTCGTGAGGATGTTTCAATCGAGTATTTGGCGAAGTTTCACAGCAATAATGCCGAGTTTTTGACTTTATTCATAACCATGGATGAAACATGAGCCCATCACTTCACACCTGAGACGAAGGAACAGTCAAAACAATGGATTGAAAGAGGAGAATCTGCCCCAAAGAAGGCAAAGACAGTTCCATCTGCAGGCAAGGTCATGGCGTCAGTTTTTTGGGATGCACGTGGGTTAATTTTCATTAATTATCTTCACAAAGTAAAATTATTCAACGGTGATTATTGTGCGAACTTATTGCGGCGTTTGAGTGATGAAATCAAGAAGAAACGGCCGCATTTAGCTAAAAAGAAAGTTTTGTTTCATCATGACAATGCACCAGTTCACACATCCATTATCGCGATGGCCAAAGTCAATGAATTAAGGGGGTCCGGGACACAAAAATCGTCAAATTTTCGAAATTTTTTTTTTTGATTTTAAGAAATTCTCTATGTTTTTTTGCTTAAAATGACGTCTAAATCATGTATCTATCTTAATTAGAACTAGAGATATAATAATTTTTGCAGTGCGTTGTTTTGAAAATCTAACACTCTTGACAGTTGTTGTCATGGCAACAACATCTGTCTTTAAAACTTTAAATGCGTTTTTCTCCATGATACTTTTTTTCAAGATTTCCTGTATTCAAATTGCTATAAGTCGAAAACCAATAAAGTTTAAGGGTTGAAATTTGGAATATATCTTTTTCAAACATTATACTTTAATTTCGATTCAGCAAATTTGAAACAAATATTTACTTAAAAAAATATCACTTTTTTAAATAAAAGTACCTTACAATTTTCAAAAATTTTCATTCAAATATTTTTTATTTTTTATTAAATTAATATATTTTAAATTGCTCAATCAAAATTAAAGTTTATAAATTTGTGAATAATTTACTGCAAGAATTTTGAAAATTGACCAAGAATATTTTGAACCTTAGCAATTTAAAATGACCCCACTTTTTTTCAAAAAATTTTAATTTAAAATTTTTTTTAAACTTTTTAAAAAATTTTGTGTTGTGATTTTGCTTATTAGTTAGATAAGTAATCAGTACAAAAAAATTCAAAATTCTAAATTAATTAATAAAAAAACATTTCTGATGTGTCCCGGACCCCCTTAAAGCTCGAATCACTTTCTCACGCACCCTATTCGCCAGATTTAGCCCCTCAGATCATTTTCTGTTTCTAAACTTGAAAAAATGGCTTGGTGGTAAAAGATTTGCCGACAATGAAGAGGTGGGAGTTTGTAGTTGATGGCTATTTTGAGGAGCTCGACGATTCTCACTATAAACAAGGTATCCAAGCTATTGAACATCGCTGGGAAAAGTATATAGAGTTAAAAAGAGACAATGTAGAGAAATAAAGATATTTTTCCCAAAATACTTTATGTTTTCGTTGTTAGGTTGGGTACTTCTGAGACTACCCTCGTAAATCCTAAACTAAGAGCCGCATCGGGAAAAAAAATCTTTTTCGTGTTTCCTGTACAATTTTGAACAAACCGTGTTAATTTCGTAATTTTCTGATCCGTACTTTCTTGGAAAACTGTCTAAGAATCGAGCAAAAAGAAGTGAGTTTTCAATCCTGCGACGGCAGCTGCGGCAACGCTTTTTTAATATAGAGCGAAAAAAAATTGTGATTTTTAAAAATCAAGTGTTAGCTAATGATTATGTATTAGTATAATTAATTAATTATAAATTATTTATATATACTAACCATGTTAATATAATTACTTATAAATAATTAATACACTCATTGACATAAAAATTTGCGCACCAAGAAATAATTGTGGGATCGTAACGAAACTTGACATGAAGGTACATGTCGGCCAGATATGCAAATTATTAGAAATGCAGAGTGATTGCGCACTGCGTAATGCCACTAGAGGGCGTTGAACTTTGTTCTCCTTGGAGTATAAAACAGGTAAGCAGAGTTTGTTTGAGTGTACTTAATCTTTTGCAAAGGAAACGCTGAGGTAGGCATGCCGTTACGCCGCCATCGAAAACAATATGAGCAGCTGTCAGAGTTCAAAAGGGGAAGAATCATCGGGATGATGTAAGCTGGGTGGTCAGCTCGTCGAGTAGCTCGTCAAGTAGGCCGTTCTGATTTTACTGTGAGGAGGTGTTGGGACCAGTGAACAGAAGAGACGTCATTTACACGGCGACCAGGCTCAGGACGCCCTCGACAGACCAGTCGTCGAGAAGACCGTCACATCATACGAAACGCACGCGTACAGCCAACTGCCTCATTGGCCGCTATCCAGACACAGGCAGCACCTTCACTACGGGCCCCTGTGTCTTCCCGAACCATCGCAAGGCTGAAGGGCATCTGGTATCGCAGCGCCCATTACGTGTGCTGCCAATGACATTCACCAACCGACGCCTCCGTTTGGAGTGGTGTTGCGCACAACTGGATGGGACTGCAACGGAATGGAACCAGGTCGTCTTCAGCGGTTAATCTAGATTCAATTTGAGCAGTGGTGACAATCGTGTTTGTGTGTGGAGGCCCCGTGGTGAACGCCTCAGTCCTGCCTTCGCTTTACAGCGTCATACCGCTCCTACAGCTGGTGTGATGGTATGGGGTGCCATTGCTTATGATACATGGTCACCCTTAATATTGATCCATGGCACAATGACAGCCCAGCGGTACGTCCATGGCATCCTTCACCACATGTGATGCCACTCATGGCAGGGTTCCCAGGAGCCATTTTTCAACAAGACTATGCTCCGCCACACACAGCAAGGATGTCCCAAGACTGCCTCCGCCACATTACCACCCTTCCCTGCTTGATCCACAGATTTGTCACGCATCGAGCATATCTGGTATGATTTGGGACGGCAAGTTGGACACCCTACGAGTTTGGTCGAACTAGAGGCGCGTTTACAACAACTGTGGAACGAGATGTCTCAGGACATCATACGGAACTTGTATGCCTCAATGCCCTCTCGTATCGCATCGTGCATTCGCGCTAGAGTGGGTCCAACAGAGTACTAAAACTTCCGTTCATTTGTACTTTTTTCTGCAATAAATGATCCTTTTTCTTTGATTTTCTAATCACTTACATCAAAGTAGTACTTACATGTGTAAAATTTCGTTTCATTTTGACGGCTTTTTTTTGGTGGGCAAATTTTTATGGCAATGAGTGTATATGTTAAGTACCTTGTTTTCATAAATAAATGGAATACAAATAATAATTAATACAGGGTTGTTTTCAGTAACGTCTATTTTGTTTCAAATTATACCTTTTTTACACCCAAAAAAGCGAAATAAACACGTTTTCTTCGATAGAATATTCATCCCAAACGGCGCGAAATGAGTACTTGAATCATTTCACGGTTATGTGACCGGGCCTTAAAATATCGGGAAACAGCCTTACAAGCTGCAGCTCTTGATGCTCGAGCCACAAATTTTTAACTGCAGTGCAACAGAACATAGGTTGCACCCATTTTCCATTCTTCTTCTATACACGGTATAGAAAATTGTGTCTTTCAATGAGTGTACAACACCATTAAATTTCTATCTACTTAAGACTTATTATGCATAGACCTAAACTTAACACACTCAAAATTACAAAAAAAAATACATGCTTTCTGTTATAGAATATGAAATAAAGAAACAATAAAAGAATGCCAGAAATTTTAAAACGATAAAATGAAACTACTCAGCATTATAAGATTTATGTTCTTGAAATATGATTTTGGTGGATTAAGACTTTTTTCTATGACAATTTAATCAGACAGTAGTGCATTAAATAAGCTTATAGACAGTGGTAAATATTTTTGTCATTCTATTATGGAACTATCGTAAAATTCAATATTATTTGACTGAACCGAATAACTTTTAATATTAAAATATCCGTTTGATAAGATTTTTCAAGTATATTTTAAATAATCCTTTCACGAGACAATAAATAACCACATTAGATGTTTTCAGCATATTGGATTGCGCTTATCCTTACAAACGTAATAATCCGAATTCATTTTTTAAAAAAACACGTTTTTTTTTTTCAATTGATAAATTCTTCTGGTCTTTTAACTTTATATGAGATACCAAAAATGTAGAAAATGTGCTTGATCTTATAGGATATTTAAATGACATATACTTAAAGTAATGTTTGATCCATAATCTTATTTACTGTAAGATGTTGATTCTAAAACAGGATAGATAATGTATAAAAACACGACATTGTTCAGAGAAAAACATTGAAATATAAGACGTAGAATATTTGGAATTTATTAATCTAAAGGCCACTATTTCAAATTTTTGTATTAAAATTATTATACATTTTTCTTGAAAGTTATTACTGGTTTACATCTCGGACGAAACAAATTGGGAAATGAAAAGTTTTTACTATAAGTTTTAAAACCAATATGTTAAGAAAACAGTAATTTCCTTCTTTTTGAGTTTATAAAGAATGAGCACCAAGTTCAATATGACTGTGTTTATAGGGACAAAAATACTAATTTTGAAAGTTTATTTGAATTTCTAATTTTTCGATGGCGAGGAAAAAAATTCGAAACATTCAGAGCAAAAATTTTTCTATTACAAAGACACTACAGATTAAAAAGAAATCCAAATTTGGTGATATGATGTAACTTTCTAAATCAGCAATTCAAAATCTCCACCTTGCAAGAAAAAAGATCAATGTCCGTTTTTCCAGTTTTTTTATAACCTAATTTAGTAATTTATTTTTTCAGACTTTTAGTACAGCTTACAAAAATACTCTCCGGTGGTTTGATTCTTTCGTAATGTTACAACTAGTCATACAACTATTCAGAGGAGGATATTTACCCCTTTTTTCATTATACCTTTCAATACCTTATAATGATTGAATGGACATAAGTCAAAAACATCAGATTGGGAAATTGGTCTGTTTTCTACCAAGGTACAAAAATATTCACGTAAAGTCTGATGACAAAAAGAAACGATCTGGAAATAGGAAAGTATTTTATTAGCACTTGGTGGTATTGGACAAATATTTACATAGACAAAGACAAGAAATATTTAAACTCGTAATATATCAAATCAGAGGTGTTAAATAATACATCGCGTAGTCTCAGCAAACGTTTAAAACTCTCAAATTCAATTATGGAAACTAAAAAGTATATAACAAATACTCAACTGTTAAAACACCCTAGGTAGGTAAGTATTTTAAAATTAACGTCACACTGGAGCAACACAACGTGCTTTTAACGACGGTCTGCAATCAATCATGAAGAGAGAAAATACGCGGACAACACCACGTTATATTAAACCACGGTCAATGACGAGGCAACACCACTCTCCAAAACTTCTACTTCACACCAACGTGAGGACATTTGAGACCACGACAGATTTAACGTACACCATCTCTGCGTACGTGGTTGTCTTTGGTTGGATTCGAACTCACAACACTCCTGTTGTTAATCCGTTATTATTCCAATTGGGTTACCGTGGTCATAAAACAATTTAGAGAACAGTCTTTTAGAGGACAAAGCATCATGTCCTGGAAAGAAGATTGGAAACAGATAATTGTTTCGGATAAAAAGGCTATATTGACGGAAAAGAGGATTGCATCTGTTACTAACATGATTTAAGGATTTGAGGACTTCTCTTGAGATAAATTAGTGGAGGTTCTGTCGAGTGAGTAGCATCTACGTTAGCAGGAAAACATGATTTTTTGTCGAATTTCTAGACGAATAAATTCTTCAACTATGACTTGGTGCGGGCATCTAACACCATTCGGTATCTTTCTTTGGTGCTCCCACAGAAATATCAACACTATAATATTTTCTGTCATGCATCAAATTCAACTAAAACGTATTGGAGATATAGAAAATCGAAATTTTAATTTAACCATGTCCAAGTTCAGATCAAAACCTAGTGAAAACCTGCAGTGTTTTGAACAGTAGGTAGCAAGCAACAATATATTAATTAACTTGTAAAATCTGTTGTTAATTGATGGCCATATGCATGAAATTATACTATCAGATGTAATTTGTTTTTTGAAAGATTGATTGATTGAAAGATTTAATTTAAAATTAAATCGTTTCTGTTTATTCCATATTGCATCAGTCAAACCTAATATGTCATACTGTATCTTAAGTACTAAATAATTTGTTATGCATATTCGAAACAAAATTAAATAATTACTTTATTCGTAAATGGTAAAATTTTTGTGGTCTTATATATTCTAAACACGACACTGTTTCGTTCTTCACAAAGTATGCCATGACAGTTGCTTTACACGAATACAAACTCTTTTCCCCTTTTTTTGGAATTACTAAATAAGAAGAAAGCTACAGGAACGACAAGTCAATTGCAAGTGTTGACAAGTGGCGAGGGAGTAGTCTTAAGGGAGTGAAAAGATTTCTCTTCATTCGTGATAGCAAAAAAGTGGTTCCACGAAAGCATACATGAATTTTCAGATGTGAAATTCCTCTGAGGTGTGAGGTGTCCGTTCCATACGAGACACCTACACAATTTCAATGAAAATGGAAATCATGGGACTGTTTTTGATACGTGTCTTACTCACGTTATGTTTTGGAATAATTCAAAAGATCTTTTTATACTTTTCCGCTTGAAGTTATATGAAAGACCTTTGACAAAGAAATGAATGGATTTTTAAGCCTGCTTTTTGGCAGATGGCCACTATGACTAAAAGCAAAACATTAATGCTTAGTATATCTTTAGAATTACCAAAGTTGGATCCCTTTTGTTCTTACTGTTCCCGAGTTACAGTTACTATAGTACGCTATTTTATGATTTCTTTGAAAGCCAGTTCTTTTCTTTTCGAAGAACTACTTAATTTACTCCATACTTTTCAAATTAATAATTTTATGAAACCCAAATCTTGTATTCAGTTTATCGGTTTGCTGCCAGCAACGCATAAAAATGTGGGCTAATAGCTGATGGACAGATCGAACAGATCTATATTATTTATAAATTATACCAATTCTATCTCTCATTCCTTTTCATACATTATACACTCTATAACAAAAAAATCGACGCACCAAGAAGGAATCATCCGATTGCTTTGAAATTTCATATGCAAAAATGTTTTGACCAAATATGCAAATGATTAAAAATTGGTGTCCAATGAATGAATAGTGCGATCTCCAGCGGATCGGAACTACGCATCCAGCAGATGTATATAAGGACTTCTTCTTGAACTGTTGTTAAAACTTTCTGCTGCATTGCGATTTAGGATACCTTTCAACGACTGAAAAAATGCCTCGCCGCAGGATTCGAGCTCATTACGAGCAACTTTCAGAGTTTGAAAGAGGTCGTAGAATTGAATTGAAAGAGGCAGGTTGGGCAAATAGGAGAATCGCTCGTCATGCGAGTCGAAGAGATGCGGCGATTAGAAGATGCTGGCAAGAGTGGGTGGACAGTGGCAGATTTCAGCGTCATGATGCTAGCGGTCGACGTAGGGCCACAACAGATCGCGAGGACAGAGTGAATGTCAGATCAGCTGTCACAGCGCCTGATTCATCGTTATCAACCATCAGTCGTGCGGCCCACACACGAGTGTACACCATGACCATTCACAGACGGCTGAGAGAGCAAAATCTACGCTCGTACCGACCGTTACGCCACCTGTCACTGAAGCCTGCACACTGTCGAGCTAGATCACAGTGGTGCTTGGCTCGATCAAGCTGGAATGATGCTGACTGGGGACGTATAGTCTTTAGCGAGGAATCCCGCTTCCAACTGTGTCCTGACGATCATCGAAGACGTGTCTGGAGACGCCCAGGGCAGCGTGCCGATCCTGCTTTCACTATTGCACGCCGCACGGGCCCTCAACAAGGAGTTATGGTCTGGGGTGCCATTTTCCTTGATAGCCGGACCCCTTTGGTCGTCATTAGAGGTACACTTACTGCACAGCGGTACGTTGACGACATTCTGAGACCTGTTTTGCTACCGTTCCTTTCGCAGTACCCTGGGCTTATTTTTCAGCAGGACAATGCCAGACCACATACGGCGCGTGTTGCTATGAACTGTCTTCAAGCTTGTCAAACACTTCCTTGGCAAGCCAGATCACCAGATCTCTCTCCCATCGAGCATGTATGCGATATGATGAGAAGGCGACTGCATCCGGTAGAAAAAGTTGATGACTTAGTCCGACAATTGGAGCAAATTTGGCAAGAAATACCGCAGGAGACCATCCGGGAGCTTTATCGGTCTATGCCACGCCGTGTTACAGCTTGCATCCAGGCTAGAGGCGGGTCAACACCTTATTGAGCTCGTTACTGTAACTCTGAAATAAATCATTCAATTGTTCTGAAATTTTAATCATTTTCTATTCTGTACATAATTTTCCTATCCACCAATTTTGTCTTCATCGGACAACTCCTTCTTGGTGCGTCGATTTTTTTTGTTATAGAGTGTACTATCAATATTAATTCGGATACAACCTTCCATAAATGAAATAACCGTATATGCAAAAAATGTAATCTTCTTAAAAAGAAGTGCTGTATAAAGCTAAAAGCATCGCTCAGTAGTTGGACGATAATGTTAAACCTTCCTAAAAATTTACTTAAGGATGTTCCTAAACAGTCGTGGTCAGTTCACCTATTTCAAATATTTACCTCATAAACTAGAAATCTGACATAATAGCGCTCCAACATGCTGATTTTACTCCCTCCTTCAGAGATTATATAGCTCATAATCACACCCAACATCGAGCCATCTTTGTATTCATATACACTATATGGACAAAAGTATTTGGAAACTGCGTGTTTTCAGAAAAAGTGCTTTATTATTCTATATAATAACGGGTAGGCCCTCCTTTTGTTCGTATTACAGCTTCAACACATCGAGGCTTCCTTTCCTCAAGTCCTCTGTAATTCTGGGCAGGAATAGCTCGCCATGCCTCTTGCAAGCCTGTGAGAAGAGATTGTTGTGAAGATGGGCTTGCCTGGCGGTGTGTTACTCATCACTCCAGATCGTCTCACAATTGCTTGATTGGATTGAGATCGGGGCTCTGAACAGGCCAGTCAAGCAAATTCACCTCATTATCAGCAAAACAGCCCAGAACACGTTTTTCAGCACGACAACGGAGCTCGATTCTGTTGAAAGAACAACCAGAACATAGTGTGGGCAAGACCGAACTATCCAGAACGTCGAGGTACACATCAGCGTTCATGGTACCAGATACATAAAGCAAAGCGCCCAGTCCTATCCAGGAAAAACACCCCTCCCCCCCCCCCTAATATGAATCCTCCTCCCAATTTCTGTAGGGTCCAAATACTTTTGTCCATATAGTGTATATTCTGAGAACATTCTACAGTAGATTCCAATCAGAATCTTCGTTTGATTTTGCCCCACAACACATATATTAACTTATAACTACAAATCTATTGATTGAAATAGTCATATGAAGGGTTCAATTGGACACGATAGTCAAAACTGATTAGAAGTCATGTAGAGAAGACTGCGGATTTCAGATCGTGTATGTGAGAGTAAAAGTATTAGACACATAATTTTAAAGAATATCTAATTTGGTAACTGAGGGTGACATACAATTTTTTGTCGGCATGTTTCATACTTTCACATTCTACTCTAAACCTACTATGTTTGGAAATAAAATCCACAAATACTCACTATCGGAGGATCAACACTTCGTTCTTAACTTAGAGTAAACAAAGGATTTTTCAAACTTTTCGATAGTTTACGAAATGCTACCAAGTTGTTTAAAAACAAAACAGCCGCTTCAGCATTCATGTATATTGTTACGTAATCATCGATTTCCGTTAAAAGTTAGAACTACAAAGAATCCGCAAAATTTAAATCGACTGATTCCTTTTGATTCCAAAAGTATACACAGCTGTTAAATGACATAATGAAGAACTTAGAGCTCATGATAGAATGTTATAACATGTGTAATAATATAACATTACACAAAATTAAAGCACAAACAGTATCACGTTAATTTCTTTTGCACCAGAAGTACGAGTGATATATATTGAGACTTCTTTATTCCCTTTCTTCAGCTGTATTATGAGTTTGTTCGTGAGTTTCCCGAGAGGTAGAGACCTTCGTATGTCTTGCCGTGTTGAAAGTAATATATTCCAACAATATATATATATATACATATATATATATATATATATATATATATATATATATATATATATATATATATATATATATATATATATATATATATATATATATATATATATATATATATATATATATATATATATATATAAATGCATTTCGCCCGTAATAAAGTATATCCTAAAGTCTCTTATTTAGAGAAACTATCTTCCTATCAGCACGGAAGCACTTTGTTTAGTGCTACTATAAGCGATCCGCTCTAATAATTTCTCTCCACTTAGCAGGGAAACTGCCGAGGCTGCTGACCTAGGATCTATGAAACTGTTCTTTTCTATGCCGGTCATGCGAGCTTTCACAGAAATTCACATACGATGATGTCAAATTGGATGAAAACATCAATTCGGAGATAGTTTTGCTTGGCTTGTAACGAATTTTCATTCAGAAGCAACTATTGCCAAATATACACATTAGCTTAAAATCGGGGTTTTTTTTAAGGTAACATTATATATAAAAGCAGTAAACCTTTCAGCCTTGTGATATAATGTACTTTATGGAATACCTTAAATTAACACAAAATAAATGGAATTTCACGTACCAATCGCACCGTATTTTATATATATCTTCTATATAAATAAGAATGGAGTGTTTGTTTGTACATTCAATATTTTCGACCCATTTCAAGTTTTCTATCCGTTTTGGACCCTTCTGATGCCGAATCCGCCTTTTTCTCGTTTGGTGTCTGTCTGTCTGTCTGTCTGTCTGTCTGTATGTTGTGCCCTATACACGTCCACGCGGTTTAAGATATTTTCATGAAAATTTGCATACAGTGAGTACTTATCTTCATTTAGTGAGTGGCATTGGTTGCGAAAGTCTGTCTGTCCGTCTTTCTGTTCTATGCTCGATTTTGTGTTTGTGTGTTTGTGTAGACATCACATGAATTGTATTCCAGATATTTGATTGCATTGTATTTTATTTTATACATTATCTATTAGTTTAGTGAATGCAATATTAAACATTTCTTTATTGTTATATTTAGTTTCATGCTAAAACACCTGAGTAAGTACACTTAAATCAACCATAATTTGGTAGTGAGTCTTATTTTTATTCTTTGCGCAATGAAAACGATTTCCGAATATTTGGGACAGACGATATTTTTCATTGAAACGAGAATGAACAAGATCGCGCGAGCAGTGATATTTTTTCTGGTTCTTTCGCTCTGAATTAATTTCACATTTCTAAATTTTGTACACTTTTAGTTGTAAGTTGTGGCAACTGTGCGAGATCAAGGGATAAAATTGAATCACAAATTAATATCGTTAGAACAATTTTTTGCGACATCTTTTATTTTGTTTTAATTCGCTGTTTCCTGTTTTAAATATTTATTATTTTAATAAATGTGTTTTCCTTCTCATCACACGCAACAGCACCACAAAGAATAAGACTTAAAAATGTTAGGTAAGTCAGTATAAATTTCCAGTAAATTTAAAGTGTAGTTATGCCGTTATTTAAAGAATAATGCCGTTATTTAAAGAATAATGCCGTTATTTAAAGAATAATGCCGTTATTGAAAGAATAATGCCGTTATTGAAAGAATAATAATGTTTTTTAATCCAAACTGGAACTTTTTCCAACATTAAAAAATTCGTTGTAATAATGACAGGAGAAGATTGCAAAATTTCACAATGTCGCATACCGGAGGCAAGAGTGCCACAAGTAAAAAAATATTATTTTGTTGACTATGAGTGCGAGAGCACTCGCCGTAAATCGTAATTTTAATTAATTGAGTTGAACATGAAAATAACTTAAGAAAGGGAATTCCAAATCTTCCTATAAATCGTCTTTTATAGTAGTAACCTTAGTATCACCTTTCGTCATTTTGTAGCTTTGTCATACAGCAATTGTGCGATGTATGTGAAATGTATTACATGAATGGATATGCATGTGTAGGATTTGTGTCCAAAGTAAGTTGTAGAAAATATAAAGATGGCGAAAGATGTTAAAATAAATTTTTATTCTACAAAAAACGTAAGTCATTATATATTTTGATTATCTCTTCAATCTAGAGTAAACCAATTCAAACCGAGTAAGGTCGGGTATTTTGCTAGTATATATATATATATATATATATATATATATATATATATATATATATATATATAATTGATCTGGATTTTGAGGAATGGTAATTTTTGGTTAATTATTGTATTTTTAATAATTTTATTTTTAATGGTGAACATATTTACACTCAAGTTAAGGGTATACCCCAAGGTTCTAATTTTTCTTCCATTCTTGCTAATTTATTTCTTCATTGTTTTGAAAAAAACTTTTACCTTCAGATAAATACTGCTTTTAGATTTATTGATGATGTAATTGTTTTTAATATATATAATAGCAACTTTTCTAATATTTGGAAATCCATCTATCCAGACGAACTTTCTTTAATTAAAACCAATCTGGATAACAATAATACTGATTTTCTAGACATAAAAATTTCTGTTTCATCCGGCAAAGTTGGCATTAATGTATATGATAAACGCAGCGATTTTAAATTTACAGTCATTAAATTAATATTTTGGGGCTCCAATATCTCTAAAAGAATCTACTACAACACGATAGCTGGGTCAATTCTCACGGGGTCAAATTTGTAATTCTGATTCAAACTTTTTATTACAGTGTAAATATCTAAAAGCACACTTCTCAATAACAAATACCCCTATTCATTCTTTAATAATATTTTTGAAAGATTTATTAATATCAACACCTGCACAACCCATGAATAATTATTTTTTGTAATTTCCTCAGAGCCATGGGAATTGCTTTTCAATTTTATTTTTTTACTATTTATGAATATATTTTTAAATAGGGGCTGGGGGGATTTTCATATTATTTATATTTTTATTTTTCTGCTTTTTTTTTTACTCGTAGCATCAGAAGTATGATGTTAGCATATAAGTTAGATTGTGTAATTGATGGCATTTGGTGGTAACTTTTAGGTTTGTTGCTGTTGATATCCCGGCTGCGGTTTCGGGTTTCATTTCGTTTTGTTCCTGCTTTGTTTTGGTATTTTGTTTTGTTTTTGTTTTACTTGCTTTTTGGTGGTGTTTGGGGGAATGTATGAGCAATTTTTTCAGCCTAATGCTGCTCATATGTAGAAAACACCATTTTATGTTTGGGTCAGGCTCCTCCATGATGACGCCCTGATCCACCAACATTTCTTCTTTTTTTATATTTTTTAAAATTTTTATTGGAATTTTTTTGGAAATTCTTGTGTTCTTGAAATTATATTGCTTTCCATGTTACGTATGCAGCTTCAGCGCGCTTGCATGGGTAGTTTCGAGTTTCGGTTTCTGGTTAATGCACCCCGGCTGTTTGGTAATTTTTTGTTACATTTTTGTTATTTTGTGTGTGTTATGTAACTGTTATTTTGTATATTTTATGCTATTATATATATATATGTGTGTGTGTGTGTGTGTGTGTGTGTGTGTGTGTGTGTGTGTGTGTGTGTGGTAGGAATTGGTGGGTATTTTAATTAACGTTGTACTGGTGCAACAAAACGGCCTATTGACGACGGTCTAGGATCAATCCCTCAAGGTTGGATTATGGAATTAATTAAGCTGGAGTACTTTGAATTATTTTTTATTGTGAATATTCAACAATTACTTTACAGTTTTAATGATTTAAGTGCATTTGATATTAATATTGACGGACATTAATTTCAATCATTAAATGCTTGTGAATGTAGAGTAGTTCGGTAGTTTTTTAATGGCATAAATTACTCAATTCTCACTCCACGTTTTCCAAAATTGCACTTGCAGAAAAAACTCGCCCAGCAACGTAGAATTACAACTGCACACTACGCTTTATCTACCTTCTAGGTGTTTCTTCTAGTTTTGATATCATAAGACAAAACAGTTCAACACTTTTTAACAATTATCGACCCTTTATGCATAACCACCCCCCACCCTAGTACTGTTCCGATTTTAAATACGTACTCGCTTCAAAAATTCCATTTTTTTTTTTTGTATCTGGTAGTTTTTTCAACTACCAAACAGCAACTCAAAGTTTCGTATAGTTTAGTTGAACGTTTTGCATAAACTAAACTCCTTCTAGGAATAACAACTTACAAAGGGTCTCCCAGCAAAAAAATTTCCCACAGAATTTAAGAATCTCATGACAAGAGCTAGGTGAATTATTTTCTATAAGACTTTAAATTACAGTTTATGCTGTTAAAAACACACACAGGTGCTGCTTTAAGATTTTACGGTAAAGTTTTTGAGGACAAGATAATGAAAATTGTTTTTGTTGTTGGTTTGAAGTGAAAGTAAATATTTAAGCGAAAGAAAGTAGTGCATATTAAAATTCATGAATATACGATACACACATATATATATATATATATATATATATATATATATATATATATAATTTCTAAAACAAGTTGAAATTCAAAAGATAAAAACCAAAAGGAATTAATTAAAAATTAAATTGTTGGTGGATCAGGGCGGCATCAGGGAGGAGCCTGACCCATACACCACAATATGATGCTTTCTACATATATATGAGTCTCAAAACGCTAAGAAATTGCTCATATACTCCCTAAGTATTATTAAATTCAAATACACAAATCACTTATGTTTTCAGGTTGAATTCCCTTGCTTTTCATTTTGTTCTTTCGTTCATTTGCGTATTTGAATGATATATGTATATAAAATTTCAAGAACACTGGAAATTAAAAATAATTACAACAATTGTAGTTAAAAATGAAGTAATGTTGGTGGATCAGGGTGAAGCCTGACACATACAATATAGAATGGTGTTTTCTACATATGAGCAGCATTAGGCTGAAAATTGCTCATATACTCCCCCAAACACCATTAAAAAGCTAAGGAACAAAACACAAAAAAGATTTGTCTAAAGAAAGGCTATTCGGTTCTTTGTTTTTAAATATTTTGCGCGTTTTATGTTATTATATATACATATGCACTAAAGAGCCAAAACATTATGACCATCTACTCAATAACGCTTTGCGCCTCGTTTGGCCTGCTAAACAGCTGCAACTCGCCTGGGCATAATGCCACAAATTCTTGGTACATGACTGGAGACAGGTTGTATCAAATGTCTAAACAGCGGTCACGCAAAGTCGAGATATTCGGACATGGTGGTGTTTGAGCTCTGAGCTGCCGCTCCATGACACCCCAAATGTGCTCTACGGATTAAGATCTCGCCGAGTTAGGTGGACAGGACATTAAGTGGAAGTGATCAGTATTTCAGTCAAATCTCCAGCAATGCTTCTCTGAACTTCCATTTCAATTACATTTCATTCACTTGCTCAAAGTCAATTCGGTATTTTTGAAGATTTTATATATTGTTCAGATCCAAGAATGTGTACAATTTTGTGGGCATTACTTACAGATGATATCATCACACTTTTCGTTCTTTTGCAACTCTAAGGTAATATTCTCTTGAGTGTTATATTTTTCCAGCGTGGGCGCTTTTCATAAAGTTCATTTTCGACATTTTACTAATCTTTGTTTACAAATAAAAATGACGATCTAGTCGCATTATTTGGAGTAGGTATTATTTGTACTTCTGCCGTACATATAGTATTGAAACGATACAAAGAAGATTAAAAATCTCCCTGAGCAATAATGACAACCACAATTCTTGAAATATTCCATATTCTTTTAGTCAATTACACACCATGTTGAACACACTAGTTCTTGTTCTTAAGCACCTTTGTGTGCGGTCAGCACTTGGAAGGGTGAGTACCTGGGAACACCGCGTGCCGTTGGTATCTCTAATCAGAGATTCGAATTATCTCTAACAAACCAATGCTTCTGTGGATTAGAAGGAACACCTATGCACATATGTGCCCCTTTGTCCCATCACAAGTTTATTCCTCCTACGCTGTTCACTACCAAGACCCGCCCCAAGATGACTGAATCCATGACTAAAACATAATAATAGTACAGAGAAAATACTTGTAAACTTATTTATACAGGGTGCGGCAGAAAGAACGTTCTGATTTAGAACATCAAGGATGCGGCAGAAAGAAACGTTTTGATATAGAACGTCAAGGGTGCGGCAGAAATAACGTTCTGATTTAGAAAGTCAAGGGTGCGGCAGAAAGAACGATCTAATTTAGAACGTCAAGGGTGCGGTAGAAAGAACGTTCTGATTTAGAACGTCAAGAGTGCGGCAGAAAGAACGTTCTAATTTAGAACGTCAAGGGTGCGGCAATAAGAACGTTCTGATTTAGAACGTTAAGGGTGAGGAAGAAAGAACGTTCTGATTTAGAACGTTAAGGGTGAGGAAGAAAGAACGGTCTGATTTAGAACGTCAAGGGTGCGGCAAAAAGAACGTTCTGATTTAGAACGTTAAGGGTGCTGCAGAGAGAACGTTCTGATTTAGAACGTCAAGGGTGCGGCAGAAAGAACGTTCTGATTTGGAACGTCAATAAAAAAAATACAAAGCAAGACAGAGAAAGAAATTTTTTATAACTACGAAGTACACAGTATGCCATTGTCACCCATTAAGTGTTGAAGAGTACGTCAGTTAAATAGCGACCGTACACCGCTCACTGTTGTACCTCTACTATGAGCGAAGCAATCCTTCTGCCAAATCAGAACGTTCTTTCTGCCGCACACTGTATAATGTCCAAGATTTTATAGCAACAATGTAAACAGTTCCTATATAATCATCAGATGTCCAACAAGAAAGATTAACAAACTTGATCTCTGTGAGATTAACAAATTTAATCATCTCCCAAAGTGTACCACTGAACCGATAAGTCCTCACAAGGATAGGCTCGGCGGAATGCTCTGTACTATTAGCAAATTCTGTCCTTGTTGGTTCACCTCATTTCATAATTGAAGAAAAATTATTAATCTATATAAATAAGAATGGAGTGTTTGTTTGTGCATTCAATATTTTCGACCCATATCAAGTTTTCTATCCGTTTTCGACCCTTCTGCTGGCAAATCCGCATTATTCGCGTTTGGTGTCTGTCTGTCTGTCCATCTGTCTGTCTGTCTGCATGTGTGTGCCCTATACACGTCCATGCGGTTTTAATATGTTTTCATGGAAATTTGCATACAGTGAGAGAGTACTTATCTTCATTTAGTGAATGGAATTGGTTGCGAAAGTCTGTCTGTCCGTCTTTCAGTTCTGTGTTCGATTTTGTGTTTGTGTGTTTGGCAGGCATCACATGAATTTTATTCCAGATATTTGATTGCAATGTGTTTTATTTTATACATTATCTATTAGTTTAGTGAATGCAATATTAAACATTTCTTTAATGTTATATTTAGTCGAGTTTTATGCTAAAACACCTGAGTAAGTATACTTAAATTTACCATAATTTGGTAGTTTTGGAAAAATTGGAATTTATATTGAATATTACGATTACTTCGATTGCTTTATCAGTACATCTGAAAATTAATTATTCTTTTTTTTTTTAAATTTATGGAATTTCAGCTCTGATATTTTTATTCTTTGCGCATTGAAAACGATTTCCGAATATTTGGGACAGACGATATTTTTCAACGAGCAGGAATGAACAACCGCACGAGCAGTGATATTTTCTGTTTCTTTCGTTCTGAATTAATTTCATGTTTCTAAATTTTGTGCACTTTTAGTTGTAAGTTGTGGCAACTGTGCGAGATCAAGAGATAAAAATGAATCACAAATTAATATCTTAGAACAATTTTTTCCGACATCTTTTATGTTGTTTTAATTCGCTGTTTTCTGTTTTAAATATTTATCATTTAAATAAATGTGTTTTCCTTCTCATCACACGCAACACCACCGCAAAGTATTCGACATAAAAATAGCAGGTAAGGCAGAATAAATTTTCAGTAAATTTTAAGTGTAGTTATTCCATTATTGAAAGAATAATGCCGTTATTAAAATAATAATGCCGTTGTTGAAAGAATAATGCTGTTATAGAAAGAATAATGCCGATTTTGAAAGAATAATAATGTTTAAAAATCCGAACTAGAACTTTTCAAACATTAAAAAATTCGTTGTCATAATGACAATAGAAGATTGCAAAATTTCACTATGTCACATACCGGATGCAAGAGTGCCACAAGTAAAAAAAATATTGTTTTGTTGACTATGAGTGCGAGAGCACACGCCGTAAAAAATAATTTTTATTAATTGAGTTGAACATGAAAAGAACTTAAGAAAGGGAATTCCAAATCTCCCTCATCGTCTTTTGTAGTAGTAACCTTAGTGTCACCTTTCGTCGTTTTGTAGCTTTGTCATACAACAAGGGTGCGATGTATGTGAAATGTATTACATGAATGGATATGTATGTGTAGGATTTGTGTCCAAAGTAAGTTGTAGAAATTATAAAGACGGCGAAAGGTATTCAAATAAATTTTTCTCTCTATATTAAAAAAAAGTTACCGCCGCCGCCGCCGCCGCCGCCGAAGAATTGAAATTTTTGTTGTTTAGCTCCATTCTTAGACGGTTTCCCGAGAAAGTACTGATCGGAAAAATATGAAATTAACATGCTTTGTTCTTCATCGTATTCCCTGGATAATTATTAAGATTTTTTTCCGATGCGGCTATTAGTTTAGGTTTTATTAAGTGTTAAAGTTGAAGAAGTGAAATTTCTTCCGCGAGTGAGCAAAACACATTCAAAATTTCAGTCTTTAGTCGTGAGTTTTTTTTTAAGAGTACCTCTCAACGTAAATTTTTGCAGCTCGTCGAGTTTTTTTTGAAATTTAAATGTGGTTCTTGATAATATTTTTTTGAAATTCGGGAAAAATCGGGACATTTTTGTTACTTTTTTTTAAAACTGCCGTATCTATATCTAATTACTATTAGTTTTTAATTTTTAAAATATCGCAGTATACCTCAGAATATACTCTTTCTTACGGTACTATTATTTTTGAAATCGGTTAATAATTAAATTGGATGCGATCAAAAGTTCGTGATACAAAATTCGGAATCTTCGGATATTTTCGCTACGTTTTGTTAAAACCGTTATGTCTACGGCAAAAACCATTATTTTTTAAATTTGAGAACATCACTGAATACACTACATTACACTCTTTCTTATGGTACAATTATTTTTCAAATTGGTTAATAAACAAAATCGATGCAATTAAAAGTAGGTCATACAATTTTCGGAACTTTCAGATCGTAACTTCCGATACAAAACTAAAATGGTCATATCTATATAGTATTACTGTTAGTTTTTAATTTTAAAAATATTGCAGTATACCTCACAATGTACTCTTTCTTACGGTACAATTATTTTTAAAATTGGTTCATAAATAAATTCGATGCAATCAAAAGTTGGTGACACAAATTTCGTATTTTTCAGTTCGCATAGTTGGTTCGGCAAACAGCAGTGGGTTGCATTTTCTACTATCGGGTTTGCCAGATATCAAATTTATCGTAGCAACAATTGCCATAAAAACGATTTCTTTTTATTTGGCGAGGAAAAAGGCTCGCTTTTTTCCCTCTGTTCTCAAGACAGTTTACCGACAAAGTACAATGTATTGATATTAACACTGTTTACTTAAAATTGTACAGGGAACAAGATACAGAAGATTTTTTACTGATGCGGCTATTAGTTTAGGGTGCATTAAGTGTTAAAGCAAAAAAAAGTGAAATCAATTGCGAAAGAAGTATTGGTTTGAGAAAGCAAACCAAACGGGATTGCGTAGCAATCCCCGGGGTCGGCGAGCGTAAGCGAGCAGGGCGCGAAGCCCTCGCTGTGACGTCATGTACCGGAAAGTGAAATCAGCATAATACGAATTATTCAGATAGTTTCACTCTGTGAAAGGAATGTTGGTTTGCGAAGCAAACCAAATGACATCTGTGAAAGGAGTGTTGGTTTGCGAAGCAAACCAAATGGGATTGCGCAGCAATCCCCGGGGGTTGGCGAGCGTAAGCGAGCAGGGGGCGGAGCCCCCTAGTATTCTACAAAAAACGTAAGTCATTATATATTTTGACCATCTCTTCAATTTAGAGTAAACCAATTCAAACCGAGTAAGGTCGGGTATTTTGTTGGTCTATATAAGTAAGAATGGAGTGTTTGTTTGTACATTCAATATTTTCGACCCATTTCAAGTTTTATATCCCTTTTGGACCCTTCTGATGCCAAATCCACCTCTGTCTGTCTGTCTGTACATATGTCTGTCTGTCCATCTGTCTGTCTGTATGTATGTATGTATGGGCCCTATACACGTAAACACGGTTTAATATATTTTCATGGAAATTTGCGTACAGTGAGTACTTATCTTCATTTTGTGAGTGGAATTGGTTGCGAAAAGTCTTTCTATTCTTTGTTTGATGTTGTGTTTGTGCAAGCATCACATGAATTGTATTCCAGATATTTAATAGCAATGTGTTTTATTTTATACATGTTCTATTAGTTTAGTGAATGCAATATCAAACATTTATTGTTATATTTAGATGAGTTTCATTCTAAAACACCTGAGTAAGTATACTTAAATCAACTGTAATTTGTTAGTTTTGGAAAATTGGAATGTACATTGAGTATTGCGATTACTTTGATTTAATTTAACAGTACTGCTAAAAAAAACAATTATTTTTCAAAAAATTATTTTTTTTTATGGAATTTTAGCTCTGATACTTCAGTTATTTCGAATCTTATTTGTGATCTTTGCGCAATGTAAACGGTTTCTGAATATTTAGGACAGACGATATTTTTCAACGAACGATAATAAAATGAAAACTCCTGTTTCTTTCGCTCTGAATTCATTTCGCATTTCTAAATTTTGTGCACTTTTTAGTTATAAGTTGTATAAGTGTATAAGTTGTGGCAAGAGCAAGAGATAAAAAGGAATCACAAATTAATATCTTTCAAACAACTTTTTCCCGACATCTTTCATTTTGTTTTATTTCGCTGTTTTCTGTTTAATTTTTTTTTAATAAATTGTGTTTTTTTTTCTCGCACGCAACACAATCACAAAGTATTCGACATAAAGTTGCGGGTAAGTCAGAATAAAGCAAATTTTAAGTGTAGTTATGCCGATATTGAAAGAATAATGCAGTTTTTGAAAGAGTAATGCCGTTATTAAAAGAATAATGTTTAAAAAATCCGAACTAGAACTTTTCAAACATTAAAAAATTATTTGTTACAATGAGAGGAGAAGATAGCGAAATTCCACAATGTCGCATGCTGGATGCAAGAGTGCCTGTGCAAGAGAGAAGTAAAAAATATTGTTTTGTTGACTATGAGTGCGAGAGCCATCGCCGTAAATCATCGTTTTCATTAATTGAGAGTTGAACATGAAAATAACTTAAGATATTAATTACCTTATTTCCCTTAAAATCGTCTTTTGCAGCAGTAACCTCAATATCAACTTTCGTCATGTTGTAGCTTTGTCATACAGCAAGAAGGGTGCGATGTATGTGAAATGTATTATGTACATGAATGAATATGCATGTGTAGGATTTGTATATTACGTAAGTGGTAGAAATCATAAAGATGGAGAAAGGGGTTAAAATATTATTTTATTGTACGAAAAACGTAAGTCATTATATATTTTCGTCCTCTCTTCAATCTAGAATAAACCGATTTAAACCGAGTAAGGTCGGGTATTTTGCAAGAATTCGAAATAAAAGTAAGAGAATTCAACACTTATTTTGAGATGGAAAAATTATAAAAATTTGAATTAAAATTTAAAACGCATATTCATTCAAGCTTCTGATATTTAATTATCCATGATTAAACGTAAGCAGGACCCTTAGTGAGTGATTAATTTAATCATTCAATCCACATTAAACATTCTCCGAAAATATAATGAACTGATCAATCAGAAAGCTGGATTGAAATTTTAATTAAGATAGCATGCCTGGCGTGATTGCAATTTAACCTAAGTCCATTACGTTCTATGTGTCTGATGGAGAAGGGTTTTGAGTGTCATTTTAAGATTAGAATTTCAATCGGTGTGTCTCTTCTTAATTGTATACCCCTATTCAAACCTGTGCATATCTTGAGAGTTCTATTTTTCTACATTAATTGTATGAAAATGTAAATACACCAGGAGGTTTCATTTCTGCTGTCCAAATGCACTGGATAGATGCACTTATCGAAGTTAACTTTAAATGGCCGTTTGGACCACGTTCAGTGCTTAATCTAAGTAGAATTGACCAATTAACTAACTTATATCAATTCGAAATTAATTCTTTGGTATTTGCATTGACGAAGTGTTGAAATCGTAATCGAAAGTCTTGTCAAGTCACTTCACGTTCAGTATACGTACAGGATCAACGTTGTTAAAAGTAGTTAGAATTATCGTTTGCACATTAGTCACTGTTATATTTTCGTATTATCTTCTGTACACTAATTACTGTTATAATTTCGTATTATCGTTTACACACTATTTACCATTATATTTTCTTGTAATTTCATTTGATAAGAATGGCAAGAGTATGAGAGAGAGATCGCACAGCTTCTGATCTCCGCGTTTATTCCAAAAAAGTATGTCTGATAAGGCAGCCGTGTAAATATTTTTATGTATGGAGTCAGATAAAATAAAGTGTATTTTTGTAGAGAACGATTGAATAATTTGTTTCAAGGAGAGTTTCGTAACAAACGTATCACTACAGAAACAAGTACTTCCAAATTTATTTATTTTTACAGAAATGCCTCTTTGAAGGAATTACCTCGTTCTTAATTTTCGATTACTTTAAGTTACCAATAATTAATTATAAGGTATGAGAACTATTTTTTATTTGAAGTAGAACTATGCCATACCCTAGTAATTGTCATTAGGAGACTTCATTATTTTACAACAACAAAGAATTTTTTTACCGTAAATCTTTAGACTGCTCTTTTATGCATTCGCATCCATTTAAATAACTTGATATTTTGATTAACGATAATCGACATATGCCTGTAATGATAATTCAACACCACATTGACAAACGTTCAAGCTGTTCCTTTATGAGTAACACACAGATTTGAAGTGCCTTTATCGACAGTTTATTTTTCAAACCGGTTCTTATAATTCTTTATCTTTAATTAGTAAGTTTTAATTTCCTTTATAAACTGAATTCACATAAGAGCTCTCAAGTGGCATGAAAGAGCTTGTTTTTAAGAGTCAGAATTGACTAATGACGAACAGATTGCAGAGGATTTTACAGCCTTACCCTGAATTGCCAAAAAAAGACGACTCTCTTTGAAATATGTAACAGATCTGTTAAAAAGACCTTTAGGGACTGTTATTGTGAGCAGATTCCTCCTCACTACAGAGTTTCAACTTTAATTTTTACCCTTATCAGTTTGAACTGTCTTTATGAAATATGCCCTTATAGAAACCCCATGACCCCGACGAAATAGTTTCGAAGTTTATACTTCACACAGGTATTGTTGCCAAGGGTACAATCTTATATGTTTTTTATAGTCTGAAATAAGAACGCACCATCTATTTGAAGAAAGGCTACTGTGTGAAGAATTTCACACTTTCTCACTCCTATCGGAATTTCTTACACCTGTCGAAATGCCGAATATGTTCTGACTGTTTATTATCTTGCACCAGCTGCTGTTCTTTCGTCAGTCGCTTTACAACTACTTTAACATGCAGGTGTGTTCGTACAGAAGAGCTCTGATTGAATCTCGACTTTCACCGTTGGGTTGTTTTTGAACTGCGGACGAACGACGGTTAGAGAGCACGAGAGAGACGACAGAGAGAGCCGTAGGCAGATATGTGACGCTGGTGACCACTCTAGACTTTGAGGACAAACACGAATATGTATTGGTGCAATGCTATTATTGTGATGATGTAAATACTGTACATTTTCTTACGTTCTTGGAATAATAAGAACTTAAAAATCTTAGTTGCTTGTTGTTTTCTCCTTGTGTATGATGCATACTGTTTTTAAGCTACCGTTTGGGGCGACGACACTACAACAGTCAGACTGATTCTGAAAAAGATTTGACCAATCAAGACCAATCTCTTTGATTAGTGTTCTGTCCAAATTGATGAAAATGCAATCTTGAACCGATTAAAATGGTGAAGTGAATCAAAAGACGTCTATCTCTAGCTGATTTTGTGACGGGTCTAATAGAGGACATGGTAGAAAAGATCATAAGAATGGAATCTGTTGTGATATTCTCCCCATTTCCTGCCATTGGAAATAACAGTTCCTTCGACGACGAAATTGTGGCAATTCATATCTCCGTGTTAATCGAGCATCACTTTTACCCAGGTAGTAAGATTTTTGCACTCCATGGATGCAATGCACGCAATAACCATAAGAAAACAGCCTCTTGTTAGGAGTCGAAGAGTGCACGTGCATCTACTATATAATTTTTGAATAAAAATTGTTTTTCAGAAATCGGGACCGGTGCACAAAAATCTTTCGAAACTTCAATTAATTTTTTTTACAAATTTAAACAAGTGTTTATACAATTATGCTATACTATTTTTGGAGATATGTTGAGTACATTTTTCAAAAAAAATTGATGAGACATAATCTTAAAACTATTTTTTAGTGTTTAAATTGTCTTTATATCCTGTGTAAAAAATTCAAATCAATACGCATAAAAGATTCTGAGGAAATGTTTCTTAAAATATGACCATTTTAACATTACGAAGATAGAACTGAATTGGTCCCCTTAAAGTGATATAACGAGGCCGCAGATACACAGGCTTATAAAGACACGACACAACTTATTTTTCATGAAAAAAAATTTCGTTAGGCATAAAAAAATACTATTAGTTAAGCGATGCAACGTTACTAGTCGCTTGATACATTTGATTTTCATTAGCTCGCAATGGCAAAAGGGCAATAAAATATAATATTTTTACTTTCCAATCGAAACAGTTTTGCGTGTATTGCGGGTATATCCAAGCAAACTAGAAAAATACACCTCTGTAGTCATTTTAATTGGGTTTCTTCGTTTGCGTACATTCTGGAAACGTTTAGATAACGCATTTATTTGTTAGACCTATAAATTTTAGTTTGATGACGTTTATTTAGTTATGACATTTATTAAATACCATTCTACTTAAAATGCAGCACACCCCAATGAAAGACACTACTAGTTAACAGATTCTTAAGTCAAACATTAAGCGATGTTCAATAGAGCGTAACGAAAAAAGAGGTATGGGATCTTTCATTCATATTGTATAATTTTATTTTATTTATTGATACTCTCAGATTATTCCAGAGAATAAACTATAGAACGTGCAACAGACAGATTAAAAAACATCACATTAAACAGCATAAATGACATCATAGAAACAGAAATCAAATTTTTCAGAGAAAAAATAGATAATATAATTAGAAAATTAATAGAATAAAACAAAAAAAATTAAATTAATAGAACAAATAAGATTTAAAAACAACCACCATCTAAACGTAGCCACAGAAACAAAAGTCAAAAATTCAATTTCATACCTTTAAGTTATGTTACAAAAATGTATTAAATCGTCAAAGAAAATATCAATGATTGGATTTTGCTATTTTTTTTTATCACAGGGCACACTCTAATATTTATCTAATTGAGTAGGCATGTTTAATTTATTTTATTATACTTTTACAGAACCAAATTTGTGAGACGTTCCATACCAAACAGTTTTTTTTTATTTAAATTTTTTAAATGGAAAAATAATGTTATTGCTAGTTTTATAAAAGGGTACAGCCGACCAACCTGTCTAGTGGTCAAGGTGTTGGCCTCTGTATTGGAAGGTTCCTGGTTCGAATCCGGGTCAGGGCATGGATGTAAATTGTGCTGTCCTTTATTAGGGACAATGATGGTCCACCCCCTGGATGCCCCTTCACAAGTGACCGTCACTTCTGGCCTTGTATAAGGCTACAATGACTTCGGTCAATTCTGTACTGTATTGTATTTATGTATTGTATTATGTGTTGTATTTGTCTTTGCAATCTGTACCCAGCCTTGCCATTGGAAATAAAAATAAAAGTGTATACGATTATTTATCTTATTGAGTAGGGTGGTATAATTTATATTACTATAGTTACTGAGAGCGATTGAAAGTTTACGAGACATTATTACAATTAGTTTTATTAATAACTGTTATATATATAGCTTTTACAATCGTCTTTATATAGTCGAGATTCTTAGAAGATTACTATAATATTTACATACAATTTTCATGTTTCATATCCATCACACGGCTCTCTAAAGCTAAGTCCTCTGAAGTGGTTGAGATAGATTCTAACAGTTATACTGTTACAAATATATATAGCATTTCATTTTAAATGGTTGCGGTAAAAGGCAGATAAACGCCACTACTATTGTGAAAACAAGTCACACCTGCGTTAAAGATTCTTATAATTTTTTTAGTTTAAGTATTTATGATATGAAAAAGAGCTACTACCCTTTGTTAGAAATTGTTACTAATTCCCATTCTAAAAGAGGCAGGGAGCTGAATCTGGTTTAAAGCGAGAGAGGAATCATAAAAGTCATCTGCTAATGAGATCGCCGTATTTGTACTGTAAACATACTTAGAATTGTGTTCTATTTCAGGATTGGAGTATGACCCCATCCACTTACGAGTAGTTAATGGATGGAGTGGCTCATTAAAGTAGAACAAGAACAATAAACATCCATCGAATCATGTGAAAAGCGGCTGTTGCAAATCGCATCCTTGTGTCCCCCTGACAATAGTTGTAATGCGCATAGAATTTTCAATCCCGTTTTCAAACTCAGACGAGAATAGACAGCAGGAATCGAATTCTCAATTTCATCATGATAAGAGAAGATCGGTGTAGCATAAACAACAGAAATGGATCTCAGAACTACCTAAATTGGACAACGATGAAAGAAAGAGACAAGATATACGATAGTTTTAGGAACTTAAAAGATTGTGGAATGATATATGTTACGCATCGAGATCGCAATTTTTTTATTTAAGTAATGAAAACATGATTTTTGTTGGAGCTGTAAAATGACCATCATGTGGTCATAAAAATATATCTCATACACGAGCCTCTTGTATGATATATATTTTTAATATTTTTATATATGTGATAATCTTGATCGAACTTACGTTCGATATTTATTTCCACTATAAAGACAAAAGTATTTGGACAATACCTGTTTTTAAGAACAAGTGCTTTATTATACTATTTAGCAACGGGGGTAGGCCCTCCTTTTGCTTGTATCACAGCTGCAACACGTCGAGGCATACTTTTCTCTATAAGTCTGAGCAGTAATAGATCACCATGCCTCTTGAAGACTGTGAGAAAAGATTGTTGTGAAGATGGACGTACATGGCGGAGTCGTATTCGTAGCTCCAGTTCGTCCAGATCCCACAATTGCTCAATCGGATTGAGATAGGGGCTTTAAACAGGTCAGTCAACCAAATTGACCTCATTTTCAGGGAAACTATCCAGTACACGTTTTGCAGTATGATGGAGCTCGATCCTCTTGGAAGAAGCTACCGTCATCGCGAAGTACTTGTATAGTGTAGGCAGGGTCGAATTATCCAGAACGTCGAGGTACACGTCAGCGTTTATGGTATCAGTTACATAAAGCAATGGGCCGAGTCCTGACCAGGAAAACAACCCCACATTAAGAGATCCTCCTCCGAATTTCTGCATAGTCCAAATACTTTTGTTCATATAGTGTATATGGTTCATTCCATGTAAAAACACACCCAAGCCCTCCAATTTTTAAAATGTTTAATATGTGGCAAGGCTAAATAATTACAGAGCCACATACAAAAATTTTGTAAAGTCTTAGCTTCCACTTACAATAGAAATTTTTATTTACATTCATTTGAAAGTTTAAAAACTTGGTAATTTTTCTTCATTCCAGAATCACCCGTTCTGTGATCTAACTTTTCAACCGCACTAAATATAGGCTTATTCTGTGTAAATAAATGTACCATGTTTCTAAATGTATATGACCTTATGAGTGACCTTTCTAGTTTGAAGGTCATTTGACTTGACCTTTGACCTCGAATTAAGAACTGTATTTTTTATATTTATTTATTTAATATGCTTTGAATATGCGTTGTCTATCTTTGGTTTCAGAATTTTTTTAATGAGGAACACGTCATAATTTAAAAAAACATTGGAACTATTGCCAAGTGGAAAGATAAAATTTTCCAAAATTCGTTGATACAGGGCAACAATCTGGCAAAGATTTTTAAAATCTGAGATGCTCGGTTTGAAAAAAAATCCGTAAACTGTGTAGCTTGACATGGCGTAACCTATATAATGTTTTGTATTTTCAGTGTGTATAGAAATATTCTCTCTTAAAATACGTTTAATCTAGCAGACCAGTGAATAGCAACTCCAGTAGCTTCTTAATGGCTTGTGTCAACTGATAGCAATATCTGAAACTTGTGTTCGAATTTATTTAAACCATTTCTAGTAAATACAAGGTTTTTGAGTTTATTATAATATTAGCACTGATATGCACATTTTATGCCTCATAATGAAATTTCAAAAAATCAAAATAGAAGTCGGCATTGTTCTTTTTCTTTGTTCTCGTCTTATTTTAAACGGTAGGTTCTCCTGTGTTTCCGTGGCTATTAAAGTTTTGATTGGTTGTGTGATATCACGAGTAGGCGGAGTTTCTAATTGTTTTGATTGGCTGCGAGATGTCACTAGCGAAACGAGATACGAATTATCAAAAATCATTACATTTGAAATCGCCATGGAAATAGCATTGAGTATAAAACGATTGTCGTACGCAGATCATTGTTTTACCAGTGTTGATCAAAAATTAAGTTTTACGATCTAATTGTTTTACCAGTATTGCTCAAAAAACAACATGCAAAAGCAAGACGTCGACAGATAGTTGTGGGAAAAGGTTTATACACCGAAGAGCCAAAACATTATGACCACCTACTCAATAACGCGTTGCGTCTCCTTTGACCTGCAAAACAGCTGCAACTCGCCTCGACATAGATGACACAATTTCTTGGTACATGACTGGAGACAGGTTGTATCAAATGTCTAAGCAGCGGTCACGGAAAGTCGAGATATTCGGACATAGTGGTTAGGGCGTATCGAAAACATCGAAATTTCTTAGATCTTTTTGCGGTAGTGCAGAAAAGTTGTGAACGTCCATCATTAAAAAGTGCGCAAAATCGAAAAACTGTAGGTTGATTTTTTCTGTCTCCTCAGTGGCCCAAAAGTTCCGAAAATTGGACTAAAAATGATTAAAATACAAAAATTAATAAATATTCACAGATTTCGTTGATCGGTTTGGGTAGAGCTTAAAAGTTACTATTTTTCAACAACAACCACAATAAAATTTTTTAGAATTATAGGTTAATATCTTCTGTTGCCTCATCGGAATCGAATTTTGGAAATTTTGGTACTTTTCTGTGCAGCTGTTTACTGTTTGCACAATGCACAGTCGAGGCAGATTGGGTTTGGCACAGTACCAAAAAAGTTGAACGCACCTATTTTCACGCCGAGAAACAAATCGGAGCGACCAGTCATAATCAGCAAATCGAACATACTTTTAGACCAAAGTGACCAAGGATGAAGGGTCTAGAAAGTTGGGATGCAACATCGATGTCGATTTTTTCTAAACATTGATGTTTTAGAAAAAAAATCGATGTATTGGAGCCGATGTCGCATCACTAGTTGCTAAACCAGTTTTAAGAAATGGGGAAACAAGTTTAAATACACTGAATTTTAAAAACATCGATGGTTTGGGGGCGATGTATTATCAACATCGATGTTTCATTTTGAACATCAATGTTTTGCTGTCAATGTCGCATCAATAGTTGCTAAACCAGTTTTAAGAAATGGGGGAAAAAAGTTTAAATACACTGAATTTTTAAAATATCGATGGTTTTGGGGCGATGTATTATCAACATCGATGTTTTAATTTTGAACATCAAAGTTTCAAAACATCGATGTTTTGCTGTCGATGTCGCATCAATAGTTGCTAAACCAGTTTTAAGAAATGGGGAAAAAAGTTTAAATACACTGAATTTTAAAAACATCGATGTTTAGAAACATCGATGTTTTTGGGTCGATGTATTATCAACATCGATGTTTTAATTTTGAACATCGATGTTTCAAAACATCGATTTATTTTCTATCGATGTCGCATCCCTAGTTGTAACTCGTTTAAAGCAGTATCCTTTCAATTGGTGTGCGTTCTTTACGCACTTGCTTGCCCTTGCACTGCAGTCGTTCTTTTAAGGAATTTGTCTTGTGGTTTTGTGTATACTTCGTCGTCATTTTTTAATAAGTGATATTGGTAAGTATTAGAAATGCCAAATTCATCACAGTCAAAGTTTTCAAGTCGACAAACGTTGCAATGCCCTATTTTTGGAACACCGAAGGATTTTTTACGCATGTTGCCAGCGTATGAGAACATCATAAAATGTTGCGCTTACGAGAGATGGCGTATCGGTTTCGAAACTGGAAACAAAGAACCATGCTTTTCAGTTATTGCAGAAACTGTTGCTTTAAAGATTGAAAATTTATACATCGATGCATCCATTCCTTCAGTTTCACATAAACGTGTTTGTGATATGGTACACGCATACCATGGAAAATATCGATCAATCATGAAAAACATAAAGCGTTCAAGACTTCTCTGGAAAATGTTGAGAACTTTAAAACGGAAGCAAAAAAACAACTATTTGACGTATCTGCCTGTAAATGTTCGATTTTTAAGGAGTGTATCGTTCCGAAAGAAAGCAAAGTTCTGCAAACGAGCAGGCGTTCCTCACTGACCAAAGAACGGAAAGAAAAATGTTCATTGGAAGTGTTGATGTTCACACAAACTAAACGGCTCCAGAAACGTTACATGCGAAAGAAACAGGATATTATTCTTCTGCTTCAAGCTATTCAGTGGAGAATGAAAGGGAAAATAAAATAGAAGATGTAATGGAAGTGGAGACGGAGTAAGACAAGGTTGGCCTCAAACACGCGTATTACACAGCGTCTCTTCAACAGCCCACAAGGAGTATTCAAATACGTTTAAAACTGGATAACACAGTTCTTGTCCATTCAAAAGATATGGTGCATCCAACAGAGCCACGGCTGTTATTGTATCGAGTGTTGTGCAAGATTTGGGTTTAATATCGGAATCAGATACTAGCCTCGACACAGACAAAAATAAAATATGGAGGGAAAAGGCGAGAATTTACAAAAAATTGGTCTCAAAATCAAATGAAAATCGTTCCACTCAATCGGGCCTTTATTTTGATGGACGGCATGACAAAACTTTAACATCAGAAACACTCGACGACAAGCAGTTCCAAAGAACATTTGTTGAGGCGCATTACTGTATTGTATCGGAGCCTGGTTATAACTACATGGGACATGTTACACTTGAAAGTGGATCTAGCCTTGATATATCTAATAGCATTTACGAATACGTAATAAGTGCTTTATTGGATGATTTTAGCAACCTTATTGTTCTCGGGTGTGACGGCAATGTAGTGAACACAGGAGTGTTTAATGGTGTAATTCGCAGGCTTGAATTTAAACTTCAGAGACCAGTCCAATGGATTATGTGCTTACTTCATTTCAATTAGTTGCCATTACGACACCTATTTGAGTCCATAGACGGCAAGCCATCTGGTCCCAATCTTACACCGGAGACATTGGACGAAACCTCAAAGGATGCGAAAAGCTTTCAACTGTTGCTTTTAATAGTATTGATTGCGAGTTGCCAGACATTGATCCTACCACCCTCAGTTCAGATCAGAAATACTTATTAGACATTTGCACCGCCATTAGTTCTGGCGCTTGTTGTTCAGATCTAGCTAACCGGGAACGTTGAATTTGGCCCGCTGGCTGACAACTACCAATCGAATATTGAGGTTATATATATCTACATTAGACCCATCAAATGAGTTGCTAAGTTTGGTTGTATTCATTCTAAGAATCTACGCACCCTCATGGTTCCTAATCAAGATTCATCATTGAATAAAGGACGGTGCTAGACACCTGTGGCATCTCATCAGCTCATCTCGCTACTTGCCTCAGAAGTATCGTGACGTAATCTAACCAGTTATTTCTCTCAACGCTAACTTTACGGCTTCATAAAATATGCTTTTGGCCATGATAACTGACGAGAGGTGCCATATTAGGACCCTTGCAGCTAGGTGGATTATCAAGGCAAGGAACATTAGGCTAGTTGGAAATTGCGTTCGCAGATTCGTTATGCCTGCTGTTAACTTTGGAGCTACAGACTATGTAGATCTCATTGACTGGCAAGCTTGTTGTGTGACATCGCCTCCAGTTCTCAGACAGATCAGTTCTCAAGAACTTTTGAAGATGATACTTGACGGTATTCCAAAGGACTGCTGGGATTTTATTAAATATCCTTCACACACGCAAGCAGTTGAGCGGATTGTGAAACAAGTCACTGCAGCTTCCGGAAAAACAGTCGGGCCGCAGAACATGAATGGATTTATTAGAGCAACACTAGAATCCAGAAAACACATGTCAGAATTTGAGACCAAAAATGATTACAAGCAGTAATGCTTTTGTCATTTGTATGTTTGAAAGGTAAAATAAAGTTTCTGTTAGCATTAAAATGAGGTAAATGTAACGTGTAGTTATTTAAAATTTTACCTTCATTTTCCAAAATTTGGTATCGATGAAGCGACAGATGATATTAACCTATAATTCTAAACTTTTTATGGTTGTTGTTGTTAAAAAATAGTAACTTGTAAGCACTCCCCCAAACCGATCTACGAAATCTGTGATAATTTAATAATATTTGTATTTTAATTATTTTTTGTCCAATTTTCGGAACTTTCGGCCCACTGTGGCGATAGAAGAAATCAACTTACAGTTTTAAGATTTTACACGCTTCTTAATGATGGGAGTTCACAACTTTTCCGCACTACCGCAAAAAGATCTGAGAAATTTCGATTTTTTTCGATACGCCCTAATAGTGGTGTTTGAGCACTGAGCTGCCGCTTCATGACACCCGAATTGTTCTCTATTATGGCGAGTTAAGTGGCCAGGACATTAAGTGGAATTGATAAGTATGCTCCTCGAACCACACCAATGCAATCCGAGACTTGTGACATGGGGCGTTGTCCTGCTGGAAGATTCCATTTCCAGTTGGGATGACAGATGCCATGTAAGGGTGAAACGGATCCGCAATGATGTTCAGATAGTTCGCAGCATTCATGGTCTGTTCTACCAAAACTAAGGATCGAGTCATCCATGCGAACGTCCCCAAAGCATAATACTGACACCTCCATCCTGTGTATGACCTGCTGTACAAGAGGAGAGCAACTGTTATCCTGGCGACGGCGTATTCTGACACGATCATAGACGGGATGAATGAGAAAATCTGGATTCATCTGACCAGGCAACTCTCTTCCTCTCATGCATAGTTCAGTCTCGATGTTCCCGGGCCCTCTGTAGGCGTAGTTGACAATGACGCTTGGTCTACAGAGGCACACTAGTGAGACGTCTGTTGCACAGTCCCATATCCAATAGTGTCCGCTGAACTGTGTGTTCCGAAACACTTGCGCTTGGACCTGCATTTTATTGGGCTGTCAGCTGAGCCACCGTCTCGCGCCGATTTTGTTTTACCAAGCGGGACAGTCTCCGACGTTCTTTTTCTTTGATTACGCGTGGACGACCAACACCTTGGCGTCTACTGCTGGTGTCACCATCATTTATACACTTTGCATGAATACTAACAACGGCAGATCGTGAACAACCTACCAGTTGTGCAGTTTCGGTGATACTCTTTCTGAGACTTCGGGCCATTACGATCTGTCCTCTCTCAAATTCGCTTTTGATCAGCAGCCTTTCACATCACTCGCAAAAGTTAGTGCAAGAATGATTACTTACCTTCTCCAGCAGCAGTCAAATACCATTCTCAGTTAATCACGTGCATAGCCAATGATCAACAAAAGTTGACAGATGTCGGTGAAAAATACCAATACAAGCCAGTGATCACGTATCGTCAGGTTTTCAAAAACATATAAATGAATTTTGACCGAAATAAATAAATTTTGTTACCAACACATTCTAGGGCCTTATAAAACACCAAAACCTTTAATTAGAAAAAAAAATTACTTGGCAAATATCTCACAAAACCGGTATTTTTTTCTCTCTCTCTCTCTCTCTAGAAGCTTATATCACACTGAAACTAGAGTAGATGATGCAACATTCACGTATAGGTAAATAGTGGTGGTACCGCTGCTCTAAAAACACTGTGGTGGTTTAAAATACAATGTAAATGCTAATTTTCCCCTTATGCCATTAAACCCCGGTTCCCCCTAATAAATGATAACGAAGCAGCATTTCATAATAATTTTCTACTGCTAATGTACCTTTAATTATTGTTCGTATGTTAATTTTTTATGTAAGATGAAATATCGAGAGAGAAAAAATCTTTATAAGTTAATGGGTTTGAAACATTTTTTCTCGAGTAGTAATATGTATTTCAACAAATTCCATTACTAATAAAAGTGGGGGCGACATTTAAGTGTTTTTTTGCTGCCCACGTATTTTTCTATGAATTTCTTCGTAAAGAGATTCAATTCGTTTACACGTAAGTCAAATTCCTAATAATTCTCTGATCTATTCAATATTGGCTTAGAATTACAGAGGCGTTAATTTTTTTTTCTTTATATTTGAAATGTTGAAAAACATTTCTGAAGGGAAAAGGCTTGAAAAAATTCTGAGTTCCTGGATCTAGTTTACCTATAATGGCTCGATTTGTAACCAACGCTTTAATGTAAGGCATAGCTTCGTTTTAGTTTACATTAATTTAGTTAACTTAATGTAGTTTTCAAACTAAAAAATAGTGTAGTACTCTTTTTAATAAAAATGTGTCTCTTTTCGTTGAACTACTTTTGAGAACTATGAAGATGGTATGCCGCACACGAAATAAGCACGTCATTTGATTCTACTTTTAACATAAAGAAAAGGCCTCTACTTTTTTCTTTCAACATGATGGATGATCCTGAGAAAAACATTCGAAAATCATGAGTAATAAGAAAGAATTCTTCCTAAAATGGGGGTAGATGATGTGTATCAAATACCTTTAATGCAAAACATAAAGGATATGTAAAATATCGATTCATAAATGTTTCATTCTGTCTTTTTTATACATTCTTGGAACTTATATGGAATCTAGTTAAAAATTTTACTATATCTTACAACTATAAATACCAAGAATCATATTTTTTGTTTTTTATTTATGCTTATTTTTAAAAATGAAAGAATTTGACATTTAAACAAATAATAATATATTGCTCTCAGAATAAAGTGAATTGGTTGGAACTGACAATGAAAATTTGTTTCTACAAAATGAAACAATCAGGGTAACCACACGCAATACGGAAAAACACTAAATGAAGACACAATAACTTCAACAAATAGTTATTGAATCATATTCCGATACGTGGAAAATGCTTCTTAAAAGGCACTCACATTCCGACTTGAACGTCAGTTGAGAATTCGTTTTTTTTTTATACATTACCGTTAAAGCTCGAAAGCCGTTATTGTGCACATTGTATAGTTAATCTGCATATTAACTGATTTTGCTCCGTTAAAGTGCGGAATCAAGAGTTTTCTGCAATTAAACTAGGTAATGTGCACATTAACGGCTTCCGTATCGTTAAAGTTCAAAAGTTTGTTTCTCTCATTTCCTTTCCCTACACCTTCCCTCTCTCACTCCACTTTGAGTTTGGTTTCGTTTGATATTATAACCGTTCGATTATTTCTATTCTAGTTTTTAATTGATTGATGATTGATTCTATATCAACAAACGTGCTGTTTTTGTATTTAATAACTTGATTCTATAAGTATAGAAAAATAAATAAATAACATTATGTTAATTTCCTTAATTGTAATAATATTTTAAACCGTTTGATTCTTTCTATTATAGTTTTTTAATTGATTGATGGTTGATTCCATCAACTAATTTGTGGATTGTATTAACTTGATTCTTTAGATATCAAAAAATGAATAAATAACACTGTGTTAACTTAAGCGTACAGAAACAAATACAAATACAAATATTGGCGACCAGCTACAGGCTCAAGCCCAACAAGGCTGGTCCTTTGTTTATGAATTCTCCAATTCCCACTGACTATCCAATTGTGTCTTAAATTCGTACACTCCCTTTGAATTAACTATATTTTCTGGCAACGCGTTCCAACTGTCTATTACCCTATTAAAGTAGTAGTTTTTCCTTAAATCCCGATTAAAATGTGTCTTATTCAATTTATACCCATGGCCCCTTGTTCTGTTATCCCTATTGAAATTTAAGCCCTCTGTGTCCCCTTGTTTTACAAACTTGAAAAGCTGAATCAAATCCCCCCTCCTTCTTCTTCTTTCCAGTGTATTTATGTTTAGCTTACTTAAACGTTCATTATAGTCGAAATTTGCTAGCCCCTTTATTATTTTTGTAGCTCTGTGCTGAATCCTTTCAATTGATTCTATGTCCTTTCTCATATATGGTGCCCAGAATTGTACAGCATATTCTAGATGTGGTCTTACTAAACCCTTATATAACGGCAAGATTATATTTTTATCCCTTGAAGTTAGTCTTTTTAATATACCCCAGTAACCTATTAGCCTTTTTACCAGCAGCTGAACATTGATGACCCATTTTTAAATCCCTGTGAATTATCACCCCAAGATCCTTGACTGTTTCTCCCTCCTTTACCTTTACTCCCTGCAGCCTGTACTCGGCTCCACTGTTCCTGTAACCCATATGCAGAACTTGACATTTCTCTACATTAAATGACATACCCCATTTTACAGCCCATTCGGATATCTTATCAAAATCCCCTTGTTAATTTTCTATCTGTAACTTGGTATCCACTGTCCTCCATATTTTTAAGTCATCTGCAAATATACTGATTCTATTCTTGATCCCCTGACCTATATCATCTATGAAAATTATAAATAAAATTGGTCCCAAAACTGATCCCTGAGGCACCCCACTTATAACTTCTGTCCACTGTGAATAATTTCCTTTTACCTGCACTCTCTGCTTTCTACCCAATAACCAATTCTTTATCCATATTAATGTTTTTCTCTGAATCCCCATTTTTTCCAAAGTAAACAGTAATGCCTCATGAGGTACTTTATCAAAAGCCTTTTGAAAATCTACGTACATGATATCCACACTGCTTTTATTATCCAGCTCCTCAGTAATTTTTTCGTAGAACTTCAAAAGGTTTGTAGAGCAGGATCTGCCATTCCTAAACCCATACTGATTCTCTGATAACAGTCCCCCCTCCTCCAAGTATAACATTATATGCTTTTTTAACAGAGATTCAAATATTTTGCAAATTACTGATGTTAGACTTACTGGTCTATAGTTGCCCGGAAACGTTGCTGTTGTTCCAGCAAATATCTTATTTTCATTTTAACGAGTGCCTAGTAGCTAATGTGCAGATTATCTAGGCAATTTACAGATTTGTTCCAGCAAATATCTTATTTTCACTTTAACGAGTGCCTTGTAAGTAATGTGCAGATTGTCTAGGTAATTTGCAGATTATTTAGGTAATTTGAGAAACTAAACAATTTTCGGCACTTTAACGGATCACCCTAGTTAATCTGCACACTACCTAGATAATCTGTAGAATAACTGATTACTGCAGTTTAGCGATAACATATACCAACAGTGGTGCCGGGCTCGATCCACTTAGAACGGCGCAGATTGGGGACGTATAGTCTTTTTGACCAGTCCCGTTTCCAACTGTGTCCTGACGACGACCGCAGACGAGTATAAAGACGTCAGTGGCACCATGGGGATCCTGTCCTTACTATCGACGCCACACATGCCCATAACAGGGCGTTATGGTCTGGGGTGTCATCTCCTTTGATAACAATTTGGTAGTCATTTCTGGCACACTTACAGCACAGCGGTACGTAGGCGACATTCTACGATCGTTGTGTTACAGTTCCTTTTGCGGCACCCGGGAATTACTTTTCAACAAGATAATGGTCGGCCGCACACGTGTTGCTATGAATTTTCTACATGCTTTCCCACCACTTCCATGGCTTCAGCTTGGTTTATTGATTTCTCTCCCATAGAGCAAATATGGGACGTTATGGGAAGGCGATTGCAACCACTCCGGAATATTAACCCGTTAGCCCGACAGTTGGAAAGAATTTGGCAAGAAATTCCGCAGGACACCATCCTGAAGCTTTTTCAGTCCATGCCACGCCGGGTGACATCTTACATCCAGGCCAGAGGTGGACCAAAGCCTCATTGACTTCCTTCATTCTCCTTTATTTAGCATCTCCTCTCTCGTCTATAGCAGTGCTCCTCAACCTTTTTATCGCCACGGACCGGATCAACGTTTGATAATTTTAACGCGGCCCGCTGGAGGGGGGGCTTTGATTGTTTACATTTTAGATTGTTTTGATTTAATAATTTTAACCTAGTTGTATTTAAACATGCCTTCAAAATAAAATACAGTTATACCAAAAAATGAATATAAAGTTATTTAACATTTTAACTCACTAAAACGTTAAATCAACGAGAACCCTGAGCCTGTTTCTTTGCAACGAGACTGTTTCATCTGGGGGTGATAGGAGACAATGACACCCGAAGTGTGTTGCTTATGTCCAGTTTATTCCGTTGTTTTGGTTGCTGTCACTGCAGAAAACCCCGCTTCACACAGATAGGTTGTCGGAAAAGGCAATAGGGATTTAAGTGCTGTGGTGGCAATCTCAGATGCTAGGTGGCATGCTAGATTCACCTGATTTGTTGACAAATGGGTTGCGGAACCATTCCTTACTAGTTCGTGGGTCTTTTGTGGTTGGGAAGTAGCGATAAAACTCTTTTAAAAGCAAAGACAGGTCATCGTGCACCAACTGGGAGAATAAATGTTTAGGCTCAGTCTCGCCTAAAATCCCCGCTAATGTCTGAAACATGTCCAAAATGCCTCTGTTCACGCGCCGTACCCACAGCAGTTTGGCTTTAAATGCAATATTATTGGAAAATAGAGATATACAGAATTCAGAAATCATAATTGAAGCTCTAGTAACAGAACAAGTTTCAAGTTCCGATTTACCGCCTCCTGATTTGAGTGGACATTTCATAGATGAGAACCGCACATACAGGAGATAAATACACCACAGTAAATAAAATGGGAATAATGTAATGTTCCTTGGGCGGCCCGGTACCATTTGATCCACGGACCGGTACCGGTCCGCGGCCCGGGGGTTGGGGACCACTGGTCTATAGCACCTTGTTAACGATATTGCCTATCGACGCTTTAGATATCACAAAACCATGACTCTCACATCGTTTTTGGATAACGGAATATGAATATTTCTCTTCGGAAAGAGCATAAATATAGCCTTCGAACCACTGCTTCGCTAAAAACGCCATTTTGAATAAAAACAAACCTCTCAAGCCGCAGACGATAATTTGGAGACTTTTGAAAACATAGTACAACTGCAATTATTTCTTTTGCAGCAAACGATTTTTTATTACCGCTAACCAAAATCGTCTAAAAACTGTGCGAAAACCCTTTGTATTTGATACGTATTTTTGATTATAAGTTATTTTGTGCTTGCGACTAATTCCTTATGTGCTTAGTATTGTATAATATATTTGAAAGGAGACGATTGATTTTAACGTCTTTTACTTTTTGAAGTATGATAAATCTTGTAGTCATATTTGAACCGTAGTTAATCTTGTTATGATTTTGCTGTTTGGTTGGGTTTTATGGCACAAGGTCCAAATTTGTCCAAACTGAGCCAAACAATGGCAACTAAATGAAGATACACACACAAGGTAGGTTTAACTTACGCGGAAATGGAAATACACACAAAACGGAATCTACACTGCGAATCCTTCAACTCATAGGTTACTAGCGCAGAGGGCACACTCATTGAGTCATATCACGATTTTGAGTTTGAATTATTAAAAAAAGCAATTTCCCAAATATTGAAAAAATTTTTAAATCAGATGTTTTGTGTTAGTGCCTTTTACCCTTTGTAAATTTAATTAATTTAAACAATTTGTAAGGTAGGTAGTTAATGAACGCCGTATGGAGCTACCCATCGGGCTATTGGCAATGCTGAAGTATCAATTCTCAAGAGAAAAATCTGGGGACAACACCACGAAATTTTGAACGACGGTCAGATGACTAGGTCAACACCTTAACTGGCACCACTCTCCAATCTGAAACACAAACGTGAGGACTTATGAGGCCATGTCAAATTTAATGTGCTCGAACCCCTTGTGTATACGATGGTCCTTTTTGCTGTATCAAATTTAAATAATTTTAAACCTAAAAGCATTTTTTTAAATTCAAATTTTACCTAACATAAAAAACATATTTTTGCTCACAAAAAAATTCCACTTAAAATATAATTTTAAAATGAAAGTAGTGAATCTTTTAGACAACTGTATTCGACTTAAAAAATATATGTTGAATACAGTTATTTTATTTTCCTTCTGTGGGAAGATAATTTCAGAAACGTATTCTGTTCCTCAATAAAACACGTTTTAGTTTTTATGTCGACAAATACTTAGGTCTTACTTCGGACTTTATTCTAATGATAACCCTTAAGATGAACATATAACCGATATTTTCTAGAGAAATACAAATGAATAAGTGCGACTGTGTAATCTATTCGTAATTGTAGAAGTATTGGAATTTACGTATATTCAAACGGCTACGTAAACAGTAATTTCAGATATTCTCTTTTTTTTTCCAAAGTAGAGAGAGAGAAAAGCTTTAATTTACTTCAAGTTTGAGGAATAAAGATACGATCATGTCACGCATTTTAGTTTCCTAAAAATAATAGTTAAACGTTTTAGTCCTACCATGAGAATTATTTTAAAAGAAATATCATCCTTAAAAGATTCGCATAAAGAAAGTTGAAAGGTTTTCAAAATATTATAAGTAACGAGATAATTCTCATTTGTTTCGTTATATTATTCACCACAAATATGATTAATTTTGTGATTATGATAAAAAAAATCCGTAACCAGTAAATTCATACAAAAGGGCTTTTTCTGTAAATCATGTTTATTAATTTATCATGGAGTGAGTGAAACTAAGTGGTTGAGAATTTGTGACAGTTACACATGGGACAGTATAAAATCCAAAGTCAACTGTCGCCACTAAAATATTAACTGTTACACAGTTAGATATCGTCAATTCGTGATATATACTTATTTATTTTAAGGTCTCCAATTAGTCATTGTTTTTTAACTTCAAGAATATTTTTGCCTCATACATAATAAAGACGTTATTTTCAAAGCTTAACTGTTTACTAAACGAAGCTCTTTATCAACATCTAAATCAGATATAAGTGGCTTCGAATGTGTTCTTTATAAAGATAGCAAACGTTAATGAGAACAAGATACTTCCATATGGAATTGCTGTGGTGTTTGGGGCTCCCCAGTTGAAAGCATAGCTTCATTTTTCCATTTCCTTGTTCGAGATAAAATTCATCAAGTCACTAACCTGTACTTCTATTTATAACCACCTATGAACATTAATGGAACCTTCAAAATTGCCAAACCTGATAAATATTAAAGCAGTGCCAATATTGAATTGCTTAGAAATTCGAGCTAAACTACCATACATATATAATGCAGAATGCTCTCTGGGAATAACGAAATGGTAAAAGTCCAAATTGGCTTGCATTAAATATGATCCTTTAAAGTGTGTTGAATTAACACATTGGCCTGTATTTATGGTATTGATCGCTATATCGCCTCAAGATTCTTAGTGGAATACTGAAAAGAAAAGAAAAACAAAGGTATATGTTAGTCATTGCAGTTCGTGAAACGAAGGCAATTTATTTAGAGCATATTATTAGAACATTTTCAGATTCGTCGTAAAATCCAAGTTAATACTTTTAATTGCTGATATCTTTGATGGAAGTGTTGTTACTCACATTCCATACGTTGTTCATGTCATATATTTATGATGATATAAGCATCAGACAGCTCGTTTCATATCTCCATATGATACAAGACCTCGGATGCCTTGTTGGTAGAGTAGCGAATTAGCAACTGGAGGGTTGCGAGTTCGAAACTCGATTCAACCAAAGACCGTCGTGTTTCTGGAGAGGCTGGTGCACATTAAATATATCATGGACTCAAATGTCTGAATGATTCAAAATTAGGAGTTGTCCTCAGATCTCTCACTTTAAGATTGATCCCGGCCCGTCGCCTAGTTCAGATACCACCAGATGAAACAAAATTAGTCAAAAATATAAGCCAGTTTTTCGTGTTCGTATTGGGGTTAATTCTTTGATCCAAAAACAATGAATAGAAAAAGTTCTTACCTCAGACATATTACCATAATAAGCTTCTGAACTTCTGCTTTAATTGCATTCAATTCACTTTTAAAATGTTATTCCGTGTGTTTTACGTTTAAATCTAGTTCAGTTACATTTTATTATCTCCTCCGATTTTTATCTTCCAGGTTCGTTGTTTTCGTCATCAGATTACTGAATAATTTCATTAGAGAGGCTAGGTGTTTCGTGTATTTTATCAATATTAGTATGTCCATAGCCAAAATAAAAAATTGAAAAATTAACGACAGATAGGTAATGGTAATTTTAGTTAACGTCGCACTAGAGCAACACAACGGGCTATTGACGACGGTCCGGAATCAGTCCCTTAAGGGAAAGATTCGAGGACAACACCTCGTAGTTTTGAACCACGGTCAGATGACGAAGCAACACCTGAGCTGGCACCCCACTCTCCAAACTTCCACGCCAACCCAACGTGAGGACTTTCGGCCACGACAGATTTAAGGTGCACCAGCCGCCTCTACACCATACGTTTACAAACATCCATGCCCGGACCCGGATTCGAACCAGGAACCTTCCGATCTAGAGGCTAACACCTTAACCACTATACCGGTTGGTCGGCAAATTGACGACAGAATTTCTATGTAGATAATTCCTTTGGTTTCAAATCCCATGAATGTACGATGTGATTCTTCATCCATTTAAGCCGTCAGTGCAGAACATATCAGCACTTGTGTAGAAAAAAAGTGACTGTACAGATGTGCTATTAAACGTCCAGAATTGGTATGAGCTGCCCAGATTTCTTCAGGAAGTATTATTATTTTCAGAGAAATCATCAATTCAATATCCAGATAATGTTGTATTGCCTTGTGTATGAAAATGTGAGTCGTTCGCGAAACTGTATATGTTGAGTCGTATTTAAGATTACTTGTAACACTGCCATTTTTGGTTCAAATTATGTTTATTTGACATTTTCATTGAAAAGTTCTTATATTAACCCTCCTAGTGATTTAAATTTCCTGGTTCAAATATGGAATAGGTCATGGAGGTTTGTTCGTCTGAAGTGAGTGCCAAGAATGTATGGTATAGATGTGACTTGTAACATGAATACGCCCCCTGTGGTTCTCCAGAGTAACCAAGAGCTTCACAATCCAGCCCTTGCAGTGCCATGATGACTTACGGTCAACACATTGTGGGATTATTCTGTAAGTAGGCTGGGAAATGATTTGATCAGAGGACAACACCTCGTAATTATGAAGTACAGTCCGATGACGACGTCAACCAATGAGCTAGTACCACACTTTATAACTTCTACTTCTCTCAAACGTGGGATTTGCGGCTTCGACATACTTTAACGTACACTAGCCACCCCACATACATGACGGTTATTGGTTGGAACGAGTTTAGAATTTTTTAAATTCTAGACTCTTCCAACTTAGATACAGATGCGCTGGGGGAATTGGGTGATGTAATTTTAATTAACTTCGTACTAGAGCAACACAACGGGCTATTGACGACGACGGTCCGGGATCAGTCCCCATAAGGAAAGATCCGAGGACAACACCGCGTCATTTTGATCCACGGTCAGATGAAGAGGCAACACTTGAGCTGGCAACCCACTCTCCCAACCTCCACACCAACCCAACGTGATGACTTTCGGCCACGAAAGATTTAAGATGCACCAGCCGCTTCTACACCATACGCTTACAAACATCCATGCACTGACCGGATTCGAACCAGAAACTTTCCGATATTGAGGCTAACACCTCAACCACCAGACCGTTTGGTCGGCCTGGGATAATTGGGTAAAATATATTGGTAGGTAGGTTGTGGAATTAACTTCTCACTGGGGCAACACAGTGGTTTATTGGCCATCTCGAAGGTAAAGATACGAACCCACTTCGTCATTTTGAACCTCGGTCAGATGATGAAGTCACAACTGAGCTGTCCCACAACTCTTCAAACTTCCACGCAGCCACCGATAGCTCGTTGTGTTGCATCGGTGAGACGTTAATTAACTACCTACCCCTAATTTTCGCTATTCCTTACTGACTAATTTAAAATTCAAAGTGAGGATGTTTGAAAAATATATTGAAAGAAATATAATTATAGGAAACACTATAGAGTTAGGTGTTCCAAATATCGTCCCTTTGCTTAATATTGCCAACTCGTGTTTGCAAGCTACTATGCGCGACATCTATGAGTTTATGTAGTGACCTTGACGGTCCAGACTTTTGCTACACGTAGCTAAGTTTCCTATCACTTAGATTAGCAACACTATTGCATCCGAAGTATTTGAGGTCTGTGATCAACGTAGTTTTTGTTTCCAATCCATTCAGGGAATATCCAGGTAAGTGTTTCTCAATCATAATTTTGTTTATATGACTTGAAAGTACAGTAAATACTAAAGGTAGGTAGGTAAGCTCTACTAGCAACTCGTTTTTAATAGTAGCTCCTAATTACGCCTGGTGGGTGGTAATAGGAACAGGGGTTAGGGATATTAGAAACCCGCTCTTGAAGATTCTCTTGGGAAACGTTTTAAAGTTTGACTAGTTAACTTAAACTGACATAAGTAAAGAAGGTATCGAATCTCTGGAAACCAAAGGAGAATAGATCCTAGTGAAATTAATTTAGTTTCCAGCTCGATTTCCTAACCCAGGAGGCTGAGATGGAGAGAAATAGTTAGTGTAGGAGATATTCGGAACACCTACCCTATTAGTCAAGAAGGTCAAGACTAGTTGGAAGTTAATCAAAGAAGAATGCAGCCTGCAGAACGTGTGCCCTTCAAAACGTTTGGTAAATAAATTCTAAGCTCATCAACAGCAGCTGTATATGCCTTCAGTGTTTAATCAGAACACAACGAGAGGTGGATGGTTATGTGGTTTTGAGTCAATAACACTTCCAGTTAACAAATAGCTGTCGTTTCTCTTTTAAAACATGAAATACGCCGAAATTGAAAATAAATGATGCAAAGCTTTTGACACACCCGCCCCCCAATGCGTCGTCGGCACAGATTCGCACCAATGCCCCCCGCCCATTCACGACAGTCACGATAAACGCATCCTAAAACTTTTACAATGTTCTCGCCAAATGGTAAAAATGAACTCCCTCCGTCGAATGTTCCATAGAAATATGCCCTTTCCTCTGTCAAAAGATATCGTTCATAAAAGGCGTCAGAAGACTGATTCGAATATTTTTAGTGTGACGTTTGCTGGCTTCCGTGTTGCCACTCAAAAGAACAAAAATAAAAATGGAAAAGTGGTATTTGTCGTTTTTTTTTTTTTTATCGGCGTCTGTTTATTTATTTTTTTGTTCGTTCTTTGCAAAAGAGTAACATCTGGGTCACTTAAATGTTATAAAGTGGACATATTAGTATATTTAAATGACAGAGTGTTGAGGAATTGGATGAAGTGTGGTCATTCGATCGCGTTACACGTTTGAATTGTTAAACAACTGAGAAATGTAAGTAGCTTTTTTGTATCGTTACAAGGACTGTTATCAAAGGCGAGAATTTATATTTGTGTTAATTTACGTGTCACACGTTTGAAGTGTTAAACAACTGGGTAAGTAGCTATTTTGTATTGTTGCTAGGACTGCTATCATATGCAAGAATTTATATTTGTGTTAATTTTTATCAGCGCTGCACAGCAATATTTTGAACATGATACTACAGGATTATTTTGAGCAGATAAGAAAAAGGTTTTGTTTCTTATTTATATTACTTATATTATGTATATATGTAATGCATACACATTGAAACCAATATCAATTTTTTATTATTTTAATTATGAACGACAATAAAAGCAGTTTAAACCTGTATTTATTGAATTCAGGAGTAAATTTTCATTAATTTATAATAGTTTGAAATCATTTTTATAAAATATAAGATAAAGGCAAGCCCACTCACAATATCTGCACTTGTTTTTTGATCTACTAATTTCTGTCGATGGCAATGTTACTCATACTTCTAACCTCATTTAAATCTATTTGTAATAAATCTAAGCTAGGATATACATATTGTATACGTGGGAATGAAATAAAGTTAGTCAAATTATAAAACCGCTCATTTTCAAATCCACTGTTACTGGTATTTATTATTATTTCCAATATAAAGTGCATGGGATAAAAGATTCTAACTTCAGTAATGTTTAGCCTTCTAAACGTTCATTAAAAAATTGCATCGCATCCTCTTGTTGAAAGGATATTCGTTGTTTTGACCTCTAAATATATTTTTTTCGGGTTAGTGGATTTTATTTCTAGAGCTACACACTTTCTGTGTGTGTGTCTTCCAGATTTCTCATTTACTTCTATCATCAGACTTATGCTGCTCCTTGTTCATAAGAAGCATATTTAAACTTTGATATAAATTGGCGAATAAATCTCGTTGCAGTTGATGTTATATTGTTTATATCCACTTATTGCAATTCACATATGCCTATGTACAATTATCGACGATTTCTGTATAACTTACGTTAGTGAAATGCATACATAGATTGTTGTACAGCGTCATAATTTTACCGCAATAACGCAAATTATCAGATGCAATATCAATTACCTTAGAATTTGATTATGAAATATAATAAAACTGTTTAAACCTGCGTTCATTGAATTCGGTACATTTTCATCAATTAAGAGTTTAAAACAACTAATAAAAAATAAGACATTTTCGAAATTTAATTTTTATTCTGAAGATATTTATTTTGTTTTGTGTTAAGGGGGAACGGCACCTAAAATTCGAAAAAAACTAATTTTTATATTTTTATTGTTTAAGAACATTTTAATTGTCCTCTTTTTACGATACCTCTTTAGTAGAAATCCGTAAATTGAAAGTGTTTATAAATATGTTTTAATAGATGCTCTTTTACAACAAAGTACGTCTTAGAAAAATAATTTTTAATGTTTTGGGGCACCTTACTCAAAACCTACTTGAGATACATTCTTGAAACTTTTTATGTTTATTGATATGTTTTATGATATTGTTTATGAAGCACTTTTGAACACTTTAACTCAAGGAATAACATATAAAATGTTTTCTTTTTTTATATTTTATCTAACAAATTTCACATTTTTTTGTGACTTTTTAAAAAGTTTATAATTATGTCAATTTTTAAAAAAATTAAAAACCCCGTGTTAAAGTTTTAAAAATTATTCAAATATTATACTGTAAAAATTTCAGATTAATAGAATAATTTATGAATAAATGAGATGCCCCCTCTAAAAAAAATATGTGAATATCCACGACACTCTGAAGTTTAAAGCCTTATTTCTCAGAATATACTTTTTTCATGTTTGGGGCACATTACTCAAAAACTATTTAAGATACATTTTTAAACCTTTTTATGATTGTTGATGAAGCACTTTTAAACACTTTAACACGAGGAATAATATTTAAAATGCATATTATTTTTAAATATTTAATCTGAACAATTTCAATTATTTGGCTTTTTTTTTTTTTTAAGTTTATAATTTTATGAATTTAAAAAACTTTGTGTTAAAGTCTTTAAAAGTATTCAAATATTACACTGGAAAATTTTCAGATTAATACAGTAATTTTTTAATAAATAAATGCTTCATAATTTAACATGGGTGCCTATGGCTGATACCCTTAATGAAAAAAAATTAATTATGATTATTTAACAAAAAAGTAGCGTTTAATTTTTTTTTCAATATCTTGAACCACAATAAGTGTCATGTTTTCCACGCTATATTTTTCTAGAAAATATAGTACCTATGTTGAAAATAATTTGAACACATAAAATCTGATGAAATATTTTGCCACAAATCGAACGCTTTTACATGTAATGATGTACTCACCTTAAATTAAAAAAATATCGCATGACATGTGTACTTCAACATCAAATACCTGACTCAGCACTCATCCCGATAATTTGTCCCAGTTTCAATTTACCCGTTTCAATAGACATGACCTGGAATGCACATAACCTGAACTCCTACCACAGAATAACATCCCCAATTTGACCCAATCCAATTTGTGCCCACGCTAATCCTGGAGAACTATTCTAAGTTAATTATTTCTAAGACACACAGAAGTGCCTTCCAGAAAGGTCTTGTTGATCGCATCTACAAATACATGTTCGTTCTCTACTTAGTCATACTTGCACCCGCGGCTGATATCTCAATAAATAAAGCAACTAGAGGTGGGTTATTTTCCGATAACAGTTTTTAGACAACAGCGTTATAGCAAAATGAGTTTGCAACTGCTATCGAATATTTTAACAGTTATCGATGCAGGTTATTGGTATCGTAGAGAAACCAATTTAATTTAGATTAAATATTAAATTTAAAAAAATCAAATGTAATAAAAATATTAAAATAATAAATAATAAAATTAAATAATAAATTATAAATTATAAAAATTAAATAATAAGTAATAAATAATACAAATTAAGTAATAAATAATAAAAATTAAATCATAAATAATAAATAATAAATAATACAAATTAAATCATAAATAATAAGTAATACAAATTAAATCATACATAATAAATAATACAAATTAAATCATGAATAATACAAATTAAATAATAAATAATACAAATTAAATAATAAATAATAAAAATTAAATAAAAAATAATAAAAATCAAATAATAAATAATAATAAATAAACAATTAATAATATAAATTAAATAAAAAAATAATAAAAATTAAATAATAAATAATAAAAATTAAATGATAAATAATAAAAATTAAATAATAAATAATCAAAATTAAATAATAAATAATCAAAATTAAATAATAAATAATCAAAATTAAATAATAAATAATCAAAATTAAATAATAAAAATATTACATGACAAGAAAAGGTTAAACTTATTCATTTTCTATATCGGCCGCGAGAGACCAGTTGGAAGAACAACGGTGTAGCAACGGAGGATAGAGTTCGAAACTCAGACCCTGCCAAAAACCGTCTTGTACACAGTTTGCTGTTGCTCATTAAATCTGCCGTGGCCTCTACTGGCCTTACGTTGGCGTTGTGTGAAAGTTTGGAGAGTGGGGTGCCAGTCGTGATGTTGTTCTCTACCGTGATTCTGACAGTGGTTCAAAATTACATGGTGTTGTCCTTGGATGTCTCCCGGACCGTCAGCATTAGCACGTTGTGTTGCTCCAGTGAGACGTTAAATAACTACCCGACCTGGCCTCTAATTTTCGTTATTACTTACTAGTTAATTCAAACAGACAATAACCTAAGAATAGCTTGTATGTTAAGTTCTAACAATTAACAACTATTTTTAAAGTACAACTGGTAGAGTTAGTATCTGAGTGATAAAGAAATGTAACAACAAATGTGAAAAAATTGTAATATCAAATTAGCAATAACTCTTAAAACGGTTACCATTGAATAAAAGTTTTGCCCAATTTACAAATAGCGTGTTTCCTCGTGATAGACAGATAACCCTAGGGAGTCTCATTTCAGGTGCTCTTTAAATCTGTTTCGTGGTCTCAAATATCCTCACGTTGGCGTGGTATGGAAGTTTGGAGAGTGGGGTACCAGTCCTGGTGTTGTTATCGTCATCTGACGGTGGTTCAAAATTATATGGTGTCTTCCTTGGATGTCTCCCTTCGGGATGAATCTGGACCTTCGCTAATAGCCCGTTGCGTCGCTTCAGTGCGACGTTAATTAACTAACTACCTATCTACCCCTCTTGAAACATTTTAGTACAACGATCTGCAAATTTTGAATCTTAGTAAAGAGGCTGAAATTGCAGAACAGAAACATTTCACACTGCCTTCCTGCTCTGTATAACAGTATCAATGCCACTCTGTAATCGAGACGTGGTAATTAAGGTACCCTTGGCAACGAAGGGCCGCGGTTGCCCCTATTGGAAGAGCAAAGGATTACCGACAAGAGGGTCGAGAGTTCGAAACTAGGTCCACCAAATACCGTGTACTCGGTGATTGTAACAACGGGCTTGTATAAGCTTGCCTGGAAGGATATTTTAAGAGATCTGAATATTGTATAATAACAAGTATTATTTTTTTCAGTCTTGGCTTATTATGTTTACAGTCATAACATTTCAAATAAAACATAGCAAAGAGTCTCCACCGGAGACTTAACTTCAAAAGTCTGGGCCATCTCTAGCTGACGCCCTCACAACGATCACAACTCTGCTCGAGTCTGTCAGAGAATGTCTTGATAGCTGACCCAGCCATCTCTGCTCCAACCCTTAAGTCCCAGTCTCCTGGGAGAAACCCTTGGGCAGTTTTCCATCGTCCGAAATATTCCTTTCCACTCCTATTCCAAACAAGGAGCTAGCCATTGTCCGACAAATAACGATTCCAGACGGCCAGGCGACTGGTGAATCAAGATCTTTTCTAACTTCGACACAGCACTATTGCGTGTTAAATCTGATATAAAAAGTAATATATATATATATATATATATATATATATATATTATCGTACGTGGCGCGCAAAAGAGACGTATTTGTTATCGCGTTTTAGCAACATTGTACGATAGTTTGTTTACCACTAAGCCTCGCGCCTCACTTGAATTTATAGAGTTATCGGATGAAATTTTATTGAAAAAAAATAAATTTTAGTCGAGCTGTGGCAGTTTATAATGGAAATCAACGAAGGCGGAGAATCTTTTCAGGACCAACAATTATAGGTTAACAAGACGCTTGCACTACAACTATCGACAACAAACTCAATGAAAAAGTGTGGGTGACTCAAAGGCTGGGGAAATGTACATAAAAACATGCTGAGTGTTCAATTTCCATAGCAGCGCTTACTTTTTAGTCAAAATTTGCTCAAAGTTTTCATTTGAATTCTGATTCCAGAGGTACTGTATATATCCTTTCTGTTTTTCAGCAAGTTTATTTTTGAAAAATATTTTTTTGGAATGTCATATTTTGTAAGCAATCCTTTTTGCTAGGACACATGTTTTCATTGATGCGAGCGAAGCGAGCATATGTTCGCGCAGCGAACCGATGAGGATTTCGAAGCAATCCTCAGGTGGTTTTCGAGCGTTAGCGAGCAGGGGGCGGGCCCCCGAGAAACAATTAAAAAGGGTTATATAATAAAAGTTTTGCCCAACTTAATAGGCAACTACAAGCGTGGTTATGGTGATAGACAGATAACCATAGGGGTTTCATTTCAAGTGAGGTGGGAGGGAAGTTTGGGAGGGATATGACTGGCATAAGAAAATAATGTATTTTGATCGGAGGTGATTATTTTTTCGCCAACTGTTTTGAAGCAAGCTATATCAGTGAACGATAAACTGGGAGACAAAAACCTCGCTTAAGACGCCAATTGCGAAGACGTGTTGATTACTTTTAACTCTGGCCTCCGAGTTAATAAATACTCTTTCAGATGAAAAACTAGCCAGAACTGGATAGTAGCCACGTATAATAGTCTTAAGCAAAGCAGATAATTTAGAAGAATGTGGTAAAAAGGGTCCCCAGAGGGCAGTTTCTTTCTTAATTAAATTCTCCAATTAACGTCCTGACTACTGATTTTTTTAAGGTTTCAAAAACAAGTGTAAAAATTCGAAAAGTACGCTTTTTAATCCAATTCAAGCATGCCTTGGAGTCTATTTTCGGATGCTAATTTTACACTGTAATTGCAATTTAGCACTGTAATTGCAAACGCTTTTAAACAATTGCTTGCGCAACATAATGTTTAATCTGGATAATTGTTTTGAGGTGTCAAGAAAACAGAAAATATTGTTAACACGAGTCACCGAAATAAAACAGACGCTTCTTCTCGAATTACTATTGTCTTTTTTGATTTTGTATCGATTTGTCGAAGCAATTTAAACCGTTTCCTCAAAACATAGCGTCACCATTCGTATTTAGTTTAGTGGGGACAAAGAAAAGTTACGTTTGAAACTGAAAAGAATTGCAGTTTATTTGATGCTAACGAAATTCCTTTACGCATAGCATCTTTGCTGAAGTTTCTTAATTTCTTATATTTATTTATGACTAGGGTAACTTTTTGCAACAAATGCAACTTTTCTTCACACATTCTACTCTGCTTGTAAAGTACTAAAACCAAAATTCCTCCTACATGGGGTGTATTGTAAGTGAGTTATAAACGCAACATAAATGCAACTTTCTGCATAAATGTAACCACCTGCAACTTTTTAAAATTTAGCTTAAAATTAATTAATATGAAATTACTATTTTATTTTTTGCCCTCTGAACCAACTCTTTGATCAAGTGTGTGTATGATCTTGCGAACGCCGAAGTATCACGGATCAAACAAGAAGTTAATGGGATGAAGCTGTCCGTCCTAACAGACGAAAGTGAAATGGCAAGAAGTACTTTTAACACATTTGTTGGTACTCGTACTGTTGTTTAACACATTGGTTGCGTAATCGACTGCAGAGTTTTCGAGGTGAGTGTCGATCATATAAATATGTTGTTCGCCTTGTTGATATGTCGTTTTAAAATCTCTGATTGTTGAGCGTGAGGATTTGGCGCTTCTGCTATCCAAATAGCACATTATATGAATGCGGCTGGCACAATTTTTCAATGTTTAAGAAATTACTGTACAATAATTGGCCATTCAACGTTCTTCTGTATTTAAGAATGTATTATAATACTGTTATACACGACTAAAATTGTCAATATATTTTTATTTTTTTCATTTTTGACGAATAATTTATTCTAGAATTTAGTGTATCAAAAATAAATGCAACTTTATTTCCATAAATGCAACTTTAGGGAATGATAAATGCAACTTTTCCCATTTTTACTGCAACAAGAAAGTTGCCCTGTTTAAGACATTGTCGTTACTCACATAATTGCACCGGATGAAATGGTGGGATGACAGAAATGGTTGCTTAAAGAAGAAGATCTTTGGGTTTCCCCACTACAACATTTATTCTATATATAACATCTTGCAGCTTTACAGATATCTACAGCAAAATTACAGATATTTTGGGATAAGAAGGGTTCGGCAGAGGTTAGCGAGCTCGTCCTCGCTCTCTCAGGTCTCAATGGTCTCTCGCCTCTTCCAGACGCCTTTCAGCTGAAAACCACCTGTCGATGGAATGTTGATAGTTCTCAAGGGGCTTCAGATTTAGGAGATCTTAATGTCAGTGTAATGTCAGATGAAGAGGGTTTGTGTCAAGTGCCCAGAACTTTATGACCGATGTAATGTCAAATGGAGTGCTGTAATAGTACTTCTAGGGTTTGTTATGGACAGTTGATCCCTTGAAAAGAGTTTTATGATCTCCAATTAAGCAATTATTGAATATGTACCGACCAACCGGTATAGTGGTTAAGGTGTTAGCTTCTAGATTGGAAGGTTCCTGGTTCAAATCCGGGTCAGGGAATGGATGTTTGTAAGTGTATGGTGTAGAGGCGGCTGGTGCACCTTAAGTCTGTCGTGGCCGAAAGTCCTCACGTTGGGTTGGAGTGGAAGTTTGGAGAGTGGGGTGCCAGCTCAGATGTTGCCTCGTCGTCTGACCGTGGTTCAAAATGACGCGGTGTTGTCCTCGGATCTTTCCCTTAAATCATTGATCTCGGACCATCGTCAATAGCCCGTTGTGTTGCTCTCGTACGACGTTAATTAAAATTAACTTACTTTACCTTGAATATGTCTGTTTTAAGTCGGTTTGATCACAGAAGCCGCGTTTAGAGTGTTGCAATAATGCATTATTTAAATTCATTTGCAGCAAGCATTTTGTCATTGTCATTGTCATATAGAGTGGGGAGGTCTGGAAAGCCCTAGGTGCTGATTCAACTAGGGAATATTGCACCAAACCTCATTGTTTTTCGATACTCCTATCAGAGAAAGCCAGATTCCTTAAGAAAGGCCAAAAGGCTTTTGACAGGTTCTTCGTGAATTGTATCAAGTTCTGTTCCAAGACCTAGACTTCAGTACCTTATGTGAAGCAGAGCTTCGCATTCAAAAAGTATGTGGTGGGCAGTTTCCTCCACCATATTGCATTTCCTGCATAGAGGTTCTTCTTTAAAGATTCCCATCCTATGAAGGTGTTTTCTTAGGCGATAGTGACCTGTGAGAAATCCAACTATCACCCTCATCTTATCCCTGCTAAGACGAAGGATCTGAGATGATATTTTCATGGAAGGTTCTTGAATCATAAGCCTTGCATGTTTTTGATCGGTGGTTTGCTTCCACCTTTTTGTAGTTTCTTTAAGCATTTTTTCTCCTATCACCCTTTTTGCGGTAGTCTTAGAGATCCCGCAAAAAGGCTCAGGGCTTAAAGGTATGTCTGTAGTCCCCAGTTTGGCTAACTTATCGCATTTTCGTTTCCTTCTACACCAGTATGCCCTGGTACCCAAGTAAGAAAGATCCTATTATGGGTCCCTAAGTCTTGTAGAAGGTTCCTACATTCCCAAACAAATTTGGAGCTTATTTGGAATGAGTTTATTGCCTTTAAGGCTGCTTGACTGTCACTAAATATGTAGATTTTCCTATTTGAGTAGGATCTTCTAGAACATTCATGTAGGCAGTAGATGATAGCAAGCAGTTCCGCTTGAAATACTATGGCATGTTTTCCTAATTTTCGGGAAATCCTTACCTTAGGTCTGACCCCACAGATTCCAGCACCTGCCTTTTCGTTTTGTCTGGAGCCATCTGTGTACCACACAGTGTCTCTATTTGTGAGCTTGTAGTTTTCCTCTTTCCATTCCTCTCTTAGGTCAATAAGTACCTCAAGGGGTCTTTGAAAGAGAAATCTTGTCTCCATGATGTCAGAGGGCATCAAGAGTATAGGGTCAAAGAATTTTTGGTTAATACTGGTGTGGGACTTTTGGCTGGCGAAATTCATCCACAGTCCAGCATTTTCCAGTCTGTAGGAACTTCTTCTGGCAGTACCACTGATAAAGATATCAAGTGGGACGACAGATAGAATAATTTCCATGGTTGCAGCAAGCATCTATAAGGACATATCTATAAGGTACCTATAAGGGTTTTTATGGTGGCGCAAGGGCAATGTTTGCCTATGCTGCTCCAGACGGAACCGATTAATAGACGTACGTATAAAATTTAAGTTTTTACTGACCCATAAGGGGGTGAAATACACCCATGGAGGAATTCACCTGAAAATAATCTAACCTGCGCTTCCTACTAATAGAAGGTTCCTAGCGCAGTGGACATGCCCATAGAGCAACGACGGCCTCAACCAAATGAAATAAAATCTGTTAAAATATAAAACTCAATTTCATCACATCATGGCAAAATGTACACGACTTAGTCATGATACCGCAACTAGCTCCCGAATATCCACTTCCGTTCAATTTCATCCTGCTTCACCAGTAAAGGCGATGGCAATTCGTTTTTTTTATGACGTAAACCTATAACCGCGTTCGCTCGCATTTTACTCTTTTGCTCAGATTGCTATCTTCTGGATTGCTCTTTCATTGCTTTCTTTGATCAAATTGCTGGAGAATTTCATTGCAGCGGAGAGCTCATCAGTGTGGCTTTATCCTCATTATATGCCGCTGCAGCAGCTCTATAGCTCGAACCAATCGTACTTAAACGAAGCGGTGGAATTACCAAACGAATCCTGTAGCAGTTGATTGTATTCTGACCACTTGTTACCATTTTCCAACATATAAATAACTAGTAAAGCAATCCAATTAATCGCAATACTCAAAATACATTCCAGTTTTTCCAAAACTACTAAACTATGGTTGATTTAAGTATACTTACTCAGGTGTTTTAGCATGTAACTTATCTAAATATAACAATAAATAAATGTTTAATATTGCATTCACTTAACTAATAGATAATGTATAAAATAAACTACATTACAATCAAATATCTGGAATAGATTTCATGTGATGCTTATACAAACACACAAACACAAAATCGAACATAGAATAGAAAGACAGACAAACAGACTTACGCAACCAAGTTCAGTCTCTAAATTAAGATAAGTACTCACAGTATGTAAAGTTTTATGAAAATATATGAAACTATGTGGACGTGTATAGGGCACACACATACAAACAGATAGACCCCCAACGTGCAAGAGGCGGGTTTGGCATCAGAAGGGTCCAAAATGGATAGAAAACTTGAAATGGGTCGAAAATATTCACTGTACAAACAGAAACTTCATTCTTATTTATATAGATGTCGATTTCTGCGACACACAAGTAATGATCATTTAAATGGCTGTGCACTGCTGTGTGTTGTCTATCACCAGTAAACCTTGAGCTTATATACAACAAAAATTAGAATGGCAATAAACTCTACAAATATTATATGCGATTTATTGCTAATGTATCTATATAAATAAGAATGGAGTGTTTGTTTGTACATTCAATATTTTCGACCCATTTCAAGTTTTCTATCCGTTTTGGACCCTTCTGATGCCGAATCCGCCTTTTTCTCGTTTGGTGTCTGTCTGTCTGTCTGTCTGTATGTTGTGCCCTATACACGTCCACGCGTTTTAAGATATTTTCATGAAAATTTGCATACAGTGAGTACTTATCTTCATTTAGTGAGTGGCATTGGTTGCGAAAGTCTGTCTGTTCGTCTTTCTGTTCTATGCTCGATTTTGTGTTTGTGTGTTTGTGTAAACATCACATGAATTGTATTCCAGATATTTGATTGTATTGTATTTTATTTTATACATTATCTATTAGTTTAGTGAATGCAATATTAAACATTTCATTATTGTTATATTTAGTTGAGTTTCATGCCAAAACACCTGAGTAAGTATACTTAAATCAACCATAATTTGGTAGTTTTGGAAAAATTGGAATGTCTATTGAATATTACGATTACTTCGATTGCTTTACCAGTACTGCTAAAAAAGTAATTATTCTTCAAAAAATTATTTTTTTTTATGGAATTTCATTTCTGATACTTCATTTATTTCGAGTCTTATTTTTATTCTTTGCGCAATGAAAACGATTTCCGAATATTTGGGGCAGACGATATTTTTCAATGAAACGAGAATGAACAAAATCGCGTGGGCAATGATATTTTTTCTGGTTCTTTCGCTCTGAATTAATTTCACATTTCTAAATTTTGTACACTTTTAGTTGTAAGTTGTGGCAACTGTGCGAGATCAAGAGATAAAATTGAATCACAAATTAATATCTTTAGAACAATTTTTTGCGACATCAACCATGCATCTTTTATTTTGTTTTACTTCGCTGTTTCCGGTTTTAAATATTTATTATTTTAATAAATGTGTTTTCCTTCTCATCACACGCAACAGCACCACAAAGTATTAGACTTAAAAATGTTAGGTAAGTCAGTATGAATTTTCAGTAAATTTTAAGTGTATTTATGCCATTATTGAAAGAATAATGCCGTTATTTAAAGAATAATGCCGTTATTGAAAGAATAATAATGTTTATTAATCCAAACTGAAACTTTTTCCAAGATTAAAAAATTCGTTGTAATAATGACAGGAGAAGATTGCAAAATTTCTCAATGTCGCATACCGGAGGCAAGAGTGCCACAAGTAAAAAAATATTGTTTTGTTGACTATGAGTGCGAGAGCACTCGCCGTAAATCGTAATTTCAAAAATTGAGTTGAACATGAAAAGAACTTAAGAAAGGGAATTCCAAATCTTCCTATAAATCGTCTTTTATAGTAGTATCCTTAGTATCACCTTTCGTCATTTTGCAGCTTTGTCATACAGCAATTGTGCGATGTATGTGAAATGTATTACATGAATGGATATGCATGTGTAGGATTTGTGTCCAAAGTAAGTTGTATAAAATATAACGATGGCGAAAGATGTTAAAATAAATTTTTATTCTACAAAAAACGTAAGTCATTATATATTTTGATTATCTCTTCAATCTAGAGTAAACCAATCCAAACCGAGTAAGGTCGGGTATTTTGCTAGTATTACACATAAATTTTATGTTAGTCATTTTTATCCAAAGTTGCTTAGGGTTCACAAACGAATAATATCGGTTCTGCAATCTGCAGTCTTCCTTGCATGACTTCCTAACCAATTTAACCCTCTTAACTAATAAAATCTTTCCTATGATTCTTTCAGTTTTGGGGTGGTTATTTTGTTCTTTCATGTGTGTTGTGCAGTAAATTTAATACTACACTGGAAATCTCGTGACGCTTAGGTTAAAAAATAGTTAAATCTTCAAATTGCAAACACATAAGAGATCAGTTGTAGAGAATACGGTAAACAAAAGGCATTTGTGAATATGATCCAGCAACTAGGGTGTTACATATCATTTTCTATCAAAGAAATTGACTTATTTTTCTTTCCGAAGGATGTATTCACCAAGTAACATATCTCAATTCATTTGCTTGACAACAAACATCAATCTTAGTTGATTAAGTTGATTCTGTTTTCATTACATGCAAAGCCAATTTTTCTTCTCCATCATTAGCATAATTAGTTTTCCTTAAGAGGCTTATTTTATTTTTCAAGAAAACGTCCCTCTCTCGGTCACAAAAAGGATGCTTATCTTTCAGCGTTTCAGGAAAATTCTATCCAAGTACATGTATTATTTATAACTTAGAAATCACAATTCAATTTTAATAAGCACTTAGTAAGGCCTGTGTACTTTCATGGAGCAATAAACTTCAACCCGCAATCTTAAAAATATAGCATAGCTTAGAAATATTATTTTTCCAATTTTGTATGAAACTGAAACTTTTTTGCTGACCGAAATTGTTCAGTTGTTTATTTTAATGAAGTGTATGGTGTTCAGTATTATGCGCTTCAGTTCATTAATAGCGTACATCTGAATAAAATAAAAATTCTCATTAAAAAAAAATGTTCTAGAAATCGTTAGAGAGAACTTTGAATATTTCGGAAAGTGAATACGTGTTACATTTGAATGTATCTTGTACTTCCGAAAATATATCTTGCAATTTAAAAAATAACGACCATAACCATAGCAATTTCTATTGAAGTATTTGATTCTTTGTTGTGTTGTTGTTTCTTATGCCTACACTGGCAGACCAGAGGAGTGCCAGGCCCGTCTAAGACGGCAAGAGGCGAGGGGGGTGCGCCTTCCATGTTATTGAGCCCCATGGGGAGGAAGTCCGACTTTGCTCTACATACATGACACATCCGTTTTACAGGAAGGTCCCTTTCATACATCCATTCACTCACACATATCGTAATTTAGATCCCAATCAGAGGCCGATAACCCCCTGATCAGGTACCCCCAGAGGTATTGATTTGGTATGGGAACATGGGGGACATTGTGACCACGACCTATTTAACGTGCCCCAGTCACCATTAGTGAACACGGCGGTCTTTAGCCAGGTCGAAGCGGCGATCTCGCAATCATCAGACTTGTAGTCTTCTCCAAGGACAGAACCTACAACCCTTCTGATGCGAGCACGACGCTCTACTGACTGAGCTACCGCGGCTCTATTCTTTGTTGTAGTAATAACCAATTTCATATAGAATCTTAAACAAGCTGAAATATCTTTTTTACAATAAAAGTAAGAATATTAAGAGTTACATTTAGTTTAATAAAAACAAACTTTTTCATTGTTGTTAAAGGTTCTAGAAATTTCTATGAACTAATAAGATGAAGCGAAAGAATATTTTTGAAATTGAAAAATACATTCTTCCTCATTGAAAACAACACCTCGTGAGCTCTGCCCTAGTAATCCCTGTGAAGGTGTAAATCGTATTTAGATTTTTAAGAAAAATGTTGGGATTCATGTATACAATTAATTTAAATGTTTGAGGGATTCTGAAATATGTCGAATTACTTTAAAGTTTTGACTCATTTTATACTCTTTAAATAATGACATTAAATGCACGTTTCTTTTTTGTGGCAAAGTCGCAGTTACGAGAAATTTCACATTAGATGCATCATTTATAGTTAACCCTCCAATTGGTTTCGACGAGATATCTCGTTCATCAAGGTCTGGTTTAGTTTGGTTTGTGACGAAATAACTCGACAGTGTGCAGGCGTGAGTGGCAGGTGGCGTAATGGTCGGTACGAGCGTAGATTTCGCTCTCTCAGCCGTCTGTGAATGGTCATGGTGGACACTCGTGTGTGGGTCGCACGACTGATGGTTGATGGCGATGAATCAGGCGCTGTGACAGCTGATGTGACAATCACTCTGTCCTCGCGATCTGTCGTGGCCCTACGTCGACCGCTACCATCATGATGCTGAAATCTGCCATTGTCCACCCACTCTTGCCAGCATCTTCTAATCGCCGCATCGCTTCGACTCACATGACGAGCGATTCTCCGATTTGCCCAACCTGCCTCTTTCAATCCAATGATACGACCTCTTTCAAACTCTGAAAGTTGCTCGTAATGAGCTCAAATCCTGCGGCGAGGCATTTTTTCAGTCGTTAAAAGGTATCCTAAATCGCAATGTAGCAGAAATATTTAACAACAGTTCAAGAACAACTCCATATATACATCTGCTGGATGCGCAGTTCCGACGATGCGCTGGAGATTGCACTATGCATTCATTGGACACCAAATTTTACTCATTTGCATATTTGGTCAAAACATTTTTACATACGAAATTTCAAAGCAATCGGATGATTCCTTCTGGGTGCGTCGATTTTTTTTGTTATATAGTATATTTGTCGACTTTGACAGCCATTAAAATATATATTTTCCCTTTAATCCCTTTAAAAAGCCACTTGTCTCATCTCTTAGAGATAGTAAAAATGTCCATGACCGCCTAGACGGAGTTGTATTTTCAATTAAAATTGTTTTTAATTAAGCTGTTATAAATCGTTTTATACATTTTATAAGATAACGTGCTGGTACATTAAGTGTTTACAAAGCTTTTTACAAAATTTCAAAGCAATCAATTTTGAAGTAAAGAATGTGCTTATCTGATATAAAATACTTTATACAAATCTCTACTAATCAGAAAAGTGTGTTACAAAATTGCTAAGTGCCAAAAGGTATAAGAATAACAACAAAGTGCCAAAAAGTTTGAGATGGGCTGTTATTCTGATAAGGGATTAAATAACAGTGCTATTGAAAAATAATAGTCAGCAACAGGTATCAAAAATATTAACAGTTGTCGATTAATGTTACTGGGATAGCAGTGGAGCTATTTAAACTAAATTTAATTTTGAGTTAAAAATTTAATTTTTGGAATTTAGCTGAAGAAAGAATATTACATAGCCTTTAATTTAAATGGTTAATAATGCTAAAAGAAACCGTTAATTTCAAGTTCTAACAGTTAATAACCATCGCTAAACTTTTTTGCTAACATATAACAAAACATGCTAATATTTGAACTGTTAATAATAACATTTATTGCGGAATAGAAATGATAGTTAATCTAACCTGTCACTTTTACCCATCTCTACGAAAAGCACAGCAAAGTACAAAAAGTACAAGAACCATCTCAAATGAATTCTTACACACAAATGTATTCCAATTTACATTTAAATTGTATGCTCTTCAGAAAAAAAAATATTTTTACGAATTGACAGTAGTTGTCTTAATATACATTATTCTTAACTATGTAGAATGAATAAAGCATGGATTTCGTAAAAAATCTATTCTCTTATATTCTTGCCTTTCTCCGAAATTTCTTCTTAATACATATTTTTTCGAACTTAATTTTAATTATTCTTAGAAAACAAGTTTCTTACAAATGCCTTAGAAAAGCCCTAAAAACACAGCTTTTATTCTAATTAATGTAATCAAATGAAAGGAAAGCCATTTGTAAAAGGTTTTATAAACTTCCAATTTATTTGAAAGATTTACAGTTGCGGTATGTTTTTCAATGCACACATTTGCATAGTAGCTTTTCTAAAATTTCCTAGAAGAAACTCTTTGAAACCAAATTTTTGTAAAAGAAATATTTTAAATCCAAAAATAGAGCATATCAAAACGTATTACATTTTATGTATCGGAATATGTTACGTTAATTTTACATCAATTGATCCATTGTTTCTTACCAAAGACGAAGAACGTGCTTTTAATCGATCCACCATGTTTCTCTAAAAACCTCAAGGGGTAGCTCCTCATATTTTTTCACTTACCTGTGACATGCAGATGCCATAGTACTGTTAGTATGACAAATATTTCATCTGTCTGCAAGTTCTCTAGCGGTTGAAAACTTTCAAACTAAACAGCTGGGGTTCCAGGCCTATCTCAAGGCTCATTTCTGTGTGCTAACAGTAAACAGACACGTTCAATTTTGTCTTTAATGTCAGTTTCTCTAGTGTGCGTACAACTGTAAAAGAGTTGAAAAAATGTCAAATTATATGTAGATATATTTTATTATTTAGTTATTTTTATTGTTTTTAATTTTTATTCAGAGTACAAGAAACCTATTTTCCAGCATTTTGAGTCGTTTCTAATACATAGACAGGACATTGGCATATTTTCTATTATATCTATTATATCAGTACCTTGAAGTCATTTGAGAACATTACTCAAAATCAGCGAATACGGACATTTTTACACACAAAAATCGAGTTCTCATGATTACGGATACTCTTTAAAAAATTGAAAAGTTTGAATAGCAACACCCTCATTTTTATCGGAATGTTATCGACGGAAAGGAAATTATGGCAATAAGAAACCATAACACTTTAACTTTATTACAAACTATCATGCCAATTGGTTCTTTGTGATAGGTACTTGTTGTTTATGCAGATTCCTTGCATTATCACTGATGCTTGTAGTCTTTCTTTCGTCATTCGCACTCATCATCTTTGCAAATGCATTTTCGCAGTCGTTTCTAGAGATAAATATACAAATTAAACAATATTTTTTTTATAGAGAGAGAGGTGATTATGTACACTACTCTACAATAATATACCGGACAGCAAGATGTGATGGTATAAGGGAAAGAATACATGCTTTGATGGGAGGGGGGGTCCCCCAAGTGCTGTAATTGCACTAGCAACACTTCTGGGCGTACTTTCGACATGGTTTTGATACACAGCTATGGGTATTTGTGTCCATTCCTGCTACAATACTGTCGCCAGCTCAGCTGTAGATTTCGGACGTGTTTCTCTGGTCCGTAAGCGTCGCTCTAATTCATCCCATAAATGTTCTATGGGTTTAGGTAGGGACTCTGAGCAGGCCAGGGAAGACGTTTTACATCCATATCTTGATACCACTGCTTAACAGAGGCTGCAAATTGTCGTCCTGGAAGTAATATTCGTCCATTCCATAAAATTGCCTGAGCGTAAGAAGAACCTGATTGCCCAAACTGTTCACGTAAGCGTCGGCGTTCAATTGACCAGGAACAACCTGCAAAGGTCCCAGGTCATACTACGAAAAACACCCCCAAACAAGTAGTGGGATTTTATGCAAATCCGTTTGCTTCCGTTCCATTACTGTAGCGTAGCGTTTTCAGCTGACGCACTATTTCCAAGTTTAAAATCATCTACGACCACGACAACTACTTAATTTATAGTCAACATGCAGTTCCTAAATAAAAATTAAAGATAAGTAAACTTATGAACAAAATATATTTTACACTCACGCAGTACAAAGCCCAATTTACTCATATTGCAGACTTCGTTTTTCGTATCAAAAATTTACGCAATATTGCTAAAAATACTGGAAATGAGCAAAAACAGTCATTTCTTATATACTAACACAGTACCATATTTATTTTAAAGGTAAATTATTTTCAGAGAGAGAGATTGAAACATGGAAAGAGAGAAACATAAGTCCTCCGCCTCTCGGAATTTCGCAGTCGTTTGCTTCTTTTCTGTCGTTATTGGATGTGTAGCTCTGCTGAGTAACACTAAGTCCAGAGTAAGTATAGATGTGATTCTACATTTACTTAAGGTTTTTTATGTTGATTAGCTGGGGGGGGAATTTTAATATAAAAAATAAGTGCGCCTCAATCCTGAGATATTGATAAAAACATTTTTAATGGGGATAGATTAGATTTTCATTATTTACTATCGTAAATATTTTTTTCTAAATACAAATAAAATCTCTGATGATTTTTATACAAAATATTATATTATAATACATAAAAATCATGAGTTCATATAGGGGAAATATGTATTTTTCTCACACTCAAATATTGTTTCTCCACTAATCCTACTATAAAATTCATCATTAAAGTATAAGCTGTATTGACTGAAGTAATATAAGTAACTGAAAGTATAAACACTGAATTATTTGTTGTCTAGCAGGCCTTTCAAATTAATTAACTTTAAGTGCTGCAATAGGTTTTTTTTCCCATTTTATTTAAGAAACTTTTCTGTTCTTATGTTCTGTTCTATTGCAAAGTTCAAAAAATTAATCGTTAAGAGATTACTTTTCAGTAATTGAACGAATGAATAGCAATGAAATTTCGATTATCTCTCTAAAGTAATCAATTAATCAGAGGAAAGCGAGATGGATAATAACTGCTTTTATTAATTTTAATAGTATAACCTGTCTATGGTACAGCTACAGTCCACGTTTATAGCGGTGTCAGCGTCCTTGACAAATTTTTTTTCACACACTTCTAAAATCGCCAAGGCAAAAATTATTTTTAAAAACTTTTTTGTTCAAAAATATTTTTCTTTTTACAACGGAAAATGAAAGCTTAAAAACATTTGAGAAGATTTTAAAAAGTATAGTTTTAAAAAAGTTTCACAAAAAGTAGTAATCTTAAACACATTCCAAAACACATTTGTGAACCAGCAGGAAAACTAAGCTGAGAATGTTTGGTAAGAATACCCTGAAACTTATCAATTACAATAAATAAATTTGAAAAGAAAAATATTTTTAAAAGAAAATAAGCAAGAAATAATACAACCTGATACCTCAGAACTGTTCCGGGAAAAAATTATGTAAAACAAAAATTCCACAAATGGCTAAAAAACTAAACTCAGAAACGTTTCGTGAAAAATATTATAATAAAATTCCACAACTGTAGAAATACAAATAAATGAACCAATGGTATCACAGAAAAAAATTTAAAAGAACCAATGCAATCAAACGTCTTTAAAGGATTTTGGAAGAACTTTCTACAATATTCAAAATGAAAATTGGAAGTTACCGTTTGCCGAGGTTGCCAGATGGGTTGCCTTAATCTATTGTAACTCGCTACAAGAAGTGCGCCAAAAAATGCCAAGGCTGTTGCACCGCTCATAAACGTAGAGTGTAGTTGTACCCCTGTTTTTTTTTTATTTTTTTTAAAGAAAAATAGGGATATCGCAGTTGCTACCTTTTTCTCTCGAAAGACCTGTTTTAGAGATCCATAAAAGGTGTTTTCTTGGATTATACTCATCAACTTTCGGCATTTTGCAATTTAGTAAATTTGAAGCTGTTCGTCAGAACTAACACCACATGCCTTCAAATAAAGAAGACACAGATTTTGAAACGTCCTGTAAAGTGTAATAAGTTAACGTGAAAAAGGAAAGCAGAAAACTTTCTATGCTACTGCCCAACCTCCTGTATGGCCTTCGGTGAAAGAAGGAGCGAATTGATGTCTATCTGTGCAGAAGGCCCCAGTCAGAAAAAGCCGCAGTTATCCCTGTAACGTCGTGAGATGAATTGAAACGTCGAGGCATGTAGGCAATTAAAAACAGCTTTATGAAATACAACACATTGAATTAGATACTAAACATAGTTACAATTTAAGGGAATTAAGTGGCTAAAATACGTAAAGGACAAAAGATTATTTCAGTCCAGCGGTTTTAGCGCAACTCTGCGTTCGTTCACGCTAAAGCCCCGTTTACACTGGACGAACAGAACCAAGATGTTTCATTAACCCCGACGACAGGTTTAATTGATTGTTCGTTCAGAGTGGACTGCGAACTGAGCAGTTGTTCGAGCATGAGCAAAGTGATCCTTAAGAGAACTTGTCAGTACATCAAAGGAAAGTGAGTGCTTGTGCTCGCTCAAATTGGACGGAATTTCGGTTCACTCGCTCGCTGTACGATCAATCACCGGGGGCATCGTTAAGAAACGGGTCGGAGCTCGGAACATAGAAACATTTATATTTCTTCGGATTTTAAAGTTATACTATTATTTAAGTAGTCTATTTGTTTGCATTGTTTTGCCATTCATCGTTGATGATTAAAACTTAGTTGTGAAAATAAAATATGCACATATTAAGTGTCAAAATTGATGTGTCCATCCATGTGTATTTAGACGAGTGTTATTGGGGAACTTTGCACTTCTAAATTTAAGATAAAAAAGAGGCGGCTATTTAAAATGTATTTTGACTTTATTGCCCCTCCCCCCTAATTGAAGAAAATTTAAAATTGTCGCAATGCAATGTTAATACCTTTTGACGAAATAAGCTAAATTGAAATAAACATTCAGTATTATGTAACTTAAACAACGGAACATTAAATAATTTGCATTAAACAATAAGTTTGCAGTTTAATTTCAACACACGACCAACGAGATCGATCACGAGCGCATGGAACAGTTTGTGCCCGAGCTGTCAAACCAGAAAAACCAGAGAGATTGATTAACCAAACCCGTCGCCGGGGTTAATCAATCATCCATGTTCAGTTCTGTTCGTCCAGTGTGGACAGGGCTTGCAGGCTGATTACAATAAAATCGTGAAAGAAATACTGTTGATAGGAGTACTAAAAACGACGCTCTGACACTTCCTTTAGTAAGAATACTTTGTATCTCAGTCTTCATTTAGCAAGGTAAAATGTAACTTAACACCTTGAATTGAAACTTGTCACACTTTTATCAGATAACCCTGCCATTCTAATTATCAGGTAAACATAATACCCCTAACTTTATGCTAAGATCACGTAGACAGCCGAGGAAGTAGCTTCTAATCCATTTGATTGTCGCTCCGAGACAGCCCATAATGAAAGACGTGACGCTGCAAAAGTTTCATGTAATTACGCACAATAAAACGAGAATTTCCCCAGAGGCCTTAGACATGGAGAAACATCAAAGAATAAACAGTATCTTTCCAGAAATTTAGATTAAATTGTTCCTCATCTGGACTTCTAGGTCATGATTTGTTTTCTGGCAGAGCTACATCCAAAACTTTCTGTACAGTTGCAACGAAGTTTCTGCTTCTATATTGCATAGGCCCCATATACCATTCTAATTCAGTCGTTTGGTTTTAATTAAGGTTTTATTTTGTTGTTGCAGCCTCTTTTGAAGTTCTGTTTCAATTCCAGGGACCAGTTCGTTGCGGTAAGTTATTTTCATACTTTACATTGTGTTGCTTTATGTGACAAAACAGTTACAAAGCTGTTTGTATTTCTTGTTTCATTAACATGTGTTTATTGCTGTGGTGAAATTAGCCACCACGCAAAAATAGCTTACAATACACTAGTATATAAAGCAGTGTAACGTATCTCAAGCACGATGTACTTTTTTTTGAGTTGACAATTGGACTGTTGTTCGCACGTTTTGCTACATTGTTGACTGGGGAACGGGTTTGTGAAAGCATGCACTTTCATAAGCAAGCCTCATCACACGTCAGAAGAATATCTTATTGCACTGGCCACAGTTGCCACGCATTTCAATGGATGATCCAAGGTGAACAGTGGAATTATGAATGCGGTGTCAAGCACTTTCAACAACTGTCTGAAGCCCTGCGACAACAGGCACTGCTGCTATTTTGGTAACCAACACCAACACCCCCGGTTACGCTCTTCATTTATACTCAGACTTATCGCCACATACTCGTCTGCTAAATGCAAGTTGGTCACACGGTCGCAATCATCTATTGCATGAACACATATACGGTTCATCCGAGATCTTAATACTGTTCTCGTAGTCTCACGAGGTTGGCAATCGATCAACAAGTGGTAGCATCTATAAAATTTAACCACTCCTAAATTCTGGAGGGGGAGTATTAGTGGAGTGAATCTAGCCGCTATTACAAAAATTAACTTACAACCCAGTAGTGTTTATAGCAGTGCAACTCCACTCAACCAAAAAGTGCTTTTTTGTTTGCACAGTTTTTCACTCATCGTGTTAAATATTTTCAATACTTCAAAAGTGCTTCAACGAGGGCTGCTCAGTAAAGAATTATCATAAATTTTTTAAAGGTGATTAAAAAATCAAGAAAAATATAATTCATATTGAATGTGTAGCGGGATAAGTGGAGAATAGATAGCTCGTTTCACGGTCATGACGTCATTGCCGAGGCCTTGACAGCCAGCTGAGAACGCCTAGTTTTACTTTCGCCTACGGGAAAAATGGACGTGACACGCGAAGTGCAATACACTGCATTGAAATTTTTGTTTTCGCCATAAAAAGTCCTCAGATCTTTAAAAACCAATGTCATGTGTGTTCCCCATCCTCTATATAGTCCGGATCCATGCGATTTTTTTTTCTTTTCCCGAATTTGAAGAAACATCTCCGGGAAAAGCGGTTTTTACCATTACGGGCAGTAGTAAAAGTTGCGTAGACTATTTTGAAGGACCAGTCAAAAAAATGGCTACCAGCATGTGTTTGACGACTGGAAAAGAGGTGGGATAAGTACATTGCATGCAATAAGGAATATTTTGAGAGAAAGGCCATACAAATTTGGAGGATTAGTACAGAAAATTATTTGTTATAATTTTATGATCATTCTTTATTAAACAGTCCTCGTATTAAAAAATTCCATGAAGTACTTTTTGGTTATCAGGTTGCATTGATTGTCACACAGTCTATCTATATGAATATGCGTGTATCATTTTAAAAAAGAAAACAAATTGTTATTTTGTATTGGATGTACTTGGCGAAAGCGTAGACGCTTTTGGAGTCATCCACTAATAAGCGAACAATATGTGGAAGGTGCGTTTTATGCAATGTCTTATAATCTCCAGTAAGTAATATAAACTTTTTAACACTCATATTTGTATCGTATCAATCATTTTAAACGTGGGAAACCGATTACTGAGACTAAAATGCAGATGAATATGTAAACAACTGCAATCCTGGAATGCGAAGTGCAGACTCACTGGATATTTATTGGTCGAGTTGAACGGACCTTCCGACCATTCAAAATGTTAGTTCCAAACATCGAAGTTATTCCGGGAAACGTAATCAAGAACTCGTGTTGGAAGGGCAATTTGGAGAGTTTGCAAGTCCAATATTGTTTTTCACCAGGAGTCGGTAAAGATCGAAGGATTGCAACTTTTGGGGGACATTTCTCCGAGACGAAATTCGGGTTGAAAATTCACCCTTATTTCATCCCCTTTCGGTATTGCTTGACAATCACCGCTCCCCTATGCCCTTCGGCACCCCGTGGTCGCTCACGCCGTCTTTTGTTCGTCCATTGTGACGTTTTGCCCTCATCGCTTGCCTCGACCACATCTCCCGCCAGTCAGTTAGTGACTTTTCGATTAAAATGGTGTGATGAATGGGGATCACTCTTCTCTACAAAGGGGTGAGAAGAATACTCATTCCTTGGTGTTAACGATAAAGTCGACAAAACGTTTACACCGGAGTGGGTCGAAAAGGGTCAGCATAGGGGAACATTAAACGTCCTTGCCACAAAAAGGGAGAGGGAAATATTTGGAACTCGGTCGCAGTAAGCTGTAAACGCAGCTTAAGAATACTGTGTAGAAACTTGCAATAACATGTTTAGTCCTGCTATCCTAATCCTAAAGCAAGCTCGCCTTCAGGAGCACATCTCCTTTAGGTGTGTACGGACTTCACGGTCCCGAGGTACCTGAGTGGTCTTTTCTTTTCCCATGGGGTTTCTGGTCTTCACTAAATTCTGGAGTCGTACTCTCTTGATACACTCAAGCGATTTTTTTCTGATTTCAGGCGACTTCTTTGTTCTCCGTATGTACTTTCCTTTCACGACATTTTTTACTTAATGTGTTTGGTACAACATGACCAAATATGGCTTGCGCCATAAAACCCCAAGCAGCCAACCTACCTGTGGCAACCCTAAGCAACCAACTGACCTAATATTCACATACCGCGAGTTTTCACGGTATGTAATGTGTATAGAATGTGGTCTAAATTTGGTTTTAATGTGACACTCGGTTACACTTTCTAAAATGTTCTACAAGCTTCGATTCGAATTCATTGTCTGAAGTCACTAAAACTATTAATATAAAAACCTATGGCTGTAGCAATATCAGCTGTGTCTAGATCGAGTGCCAAAATTAGAGACCTTCTATGACCTAGCCGCTTCACTGGGATATTTTTAATTTCTGAAAAATTAATAGATATTGTTCTTTTGAGGAGGACGTTAAACTGATTTCAATATTAGAATTTGTTCCAGAGAAAATCAATTTTTTTGGCTAGCCCTACAGTAAATGTCCAGATACGTCTTCTTCAGATTGGTATTAATGGCAAAAGTATTAAAAAACTGACGAGCACACAGCCTTTTACTTTGTCTTCTTAACCGGATGCAATTTATCAACTTCTTCTCATGTCACCATTTTCATCCATTCTTGTTTGAAGCTAAATTTAAAATCATCCATTAAAAATTTAAATCAGTGATTGATGAGGTGCGTTTCCCACTGTAAGTGAAGGGAAGATCCACTCTGTGTTGGTTCCAAATAAGCAGTGCGCTATTTTTAGAGCAAAAAATCTATATACTTGAATTATGCGGGGAATATTAGAAATTTAACGAAGAAAAATTCTTTGCATTCTGTGAAAGTTTTATCGGTAGCTATTTGCTCCATTCTATCGTGTTTGAGGTGGGATTCTTTTCAAAGCCTTAAATGAACTTTGTTTTGAATGTGTGAGAAAATAGTTTTCGTCGAGGTCGACGTACTATCTCCAAATTATGCGTGCAATAAAAAACCTAAAAACACTTTTTAGTTTCGTCGAATGTGAATGGGGCAATAAAGGGCTCGGAACGTTTATTAAAAAATACAGCCGAAAACTCTTCTAATGCTATTTTAATTCTTTATTTGCAATTACATGCAGATACAATTCGAAATGTTTACTTAAAAGTCATTTCGATAGTACAGTGCGATGATTTTTATTTTTTAATTCTTTTTTTCCGTGTTCTTTTATTTTTGAGGTTGGTTGATTAAGATTTTATGGCGCTGGTTCATATTTGACCAAGCTGCACCAATAAAGAATTTATTTTTTAAGAAATCTTGAAAATTGCGTTTTTATATTCGTGATTATTAAATTCTTAAACAAATATAAAATCATACGGACATATTTATTTATTTACTGCTTAATTATTGTTTCCCTACAGAAAAACTCAATTACTGCAAAAATAACTGCAAGAATTATACAGTTGAGGTAAGAGATAAAACAAAACGCTTCATTGAAGTATATTACTTGTGGAATCAAAACCATTAAAATAATTCTTAACTCTCAAAAAAGGCTTTAAAAATAAAAAACGCAACCTATGAATTCCATTTTCCGTAGGTTTATGAATGTCATCCGTAATATACCATTCACTGCAGCAAAAATTAATCTTAAGACATTATTTACACGAACTACACTACTAGCTATCAAAAATGGAACACCATGAAGGTCAAGAAATATCAAGGCCATAATTTAAATTATTATAGAAATAACATTAGGCACACATAAGAGTGAAATCATTCAAAATACAACTCCGTTCGACATGAGGAACATGTAGAAAGAATATTTTGTGTAGCTTCCATGGGCGGTAATAACTACTGCTACACGTCTTTGTTTGTGGTTTTGGAGCATGTAAGTCCACACTCCTTCCACACGTTGCCTAAGTTCATCTGGCATAGCCACGAGCGTTCTGTGGTCAGTCGTTGGGCGATCCTCTACCACACGAGTTCGATGGTGAGCAAATCTTGGGTGGACCATTGAAAAAAGGAAACCTTTCTGAATTATTCGTTGCATGTCGCGTCGTCTCGATGCCGTATCGTCTCGATGAAAACTGGCAGCAGGCAGGACTTTAATATGATAAAGGACAACAGACTAAAACTTCAGAGATGTAGCGGTAGCTGTTGAGTGTACCGGCAATCTTACAAGGCGGGTGGAGATTAAAATCCATTGGTGCTTAGTATAATAGTATCAGATGACGGACCGACGAAGAAGAATGTAAGTGGGTCCCTAGACGATCAATACTATTGTCAATGTGATTGAAGCAACGAATTGATCGTGTAAGAGGCGATTGACGCGATTGTCAATAGATTGACGCTCATTGATAGAAATTTTGATTGATGGACATTGATAGACGCTATTGACTTCGCCAATTGATCGTTTAAAATAGGCACTTGTCAATCGTTCGGGCAGTAAGGCTTATGTATCTTCGCTATCGTTAAAGATAGAGTAAAAATTTCATAGGATTTACCCCAGATGTAGTTGTTGTTTATCTCCAGAGTCTGACCGTGTCAGACGGGATCCAACAGTCCGTTGACACCAAGAAGGTCGAGAACCAGAAGGGGACTGGAGTAAATATCCTTCCTAGAGAGGCCTAAACAATCCAGGATATGTTAAGCAGAGGCTTGATGGGTTACACACCTGGTGCACTAGCGCGTCTTTCTAGGAATGGCTCTTCGTTACGTGGACGATTCTATTCAGTACCGTAGGTTGATCGGTAGATATTAACTCGTGATAAGTGAATCGATTCTTCAGTTCGATTCTTTCGTAACTTGTTTTGATCCACAGTGAGCTATGATTGATTATTTACTTGTTAAAATATTACCAGTGCCGGACTGAGGGAAACCTCAATAGTTTTTGTGCATCTGCCGTCTTAGCTCTGTTGGCTATTCTTGTACTGCTGCCACCACGCAACACTTAAACGTAACACTTTTCTACAAGTTTGTATTAGTTCACTAACTGTTAAGGCTCTACTTTCTACGAGTTTAATATCCACCGACCTACCTACGTTCCAAAATAGAATCGTCCACGCAACGAAGAGCCATTCCTAGAAAGACGCGCTAGTGAGTCCGGAAAGACCTTCCTGCCTTCACAAAAGAAGAGGCTCCTAGCGTGCCCGCTGGCAAGTCTAGATAAAGCAGTCTGAGAAGCTCGGTCACAATTATGGACAGGAGGAACCCGCCATTTTTACCCTCCCCCCCAGATAGATACCTTAAATGTAAATTTATGTTAACAAATAGGTTTTCAATTGAAATCTTTTATATTCTCGCAATACGAATTTAAGTAATACGAATATAAGTTGGGGTACAACTTTGCATATAAATATATATATAAATATTATTTAATTGGTACCAAGGACTAACAAAAACTCTCGTTTAGAAGAAAAGTATTTAATAAAATTGCAGTTTTTTTAATACATATTAATACAAAATATTAAAAAAATTACTGAGTTTCTAAAAAGTTATTTCGATGTCGATGGTATCATAAAACCTAACAAATCCGTCTTAAGACACAATGCCTATTCTTCACGCAGAATTTCTTCTTAGCAAGTTAATTAGTTTTATTTCTTTCTTTGTATCTATAACGGCGTTCTTTGCTTTAGTCTGTTTTCTAAGTATTTTAAGCCCCTTTCAGTTAAGCTGAGACCTTCTGTCATTTGCCCGAGCCGCGCAGGTGGTCTTCGACAGACGTCCCTTTGGTGTTGAGTGCAGGTGATTTTTAACCGATTCTCTGAAAAATCTGTTGAAACAAATGGATCTGGGATTCACATCTCTATTGTAATAAAGCATAAATATAGTTTTTTTTTGTAAAATAAACGCAAGTTACCTTCAAATTAGGCTGTTTTGTTTTGTTGACAGGCACACTTGGCCCACTAATTAAAATCGTTAAATCAACCGTTCGTCAGTTTTTCTCAAGATAACAAGACATGACGGAAGCATCGAGCCCAACGAGAAGCAATTCTGTCGGGGAACGGCAGTTTGTGACGCTTTTAGTTATCTTGTATCGTGATTATCGTGAGTTGTGGAAAGTTAAGTCAAATGAATATTTAAACAAAAACAAAGGAAATATTGCTTTGCAAAAAAACGGCTAATATGTTAAAACAATACAAATAAGATTATACAGAATAAAAATTGAAACAGAAAATTAATATTCTGCGTACGATTCAGTATCTCACAGAAAGTTTAGTAAATGTTAATCAGCAAAGCGGCTTCTTAGTTTGTACCACTCTTTGGATCAGCGTCTCTTTCTTTTCCTCTTCTGTTTTTTCTTCCGCTTGCAGACAGCCAAATTCAAGACAAGAAAGCCCAAATCTTAATTTGAAACACAAAAATAAAACACGCCACGTCCCTTCGAAAACTTTGACAGAATGAGATTGACGGGTTCATTGAAGCTATATTGAAGCACATATTAATAGAAATCGTTAATCACTATTGACAATACAATTGATCGTCTAGGGAGCCCTTAAGAGCCATAGTCTGTTATCCTCATATACGCTACAGTGCTTTCCTTCCGTGATCTACGCATCATTTAAATTCCAAGGTAATTGAATATATATTTCATGGTATTGCGTTTTCGATGACCAGTAGTGTATAAAGGATTTAAATGATTTAACGTAATACATGCAGCTGAAGCTTAGTTATTAAATCTTCAAATAAAATCGTTACACCTTATTTGCGTCAACTATTTGAACTAATTTACTTTTAGGCTATCTTTTTCTGCCTTACAACTAATTATTGAATATTTCTTCCATGGTATTGCGTTTTCAATGACCAGTAGTGTATTAAGGCTTTAAATAAAATTGACGTAAACTAAAGCTTAATTATTAATCGCGTTTTAACCAAATCGTTACACATTATTTGCGTAAATCATTTTACTTTTTCTAAGTTCTCTTTTTTTTTTGTCTTACAACACAATTATTAGCGTGGTTTAAGAAACTCCGCTTATCTTTAATGTAGACAAACTAGAACACAACGTCAAGTGACAACGTCAAGTAATCAAGTGACAGTTGAAAGATTTAAAGCTCTATAAAGTTGGTTGTGATTTTTTTCGCATTTGACCATGATGTGTCACAGAAGACGGACAGCGTCAAGTGATGGACATAAACACGTGAGGAAAGTTTTACTGACACTGAAAAGAGAAATGAACCTTGGGAAGAATCGGACTTGACAGGAATCGAAACAGAGCAATATAAAGAGAATGGAAAATCGCATATTCTAACTTGAATTCAGAACTTTAAAAAGGGATAAAATAAGTTTTATTATTTTTCATTAACATCTATGCCATTAAAACATTTTTCAATGTGTGACTGTTTTTGTTGGTAGGGTATTTCGGAAGAAAGTTAAGAGTTAATTTTGTTAACTGACTTAGAATAATTCTCATGTATTACGATAAATATTGTTGAATTTTGTGAACAAAGTTTTAAGAAGATAGTTGTTATTTTAATGACGATATTTTTATTACTCAAACGATTCCTATCTCGTAAAATTTAACCTCTAATAGTTAAAGCAAAGTATTAAAGAATTTTCAAGATTATTTTATTTTTTAGCTGATATTAAATATAGTCATATTCAGACTTGTTATTTTTTTGTCATATCAGTCAATTCATTAAAGTTCAATTGCCACTAACCATTAATCAAATTATGTAAACAATGACGTTTTTGTGGTAGAAGTACACTACCCTACAATAATGGCCCGGACATAGAGATGTGATGGTATAAAGGAAATAATACATGCTTTAATAGGGGGATGGTCCCCACGTACTGTAATTACACTAGTAACCCTTCTGGGCTTACTTTCAACAAGGTTTTGATACACAGCTATGGGTATTTGTGTCCATTCTTGCAGCAAGAAAGTCGCCAGCTCAACTGTAGACTTCGTACGTGGTTTCCTGGTCGATAGGCCTCGCTCTAACGCGTCCCACAAATGTTCTATGAGGTTTAGGTCGGGACTCTGAGCAGGCCATGGAAGGCGTTTTACATCCCTATCTTGATACCACTGCTTGACAGAGGCTGCAACATGACATATAACGTTGTCGTCCAGGAAGTAACATTCGTCCATTCCATAAAATTACCAGAACGTAAGAAGAACCTAACTGTCCAATATGTTCATGTAGACGTCGTCGTTCAATTGACCAGTAACAACATACAAAGGTTCCAATACCACGAAAAACACCCCGAAACAAGTTGTTGGATTTTAAGCTAATCCGTTGGCGGTTCGGTTTATTATTGTAGCGTAGTGTATTTGCCGAGAGTATTCATCAATTATGTAACAGATCCTAATGCAGATATTTAAATGTATTATTCATCTTTTCATATATCATTAATATATTTTTAAATTATCTCTCAATTCTATTCATTTTAACCGTCATATTGTTCACAAAAGCACTTATCGAAACCGAAATTATTATAAATTTTAATGACTTGGTATTTTAAAGTGTGTAAAGAGTTCGTGGATCTATTTAAACATTTCGTTACTTAAACTAGAAAGTAAAAAACAGATTCGAAACAATTATATCGTTGCAACATGCTAGTTTTTTAATCATTGAAAACATAAAAGATGCAATTCTTGAAATGAAATTCTTGCGAAACTACAAGTCTTTTCCATGCCTTTTTTGTTGAGATTCGTAGGTACTATCAGTTTTCTTTCGCAAATCACAATCAGTTTTCTTTCAAACTGTCGCTAGTTGTTTTACTTATTTTATCAAAATAAAAGCTTAACCTATCGTTACCAATCTAACTAAAGATAGCACTGCAGTACAAACAATATCGGACTTTACTGTTTAGTTGCAAGTAATACCACTTTTGTTGTCACTATTGTAAAGTTTTTTAAGCTTTTTATTTGCATTTCTCTTTTCGGGTTCACATTATTTTAAATATTCATTATGTCAAGTACTTTTCACATTATTACATTATTTTAAATACATTTTATGTTTTAAAAATAAAAATGTTTTTTGGTTGTTATTCACGATGCAAAATGTTTCTTTCGGGAACAATAGTTTTTCATAATACAGCTGAATTTTGTGAACGAGAAATAAAAATGCTGCTACTATGCTTATTTTCATTTGATCAATCTACAAAATGAAACAGTTTGAATTCTTGTAAGACATTGACAATAAGTCAACCAAATTGTTTATCAAAATCTTCCATAATTTGTCTTCAGCTGTTAGTTTGTTTTAACTGCACATAGTAATCTCATCAATAGGGTTGATGATCACCACTATGTATTGTGCACTTACTTCCCTTTCAGCGAAAATAGTGAGTTATATGTCTGGACATACACCACTATGACTCTAAGCAATTTTACCCATACCATTCAGATCTTTAAAACGAGGTTGTCACTCAATTTTAGAAGTAACTGAACTTAAAACGTTGTAAAACTAATTAAGGAATGGAAATGCGAAATCGTGGGTTAACTCAATTTTTGTGACTAGTCTGTTTCTTAGTCTAAACAACTGATACTTTAACCTTTACGCTGCGGCATTACCACTACAATTTCATGTGCACCACTGGCATGTCTGTGTACGGTGAATGCTATCCCCTTTTAAGTTACCGCTGGCCTTGATCACCATTTACGAGCTTGTCAGCGACTGACCTTCAAGATGATCCCTCCTTTTGTTCGGTACCCTACACTTTCGACCGTTAGGTGTGAACGCTTTGGGGGAAAGGCAGAAGGTCGCTCTGGTGATATACGCCACACAAAACTATGAAAGGAAAGCGTCAGTCGTAAATGCCACTCAAGGCTCTGTCGCTCTTGTTAGGTAATTAGGTAAGGGGGTTGGTCATGCAGGCGAAAGAGCTGTTCCTGGAGACGATTCAAAAAATCTAAGCCGCTGCGTAGAGGTTTACCTACGTACTTGTATTTGCATATAAAAAGCATTTTATGTAAAGACTAGCTGAATACCCGGCGGTGCTCTGGTGCGGCGGTAAAATACAAACAGAAACGAAATTCCGATGAAAAAGTACTGAATTCTAACATGTGCAAAGTGTCGAATTTCGACTTCCTGAGATAAAATAGAGCAATTTGAAAAAGACAGGAAAGTAACAGCCAATGTTTTCAGAAAGTGTTCTACAGAACAAATGCACTAAATTTGGTGTGGATTGGTCAAATGGTGTAGATTTGTATAGAGAATATACACACATACATACAGATGCACATCCTTTTTTATATGTATAGATAAATACAAGTGACAGAAGTGTTTTTACCATCGATCTTCTAATGAAATTCACGGATCACGTTGAATCTCTGTCGTAAAATATCTGAAGGGTAAATCGACTTCGCCGATTGGCTGTCGAACTAATCAATAATATTAGATTCATGCTTTTACCCACAACCACGTGACAAATCTTCAAACCATGCAACTGGGAGAATTAACATAAAGCTGCGGAAAAACATGCTACTTTTCATCATAAGATCGATGGTTTCTACGGCAAATACGTGTTTCTTGTAAGCATTCTAAGCGTCACATCTTGTTTAACGAATACGATTTCAGTAAGTCAACGATAAAAATTTCAAAGCATTAATGTCGAATTAAAAGTGACAGTTGATTGGTTAACACCGACCGTCAGATCGTCTGGTTTTTGTGTGTGTGTGTTTACTCTGAAAATCTCTCTCATACAATCCAGCTGAAATTTGGAACGAAATCCAGAACAAATTTGGAACGAAATTTGGAAGGGATGCCATAAAACGTTCCTTGTATAATTGAATTGGTTTTCGACAAGTATTTACGAGGTAGGGTGTTATGATTATTGTATGGTGAATTCCGGCCACTTTATATATTTTATCTATCTAAAACAAACGTACAAATAATAAGTAGTTGTTTAAGTATTTTTTATTGAAAAGTGTAGAAATATATTGTTTTTCAACCTTTTTATGAGCTCTGGAATTGCTTCAAACATTAATTCATTTGAAGTGAAGTTTCGAAACATTAGAGATGTTGGATCATTTGTGTGAGCTTAACATTTGATAGATTCCAGTTTTATTCATTGTAAAATATTTGTTTCATGTTAACTTCAAGGGGAAATTGATTTCATAACTCAATAACAGAACTATTAAAATATATCTGTTAGATCCCTAGGAATGTTTGTGAGTCTAGCGCAGTGGATTTTAACATCTTTCATCTCGTGGCAAACACAGCTAATTGCTAAAATTCTGCGCCCACCAAAACAATTTATTTGCTGATCTGACAAAAAATAGATACAATTTTGATTGTTTTCTTTAAAATAATAGTAACTATAACTACCTTATTTCATCTGAAGTAAAAAATCTTTTTGAAACAATTCACTCATGATACTTTCAAATTAGTTAGAACTTGAAACTATCTGTGAACATATATACCAAAAGTTTAAAAACTAACCCTTGAAATGAAATAGTTCTACCCTCCAAAGAGTATATATATATATATATATATAAATTGTAAATAAAAATAATCAAACAAATAATAACCTTAATACAATTCTCACCAGAGACCCGTCCCTTAATCACCCCACTTTCCTTTCAGTCTTTCATCTTTTTTGTCCAATAGCTCATATATCTTGCCATCCCCTTTGACCTCCAGACCTCCCAGTATGACTGACCTCCCAGGATCACTTTTCCTCTCAAATCGCCTGTAAGATAAAATTACCTCTTCGCTTAGCTCCCGATCTCTGCCAATGAAATTTCTTTCTAGATTCCCTGTCCAATAATCTTTCTTTTAGTTCTTGTATCTCTTCCGAATTCATTTTGAACTATACACTTTTTTCCATGAGCCCTTTAGAATAGAAAAGTCCAGAACCGTACAGGGCTCCGGCCCCTCAACAGCCTTCGCGCCAGTTATGATCGTTATTGAATAAAGATTTTGTTATAGAATTTATATTTTTGTGGAAACAGAATTACACTCCCCTCCAATAGATCATCCTCATTCGGTTGCCCCTAGACCACTCTTGTTTTACATATATATATATATATATATATATATATATATATATATATATATATATATATATATATATATATATATATATGTAAAATAATATTTATAATTATTTGATTGGTTAAGAAAGAATATTTAAAGCATTTAATTTTACATAACTAACATTTTGTAAGGAACACGAAAGCCTTAAAAAAAACTCATGGATCATAAAACCGTAATTTTGCTTTTCGGTATCTGGCAACGTCAGAATTAATGTTTCATTTTTTAATTTAATTTAGAATTCTTTGTTTGGGTATTTGAGTTGACAGCGAGATGTTGCGGTCATATTTGAGGATTCCATTTGCTTATCTATATATATATTTCTCTTACGTGGCACGCAAAAAAGACGTTATTTGTTACCGCGTTTTGGCAACATTGTGCAATTGTTTGTTTACTAGGAGCCTCGCGAGTCATTTGAATCTATAGCGTTATCGGATGAAATTTTATTGAAAAAAATGAATTTTAGACGAGCTATTGCGGTTTGTAATAGAAATCTAAGAAAGCGGAGGATCTTTTCAGGGCTATTTAAAAAACGGTCCTTTTCAAGGCTAACAATTATAGTACAACAAGACGCGTGCACTACAAATTTCGACAACAAACTCAGTCAAAAAGTGTATGGGTGGCTCGAGTACTGGGGAAATGTACACACAAACAAAATGCTGGGTATTCAATTTCCAAAGCAGCGCTTACATTGCGAGTAAAAATTTGCTCAAAGTTTTCATTTAAATTCTGATTCCAGAGGTACTGTATATATCTTTTATGTAATACAACAAATTTAGATTTGAAAAATATTTTTTTGGAATATATTTTGTAATCAATCCCTTCTGCTAGGACACGTGTCTTCATTGATGCGAGCGAAGCGAGCATAGGTTCGCGCAGCGAACCAATGAGAATTGCGAAGCAATCCTCCGGGGGTTGGCGAGCGTTAGCCAGCAGGGGGCAGGCCAACTAGTAAATCAATATTATTTTTATCAATATTTTTCATCTTTTGTCAAATTGTTCTATTTCAGAATATATTCATGAAGTCGAAATATAACACGTAAGAACAGAATGTTTTTTGAGAATTAGGCATTTTATTCAGCTATTGGAATTTTTTTTCCGTTGGCATTATGTGTTCCGGTATATTATCTATTGCAGAAATATTATTCAGGAGTTAGATTTTAATGATTTATTTATTTTCTGCAAACTATCACTAGACATGGATAATTCCTTAGAGGTATATGTATATTTCGACCAACTTTCTTACATCTTTGGTTAAATACGTAATAATGTGCAAGATTGCTGTATCATAAAATAAATAAAATATACACATCAAAATATTTTTTAAGCGTGTAATTTCTTATTTTAAAATAACAAATAAATTTTTAAAAATAACTTTAAGATAAGATGGGTTACGTTAAATTGAAATGGATAGTCATGCGTTGTAGCTCAAATATTTTTCAAAATTTTGATTTAGCTTTTCATTGAAAAACGATTAAAACCAATTAATTTTCAATTGTTTTTCGTGTTTCATTCGGTGTTGTTGAAAGTTGTACATTATCAAGTAAATACATCTATCATTCTGAATAGGTACGTGCTTTCTATTTAGGAACCGAATTTCTGTGAATTTAAAAAAGTACCATAAGAGTTCAATTTAAAACTGCATGTATGTTGGTAAAAAGGTGATTTTAAACAAGACTTTGTTGCTATTGGAATAATATCACTGTTAGTAATTTTGAAATATTGATATTTTTGTCTTAAGTGACAGAAAGTCGAAGTTGCTTACTGAACATATTGAAGCTGTTCTTATTCAACTTAAATACATTTGAATCATTCGTTGAATGCAGTGCTTTTCGTTTAGTAAAAGCGCTATAAAATCTTTATTTCTACCACAAGCTCTGTTATTCCACATGCCGCTAAATGGAATTTTCAGGGAAAAGTGCGTTTGTTTCCAACTAAATTAGTCAGGAATGCCGTAAATTTTCAGCGCCCTTGGACAAATAGAACTCGGGTTAATATATACTATCATACCCACAGTGTTTTAAAATATAAGTGTACCAAATGTGGTATAGATTGGTCAAAAGGTGGATTTGTATAGAGAACAGACAATCGTGAAGTCTGCATTATATATCTTACAGAAGTTCCGATATTCCACCTGCCGCTGAATGGAATTTTTCAAGAAAAATCGCGTCTGCTTCAAACTAAATTAGTCACGAATGCCTTAACAATTTAATTTACCATCCTCTTACATTGATGATGAAATTCGAAAATATCGTATACTAGGTGCAAGAATGGCACAAGTAAAACACATTCATAGAAAAACTAAGTGCAAGACTATACGCCAAAAATTGCTATTTTTACTGAAAATGAATGAACGGGAATATTTGTAGTCACTCGAAAACTCAAAATAAATTTCTGTAGTAGTCACATTAGAAAAAAAAATCTTTCAGCAGAAGTGCGACGAATGTGAAATGGATTAAATGGATGGATACAGCATGTATGTATATTTGCGTCCGAAGTAAACTGTAGAAGTGATAGAGAAGTTAAAATGGATATTAATTTATTTTTCCTTACACTTAAATTATGCTAACATTCTTATATGAAAAATTAATTTATGATTACTTTTCAATCAACGTATTATTAATTTAACCGGAGCAAATCCGGGTATTTCTGTTAGTACAGAATAAAGAAAGAACATCAACATATTAAGAAATATAAAAACTAAAATGAAGCACAATGTGTTCATACAAAAGTACTACTTCAAATAACACTTTACAATATGACGAAGGTCGTATTTAAATAAAAATTGAACTCTTTTTAATAGAAGTATAACATTCCCAATTTATGGGACGAATTTTAACGAAATAATTGCTTCGAATCCTTATTGACTCATAAGGATCGTGATTGTAGTTTATTAAAAATAAAGTTATCTGATGACATTTAAGAAACGTTTTTAGTAACAATGTCAAAAGTAAATTTTTGAAAATTGAAAATTTGAAAGGTTTGAATACTACGATACATTCCTTCTTTGATAATTTGTCAAGCATAGTTATAGATCTGCTTTTTTTTACAGTAGTTTTATTTCATATGAATAATTTCTAACTCTATCAAAATAAGTAAATTCTTTAAAATACTGATTTTTTTTAATAAATGTGTTTTATTTATTCTAAAGATAGTAATTTTCATTACTAATTTATCATAAATTTTCTAACCGTTATTACAGAGACTTTTTTCTATAACTGATGATTATTTTTATTCTGTAGATTTTATTAACCTAAAACTATCAATTTTAATCACATAGATTTTATTGATTTTATGTGTTCGAATTATTTTTTATGCTTTGAAGCATTGCATATTGACTGAAAACAGTTCAACGGTTGAGTCATAGAGAGGACAAGAAATCACTTCAAGAGTGAGGAAACACTTGCAAAGAAATGTATAAATAGCACATAACTCAGTGGCTCGTGCACCAGTCAAAGAGAAACGTCAAACTCTGATACTTCTGAAGCGCACACAATAGTACTCTAATGATGTTATCGACCATAAGTTTATGGTATTGTGACATTCTTACCTTATAACAGTGCAAATCAGTTTGTGTTATTGGCCATACGTTTGTGGTATCGTGACGTTCATAATACAGAGTGTTCTACAAGTTCCCGTTCTGACGATTCTTGAATTTATTATACAAAATCAACAAACTTTACAACAATTATTTTTATGCTAATGGTGAAAAGCACTTTTATCATAACGTAGGAAACAAATTTGGACTTACATTTCTAATAAATGTTCAACATTTCTGCCCTTTTCTTGGAGACAAAGCTGAAGTCATTTGCGCATATTTTTAGAAACTTCTTGTATCCTTTGAGTAATGGCAATTTTCAGATCACTTATTGTTTGTTGATTATCTTCATAAACTTTGTTTTTTAAATATCCCCACAGAAAAAAAAGTCAGGGATGCGCAGATCAGGGAACGAGGTGGTCAAAGGTTTCTTGAGATGAGTCGATCGCCAAATAACCTTGAAGCGTGCCCATGGTTTCATAATTTCTATGGCAGAGTGCAACGTCTTGTTGGGAGCCAAGAGTCTCGTTCATTCACTTCTAATAATGCAACTAATTGTTTAATAAGTTTATATAGAGTATCTTTACTCGGTATTGCATCATTTGGATATTTCTGTCGTCAAAATTCTTTACATCTTTCATATGATTTATATTCAAAATAAGCCTCAAACTGCGCAATTCTCTGAATACATGATAAAGTCATCTTGCAATGAAGAACATAATGACATAGAACTTTATTGTCGCACAACTTGAGTGCGAAGAAAATCAAACGATAAAAATTAAAGAGTCGATAAAACTATAAACAGACGATAAAATTCAATAGTTAAATTAAACACGGGCAGTAAATTATTTTCAAGTTGGAGTACGGAAACATTTAGGACATCCTGTAGCAGTGACTTTTGTAAATTGAGAGCAAGGAAAAGAATTTTCGTTCCTAATGAATGGCACAGAGTCATAAAATCAACAAGTCCAAATAATAAGTTTATGCTAGTACAGATGGATCAAGATGATTTTTTAAATGTTCATGTTGGTGGGAAAAAGCTACAAAAAAACGAAAACTAATGCGATCAATGAAACTGTCAACATCATTAAGATGATCGGTCAACCGTATGATAGTTATGAAGCTCACATAACAATTCTGTTGATATCATCGACCATAAGCTTATGGCACCGTGACATTCCTACTTACCTAATAACAGTAACTGGGTTAATTGGGAGAAAGCAAGGGAACAAATTTCGGTTTCTGATGACTGGTACTAAGTTATAAAATCTGCAGGGATAAGTAAAAGTTTCATTCTATAATAGATGAATTGATATGAATATCTGAGAACTGATGTTATGGAAACAACTAAGAAAAACGAAAAAATTAGATTATAGAAATTTTAAATATTATTAAGATATATTCATCGGTTACCCATAAGATAGTTATGAATAACACACAAAAGTAATCTGTTGATATTATTTACCAGACGTTTAAGGTATCATGGCAGTACTACATCTCATTTTTACAAGAACTTTAGGTTAATTGGGATTAAAGCACCTGTATCTCTCTCTCTCTCTCTCTCTCTCTCTCTCTCTTTCTCGCTCTCGCTCTCTCTCGACATTAAGGCTAAATAAGTTCTTGTACAGATGAATCAAATTGAATTTTTGAGTAATGATGTTATACAAAAAGTTACAAAAACGGTAAAGATTGAAATTAATGAAGCTGACAATATTATTATGAGATATTGATCGGTTGTTTGATAATATTAAAATATTTTATCCTAACTTTTCCACAAAAATAGAATTTATTAAATTGTTTGCCAGCATGATGGACAAAACATCCCGATTTTTAAGGACTGACGTTCATAACGTTTCGTTAGATGCTTCGATAGATATATCGAAGAATCGAAAAATTCCTTAGTGATTATTGTGAAAACTTCTGAAAAATAAAAATATACAAATAACACCCAGGCTATATTTGAAAAGTGAATACATTAAAATTCAGAAAACTGAGACACTACACATTGTGTATCGTCAATTTTCTGAATTTCATGTAGCGTCTCAATCTTATGAATTTTAATGTCCGTTTTTCAAAACTTGTTTGGCTGCAGTTATTTGCGTATTTTTATTTTTCAGAAGTTTGTTTGGGAATACTATTGTGTTAAAGGGTGAACAAGAAGGTTATTCGGTTTAACCCTTTACACATCGAAAACAAAATACTGTTAATGTACATCAAGGACTTTCAACAACTCGTCAAGAGATAATGCACTGCCTTTGTGATAAATGTTCTCTCTCTCTCTCTCTCTCTCTCTCTTCTCCACGATAACTGTTCCTGCTACGAGGTATGAGTTATAATGGTCGTTATAGGAACTATGCTAAGCTAATGAGGTAACATTTCACTATGCAGATATTAAATTTTGATAGTTGATCTTTTCGTACATTTTTTACATAAATTTCCAAACATTTTCAACTGTGGATGTCTGAAGTCTTACATTTTTATTTTGGCGAATATTGATGGCGCAGAGATGTAGCTTATTAACATAGATATCTTGCTATCAAATAAATATTATGGAAACATAATTCCAATTTGTCATTAAATGTGCCAATATTACAAAAATTAAGTGCATATCTTGAAATAACCCCCATAGATAGGGTAATGTCATTTTTTATGACAATAGACAGATGTAAACTGCATACCTGAAGCAGTAAGGTTATTTCGTGGTTAACGGTCTCCTGCTTTCTATGCTGACAACAGACATTCTGTTGACCCAGAAGAATAAGTCAGTGTCATTGTCACACACTTGATTCCGCTCCTTGAGGAATGTAGCATATTCTGCATTGCTTTCGATAGGCTCAGTGGGTTTGCCCCTGTGCAAGCAACCTGCGAGTTGTCGATGCAGGTCCGTGTCCCCCCTGAGGGTATTTCTCTCTCGTCTGTGCAGAAAAAACTTTCATTGTGTGTATGTTGCATAATATTATCTGTTTGGCGCAGCATTACTAAGTATGGACCTTGCGCCATAAAATCCAACCCTGCGCCCCCTATGTATGTCTCTGAAGTAGGAATCTAATTTCGTGTAGAATAATATTTTCTATTAGTTCAGTAAATAAATCTACCTATATACAAATGTTGAGCAACAAACTATTTGCTATTTAGCGGTCATCAATTAGCTTCAAAAGACTAAATTAGACATGGAATCTAACTATTTAGAATGGATTCTGAGTCAATACGTCGGCTCTTTCCCTTCGGGATTGATCTCGGATCGTCACCAAGAGTCCGTTGTGTTGCTCCAGAGTGACGTTATTTAAAAAATGCCAAACGTCTAAGCCAAGACGAACATCCATGCATTCATACTAGTGATATGATGAAACGTATCATGTTCATCAATACGCTACCTTTTTGCCTTCTTCACCCCGTAAAAGCAACACATCCCAACTCGACAAAAACCAGTCTGGATGATCATTTATTGGAAAAGAGAACGAGACCGACTGCACGAAAAAAAATGTGAAACCGAGCTGAGCTGGCGGAACTAACTGAGTTACCGAGAAAACCATGGGTATGCGAGTTTGATGTTGTGCTTTTAATTTTATATTAATTAAAGTAATTTAATTTGTCATTTTGTTCAGATCATTTATTTTTATTTGAACCGATGATGACATCGGTTCACTAGTTTTGAACCCAGAAACCTGCTGCTCTTTTCAAAAAATTACAATAAAGCGACAACTCACAGTTCTGTTCACCTAAACCGTTACCCTCACTAATAACTTCAACTCATTAGATCTAATGAAATGTTTATCCCACACATAGCTAAAATATATTGATGGAGATTTAATATATAGGGATAAATCTGCTATTTATTTTCTGAAAAAGCTATGAGCACCGTTTTTAGAATACGTAGTATAAAGATAGAAGAAAAAATGAATGCATCTCTCAAAATTGCTTCAACTAATAAGAATCTTAGTATTTATTGAAGCAACTAATTACGATAATTGCATGTTTGTGATACTCTGCGCTTCATTACAAGTAATTATTGTACTTGGTTGCACTTCCCCCCCCCCATGCCACTTTTTTCTCAAACATTAACTACAATCGCAATCGAAAGGATCTTTCATGAGATTCTTTCAATTAATCTATGTGATTTTTTTCGTCATTATGTGTGTTGTGAGGGAAAGAAAATACTATCCTCGGAAATCTGGTGACCTTGTTAAACCGTTATGATCGATAAGTCTCCTGGAGGTTCTCCCGACGAGAAGTCTCATTGTTAGCAAAGTTGACCTATAAATGACCCAAACTGACCAATTGATAAACAAGATAGCTCATCATTGGAATGAAACTAACCAGATCTTGATAACGTAATCATGAAAAAATTTCAATAACTTTATGACTAGACTACTAGGCTTGCTACTAAACATACTAGACCTTGATGGACAATATATCTCATTATAGGAATAAAAGTGACCAGATATTGATGAATTAGATGTGCCATCATTGGTAGAAAACTGATCAGATATTGCTATCTTTATGAAGATATACCTCGTCATTAGCAAAATTACTCAAGATATTGCTGAACTACAAGGATGAGCTTGTCACTCTAATAAATTATTCTGCAGTCTCTTGCAGAATGCAAAATCTGGAAGATAGAATTGAGGGCAGAAAAGAAAAGTTGAGGGTATTTGAACTAGTGAATGGGAATCAATTGAAGTGAAAGCGCAGAAGCCAATTTGGGGGTAACATTATCAACTTTTTAATGAAATAGACGCAACATGTGGGAAGAGTTGCTGTCATAAGATCTCATAGGTTAAATTCACGTGGGTTTGGGAATCGACTCGATCCAATAGGCTATCAAAGCACAAACTAGTGTTTTTCATCACGCTCGTTAGTTAGTTCTGCCATAGGATTAGTGCTTTCTTCAATTCCACTGTAATAATATGTTTTTCTCTCGGAAATATCCAAACCAAGTGATTGGAAGATACACTACCCTGCAATAATGGACCGTACAACAAGATGTGATGGCATAAGGGAAAGAATACATGCTTTAAATAGGGGGATGGTCACCCACGTGCTACAATTACACTATCAACCCTTCTGGGCATACTTTCAACGAGGTTTCGATACACAGCTATGGGTATTTGTGTCCATTTCTGTTGCAAGAATGTCGCCAGCTCAGCTGCAGATTTCACACGTGGTTTCCTGTCCGTAAGCATCGCTCTAACTCAATGCCGCAAATGTTCTATGGGGTTTAGGTCGGGACTCTGAGCAGGCCAGAGAAGACATTTTTCATCCATATTTTGATACCACTGCTTGACAGAGGCTGCAGCATAACACAGAGCGTTGCCGTCCTGAAAGTAGCATTCGTTCATTCCATAAAATTGTCAGAGCGTAGGATGAACCTGATTGCCAAAAATGTTCATGTAGACGTCGGCGTTCAATTAACTAGGAACAACATGCAAAGATCCCAGGCCATACCACGAAAAACACCCCCAAACAAGTAGTCGTATTGCATGCAAATCCGCTGGCGTCCGGTCCATTATTGTAGGGTAGTGTATAACAGGAAGTTGCACGTATTTACGCAGTTAATTTCATTTAAAAGTTTACGAGTACCATGACATAGGAGCACACTTTCAGTCATACACTGTATTGTAAACAAAAATTCACCACCAGTAAGAATACACAGAATGCTTCTTTTGTTATTTCTTTATTAACTTTATTCAATTTAGAGGTACGAAATGAGAATACCGTTGATCATATTCAGTATAAAGGAATTTAAAGAAGTTTTTTGCAAGTATAAAGTAATTTAAAGGAAGTAAATTTGATTAACAGCACTGCCAGCAATTGAACAATTAAGAAACTTCAACATACACACTGAGTGCGGATCTCCTAGTTAGTTATAGTCTCTTGCGTTTGAATGTTTTGGCGTGACAATTCCATGAAAATGTAGTAGCTTCCATCATTCAGATAACTTCTCTAGATCACTTCACCATTCATTTGAGATTTAGAGTTCCAAATAACTGAGCACCTCGATGAGTCAAGAGGAATGATCTCTCCCACTATTTACACATGATGAATTTAATGGCACTCTATAATCCATTTGAATTCCTCCAAGGATGTATGAAATGTTAAGTTACACATGCATTTGTAACTAGATCCAACTGAATGTATTCCGTCATCTAAACGTGATGCAAAATTACGACGCTTTGTTCTCAGATTCTTCAATCTGGATTGATCCCGGATTGTCGCCATTAGTCCATTGTTTACGATGTAAATTTAACTACCTGCTTATCTGCCTGTGTTTCCTCCTGAAATTATTGATTAATTTATATTCACAGTGTGCACAGGAAGCCTGCTCACTTTAATGATTCTGTTTTATATTAAAAAGTGTGTATATTATGCAAGTAATCGATGTTTAACTAAATCATGTTATTAAAGTTGTAACCATTGTTATGTAATTGTTTGTATCGGACTATAATGTACTTATCTTAAAAGGGAGGGTGTCACAGTAACTGTAACTGTTCCTAAAGACTTCAACTTACAGTATCTGGCAACACTAATAACGTTGATGTGGACGTGACTGAATGTTGTAACTTCTATTACCATGTGCTCGTCAGTCTGTCTATTATTATTCCAGATGTTTATTAGACTATAATAATCTTACTATTAATCTATGTCTTGTGACTGACTACAAGTTCTATGTTTACTTAACAACATATGACATAAACTTCTCAGGGGAATCCAGACGATAATTTTATTTTGGCCCTCTTAGTGTCCTCATCGTTTAGATGTCCTTTAACTTTATATCACTCATTTTCCGAGATAGAAAACCGGATTCCTGTCCTGGTCTTGGTATCTTATTAAAGATACGGATTAGTTTTTCCACCTTGCTTGGGATTCCTATCCACTATGCACTTTTTCTCTATTTACTCTGTTCTGGAATTCTAATCTATACATAATTATCGTTTTTTTTTTAATATGTATTAAGTCACGCAGATATGTTTAAGTGGTGGATAGAGGAAAACCCCTACATATTTTATGAAACATCAATCAACTCTTTTTAATGATAAATAAGTACATCGAATGGATTTTTTAAATCCAATTACTGTTTTTATCTATCATATATTTTTAAGTGTGGTTTTTAATCTATTTTACGGTTTTAATTGTAACCTACAATTTGTGTTAAAAACATTTTTTTTCTTTTATTTATTGTTTTGATTCCTTAGAATGCTTTAAAATTTTATTTTAATTCCTTGCTGATGATATGCGTAAGTTTTAGACACCTGTTTATTGTTATATTAGTTATCTCTTGATTTTAGCTGTTTTATTGTATAGTATTTGTCCTGAAATTGACCCACTTTTTCCAATTTTTATACCTTTTTCCTTGAAAAGCCAAGCCAGACGAAACACTTATTACTCTGATATAATTTATAACCGTTAAATGCTATATTAGGCAGCTATGCAGACATATAATCATTAAATGTTTGTATATATTCAACGGAAATTTCTCTATATACATCACTTTTCTTGATTCTACATTATTAAAGGGGTCAAGGACACATTGAAAAAAAAATTTTATTAATTAATTTAGAATTTAGGAATTTTTTTGTACTGATTATCCATCTAACTAATAAACAAAATCACAACACAAAGTTTTTCCAAAAGTTTAAAAAAAATTTTTAATTAAAATTTTTTGAAAAAAAGATAGGTCATTTTAAATTGCTAAAACTTAAAATATTCTTGATCAATTTTCAAAATTCATGCAGTAAATTATTCACAAATTTATAAACTTTAATTTCGATTCAGTAATTTAAAAAATATTAATTTAATAAAAAATGTTTGAATGAAAAATTTTGAAAATTTTAAGGTACTTTTTTTTTTAAAGTCATATTTTAAAAAGTAAATATTTGTTTCAAATTTGCTGAATCATAATTAAAGTATAATGTTTGAAAAAGATGTATTCCAAATTTCAACCCTTAAACTTTATCGGTTTTCGACTTATAGCAATTTGAATACAGGAAATCTTGAAAAAAATGTATCATGGAGAAAAGCGCATTTAAAGTTTTAAAGACAGATGTTGTTACCATGACAGCAACTGTCAAGAGTCTTAGATTTTCAAAACAACGCACCACAAAAATTATTATATCTCTAGTTCTAATTAAGATAGAAACATGATTTAAACGTCATTTTAAGCAAACAAACACAGAAAATTTCTCCAAAAAAATGTTTTGAAAATTTGACGATTTTTTTGTGTCCCGGACCCTCGTAAAGTGTGGGAATCTATTTATTAAAAGCAAATTTACTAAGCATTATTTTTATTTCTTTTTAAGAAAGACAGACAAGAATTAATCTTCAATGTTCGAAATCGATTTAAGTTACTAATCAACACTGAATTCGAGGCTATTTAGCAAGCAAACGGATTTATTAAATGTGGTTCGATAATAAAGAGAGTCAGGTTAAGAGGATGTTTTGTGTGAAATGAAAACTTTTCTTAGAGCTTAAGTTTCGACAAAGTTAAAAAAAAAATACAAAATTGTTTGTTCAAAGTTAAGCTTGTGGACTTATCTTAACACAAACTACACGATTTCTACAAGCAAATATTCATTTTTATACGGATGACACTGTTCTGCGGATAATCCCGTTACTGTAAAAGCACAGTTTTTAACGGAATTTTGTGAATTTACAACTACCTTTAACAACTTAATTGGTTTAAATAATAAGTTTTGCGTTTGAAATGTAACATTTAATCTAATTTTAATTAATAACTACGTTTTTAATTCTCCAGGCAATTTCATTACTGTATTATCTATCTTTTACGTACATTCATTGAAAATAATGTCTTTTGTTTACAGGCTCAATGTGTGTTGTGCGACTTTTATCGGTTTTCTGCAACAGTAAGTAATTTCTAGTTGCTTTTAAACTTTAAATTCCATAAATAGGATATGTTTCCATGGTGACCATAACAAGATTAATTACAGTGGCTGAATCAAGAACTTATGCAATTTTCTTTCAATTTAACCTCCATGCCGTTACTAACAATTTAATACTGTCATACTTTTTATGAATTAATAAGACTAATTAATCTTTACACACTCATGATAGATTTATTGAATAATATTGAAACTATAACTTGTGTTATTGTCATATTCTTTTTACTTTATACAAATAAAAATTTATAATCTAAAAGCAGATATGAGAAGCAATTTCTGTAAAACTATAGGTAGTGTTAGGGCTTCCTGTATTTATGTGTTTCCTAAACGTGTGTGTTTCCTGAACGTATTTTAAACGAGACACTAATTGGTTTATCATTCAAATACGATCCGGAACTTCATCAATAAAAATTCCAAAGACTTAATTTAGGTCTAATGCCAATTAGATAAAATGCTAAACGTTGTCGAAATGCAAATAGACAATAAAGTAAAGGTAACCCTGATAAATATCAAGCGAGGGCATTTGAACAGCAGATGTAAAATCGGTCCAGTCTGGTTTGTTTATACTCAAAATCCCTCACATAGTGCTTCCACTACGTGAAGAGACTTGTATTCTCCTTTGTCACGTGATACCGGACGATTCGATTATTAAAAATTAATCAAGCGTCAACTGAACTTAAGGGGGATGGATTGCTGCATTTTATTTTTATCACCCTTTTTGGTGTTTAATTTGGCTCAAAAAATATCCATTGTGTCAGCATTGTTCCAACAAGACCAAAGAGAGCACGGGGGAAAAACACTTACACAAAAATTTATTTACAACGTAAAAGAAATTAAGTACAAACAGAAATATTAGAAGAAAGCCTCAAGTTCTCGAAGAATAAATACCACCTAACACTTTCATGGCTGACTCGCAACTGAACAGTAATGGCGGGAAGAGTTCTGTGAAAAAGTCACAATGCCATCTGGTGGTATGTTGGCTTGCTACAACATCAGATTTGGCTTAAAAATTTTCACTGAATAATGATTCTGTAAGAACGTAATAAGTATGAATTTTTAAATGTGATTAATTAAGTTGTAATGTGATACATTTCCTATACGTTTTATTATTTTATATTGTTATACTTACGTGTTTAAATCATGACACATTCGCGTTATTGAATTCTTGTCTGAATTTGACAACTTCCAGATTTTTCATCTTTATCGTCAAGAAATCTTTTAAAGTTCTTATCGCCAAGTTGAGGTTAGAATTATCTGTAAAAAGTTCATATGGAACAAGTAAAAGGATTCTTAAAAACATCGGATTAGTGAAAGAGGACAGAGTTCAATCTTCCTTCTCAATTGCTCTAAATGTGAAAAGGAAATATTGGTACGATTTTTCCAATCGCAGCCCTCGAGAACTGTTCAGTTTTTACCTGCTGTAAAATGAACTCGCCCTAGGATGAAGCGCGCCGATATCGAATCATAAAAAATCTTACAAACTATGTGAACAGCCACATCCAAATGATGCTTCCAAAAGCAATCTTTATTTTCTAAATTACTGTTATCAAATTATTAGCAATATTATAAGTCTATATATGCGTAAATTATCCATCAATGACAATACGATTATTTTAGAGGGGTAGATTTACACATTTCTTAGTACATTATCAAATATTTAAAACATGCAAATTAATATCGATTATTTCCTAGATTCTATATTATACACGATATAGTCATGGGTTTTGAATAAATTAAATTTGTTATTGACATAATTATTATAATACTTCAAGAATAATGTAAAAACATTTATTTTTCACTTTAGTATAGGTTAAAAGTTTTTAAAGTATATCTCTAAACTTATTTAAAACATGTATACAAAAAGTACTTTTTCTTGTTAAAAAATGCATCTTAAATCTCAATATCATCACCTTTGAATTTTAGTAATAATAAACTGGTAATAGTTGATTGAATTGTTGAAAAAAGTTAATACCTTACCATTGAATAATAATGATTGAATTATTGAAGTGGATAATGAATTATTTGAAATAAAGCACACTCGTTTTTCAGTAAATATTTTATCTAGAGTTTAAATAAGATTTTTTAGTACCGACTTAGTGCTGCGTGTTCTTTCAATTTTGTGTTGGAAAGCCCTCTAAATTATATCTGAACGTTTTCAAATAATTATCTGAAAGATAGAGCGATTGATTATACAAGTACATAATACACTTGTATATCAATTTTAAAATATGATTTCGTGTCCAAACAATTCAGGATGATATCATGTTACTACCTAAACATTTTAATCAAGGAAAATTAATACTTTAAGGTAATGAGTATTATCCAACGTTAAAATTTAGGAGAGTATAAAAATAATGCTTAAATGTTTCTATATTTCTTAGAAAGTCGTAGAGAGAAATTTCTCTTGAATCTATAGTTTCATAGATCGTGTAATAGTATAAATCAGAAGAGAAACTAGTTATTTTGGGGACTCGAAATTAATGAGGCTGATTGCACCTCATCCGAAGTAATATCTATACATTAAAATACAGATAATAAAGTGTAGTTAAAGAAATAATTAAATAAAAGATACAAAAATAGTACCACATAGATGTGTTAGTAAATTTATGTTCTCGATATTAATCCATCCTGAAGGCCTATTAAATGGAATCCATTATAAAGATCGGCTATTTAGCAATTCTAATGCATATTCACATAAAAATTAATAAATAACCTAACGCAAAAATTTTAATGCCTTGCCTGATCTCACTTTTTGAATAGTAACAGTCGTTTTGAATAGCATGGGGCTACATGAAAGAAAAATTAAATTTGAGTGTTGCATTCTTAAAGAGGAAAGTATTGAATTATAAAATGCACGTAGCGTATCGTTAAAAACTATTTCTGACAAGATCAGCTAAAAAATTAAATTGTTATTTTTTTAAACGTTTTTCCTCTTAGAAAACTATTTTTTAATAAATAGTTTTTAAATGCCGTCCTTTTACACACTGGGGCGCTAGATGCCACTGCCCTTTGTCCCCCCCCCCTCCCCTACGCTCTAATAAGTAGTCATTAACATTTTTATTGAAATAAATATCGATAACTACTTACCCAACAACCACCAACCTCGTTAGCTAAATTGACTACATGTAGCTTTTTAGCTAAATCAGCTTCCTTCCGATTTGTTAGGTAAATTGGATAAACTTTTCAAATTTTGCTGATTGAGCTAATAGTTTTGATTTCATACTGTCACCATTTAAATATATTACAGACATGAGAGATATAACAAAGCTATTTAGTGTCGCCGGTACGAAACTTTCCTTTAGCAGTATTATTTGAAACGTGACTAATCTTATTTACTGTTATCCTTATCTGAGCACAGCACATAGCTACTTTTTCAAATTATCAAATTTGTCATAACAACACACCTCTCAACATTCTTCTTATAAGCCCCAATTAATTTCTTTGGGGTATAAATTAACACGATCTACAAGAATATTTTCAAAAAAGTATCACAGCAAATATATTTTAACGATGGAAGTCTAGAGGAAACTTTTAACATTTTATGTTTTGAACGGATAAAATGGAAAAATGATTTTAAAATAAAAAAATAGGCTTTAAGGATATTTAAAAACCTGTAATCTAATAAATGGATAATGTTTAATGGATCTAATTATAATATATTCCTTATATTTATAACTAGTTCCATTAATTTTTAGACTTGTATTTCCCGTTTTGCCATTGGACACTTGAGGAGTTTCTCCTACGTACAGGGCCAGAAGGTTGTCAGGACTTCTGAACATGTGCGGAGCTGATCAGGCTTTGCCAGCTCATATTTTAAAATGTATTGACTTCACAATGGACAAGGTTTTTTCGGAACCTCTACTTTACTTGGACTTTTGGGGGGTTTATGGACTCGTGAACTTTGTCTAACTTAAAGAGATCATGTTCGGGGATTAATAACAACAACACACTACTTTAATAAGTATTATAAACCGAAAAGTTTCATCCCCTTGAAGTAGATTTATCAATGTAAGCACTCTTGAGTAATTTGGTGAAACGTGTCTAAAAGTTTAAATTTGATCCGAAAAATTATAATTATAAAAATAAAATCATGTAACAATTTTTACCCCATTCACCACCTCAATTCTTAGTTGTAAAATATTGTACTAATTCAGATCATATTTATTTTCAGAAGTCAAAGTATCTCAATTCTTCTCTGCAAGATATACTAATTCAGGTCATATTTACATTCAAAAGTCCACCCCCTCTCAATCCCTCTTTGTAAACTATTATACTAATTCAAGTTACATTTACCATCATAAGTCTTGTTTCAAGTAAACATTTTTCAGTACTATAGCAACAAATATTAATAGAGAAACGAAATTAAGTTCAATTGCAAAATAAAATAGCCTTTTTTACCTAAAGGTCATGATTTAAAGTAGATTAAAAGCAATGCTATTAACGGATTTTACATAAAATGCAGTTTACTCCTTTGTAATTCTTTTTTATAAACCCCAAGGGTTTGTAAGAACGGAAAGTTCATTAAAAGGAAATAAAATTTGTCATTTGATATATGCGTGGGGCTTGATTAAAGGTCATAAAATTGTATGGGTTCGTAACGGAAGTTCGTTAAGCCAAACGTTGACCGTATTTCAATCGATTATAACCTCTCTTGACACAGATTATCTTTTAAAAATTTTCGATACTAGTGCTTTCTAACACAGAAGAGAAATTAGATACTCTCGTTTTTAAAAGTATTCAGCTTTTGTTTACTTATATTTTAGTTTTTGTTTTAGTTTATAGTCCGTTTTTAATTGATTTCAATTTATTTTTATTAATTTCTATTCATTTTCAGGTTCTAGGCTGTAATGGAAAAGTAAGTATTGATTATAAATTACATTTTTAATTATCTTATGCCATAAGAAATAATAGTTGTTTTAAAAGAATAACAACCTAATTAATTTTATTGATAAAACATAATTTCAATTATAAAATAAATCTCTTTATTTCTTCTAAAACTAACTTTACATTGTTCGTAAGTAAGTTCGTCAAAATTCGAGCCTAAATATAAATTCAAAAAATGACTTTACCTATTAGGAAGTAGTCAGTTTTTAATCTTTATATTTTGATTCGATTGACAAGGAAATGTAGAAGTTTGGTCATATCGCATGATAAACATGAACGCTTTTTTAATGGTATACTAGAAAACAAACAATGTAAACATAGTTAACCATAGAATATTTATTTATACTCATTTCTATCAAAATATAACTTCACACAAGAACACATACTCTTAAAAATTCAGCAGAAGTTTAATAATAAGTACTTACATATTTTAAAGATATTGATCATGAAACACGTTTCCTTATAAGAAGACAGCAGCATATTTGCTTGTTGTTATTGTAACAAGCCTGTGTACTTGAAAGTCTGAAAATCGAAGTACCTCAATTTTAAAATATTGATCAAAATTTTATTTTTTACAAGGTATGTATATTTGAACAAAGTACATTAATCCATTCCGCATATAAAGACATTGTTTAAATAGAGATACACCTCAACCTTTTTAGAAATTCTTACTCTCAGCTTAGGAATCACCCTCAACATTCATGAACCGAAACAAGAGACAAAATTTTAATATCAACCAATTGAGTTACTTTAATAATTTTCAGATACACTACCCTACAATAATGGACCGGACCACAAGATGTGATGGTATAAGGGAAAACATACATGCTTTAATAGATTACTCCACGTGCTGTAATTACATTACCAACCTTTTTGGGCATACTTTCAACAAGGTTTTGATTCACAGCTATGGGTATTTGTGTCCATTCCTAATTCAAGAATGTCGCCAGCTCAGCTGTAAATTTCGGACGTGGTTCCCTGGTTCGTTAGGGTCGCTCTAACTCGTCCACAAATGTTCTATGGGGTGTAGGTCGAGACTGTGAACAGGCCAGGGAAGACGTTTTACATCCATATTTTGATACCACTGCTTGACAGAGGCTGCAACATGACGTTGTCGTCCTGGAAGTAATATTCGTCCATTCCATAAAATTGCCAGAACGTAGGAAGAACCTGACTGTCCAAAATGTTCATGAGGCGTCAGCGTGCAATTGACCAGGAGCAACATGCAAAGGTGCCAGGCCATACCACGAAAAACACCCCCCAAAAAAGTAGTTGGATTTTCTGCAAATACGCTGGCGTCCGGTTCATTATTGTAGTGTAGTGTATTTCAACTACTAAGTTTTACTTTTACTTAACCCGATGCCTCCAAAATGGAGTAGCGTCACTATTAAATACCATTGCTTTCATTTGTACTCTTCCTTTTCTGTTTTGAGTTAGAGTAATGTAAAGTGTTTGTGTCTAGTCCAATAAATAATATGCGTTTTATAATAATTTGTTTCAGACTTCTGCGTTAATGAGTAATATAACATCGACGGAAGCTGTTTGCATAATATCGAACTGTCTTCAGGTGAGTGTCATTTTTAAACATCGTCATAACGCAAATTGCCTACTTTCTCTATTCGTCTTAATAAAGCGAATGAAGATTTATCGCATAAAAGACTGTCAAATGTAAACAGTTTCTGCAATCAATATTCATGTATTATGCTCTGAACGCGACTAGATCAGCAGTTATCATTTATCTAGTATAGTTATCCTTGTTACTGATATTAAGTAGGTGACAAGTAGAATTCTATACTTCGTTCTCACCTATTTTATGTTTGCTGAGTATTATTAGTGTTACGTGACACTTTGATTGGTGGTGGGACATCTGAAGGACACGTTCTTGAAATGGTAGAGGCTAGGTGTATAAATATTCTTTTTACGAGACTACTAAGGTGACTACTAAGGAGACTACTATAGAGTGTTCCAAAATTCACGCAATAAGTAATTATGATAGAAAACACAGGTTTATGATTAAAAATTGCAAATTTTTTATTGATTCATAAAGTATACAGTATAGGGTTATGTATGGAATAGCATATCGGGTAAATGGCCTTCAATGCTTTGCTGGCACATACGTACTCTTTTGTTGAAATCTTTCATGACCGTTTTGCATAAATGTGACTCAATTTCCTCCTTCAAAGCGTGGGTGGTCGTGGGCTTGTTGTCATAAACCTTAGACTTAAAAAAAACAAAGAAAAAAGTCCAACGGCGTTAAAACGCATGATCTGGACGGCCAATTATGATCACCAAACGAGAAATTACACGTCCAGGAAATGACTCTTGCAGTAATTGAATTGTTTCAAGCATTTCCACATTCCGCTGGCGTAATACGATATCCCCAAAGGAAGAGAAAACGCAAAAAGGAGCCCCGAAAAAGCACTCGCTTTCCCCGAGACTTGAATCGAAGTGAATGGATGAGAAAAGAATATGTTAATGTTAACCAAGTTTGCACGCGCATATTCAAATTTAGAACACTCGTACTCAAAACTTATACATACTATACTAATAATGTACTTATACATACTATACTAATAATGTACTTATACATACTATAGTAATAATATACTTATACATACCATACTAATAATGTACTTATACATACTATACTAATAATATACTTATACATACTATACTAATAATATTCTTATACATACTATACTAATAATATACTTATACATACTATACTAATAATATTCTTATACATATACTAATAATATTCTTATACATACTATACTAATAATATACTTATACATACTATACTAATAACATACTTATACATACTATACTAATAATATACTTATACATACTGTACTAATAATATTCTTATACATACTATACTAATAATATACTTATACATACTATGTGTGGTGAGAGAATTGGCTTAAAAATGAAATCGGCACTAATTGTGGTGAAAATTAGGGGGTAAGAAAAAAAAGGTGGGTTAAATTAAATAGAGGTTCGTGGTATCATACTCCTATATAGGTTAACTGGATATAATTATATTGGCCGTAATTGATTAACAAAAATGGCTCGTGAAAGGCAAAGGGAATGTCGAACGAATGTCTGATGTTAGAAACAAGAGTTTATGAAGGTGCACTCACCAGATGATGTTTTTCGCCACCTCGAAGTTGACGCTGTGGGATATCCTGGACATGGTGGAACCAACGAAGGAAAGTCACTACGCAATATTGGAGAGTCAACTTATTCTTTATTTCTCTTCGAAGGGACCGCTGATCACTGTGGTCGAGTTCGATGCTGGAGTTATGGAAGTGAGAAGTACTTAAGTTTCATCAGAGAGTGTCCATGGCTCCTCATCAGGGCATCGGGTCGTTTTATCGCGATGTAGGACTCAATGATCGAAAAGGAATCCAGACGTTCTATGGATTAAAATGGTGCCCGAAAAAATCTGATCCTTGAGGAATCCTCGATTTCCTAGGTTACTCCATAAAATCAAGCTGGGGAAGACTTGATGAAAATATTGTCAGGGACTTAAACTGATGGTATTCCTTCCCAGACGTCGGTTTACAGATAAAGATTTTCGTGGCTCGTAGAGACACAAAGTTGGAATAGCAACGAAAATCAATTTATGGTCATGATACATAATATTTTGACTCCATGCGATTCAACTGTTACTGAAACATCGGAATTCCAAATTTCAGCTCATCAGGTGCATAATTAGTAGCGCAGTGAGACTGTTTGCAAAATTCGATGATTATTATCGTTATTGGGGATTGTTCACAAAGTAAAAACAGAAATTTCTGGCAAGAGATCCTGGGATTCAATCAGAATGGATTCTGACTTTGTCACCATCTTAATGGACTCCATACAAAGGCGCCTGCAACAGGTCATTGACTGCGACGGTCACTATACGTCTTTATACATATTTATGTGATTGAACTCAGAACCTCAAAGGCTTTTATAGATTTTTTCGGTCAGTTTCACGTCGTTTTTCATTATTTTTTTTTTCATCAAATCTGCCTGAAATTGTAAACACAATCAAAATTTGTGATAAAAGATGGGACGACCCCATAGGCAAATTTATTTTAAATATTGATATTTGTAGAAAACATTCACCCCTATCGATTGCTAACTTCTGTTTTGTTCTATGATGTAAATTGTGCAATTGCGAACGGGTGAGACGTTTTTTTTTTGACGGGTGTACCTTAAGATTACAATGGTATATAAATATTCTACGTACATTAAGACTAGTACGGTGTATAAGTATTCTACGAATATGAAGTCTAATAAGGTATATTAATGCCCTCTCATTTTAGAGTCACTTCATGTCAAGGAAGGCTTTAAATAAACCAAGAATCTTCACGAACGAAGGTGGTGATACATAAAATGCCAAATCCCTGAAATAAAAATTTTATTCCAACATAAATTTGAACAGATCACAACCATATGGATTAAATGGCGAGAACGTGGCAGACTTTGCGAAACTTCGAAGCACCATGGGAGATGCTGCCATATGGCACCCACAGTGAACTTGGGAGAATTTCATCTTAGGGAATTCCAAGGAAGTTGACCCGCATTTACGCGTCGTGTTGAACAAGCTAGAAAGCTTCAAACCGACAAATCCTAATTCTACGTACACGGAAAGTCGAACTAAGCGCTACCAGGTTTGTAACAGCGAAAGTTTCAACCGCTCAACCATTGGCGGTTCTCTAAAAAATTAAGCTAAAATACGTTTCTTTTCAAAATAATTTATGTTACACAATGTCTTTCAAAGGATTAAATCAAACTCTATACATATTAGGTTCATAGGCAAATATCGATTTACAGGGATAAAAAAAATAAATGAAGAGAATACTGAATTTTATAGGTGAAAGGTATACATACAAACGTATCGATTTAATTGGCAAAGGATACAGACGTTGTTCCAGAAAAAGAGATTTTGGGTTTGGTTATGCTCGATAATCACCTGAATCGAAATGTGGATGCTCATGAAGAAATTTTGAACGAGCTCTGCAAGATGAAGATTATAAATTGACAGGTTGAAAGCAGAGAAATGTTCTACAAGACCCCAAGATTAACACCGACAATCTACATCCAGTCCAAGTTCGAAACGCTCTGAGGGGCTCACACGTATTTATCCGTTCTCAGGAATGACACAAATTACTAAAAGACGCTTTTGGGCTAGTTTATTGCTATACTTCGGCATTGACTATTAGTGGTAGCTTTTTAAGCAAAATAGTTTCTAAAACTCCTATTCTCAAGCAATATTTTGGCGATTTTTTTTTTATTCACCAACGGTTAACGAAAATTTAGTACCTTGTTTAAATAATAGTGGACGGGAAAGAGAGAAAACAAAATTTTTTCAGAGAACTTATTCCAAGATACGTCAATTTCCAAGTTTTGGTACCAAGTCATGGCAACCACAAAAGAAAAACATCAGAGTCTGTGGTTGATGAATTGTCATGAAAACCTAATATAATATTAATTTTTCCGAATTTAACATTTAAATTTCTTGGCAAGAATCTTCAACGTCTGTTTCATACCCACATTTTTTGTTTTAGTCTATTTGCTTTATATTTGAACTAAAACTGCTACTAAAATAGGGTTTGCGATGAAACATTATTATATTTCAGAATTAACCTTATGACTACGGTCATTGATATAACTGTCACGACTCTCTCTTAGTACGATTTTTATAACTTTCAAGGTGCAATTTCTGTTATGGCCGTAGTCTAAATTATTTCTTGTCTTGATTCTTATAGCTTCAAGATACAACTACTGTACTGTCCGTAGTCTAAATTATTTCTTGTCGTGATTCTTCTAACTTTCAAGTTACAGCTGCTGTACTGGCCGTAGTCTAAATTCTTTCTTGTCGTGATTCTTATAGCTTCAAGATACAACTGCTGTACTGTCCGTAGTCTAAATTATTTCTTGTCGTGATTCTTGTAACTTTCAAGTTACAACTGCTGTACTGGCCGTGGTCTAAATTCTATCTTGTCGTGATTCTTATAGCTTCAAGATACAACTGGTGTACTGTCTGTAGTCTAAATTCTTCTTTGTCGTGATTCGTATAACTTTCAAGGTACAACTACTGTACTGTCCGTAGTCTAAATTATTTCTTGTCGTGATTCTATAACTTTCAAGGTACAACTGATGTACTGGCCGTAGTCTAAATTCTTTCTTGTCGTGATTCTTATAGCTTCAAGATACAACTGCTGTACTGTCCGTAGTCTAAATTATTTCTTGTCGTGATTCTTGTAACTTTCAAGTTACAACTGCTGTACTGTCCGTAGTCTAAATTCTTTCTTGTCGTGATTCTTATAGCTTCAAGATACAACTGGTGTACTGTATGTAGTCTAAATTCTTCTTTGTCGTGATTCGTATAACTTTCAAGGTACAACTACTGTACTGTCCGTAGTCTAAATTATTTCTTGTCGTGATTCTATAACTTTCAAGGTACAACTGATGTACTGGCCGTAGTCTAAATTCTTTCTTGTCGTGATTCTTATAGCTTCAAGATACAACTGCTGTACTGTCCGTAGTCTAAATTATTTCTTGTCGTGATTCTTGTAACTTTCAAGTTACAACTGCTGTACTGTCCGTAGTCTAAATTCTTTCTTGTCGTGATTCTTATAGCTTCAAGATACAACTGGTGTACTGTATGTAGTCTAAATTCTTCTTTGTCGTGATTCGTATAACTTTCAAGGTACAACTGCTGTATCGGCCGTAGTCTGAATTCTTTCTTGTAGCGATCAAGATACAGCTGTTGTACCGGTCGTATTCTAAATTCTTTCTTGTCGTGAATCTTACAGCTTTCAAGGTACAACTGCTGTACTGTCCGTAGTCTAAATTTTTTCTTGTCGTGATTCTTCTAACTTTCAAGTTATAGCTGCTGTACTGGCCGTAGTCTAAATTCTTTCTTGTCTTGATTCTTATAACTTTCAAGGTGCAACTGCTGTACTGTTCGTAGTCTAAATTCTTCTTTTTCATGATTCGTATAACTTTCAAGGTACAATTGCTGTATCGGCCGTAGTCTGAATTCTTTCTTGTTGCAATCAAGATACAGCTGTTGTACCGGCCATAGTCTAAAGACAAATTCTTCTATCTCACAAGTGCTTTGACTGTGGCTGCCCTGGTTCTGAAACCTGTTGTCTTCACCGCATGACTTTTAACCAGTTTGATATTCTTGAGCAGTATAGGGTTTCATAGGAATCTTCCAACCAAGAGGTGTGGTTATTTAGTGGTTATGTGTGTTGTAAGGTAAAGAAATACTACACTGCTCAGAGGGTTGGTTGAAGGAGTTGATGACACCTAGGAGAATGCGGCGATCCATTGGCACAGCGACACTTCGTATGAAAGGAAAGCATGCCACGTCTCTAAGGCAGGCTGTCAAAATCAAACACCTCTTTCCACGGCCATGGGAAGTTATTTCCGTGTGCTCTTGTTGGAACGCATCGCGAGATTTCCTTGGAGACGCTTCTCACATTTTACAGTGTCCTTGAGTGATCAGGAACGAGGATCGTATCCATTCAAAGCAGGTATGGAGAGTCACTTGGGAAATTATTTCCGTTCCTAAGCTCAAATGAATTTTTATTTTATTTTTTCCGAAGATATCGAACCAAGCTACTTGAGGTAGTATAAATATCAATAATACTTAAATAAATATCAATAGCTTCGTTGTTGAATCTACAGTGATGTCCCAGTGACACACGTGTCTAGTACAAACATATCTTATTACGATTCAGGACTATCTATGGACTTATGCCATTAAATCCCAGATTCCATTCCGGGCGCTACTGGTATAAGAATTCCAGGTTTTAAATTGAACTCTGGTTTTTATCAGAATTGTGTTGAATCGATATGGTTTCTCGTCTCTACTGAGGAGCTTGATTGAGCTTCATGAATCTATCTGCAAATGCCATTACACTAATGAAAATCGCTGTGATTGAACAAGTGACTTAAATCACTTAATGAACTACCCTCCAAATCCCGAAGACATTTTAAATGAAATAAATTTTTCCTCTCTTTTTGAGACTTTTTCACCTCTCTAAAAAAAGAGTTTAAAGGCAATTCATGAGCAATTTTTAGCTCTTCTTGAGGCATATATCAAGTTATTACTCCAATATTCGCGTTGAGTACTAAACCTTTAATGCTTTTTTACAACGCCTTGGAGCTTCTTTTCCTTTGCAGCTGTATTTTATTGTTAAAGATGCGCTTGTATCTCAAAACTCTTTGACTCTATTTGCAATATCGTGGATTTATTAATATAATAGAGCGGTAAAAAACCTGAACATATATTTGAGTTTTGCCATAATTTCTCAAATGTCACGAACTGCAAATGTATTAAGTCACAGAGGTAAGTAAAGTGATAATGAAAGATGAAAAAAAGAGTGGTAAGAAAACCAAAAAAATGCTACCAATATTAACTCATTCATTAAATTACCTTCCGTTAAAAATGAGATGTGTTTCTATATGTGTTCTGAGGTTTTTTTTTATTTTATACCAGCAGATCCACGCTTTATAAGAAATATGTAAGAGTATTTCTTGTAGTTTTTGCTTATCTTACTTAATCTTACTTCCAGCATACTGAATGAACTTATTGGAATAAAATTGTACACCTCAGTCATGCCACAGCAATAAGCTTCTGAACGTGTGCTTCAATTATACACCATTCACCAAAGCAATTCGGTATTTTAGCATCTTAACCTTTTGTCATGGGTGTTCCCTCTCATGTTCTTCTTTTCTACTCTGCTTGCTATCCTCTATGTTTATCATTACTGACATCAGACTGTTGACTTTAGAGCAACAACTCTTTTGTGTGGTTTGAAGACATCATACAGCTCCATAGCCCAGATAAAAACTATGTAAATTATGTGGTAAAATTGGCAAGTGTAAGCAAAGGAATAAACTTGACACACGTAGCAATTCACTTCATTTTGAGCAATGAGTTCTTCCGTAGAGTTTTAGCAATACTATGCAGATCTATAGCTCAAATCTTTCAAATATATATCTTTCAAATCAAGCATCCTGAAGTAGTTGATTTTACGTTGTTAAAATATGTTTGTTGTTATTCTTCATTATACAAATATTGTCACTTCTATACCGTGTACGTTAGTGAAATATTTAGAACAAAATACTTCTCTTGCGTGGAGTGAAAAAGAGACATTTGTATCTGTGGCAACGACTCTAGAAGATCCAATCATTCCACTTTCAAATCAAATCTACCAACGGAAAACACAAACTTTTTCATCGGATTTAAGGAACAAAATATATCAAGGAATAGAATGTCGTAATGACTTTTACCTCTATACGTTTCTCTTGGGATTGGGCCACTGGATATATAGTCAATATCTTGAAATCCTTAACTCTCTGAGCCTCACAAGCTTATGGAGTAGTGTAGAATTGCTTTTACCTCATAATATACGTAACGACTGAATAACCACGTGTATTCTTAGAAAGAATGGTAAGAAAATTCTTTTGATCGAAAAGATCAAAATTCGTTTTAAGTCGTATAAGATAGAGTGCATGTTTTAAAGTGGATACATGAATAAACTCTTCAGACGGTTGGTGTGAAATTGGTGAATTTCATTTTGCAATTATTCAATTATATTTTAAGAAATACCTTTTATTTAAAAAATATTTCTGCCGAGGTAATGATTCGAGGGTTGTTCGGAAAGTAATGAACGTTTGAGAAAGACCAGCACTATGACAATGGCAGGGGCACAGGTCACGGTCCATCAGTTTTAGGAGCTCGTCTGCCAACTGTTCACTGAATTACATCTCACTATAATGGTAATTTTTTGTTTTGTTAAGCAAACAAACTGTCCACGAAAATCGAGCGAGCCGTCAAATGTGAAGTGAGATCTGTAATCCGATTTCTAAACGCAAAATATGTACGACCAAGCGAAATGTATCGTGTGCCGAAATTTTAATGAGGGAAGAGAGAACGTCCATAATGAGGAGCGATGTGTCCGCCCAAGTGGTATTACGGATGAGCTTGTCAAGTCTGTTGACAAATTCATCCAACAAGATCGGCGTGTGGCTTCGGATGAAATTCATGATACATTTTTACATGTGTCTCGCACTATCATTTACAAAATGGTAACAGATCACCTCAAATTCATAAAAATTAGTGCAAGGTGGATGATACGCATGCTCAATAACAACCACAAACGCTTAAAGATGCCACTGCTTATCTCAATGGACTGGCGACAGATGCGTACGACGCTGGTACTGAAAAGCTCGTAACACGATGTGACAAATGTTTAAATTTGCAAGGGGACGATGTAGAAAAGTAATATAAGGTATGAGAATGTAAAATAAAAAGTGTGGTTGAAAATTTTTAATTAGTCTGTATTTTATTTTAAAACGTTTATTACTTTCCGAAAGACTGGTCAAAGCGAAAATAGGCTTTTTGAACAATCTTAGGGGGTTGGCAAGCAGTATAAATCAAGGTATTACACGTCTTAGTTCTTTTAATTTCTCTTAGAAATTACTTATTAATATGCAAATATTGCATTTCCAAAATTAATTGAGAACATTAAGTAGAGTATGATTAAATCGTATAGGTTCGTAACAGAAGTTCGTTAAGCCAAACGTCGACCGTATTACAATCGATTATAACCTCTTTTGGCAAAGATAATATTTAAAAGATTTTAGATGATATTAGAGTGCTTTCTAAAACAGAAAAGAAATTAGATACCCTCGTTTTTTTTAAATATTCAATTTTAGTTTACTTTAGTTTTTGTTATTGTTTAGATTTTGTTTTAGTTTATCATCCGTTTTTATATGTATGGGTAAAAGTATGATCTTTCAAAGTGTAATTATCTATTCTCTGTATAAATTGATCTTCATAACCTTCTGAGCATCACTAAATTTTCGAGTTGTGTAGGATTCATTTCTCCTCCAAACGCACAAGATTAAATAACCAACATCTATTGGTTGAAAGAATCCTAAGGAAGGTTCTATTGGTCAAGAAGGTATAAATAAGGTGTGCTCAAAGAAGTCATTTAGGGAAGGTATTTAATTATCGTTACATAATGGGCTATTAGCGACGGTTCGGAATCAATCCCGAAGGGAAACAACCATGGACAATGCCTCGTCATTCTAAACTACGATCATATGACGAGATCAGGACTGCTCTCAAAACTTCCACGTCACGCCAACGTGAGGACATTTGAAGCCAAGGCAGATTAACGTGACCTAGCCCTCGTATACACAACGGTCTTGAGTTGGACCGAGTTAGAAACTCACAACCCTCACGCTACAAATCCGTTACTTTTTCAACTGGGATGTCGCGGAGCAAAAAGTCATGCTGTAAGACTCGTCAAGGATAAGTAGTTGAAAATCATTTTGTGTGATTTTTTTCAATGTGCTTTAGTTTGTGGATTGGACACACATTTTTTATCTTCAATTGGCGTTTGATGTGTTTTTAAATTGTAAAATACTAGACGCCCACGTGAAAACGTGCATCAAGCCTTATTAAGCATATTGGTAGAAAACGCACGCAAAAATGTTTTATGATGCTTGTAGTTATTACCAACATCTAAACAACTTGAAATATATCAAAGTGAAAACTGTTTAAAATTTGAATCACGCATGGGAAGACACAGCCGCGTATATCTTTCTTACCATAAACTATTACTTGAGACGCTTTCGTGATACATCGATGTGTACAGTGAATACAAAAATCCGAAATGTGAAATAATAAAAACGCGAAATTTGGGTTGGTTTGGCTGTTTTGGGGTTTTATGGCACCAGGGTCATATTAGGCAAATCTGTGCCAAGTACAGGACGGACAACACAATGAAGGAGGACAAACAGGCGAGGGTTTAAATGGAAAAGAGGAATGATCAATCGGGTACCTCGGCGTAAAGATTCGGATTGCATAAAATCAAACATTTTCGAAGAGCATACTTTACCCTTTTCGGACATAGCAGGGTTTCATTGAAATCATGTGCAGGAAAAACCAGATCCGTGATTCACGCAAAATTTCTCTTACTTTAACTAATGATAAACGAAAGTTGATGACGATCATCAAATTCGATCAGCTCTGTATAGTAATAATTGGCTGGCAATCAAATTCTTGATGAAGTCTCGAAAGTGTATATTAATGCTGATTTAAAATGAGTAGTTAAAAATCATAGTCGCACTGTGCGATGTTTCTATGACAGGTTTTTCTGTCAAGCTAAATATAGGTACCTGTAGTGTTTCTGCGGTGGAACATGTTCCTATAAGTATTCCGAACATGGCATCAATCGGCTTGTTTTTAATATAGCATGTGTTCCAAATATCACCTACCCTAACTATTTATTTTCAATTTCGGCGTACTTCATGTTTTAAAAGAGAAACGACAACTATTTGCTGTTAACTGGAAGTGTTATTGACTCAAAACCACATAACCATCCACCTCTCGTTGTGTCCTGATTAAACACTGAAGACATATACAGCTCCTGTTGATGTGCTTAGAATTTATTTATCCAACATTTTTGAAGGGCGCACGTTCTGCAGGCTGCATTCTTCTTTGATTAACTTCCAATTAGTCTTAACTTTCTTGACCAATAGGGTAGGTGTTCCAAATATCTCCTACCCTAACTATTTCTCTGTATCTCAGCCTCCTGGGTTGGGAAATCAAGCTGGAAACGAAATGAATATCACTAGGAACTATTCTCCTTTGGTTTCCAGCGATCATAAACCTTCTTTACTTATGTCAGTTTAAGTTCACTAGTAAAACTTCAAAAGGTTTCTCAAGAGAATTTTCAAAAGTGGGTTCTAAATATCGCCAACCCTATTTCTATTACCACCCACCAGGCGAAATTAGGAGCTACTATTAAAAACTAGTTGTAGAACATACCTACCTTTCTTAAGTATTGAATGTACTTTCAAGTCGTATAAACGAAATTATTATTTTGGAAACACTCATCTGGATATTCCCTGAATGGATTGGAGACAAAAAATACGTTATGTTAATCACAGCTCAAATACTTCAGATGCAATAGTTGTTGATATAACTGATAGAAAACTTGCCGGTGGCCCTGCGTGTGACAGTACCCTAGGCCGTCACGGTAACTACATAAACTCATAGATGTCGCGCATAGTAGTTTGTAAACACGAGTATGCGATATTAAGCGCAGGGGCGATATTTGGAACACCTACCCTACTATTTCAACACGTCGCACAGTGTGTCATTTTCAGAATCTAGGTGGACAAAATTATTGCATCAAAAATACACTGGTTTTGGGTGGTTGTAAGAGACTGTGAGTGATAAAATGCTGATTTGGTGCACATTTAACGTTTTTAGTTACTATTTGGATGCAGAAATATGTTAAATTAAATTTGTCAACTTAAATATACTTCGAAGAATTATTATCCATATATTTTGCAATTTTATTTTAATGTACACCTGAACAATGGTCAGATATATTCACAACAGTTCCATTTAAAAATAAAGAATTATTCATAAACTAAAGGGGGAAATGTTTGAAAATTATTGCAGAACTATATACTTGGAATCTCAACTGGGAAAGTTCTTTAAAAATTTCAACCTTTTTGGAAACCTTTGGCAGCGTTTAGTTTTATGCCTTCCTCGTAATCTTATTATTAGTGGATCTGAAGTAATGACTAATGTATTCGTATAAATTCTTGACATTTTTATAGAAAATATTTCTCTTATCGCCTATTGTGTTTATTCCTTGTAGTGAAATAATATTCTCATGAACCATTAACTTCCCTTAGAGTTAAATCTACTAATTATTTGGCAAGAAGAAATCTGATGGGACGACAAGTTCTTGTTGAGATTTTGACAAATAATATTTTACCCTCATTAGTACAAGCAAAGGTACCAAAGACATACTAAACATACATTGTTTATAGTGATATTTTTCTGAAACAAATTGCTGGAAAGTTTTCTGTTCAGCGCCATCACAGTCTCTCATTATAATTGTATCTCTGATATTATTTTTTGACAAAATCAGAATGAAGGATTGTTCATACATTGACCGTTTAACAGAGCAGTTGATAAGTGACTAGTTGTGAGTTGTGGTACAGCTAAAGTTTCAGTGATAATCATCCTAGGAGAGTAACAACCGTTTAGCTCATTTTCGTGTTATACGGAGTATACAAATTCGAGTTAATGTTCTTTATATTACTTATGTAATTTTATATTGGTGCATAGAAAGATCAATGTCAACTCTTAGCCCAAGAGCATGATTTTCAGATAATTTTACTGACGTTTTACTAAGACACGGATCGTTTTCATAATTGTACCTCTTTTAGAAAAGCAGCAAAGAGCTCTCTGACGATTTGAAGTAGATAATCGTACACCTAATTTTCGAATTTTACTTCAGTGGTCATTGACAATTCTTTTTGACTAGTTGTCTCTACAAGGTAACGAGTTTCTTTTTCTATACCTTGGAACTATAGGCTTAAAAATCTTTTTGAGGTCTTCTAGGCTTATTTTTCAAACTTCCTTGTAAATTACGTGGTAGATCGTGAATCACAGTGAGAAAAATTAAGATTTCCTTCAAGTCAAGAAGAATTATGAGGAATATTTCTTTGTATCCGTTCATTTTACTCCTCTTTTGCTCAATGTTTTGACGGGTATTTCGAAAATTTTCGCTTCAACAGTATTTAAAACATTTAAAACAGTATTTAGTAACACATATTCAATCATTTCTTGAGAAATATAAGTTAAAATAGCATCGATTTTCGTTTGCTTCGAATTTATCACCCAAATGTCAAAAATGGACAGACGAAAAATTTCCATAGTCTTTCTGAAATTTAAGCACTATCTATCAGTTCCGCAGACTTCCGCAAATAATTTTTGGTTCTGCGCGATGAGTCAGGATATAATGCATAAATAATAATTTAGTGGTATACGGTGGTATAATATGTTAAAAGTCTAGTTGAAATTTGAAATCAGCAGTTTCGTAAGACGCTAATTAGCTATAAATTCAAAAGGATCTTGCAAATTAATGAAACAGTACCTAAGAAACTAAAGGCACGTCAACATATATCAATGAACAGAAGTTAATGATATTATCTACTCAATAGTGCTAAAGAAAATCTAGGACCTATACTTTTCAGTTTTCCTCAAAGTAATAATACGCATTCGACAGATTGGTTTTGCAGCCAACGCAGAAAGTTCGACTTTGGACCCCTGTACATCCTGTTAGTAGGAATTATTTAGAAAAATAAAACCGTGGTCTTGCTAAGGGACATACTACTTTTAAGATACGATGTCTTTTTGACAATCTGCGACACTAAGGAAATTGAATTTTGTCCACCTAGAATCGAAAATGACGCACTGTGCGTCGCCAATTAACATTCCGAATTGATATGTGATAGTTGGTTGGGGTCAAAACCAACTAGATTAAAATCCTACCGTTACCAAAACGACAATAACTATATTTTATGGTAACCCCGATTCGTTTCATCATTGCGAGAGCATTTGGGACGTGGGAATAAAATCTTCGCTTTCCGTCTGGCGTATTTTTTTTACTGAAAACCTTTTCTTGTGATACCTCTCCTCAAACGAATTCGTGATTTGAGTTTAAGCAAATACCCTCACAGCTGCTTCGACCATCAGAGCGCTGCCCAAGTGATAACCTCCTACAACTTTCATTCAAACTAGGATGACGTAAAAATCTCGTGGCATTCAATCAACTTATTGAAGGAAAGGCATTCGAGAGTTTTCGTCCGTATTCTTCGAAGATCGTTTTTGTGATGTGCATATGGAATGAGACGTGCCGTACAAAGCTACGGAACCAGATAGATCCGGATGACTACGGATGAATTATTTTCAAATATTCACAGCAGACACAAGTTTAGGAAATAAGAGAAGATGGAAGAGAGCTACCTAAAATGGTTACTGATAAACAAAAATTAGTCACAACATCCCAAATTATCATTGTTATGTCAAAAGTGTTTCATACCTTAACACTTTCAAAAATATTCATTCCAAAATCGTTTGATTCCCATGATTCGTTCAATGAGAATAATTCGATAACTATATACCTTAGAAGTATTGTTCTTTGAGCTAATTTTATCTAGTGGTATCAAGAAATACATCAAATTACTGAGTTTATTGAGAATAAGGTTTGATACAAAATGGTTTGGATTTCACTCGCTAATTTAGTTATATGATCTTAATTCCCCACTCGTTTCGTTATTCCAATACATTTCTTATTCCTGCAGTAAGCCCACTCACAACACTCAAATCTGGAGATAAAAATGGGGAAAGAGAAGCTCTCTGTCACCACAGCATGACGAATTGAAAAGTAAATTGCATCTCATGAGAAAGTAATAACCAATACGAAATGGAACAACTTACGTCATTGTGGACATAAGGAATTTGGAGGTGTCAAGCAGCCACAGTGATTGAATATGAAATAAATGGGCTGTCTGGATTGGACAGAGCATTGGGTATCAGGGTGAATTTTATTGAGGCGGAGCAACCACCGAAGAGCAGAAGGTCATAATCTCTCGGGGAAGATCTTGAAATTGCTGGAAGTACGTGAACGGAGAAGAGCGACAGCAAAGAAGTTAAACCATCAGGAGTTATCCCAGGCTCCGTATAATCATCGTGAGTAACAGCGTTCCCAGAATCAGCGACACCCCTGTTGCCAATGCCAATAGTCCCTGAAAGCAACACTTTTGCACTTTCATCTATTCATATTGTGTCAAGAACTTTCAACAACTGTCTGAAGCCTTGCGACAACAGGCACTGTTGCTATTCTCGTAACCAACACCAACACACCTGGTTTCGATCTTCATTTATACTCAGACTTCTCACCTCACACTCGTCTGCTAAATGCAAGTTGGTCACTCGGTCGTAATCATCTATTGCATGATCACATATACGATTCATCCGAGCACTTATATTGTTCTCGTGGTCTCACGAGGTTGGCAATCGATCAACTAGTGGTAGCATCCATCAAATTTCATCACTCCTAAATTCTGGAGGGGAGTATTGATAGGGTGAATCTAGCCGCCACTACAAAAATTAACTTACAATCGAGTAGTATAGATAGCAGTGCAACTCAACTCCACCCAAAAGTGCGTTTTCGTGTACACAGTTGCACTGGTTTTTTTTCACGCCTCTTGTTAATTATTTTCATTACTTCAAAAGAGCTTCTATTAAAAAATTCCATGAAGTATACTTTTTGGTTATCAAGTTGTCTTGTCTGTCACACCATATATCTACACTACCCAACAATAATGGACCGGACGCAAGCGGATTTGCATAAAATCCGACTACTTGTTTGGGGGTGTTTATCGTGGTATGGCTTGTGACCCTTGCATGCTGTTCCTGGTCAATTGGACGCCGACGCCTTCATGAACATTTTGGACAATCAGGTTCTTCCTACGCTCGGGCAATTTTATGGAACGGACGAATGTTACTTCCAGGACGACAACGCTTCATGTCACGTTGCATCCTCTGTCAAGCAGTGGTATAAAAATATGGATGTAAAACGTCTTCCCTGGCCTGTTCACAGTCCCGACCTAAACCCCATGGATCATTTGTTGGACGAGTTAGCATGGCGCTTACGAACCAAGGAACCACGTCCGATATCTACAGCTGAGTAGACGACGTGGGGGAATATCCCCCTATTGAAGCATGTATTATTTCCCTTATACCATCCAACTTGCTGTCCTGTCCATTATTGTAGGGTTTTTGTATATACACATGTTGTTGTTGTTGTCGTGTCTATGCATATAGTACTAGTGCAAAAGTTTAGAGTCCTCCAAAAGCCTTGGTGACAAGATCTGCAAGTTCGATTGCACTATTTATTGCACTATTCATAGAAGAGGGGTGCCATTGCCTCCAGAAAGGTTGGACTTCTGCCTATTGGTCCGCGGGAGCTATTTTATTTCACTCCTACCACCCAATGGTAAACCAATGGAGGCATTCCCCTATCCGCCGCCTGGGGACGCGCTCTCTAGGGGTTACAGGCTCCCCCGAGAGTGTATATACACATTTCCAAATTAATTGATATATTGATATAAATTGCCTCTGTCACACTCTTAACAAACCAGTTGAGTTGTGTATTTAGTCATGCAGCCTGGAACTGTGAATATGGTTTTCATATTTAATTATTCAATTCCGCCTTTACATATTCAAAACGCTCCCACGTGATGTAAGCCTTACATTCTACTCGGTATTGAGGTCTACCTTAGCAGATTATAGTACTATCCTCTCTTAACACTTTTGGTGGTTGTCTCTAGGATGTATCTCTTCGTTAGGAAAACCTCCCAGTTCAGATCCTTATGTTCAAAATACGTCGTCATTGGAGAACAGAATTGATCTTGATCTCATCACCATTAAAAAACTGCAATCTCTTCAACGGAATTCGATCGGCATTTTTGATAACGAGATATCTCGTCGTCAGCAAAATTAATCATATCTTAATAGTAGGTAGGTAGAGTTTAATTAACGTCGTACTGGAGCAACACAACGGGCCATTAACGACGGCCCGGGATCAGTCCCACAAGAGAAAAATCCGTGGACAACACTACTTAGTTTTCAACCACGGTCAGATGACGAGGCAACACCTGAGCTGACACACCAGTCTCCAAACTTCCACACCACGAAAACGTGAATGCATTTGAGACCATGACAGATTTAACGTGCACCAACCCCCTTTATACAGGACGATGTTTGGTTGGAATCGAACTCGCAACCCCCCCCCTTGGTTGTTAATCCGTAACTGTTCCAACCGGGCCACCGCGGTCCCTCATATCTTAATGGACGAGATATCCCGTCGAAACCCCTTTGAGGATAAATGATGAGTGTTTTGTTTATTTATACCATGAAAATACCTAAATTGTAAACTTCATTTTTACAGCAAGTTCGGCAGGCTCAGCCTCAATTCACTGGTCGGAAAAGACGAGATGCCGGCTCCGACAATAACGATCCTGAAGTCCCAGCCGCTGACGATTCATCAGAAATCGACGAGCCCGAGTTCTTGGACGAGAAGAAAGAACTCGCCATCGCTTCTCCATCCATGAAGGAGTTCTTAAATCGTTATACTTTCATGGACGACCAGTCAGTAAAGGAATTAGAAGAGATGGTAGTGGACAGAATTGAAGTAACAGTTGCAGAGGAGGATCAAGATTACGAATGATGTGGAATCGATTGAGTCTAACGATTCTACTCCGAATTTATCTGTCTACTGATTGTTCAAGGAACCAGACGCACAAAATGTATCGCACTCGTAAATTGTTCTGAAATTAAAGTTTTAAAGCATTAAAAGTATCTATCATTTTCTTCTTTGTTGAGTGTAGACATTATTATGACAATATATGTGAAATTTACGTTGAAAATATCAACAATACGTTATAAAAGTATGGACGAATCCCTTATGGATGTATTTTCCCGCTGCTGTACATTCAACTGAAACAATAATAGCTGTAGTTTTTTAAGGTATCTGCATACGTTAAAAAAGCCAATTTTGTTGAAAATTTGAAATATTTTTTATTTTACTAACAAATTTCCTGCACTTTTGTGCTTCTAAAACAATTTTAACTTTTAATGTGTGACTAATAAAAAAAATTTGGTCAATTTAAAATTTTAACGAAATTGTGAAGGTATAGCGGATGTAGCATAACGAAACCGGAACTAGTAACAATAATATTCTATTTTTACCTTAATTTCCACCGCCCCCAGGGGCATTCCTTCTTTAGGTTTGTACGGGCTTCACAACCCCGGGGTACCTGAGTGATCTTCCCTCCCTCCCTTTCGTTCTTCTCCTCTACCCTTTGCTTTTTCTTCCTCCCTCGTTGTGGTTGCCTCTTCGGAGGTGAGGGCTCCCCTTGAGAAGCTTTTCGCCAGTCTGTGCATTTAGCTCCTCTTGGGGATTATATCACCCACGTGTTTGCCGTGCGTGGAGACCTGTGTCTTCGGAAAGGGAGATCCTGGTGATTGAGGTACAACATAACGCCCCAATACATTGCTTCGGCTCCTGCTTCGGATAAACAGGAAGTGTACTTTGGTCCCAGTACATTAATCGGCTGGTGGGTATATCCTGCTAGGATTAAGGACCTGCTCACCAACTAGCTCCTTAGGGCAGTCATAGAGGTGAGTTGGGTCCGTATAGTCCCTGGCTAGCACCGGTACAGGAACCTGTATCCCCTCGTTGGACTCCATGGTGGGTGGTGCCGCCGGGGACTGAACATCTATTTTTCAAACATGGATACCCAAAATTCAACTTCTCCTTCAGTGGAGCAAATCTTAAATAAAAATATTACAAACAACATACCAGAGCAAAAATTCTTCATTATGAAAAGTAACGAGGGCAACTTAAAAAACATATCAGCTATTTTACTTCATAAAACAATATTGGGAATGGTAGGCGATACAAAAAATATAAAAAAAACCCTAGCAGGAGATGTACTTATTGAAGTATCAAATAAAACACAGGCTATTAACATTCAAAAAATAAAATATGTCGGTCCTATAGCAGTAAGTGTAACACCCCATAAATCTTTAAATTCTTCAAGAGGCGTGATTTCCGAATCCGATTTGACTCATGATACTGAACTAGACATTCTAGAATCCTTGTCCGATCAAAATGTAAGTAATGTAAAAAGAATCCTTATCACAAGAAATGGTCAACGAATACCCACCAAACATTTAATTTTAACTTTCAATATACCGACTATACCTAAACACGTAAAAATAGCTTATATGAATTGCCCAGTTCGACCTTTCATCCCTAACCCTGTCCGTTGTTTTAAATGTCAACGATTCGGCCACTCTTTCCTTGCTTGTCGTGGCAAAGAGACTTGCGCAAAATGCTCTAGTGCAGAACATAAGACCGATGTCTGCACGTCATCGTCCCTTTGCTGTGTGAACTGCAAAGGTGACCATCCAGCTTTTGCCAAGTCTTGCCCTAAATTCCAAACCGAAAAAGAAATTCAGACCATTAAAGTGCAGCAAAACATTTCATTTCCGGAGGCCCGAAAAATTGTTAATGATCGCACCCCGAAACCTGGAATATCTTACGCTACACAATAGTAAAAAAAACTTTCAAAACTAACGCAACTCAAACCGATGTAACTAATTTTAAGCCATCTGACCAATATAAAACTTTAACGAACCTACCTAAAACGCCTTTTTCTAAAGCAACAGCTACACAACCTCATCAAATACAGAAAATATAAACCAATCAAATCGATCTGTAAATACCTCTCTTAAGAGAACCATACCACCTGGGAAAAATAATATTAAAATAGCAAGAAATTCTTCTCAAACCTCTCTACTGCCTAGATCTGGATCTAGCACCACTGTGCCAGGCCAACCAACGGGCCAGTTACAGCCTGATGATTCATCAAGAAACGCAATCGCCGATCCTTCTACTAGTGACCTAATAAATCTTTACAACAGCGAAAGTGATATTTCCTCTGTAGAGAGTGATGGCTTGGAGACTTCACCACCCAAGTCAAGGAGGGACAAACCTCGTCCGAGGACGAGAAAACACAAATAGTTTTTTCTTTTCTTTTAAATTTTATTTTTATGGCTTCCTTTCTTTCCTGGAACTGCCGGGGTTTTCGCCAAAAAATTGATGATGTTAGACATCATAAATATACAAAATCCAGCTATAATCGCCCTCCAGGAGACATATTTAAGAAAGAATGATACCACCAACATTCGTCATTTCACTATATTTCGAAAAGATTACGATGATGGCCAAAGAGCATGTGGAGGTGTTGCTTTGCTTGCCTCCCATGACTTTCCAGTCACTCAAATTAACCTTAAAACAAATCTACAAGCTGTTGCTGTAAGACTTCATGTCAATATTTTAATAACAATATGCAATTTATACTTACCTCCTAACACCCATGTCGCCACTTCTGAATTAAATAATTTGATAGATCAACTTCCGCAACCATTCATTATACTTGGTGACCTAAATGGCCATCATATTCTTTGGGGCAGTTCAGACATTAATAATAGAGGCAAACAAATTGAAAAAATAATAACAGACAATGATTTATGTATAATGAATAACGGCCAACCTACCTACTTCCATTCACCTTCACTTACTTACCATTCAATAGATCTGGCAATATGCACTCCTTCAATTTTACCATTTTGGACCTTTTCTGTGGATTCTTACCTTTACAATAGTGACCATTATCCTATTAAACTCAAATATGAAGGCCAATACCAACCTCCCTATGTCAGCCAACCTAACTATATATTTGAAACTGCCAACTGGCCACTTTTTACTAGCCTCGCTGACCTTACTAATATGGTAGAAAGTGATGATATAAATGAAGTTACTAATAAAATAACAGACATAATTATAGATAGTGCTGACGCCTCAATTAAAAAAGTTATTAATAAGCCTAAAAAACAGAAGAAACCTTGGTGGAATGAGGATTGTAGCGATGCTTACCGGAAACAAAGGAAGTCCTGGAATATCTTCAATAGATATCCAACTAGTGAAAATTATATTATTTATAAAAAAACAAAAGCGGCCTTTCGAAAAATACAACGACGTAGTAAGAGGGATTCTTGGGTGAATTATGTAAACAGTATAAATAGCAAGACCACAAGTAAACAACTATGGAACAGGATCAAAAGAATATCCGGTGTTTACCCCAATAGACAAATCCCGATTCTAGAATGCAATAACCAAGTACTATCAGCACCCAAAGATATAGCAAACGCAATTGCTTCATGCCTTTCCGAAATATCCAGCTCCACTAACTACTCTGAAAGTTTTAAAAAAATTAAAATTGCATCTGAGAAGAATAAAGTTAATTTCACTTCAAACCGTATATTATCATATAATTGTGATTTTACTTTTCCCGAATTGACAAAGGCTTTATCCTTAGTTCACAAATCAACTCCTGGCCCAGATAATATTAGTTATATCATGCTTAAACATTTATCAAATAGTTCTCTAAATAACCTCCTGAAGTTTTATAACAGAATTTGGACCGAGCACACTTTTCCACAGTCATGGAGGTATGCTACCATAATACCAATACTGAAACCGAATAAAGACCCCAAGAATCCTTCGAACTACCGTCCAATAGCCCTGACAAGCTGCCTATGCAAAATTTTAGAAAAGATGGTCAATGCGAGATTAGTTTTTATTTTAGAAACAGATAAATGTCTCTCTCCACTTCAAAGTGGTTTCCGAAAAGGTCGATCCACTGTTGACAATTTGGTTGCTCTCGAGACTGAAATTAGAAATGCTTTCGTTCAAAATAAACATCTCGTCTCGATTTTTTTCGATATCGAAAAGGCCTACGATCGTACATGGCGTCATGGAATTTTAAAAGACATTTTTAACTATGACATAAGAGGAAATCTGCCTATATATATTTTTATTCAAAATTTTTTACAAAAAAGATATTTTAAAGTAAGGATTGGATCTATTTTCTCGGATGTTTTTATGCAAGAGGAGGGAGTGCCACAGGGCAGTGTTTTAAGTGTAACTTTATTTATTTTAAAAATTAACAATATCGTTTCTCAATTGCCTCCATCAGTTAAGGGCCTTATTTACGTTGACGATCTGCAAATTTCATGCGCAGCTAAAGACATTCGCTTAATAGAGAGACAACTTCAACAGGCCGTTAACAAAATCACTAATTGGACAAATGAAAAGGGATTCAGCTTTTCACCTTCAAAAACTGCATGTGTTCATTTCTGCAGAAAGCGAAATCTTCATCTTGACCCTGAAATATTCTTCAAAGATATTTTAATTAATGTTGTGGACAATTTTAAATTTTTAGGCATCATATTTGACAAGAAGTTGACTTTTCAACCGCATATTTTAAATCTACGCAAACGTTGCGAAAAGACCCTTAATATCTTACGAGTTTTATCTAAATTATCATGGGGATCTGATCGTACTTGCCTTTTTAAAATTTACAGAGCTTTAATTCGATCTAAATTAGATTACGGCTGCGTGGTGTATGTGGGTCAGCAAGAAAATCTGCTCTTCAAACCCTGAACACTATTCACCACGCAGCTTTACGTTTATGTTCTGGTGCCTTCAGGACTTCACCCGTAAGCAGCTTATATGTGGACAATTTTGAACCTTCTCTGGACTTAAGGCGACATTTGTTGTCCTTAGAGTATTATTTTAGAATTTCCTCAATCCCTCATCACCCATTGCATACCATTCATCACAGTCCGTATTTAAAACGCCTCTATCAAGCTAAAACATCCTTCATCCCTACATTTCACTTAAGAATGCTAGATTTGATGAACGGATCCGAACTTTGTTCACTTGACGTCACCCAGAAAAAACTTTATTATTTCTCTCCTTGGTTTAATCATTATTTTGAATTTCAAAACCCGTTTCAAAATTTTTATAAAGCAGATACCTCGGATATTATCTACAAGCAGCTTTTTCAAAAATATATAGAAAAATACTCTAATTTTATTCTAGTTTATACGGACGGATCTAAAAAGGCAAACTACGTTGGAGCTGCGTTCACTATTAATGATTCCATTCATAGTTTTAAACTTCATCCTTCATGTTCTGTTTTTACTGCTGAAATAATGGCCATTTTTAAAGCATTAGAAAATATATCTGATCATTGTCATAAAAACTGTATCATTTTCACTGATTCATTAAGCGTTTTACAATCATTGAAACATCCTGATCATGACAGTCATCCCATTGTTTTAGAGTCATTAAAAAGAATTTATCATCTCTCATCCAAAAATTTTAACTTAATATTTTGCTGGATTCCATCTCATGTTGGGATAGCAGGAAATGAGACTGTCGACAAAGCTGCTAAATCGGCCGTAAATAATATTAACCATACCATCGCTTATCGTGACATAAAATCTTGCATTTATAAATTTTTAGAGGAAAAATGGCAGAACGATTGGGACGAACAAACCGAGAACAAACTTCATGCTATTAAACCAAATATATCGGAATGGAAATCGCTACCTATAAGAAGACAAAATGTTATATTGACACGCCTCCGTATTGGACATACTCGTATAACCCACAGACACCTCCTCCTTGGAGAAGATCATCCTATTTGTAATCATTGTATTTGTCCACTAACGGTAAAACATATTTTAATAGAATGTTCTCATTTTAATTATCAACGTCTTAAATATTTTAATTCTTATACCTTGGCTTTAGAAGACATGGTTGGGGAGAATCCTCATCCAAATATTTTTAGCTTTTTACATGACATTGGTTTTATCCATCACATATAATTTTATGTAGCATTCATTCATTATGATTTGACTCATTTCACATTATTATTATATTATATATTTGTTTTTTTTTAATCTTGAGTTTGGCATAATATGTCCCAAGAGGACTCAATGCCACAAAATCATATCCAATCCAATCCATCCTTAATTTCCACCCTTTATCTGTTTGTAGTAAGTTAAAATATATAATAATTATGGTGCTATAAATTGGCCACTACAATTTTTTAATGAAATTCTCTTATTTGTTAGAAGATTTTCGCAATATCTTTACTCTCTTGGATTTTGTTTGCAAGCAATTTTGTCAGAATTACACTTTAGCCATAAGCATTGAATTCCAAAAATGATAACTAAAAACGTTATCTATATATATAATTCTCTTACGTGGCACGCAAAAAAGACGTTATTTGTTATCGCGTTTTGGCAACATTGTACGATTGTTTGTTTACCACGAATTGAATTTATAGCGTTATCGGATGAAATTTTATTGAAAAAAAAAAAAGATTTTTAGTCGAGCTGTTGCAGTTTAGAATTAGAAATCAAAGAAAGCGAAGGATCATTTCAGTGCCATTTAAAAAACGGTCCTTTTCAGGGCCAACAATTATAGTTCAGCAAGACGCTTGCACTATAACTTTCCACAACAAACTCAATGAAAAAGTGTGGGTTACTCGAGAGTGCTGGAAATGTACACAAACAACATACTAGGTATTCAATTTCCAAAGCAGCGCTCACATTTCGACTCAAAATTTGCTCAAAGTTTTCATTTGAATTCTGATTCCAGGGTACTGTTTATATTTTCTGCAATACAGCAAACTTAGATTTGAAAAATATTTTTTTGGAGTATCATATTTTGAAAACAATCTTTTCTGCTAGGACACATGTCTTCATTGATGCGAGCGAAGCGAGTATAGGTTCGCTCAGCAAACCAATGAGGATTGCAAAGCAATCGTCCGGGGGTTGGCGAGCTTTAGCGAGCAGGGGGCGGGCCCCCTAGTTGATATATATTTGTAAAAAATTTTATGCGCTTTCGGAATAGTGTTTGCTAGTGTATGCAATAGAATCATATTGATATCTTTATTTCTTTTCTTATTTATGAACTTGCATTTGAATATCGATGATGCAAAATGGTCAAAAATACTTTAATAATTTTTCAATGGGTCATAAAACCTTTATTTTGTTTCAATATCTTTCTACTTCCAGTGGAATTACTAGATAACATTATGAAGTTTACACTGATCATGTTTTTTTGCTGCTAATTTAAATTGTACGCCCTGTATCATTTTTCAAACTTTTGAAAAAAATCTTCAAATTTACACACAAAATTTCACTTTTTGTTAAATTTCTTTTTCTTTATTTTAATTATTGATAGTGCAAAATGAATTTTGAACACAAAACACACGAACGTAAGCGAATACCTTAAGAAAGCGATGTTTAGGGAGATTTTTAAATTGGAATGTATTAAAAAAATGACTATCCATAGGGTAACGATATAATTTTAAGCTAAGCAATTTACAATTATAAAATCAAATAAATTACTGCAGTGCTTATAATCAATAGCAATTCGACTTCTTTCTTTTTTATTAATAAGAGTTATCACTCAATATATAGAAAATATAACATAAAAACTTTTTTTTTTCAAACTTTTAGTAACCTCATAATCATTTGAAATTCTTTTACATTTTATTAGTTTCACTTAGTTCTTATTGAGGAGTAAATTGGGGAAAATGTACAATACTATTTTCTGACTAAAATGATTATTCGGTGAAAAAAAAATTAGTTAATGTAATGTTTGGTTTCAATTTTCCCTAAACAGAAACATTTTAAAATCAGTTTTAGCTTAGCATTTCTTTTTTTCCATAAACTGTAAACAACACCATTGTTTACATTCTCGCATTTTAAGAGGCCTTCAAATTTAAATTTAACTTTTCATTTAATTATTTTCATTTCCTTCACTCTGTTACCAGAGGTCCAGTTATCAATGGCGAAGCTATATTTATTAAAACTTAACACATTTGTTTGATGCAGCTCACTGTCCAAACAAAAATTTATGTATTTCAAATAATGAAAAATCATATTGCTCAGGTTAAAATACACTCATGTCCAAAATTATCTTTATCTGTATTCCAAGAAATACCCAATCAATGAAATCCATTTTTGCAGGGAATGTGTGAAAGACAAACCTAATTAGCATTATCCAATCAAAAGTGATCAAACGGTTTCTGATATGCAAATCAATGATTTACATACTATTGTGAACCAAGCGCTTTGCGCAAAGTGGTTATCTTCGTGAATTTCTGCAATACAGCGCCTGATTTCAGTGTGTAAGGACTCAAATCGGTCTGTTATGGCTCCGAATTATCATTTGGAAGGATATGTGAAGTGGCGCATCATCGGCCGTTTAGAAGCAGGACTGACAATCAAGGAAGCAGGGAGATGTGTGAATATTTCAAGGCAGACAGTCTCTGCGCTATGGAATCAATTTCATAACTCTGGAACTGTTGTAAGGATGCCTGAACAAGGTCGTAAACGCATAATAACTGCTTCTCAAGATCAATATAAAGCAATAACTACCGTCGTAACAGAAATCCTACTGCTCGACATTTAAGTTCAGAGCTTGCAGCCGCCACGGGAACTGTTGTATCACGACAAACTGTATACAGAAGGCTTAATGAAGAAGGCTTTTATGGCAGAAAGTCAAGGGTATGTGTTTTACTGTCTTCACAACACAAGACGTATCGCTTTAATTGGTGCAAAGAACATCTGAACTGGAGTCAACACTAATGGACCCATGTTTTCTTTACTGATGAGTCGAGGTTTAGTTTAACATCTGATTCTAAATGTTTTTACATCTGGAAGAAGTAAGGAACGCGAAATCTTTCTTCGAACATTATGGAGTGTGACTGTTTTGGTAGTGGATGTGTGATGGTGTGAGGAGCAATAAGGATCGATGGACGTACGCCCCTACACGTTTTCAACGCGTTTTCCTGCGCCATAAAACCCCGAAACCAAACAAACGAAGCATCGGAGCTTTAACCGCGTTTTTGCAGAAACGTCAATTTTGCCAATCCATTCACTAGGTGTCGGATCTATATATATAATTCTCTTACGTGGCACGCAAAAAAGACGTTATTTGTAATGGCTTTTTGGCAACACTGTACGATTGTTTCTTTATCTCGAAGTTTCGCGCATCGATTGAATTTATAGCGTTATTGGATGAAATTTTATTGAAAAAAAAAAAAAAGGAAATTTTAATGAGGTGTTGCAGTTAGTTTATAATAGAAATCAAAGAAGGCGGAGGATCTTTTCAGGGCCATTTAAAAAACGGTCCTTTACAGGGCCAACAATTATAGTTCAACAAGACGCTTGTACAACTTTCGGCAACAAACTCAATGAAAAAGTGTGGGTCGTTTGAGTGCTGGGAAAATGTACACACAAACAACATGCTGGGTATTCAATTTCCAAAGCAACGCTCACATTTCGAGTCAAAATTTGCACAAAGTTTTCATTTGAATTCTGATTTTAGAGATACTGTATATATTTTTTCTGTAATACACAGCAAATTTAGATTTGAAAAACATTTTTTTTGGTAACATATTTTGTAAACAATCCCTTCTACTAGGACACATGTCTTCATTGAGGCGAGCGAAGCGAGCATAGGTTAGCGCAGCGAACCAATGAGGATTGCGAAGCAATCCTCCGGGGGTTGGCGAGCGTTAGCGAGCAGGGGGCAGGCCCCCTAGTATTAATTAATGCGTTATGAATTTGTTACTGAATTACTGTTCACAATATCGATGTTTGATTTTAGTTTTTTATTGTTAATGTATTGGGTCATCCGGAAAGTTCTGTGCGTTTTTTAAGATAAATTTCAACGAAGCAGTACAAAAACATAAAAACAAATTTATTGAATCACATAAGTACAATTTTGTTCTATGACGTTTTACCATCTTTCCTGCAGCTGGAAAATTCTTTTTTTTTTTAAATATCACTAGGCTTATTCGTAAAGAAGTTGTCGAGGAGGTATTTGACAGTCTCCAAAGAATTGGAACTCCAGGCCGTTCAGAGGATTTTGAAGTGACCTGAAGAGGTGAAAATCGGAGGAGTAAGGTCTGGTGAATATGGGGGGGGTGAAACAATACATTTCAGCCATACTCAATAAGTCTTTGTCTGACATTCAGTGAAATGTGGGCCGCACATTGTACTTCTGGAAGAAAACACCTCGACGATTGGTCAGTTCAAGCCGCTTTGCTTCGATTTTTGCCTTTAATATTGCCATTGAAGAACTTTTTTTTTCCGAATTTACTGTTTGATTTTGTGGCAACAATTCATAACAAACAATTCCTTTGTAATCCCACCATACAGAAAGCCATTTGCGGAGGATGGTCGTCCAGAGCGGGCATCCTCTTCTAGGCTGAAATTTCCACGCTTAAATTTATCAAACCACCTTTGAACTGTGGCCTCAGAAATAGCACTATGTCCATATACAGCACACATTATACGAGCAGTCTGACTAGCATTTTTTTCCTTTCTTAAAATAAAAAAGCATAATAAAAAAGCGCTTAGCACTGCAGTGAAACAAAAATTATGCCACAACACATGCTATAATTATGCAGCGTAAGCAGAAAAGACCGAATTTAAACAAATGCTTCTATCAAGGTCACTCCTTATCAGCGGTAGCAAAGTAATAATAATACAGTTAGCTTCGATTTGAAAACGCGCAGAACTTTCCGGATGACCTAATATAAACGCCTAGAGTAGGGATTCCCAACCAGTGGTACGCGTACGATGGTACGCGGCAACGTTTCAGGTGGTACGCAAGGATGATACGAGCAACCCAAATATTCTACGAAGTTAGTTCGATTTTTTAGTATGGACAACCACGTTATGCTATTTCTTATGCCATTTCTTACTAGTTACTTGTGTGAGAGTGGTTTTTCTGAACTTTTGTATGTAAAAAATAAATACAGAAACAGAGTAAGAGTTGAAGAGGACTTAAGAGTGAAGTTAAGCCCCATTGCTCCTGATATAGATATTTTAATAAAAGACAAAAAACAACAAGTTTCGCACTAAAAATTGATTTTTGATTACATTAATCTTTGTTTGCTTAGTTTGTACTGAAAACTTAAAATTAGTTGTTTTTATACATGTGAGTGAAAATAAAACTGTAATTTTCAATAATCTTTTTATTTTTCTCCTTTATTAAGACATCATCAATACGAAATACAAGTGCATTAATCATATTAATCACAAAAAAAGCTTTCTTAGTATTTTAATTAAAATAAAACAAGCCATTGTCACTTTTCTGACATTAGATATATGTTTCTAAAAAAATATAAGACTGGTGGTACGCCAAAAATTTCTAAAAATTTCAAGTGGTACGAAGTTACTAAAAGATTGGGAACCCCTGGTCTAGAGCATAAATTCATTTGACAGTATGTACTATACTGTACTTAATGTAAATTGTACATTGTTTCTTTCTGTAAAGTAAAATACTTCTATGTACAGTGTATTTGCTGTTCGAAACGTGCATTATTTATCATTCGTTCATACGCAATGGATGGGGGAGGGGGGGGGGATGATGGTTTAAGGTTTTTCTGTTATTCGTCTATTCGGTTAACCGTCATGTTCTCGGTCCCTGATGTCGCCCTTATCCACCAACACTTTCATTTTCAATAAATTCCCTTTGGATTTTATTTTTTGAATGTCCTCTTGTTTTAGAAAAGTCCTATTAAGCCCTTTAATTTTGAAATCGCGTCTCGTAGAGTCAAGGTAGTAACGTGTACCTACAGTAAAGTGAGCATGCTGAATTTATTGAAACAGCTTACAGCGCTCCTATCGTTTAAATAAGGAAGTTAAAAAATAACTCGAAAACTAAAGGAAATTGGCCAAAAAGTTCAATTGGAAAAATGTACCCAATACAATAATAAAGGCGCAGAAAAAAGTTTCATTTAGATACCTGTAAAACTGGCGGAGGTATTCGCGATTGAAATTTGAACTTTTCCATGCCTTGAAAAAGGGACCGTCCTGAAATTGCAAAACGTGTTCTCTGGGTTTATCATTCAGTATTTATGACTTAAGCAACAGCGAATTTAAATTCAAACAACAAAGAAAGTAAAAAAAAAAGACAAATAAAAAAACATCTGAAAAACGTATTCTGGAAAGAAAAAAAAAACTGACGATTCGAAATCACAATTTTCATGCAACATCTAAAATACACGAATGAAAACCTCTGGGTCATGCAGCCAAGAGAACGAAGATTTACTATTTAATCGTTTTATCCTGATAAACTTTGGGGCCGTGGTAGCCAGATTGGTAATTCGATCCTCTACTGTGCCATCCAAATGCCAACGGGTAAAAAAAGGGGCTTGGTGAATGCAAAATCCGTCGTGGCCTCGTAAATCCTCGCGTTGGTACGATATGGAATTGCGAAGATTGGGGTGCCATCTCAGGTGTTACTGTGCCATCTGACCGTGGTTCCAAACTATTGATTCCGCACCGTTACAAATAGCCCGTTGTGCAGCTCCAGAACGAAGAAAATTAATTCGAAGTCGAACACGTTCGGGCGGATCATGTATGTCTAGTAGAATACCAGCAGAAGTCATACTGGCGTATGCATTAGCCCATCCCTACAGCAGTACTAGACAAATCACCAACCAGACTAGCTTAGTAAAAGGCCAAGTATGGCAAATACTGCACGACAATGGTGCACATTCCTATCATGCAATTCCGCAACAAGGATTGTTACCCGTAGACCATCAGTGACGCTTTGTCTTGTGCAATTGGGCATTGAACGAATTGGAAGTTAACCCAAAAACATTTTCCAACATTTTATGGTCGGACGAGGCTAAGTTGCACCGAAACGGAATGCTGAACCGACGCAACACCCATTTCTGGGCACTAGAAAATCCCTCATGGGGAGTTTCCGTCAGACAGCAGGTGCAGTGGTCCACGAATGTGTGGTGTGGAATTTGGAAGGATCGTCTAATAGGACCCGTGTTCTATGACGGTTCACTAAATGGACCGAAATACCTCCACCTGTTACAGGATGTGTTATCTGACTTTATAGATGATATTCCTCTGGCGTTCTTGTCTTCCCTGTGGTTCCAACATGATGACGCCCCGTCGCACAAACTCCACGCAGTGCGACAGTTTCTAAAGAACAGATTTGGCCAATTGGTAATCGGTTACTGTGTTTAATGGCCTCCACAATCACCAGATCTTACCCCACTCGATTTCTTCCTCTGGGGTTACATCAAAGATCGGGTGTATGAAACTCCATTGACAAGTTTGCTGGATCTGCGGCAGCGTATGATCGATAGCTGCACTACTGTCATGCCACAGATGGTAAGGAATGTGCATTAGAGCGTATCGAATAAATCGAAATTTCTTGGATCTTTTTGCGATAGTGCGGAAAAGTTGTGAACTCCCATCATTAAAAAGCGTGCAAATTTTAAAACTGTGGGTTTAGTGGGCCGAAAATTAAGAAATTTTGACAAAAAATGATTAAAATTAAAATAATAAATAAATAAATAATCACAGATTTCGTTGATAGGTTTGGGGTAGCGCTTAAAAGTTACTATTTTTTAACAACAACTATAAAAAAATTTTAGAATTATAGGTTTATATATTCTGCTGCCTCATCAGTATCGAATTTTTGAAATTTTGACGCATTTTGGTACTGTTTTTTTTTATCCCCACTGGTCTAGCTTCGCTAGACCAGGTCCATGAGTCCATCCACCCTCAGGAAGTCGAAGAACACGACCGGATAGCTCAGGAAATCCTCTTTTTCAAACTGAACGCAGCTAAGGAGGTGAGTCTGGCTAGCTTCACTGGAGAAACACTTATTGCAAGTGGGGTAGATCTTTCGCTTGTATTCATACCTCATACACTTTAGGTGACCACTGATGAATCTATTTTGGTACTTTTGTGTACAATTGTTTATTGCTAGCACATAAACGTGTTTGTGATGTGATACTCGCATACCATGGAAAATATCGTTTAATCATGAAAGATATATAACGCGTGTAAAAAAGCAAGACTACTGTGGAAAATGTTCATATCTTTAAAATGGAAGCAAAAAAAACTATTTGACATATATGTTCGCGCATTTATTCGCGCATTTACAGGCATATATATATATATATGCCTGTAAATGCGCGATTTTTAAGGAGTGTATCTGCCCGAAAGAAAACAAAGTTCCTGCAAACGAGCAAGGGTTCCTAATTGACCAAATAACGGAAAGAAAAATGTTCATTGGAAGTGTTGATATTCCACAAACAAAAAACGGTTCCAGAAACGTCACAGCGAAAGAAACAGATGGAAGACAAGGTGGGCATCAAACACGCGCCTTACACAGCGTCTGTTCAGAGAAGTGTTCAAATGCTTTTAAAACTGGATAACACAGTTCTTGTCATTCAAAAGAAATGGTGCATCCAACAAAGCCACGGCTGCTATTGTATCGAGTTATGCAAGATTTGGGTTTAATATCGGAATCAGATACCAGCCTCGTCACAGACAAAAATAAAATATGGAGAGAAAAATTGAGAATTTACAAAACGTTGGTCTCAAAATCAAATGAAGGTCGTTCCACTCTATCTGGCCTTTATTTTGATAGACGGCATGACAAAACTTTAACATCAGAAACACTCGAGGACAAGCTGTTCGAAAGAGCAACTGTAGAAGCGCATTATTGCATTGCGTCGGAGCCTGGTTCTACGTTCATGGGACATGTTACACCTGAAAGTGGATCTAGCCTTGATATATCCTCCTAATAGCATTTACAAATACTTCCCAAGTGCTTTATTGGATGATTTTAGCAACTTTATTGTCTCGGGTGTGACGGCACGGTAGTGAACACAGTAGTGTTTACTGGTGTAATTCGCAGGCTTGAATTGAAACTTTAGTTCGCATTAAAATGATGTAAGTGTGACTCATATTTATTTAAAATTTTGCCTTCATTTTCCAAAATTTGGTATCGATGAGGTGGTAGATGATATTAACTTATAATTCTAAACTTTTTTTATCGTTGTTGTTGTTGAAAAATAGTAACTTGTAAGCACTACTCCAAACCGATCAACAAAATCTGTGATTATTTATTAATTTTTGTATTTTAATCATTTTTAGTCCAATTTTCGGAACTTTCAGCCCACTGAGGCAACAGAAGAAATCAATCTACAGTTTTAAGATTCCGCACTCTTTTTAATGATGGGAGTTCACAACTTTTCCGCATTCAGAGATACGAATTGTTTTAAAGTTTAGCGAAAATTTTACAACTGCAATTTACCGTTTTTTGGAAGTTTCAGGTTTTGCCATGAGTTGAATAGTTTTTGCTGCCAGCTTATAAAAGCTCAAGGCAATATTTGCTGCCAGTTTCAAAATCTTATTTCGAGCCCTAGTACCAGGCACGTGCCAAAAGGGAAGGCATCCCCCTCCCCCCGTTCCTGAGGTGAAGGAACGAAAAGCATATTTTGCCCCCCCCCACACACACACACACATACTATCAAGGAACATTATTAAAATGTCAACTTCAAAAGTAACATTAAAACAATACCATTCAAACAACTTTGGATTCTATTGTAATTTCATTTCCTGTCAATAGATGCATTCCCAGACCTAAAGGATGGAAAACTTTGCATTTGTTCGGGTCTGCAGATTTGGGGAAGGGGCGCAAAAATTGGTGTACAGAAAAAAATAAAATATATGAAAACAAATAAAAATATTATAAGACATGAACGTGTCGTACATTGTCAACACTCTGCATGTGCTCAATATAGTTGGGCGACACTTCGATGACATTGACAAATTAACGCAGACCGTTTGATTGAAATAAAACAATTACAGACGGTCATATCCGACGTACATCTCCACACAAACATGCCTCTTTATATATTCATATCCATAAACATAAAAAACATTTTACAAGGTTTGATCAGAAAGGTTTATGTCTTTTGTCCAGGGTTGTAGTTATTTGAATGTATTTATTTAAAATTGTTTAACTGATAGTTTTGGACATTTTCTTGCAAAAAAATGTACAAGGGTTGCGCTCCTTTTTAGGATATACGCAGTTATCAGCCCGCCCTTCTATTGATATATCTCTACTATTATAAGAGGAAGTGTTTGTCTGTTTGTATGTTTGCTTGTTTCTTGCCCAAGAACACCGGAGAAGCAGAGCAAAACATGGATGATTGATTAACCCCGGAGACAGGTTTGGTGAATCAATCTCTCTGGTTTTTCTGGTTTGACAGCTCGGACACAAAATGTTCCATGTGCTCGCGATCAATCTGGTTGGTTGTGTGTTGAAGTTAAACTGCAAACTTATTATTTGAAGCAAATTGTTTTAAGGTCCCGTTCTTTACGAAGTCGGCGTATAATCGCGAGTGCAGCGTATATTATCATTAAAGATTTATTAAAGAGGAATACGAAGAAAAGTTCCCAAAAAAGGCGACATTGGTGATGGAAAATATTCTCAGGAGCCATAAGACTGAAAATGTATACGTCTTTTGCTCACACGCTGTAGAAATTACGCTTTTCCTACTGGGACACTTAATAAACCCTAAACTAATAGCCGCCTCGGAAAATAATCCACTTCATCGTTAACCCTGTACAATTTTGAACAAACCGTGTTTTCAATCCTGCGACGGCGGCTGCGGCAACCACTTTATTAATATATATATATATATATATATATATATATATATATATATATTAGCAGATTATTTCCCTACAAAATAAAAATTTCTTACTGAATATTTCACTCATATGTTCCAACATATTGAATGTCTCTTTCAATTCTGCATTTTACGGTAAAACGTATTAATATTGCAGTGCAACAATTTTAAATTTTCTTTAATTGCAAAAAAGTTTAAATACATTTTAAATATCCACCTCTTATTTATCTTAAACTAGCCACTGCGTGGTGATTGCTAAGAATTCCCATTTGGTTTGCGAAGCCTATTGGATAACAGCAATCATGGCATTGGTTTGCCTCACAAAACAAATGGAAATTCGTAGCCTTTTGGAATGGATTCCCAGCAAATTCTAATTTGATTTGCTTCGCAAACTAAATTATGAATATTATGAACTATGATTTGCTTCGCAAACAAACACCTCGGGCAACGCCGTAATGACCTCGTCATTGCCAAATTCGAATTGCGAAGAGATCCAATCGGCGTGACGTCAGAATCTCTTGCGAAAATATAAATATTTAATTGGAAAATTATTTATTAAAAGAAAATCAAATGGAAGGTAGAGATTTAGGGGTTTAGATTTTATTCAGATAAATCTGTTGAAATTTTCATCTGTCTTTAACGATCCCGATTTTACAAAAATGTACTTAACAATGCCAGTCAATATGTTTTTTTTATTTGTTTTGCTTTTCTTCGCTGTGAAATGGTTTGAGCGTAGGAAATGAAATCTGTGATATCTCGAATCAAACAAAAGTCATTCTTCACAGAAAGTGGCGTTCGTGTTGGAAAAAATATAAGTTTCAATTTAAAATTATTCATTTATCGAAAATCATATTTTTAGGTATAGATCTAATGTGAAATTAACCGCAGATTTCATATCCGTTGAAAATTGTACTCTATCTTTTACGATCAAGGAGATAAAAAAAAAGAACTACATAACTAAAGTTAAAACTTTAGTCTGCTGACAAATCTTTCTCCGCAAAATGAAATCGGAAGCGGAAAAAATACATTTAGAATCGGCTAACTTTTTATGCAACTTTTATTCCAAAAAAGACAATAATAATTAAATTCCAATAAATTATTTTTTAAATGTTTTAGATTGAATTTTAAAATTCAGGCTGGACACAAAAATTGCAAAAACTTCGAACTACCCGTGTGCCAAATTTCATTATTGTAAGTGCAATAGATTCGTCCGGACATTGCGTAGTGGAGGTCGGACACTTCATTTTATAATAGCAGAGATTTGATGTGCAAAGTTCCCCAAGACCACTAATATAGACCATCTAAATACACATGGATGGACACATCAATTTTGACACTAATATGGGCAGATTACATTTTCACAACTAAGTTTTAATCGTCAACTATGTAGCAAAACACACAATGCTTACAAATAGACTACTTAAATAATAGTATCACTTTACAATCCGAAGAAATATAAATATTTCTATGTTCCGATCCCCGACCCGTTTCTTAACGATGACCCCGGTGATTGATTGAACGTCGAGCAAGGGAACGAAAAAACGCCGTCCAAATAGAACGAGCACGAGCACTTGCTTTCCTTTGATGTACCGACTAGAAGCGGATCATTTTGCTCGTGCTCAAAATGTTCGTTCACCGTCTACACTGAACGAGCTGCCAATCAAACCTGTCTCCGGGGTTAATCAATCATCCATGTTTAGCTCTGCTTCTCCGGTGTGGACGCGGCTTAGCCGCGTCCACACCGGAGAAGCAGAGCTAAACATGGATGATTGATTAACCCTGGAGACAGGTTTGGTGAATCAATCTCTCTGGTTTGACAGCTCGGACACAAAATGTTCCATGTGCTCGCGATCAATCTGGTTGGTTGTGTGTTGAAGTTAAACTGCAAACTTATTGTTTGAAGCAAATTGTTTTAAGGTCCCGTTCTTTACGAAGTCGGCGCCTATCGCGAGTGCAGCGTATATTATCATTAAAGATTTATGAAAGAGAAATAGGAAGAAAAGTTCCCAAAAAAGGCGACATTTGGTGACACACGTGATGGAAAATGTTCTCAGGAGCCAAAAGACTGAAAATGTATACGTCTTTTGCTCACACGCGGTAGAAATTACGCTTTTCCTACTGGGACACTTAATAAACCCTAAACTAATAGCCGCCTCGAAAAATAATCCACTTCATCGTTAACCCTGTACAATTTTGAACAAACCGTATTTTCAATCCTGCGACGGCGGCTGTGGCAACCTCTTTATTAATAAATAAATAAATGTATATATATATACTTGCAAAATTGATATTAACAGATTATTTCCCCTACAAAATAAAAATTTCTTACTGAATATTTCACTCATATGTTCCAATATATTGAAAGTCTCTTTCAATTCGGCATTTTTCGGTAAAACGTATTAATATTGCAGTGCAACAATTTTAAATTTTCTTGAATTGCAAAAAAGTTTAAATACATTTTAAATATCCACCTCTTATTTATCTTAAACTAACCACTGCGTGGTGATTGCTAAGAATTCCCATTTGGTTTGCGAAGCCTATTGGATAACAGCAATCATGGCATTGGTTTGCCTCACAAACGAAATGGAAATTCGTAGCCTATTGGAAATTCTAAACAGCAAATTCTGATTTGATTTGCTTCGCAAACTATATTATGAATATTATGAACTATGATTTGCTTCGCAAACAAACACCTCGGGCAACGCCGTAATGACCTCGTCATTGCCAAATTCGAATTGCGAAGAGATCCAATCGGCGTGACGTCACAATCTCTTGCGAAAATATAAATATTTAATTGAAAATTTATTAATAAAAAAAATCAAATGGAAGGTAGAGATTTAGGGGTTTAGATTTTATTCAGATTTCACATCTGTTGAAATTTTCATCTGTCTTTAACGATCCCGATTTTACAAAAAAGTACTTAGAACAATGCCAGTCAATATGTTTTTTTATTTGTTTTGCTTTTCTTCGCTGTGAAATGGTTTGAGCGTAGGAAATGAAATCTGTGATATCTCGAATCCAACGAAAGTCATTCTTCACAGAAAGTGGCGTTTGTATTGGAAAAAATATGAGTTTCAATTTAAAATTATTCATTTATCGAAAATCATATTTTTAGGTATAGCTCTAATGTGAAATTTTCCGCAGATTTCAAATCCTTTGAAAATTGTACTCTATCTTTTACGATCAATGAGATAAAAAAAAACTACGTAACTAAAGTTTAAACTTTATTTGTTTTTTTAGTCTGGTGACAAATCTTTCTCCGCAAAATGAAAACAGAAGCGGAAAAAATACATTTGGAATCTGCTAACTTTTTACGCAACTGTTATTCCAAAGAAGACAATAATAATTAAATTAAAATAAATTATTTTTTAAATGTTTTAGAATGAATTTTAAAATTCAAGCTGGACACAAAAATTGCAAAAACTTCGGACTACCCGTGTGCCAAATTTCATTATTGTAAGTGCAATAGATTCGTCCGGACATTGCGTAGTGGAGGTCGGACATTTCATTTTATAATAGCAGAGATTTAGACGTGCAAAGTTCCCCAAGACCACTAATATAGACCATCTAAATACAAATGGATGAACACATCAATTTTGACACTAATATGGGCAGATTACATTTTCACAACTGAGTTTTAATCGTCAACTATGTATAGCAAAACACACAATGCTTACAAATAGACTACTTAAATAATAGTATCACTTTAAAATCCGAAGAAATATAAATATTTCTATGTTCCGATCCCCGACCCGTTTCTTAACGATGACCCCGGTGATTGATTGAACGTCGAGCAAGGGAACGAAAAAACGCCGTCCAAATAGAGCGAGCACGAGCACTTGCTTTCCTTTGATGTACCGACAAGAAGCGGATCATTTTGCTCGTGCTCAAAATGTTCATTCACCGTCTACACTGAACGAGCTGCCAATCAAACCTGTCTCCGCGGTTAATCAATCATCCATGTTTTGCTCTGCTTCTCCGGTGTGGACGCGGCTTAAGACACTTACAGTAATGGAATTTGGCACACAGGTAGTGAGAATTCTTTGCAATTTTAGGGTCGAGGCGAATTTTAAAATTCAATCTAGAACATTTTTAAATGAATTTAATATTTTTTTCACCATTCTTCATTTTACCGCGGTAATTCCGAGGAATGAAGAAACATCAAAATTTTGACTTTTTACCATCACGTGTCACCCTAACGTCAGCATTTGGAACCAATTAGAAAATAACGTCCGATTGCCTTAACCAGCTGTATTTGTAAATTAATGGAGCGTATGGTTAATGCCCTTTAATTCATATTTTCGAATTTGAAAAACATCTAACAATACTTTAAAGTGGATTCCGATATGGTCGCAGTATTAATGATAGTTCAATAATGCTTGAATCATCAATACGATATGCATTAAAAGCACTTAGCTTCGATTTTTTTGGACATGGAAAAGGCGTGTGACCGAACTTGGAGGTATGGCATAATGCGTGATTTACACCAAATGGGCTTTCGAGGAAACCTCCCAATTTTTATACAAAAATTTTAATGAGTAGAACTTTTAACGTCCGTATTAATAATGTTTTATCTTATGATTTCCCACAGGAAGAGAGTGTCTCACAAGGGAGAGTTTTAAGTGTAATACCTTTTATCATAAAAATTAACGGCATTGTACAGCAACTTCCCACAAACGTAAATGGAACGCTTTTTCTTGACGACTTCCAGATCTTTTGTACTGGAACGAATATACCACTTATCGAGAGACAACTTCAAACGGCTTTACGAAAGGTATGTGATTGGACTAATAAAAATGGTTACGTTTTTTCTACACAAAAATCGGTATGTGTTCATTTTACAAGAAAACGTGGTCTATATCCCGATCAGAATATTTTATTAAACGGCGATGAAATTCTTGTTGTTCCTCAGGCTGGATTTTTAGTGTTATTTTTGACACGAAGCTAACTTTCCGACCTCACATTTATGTTTTGAAACAAAAGTGTAACCAAGCGCTGAATATTTTAAAAGCTTTATCAACTATCTCTTGGGGAGCTGAATCTTATTCTCTTTTAAAAATTTACAAAGCTGTGGTTCAATCCATATTGGATTATGGATGTGCGGTGTATGGATAGGCTGCAAAGTTTGTCCTCAAGGCTCTGGACACTATACACCATCAAGGCCTCCGTCCTTCTATTGGAGCCTTTAGAACATCACCCGTCCAGAGTCTATATGTAATGTGGAATTAGCTGTGGTTCAATCCAAATTGGATTATGGATGTGCGGTGTATGGATAGGCTGCAAATTTTGTCCTCAAGGCTCTGGACACTATATACCATCAAGACCTCCGTCCTTCTATTGGAGCCTTTAGAACATCACCCGTCCAGAGTCTATATGTAATGTGGAATTAGCTGTGGTTCAATCCAAATTGGATTATGGATGTGCGGTGTATGGATAGGCTGCAAAGTTTGTCCTCAAGGCTCTGGACACTATATACCATCAAGGCCTCCTTCCTTCTATTGGAGCCTTTAGAACATCACCCGTCCAGAGTCTAAATGTAATGTGGAGAGCCAAGTTTGAAACTCAGACGTGAGAGACTAGCTTTTAAATATTATTTTAAAATTAAAAGTGATCCATCTAATCCACAATATTGTTATTAATCCCAAATATGGAAGCCATTATTCACTCAAACCATCCTTTATTCCTTCATTTGGTTTTCGAGTTCGTTCTTTATTACATTCTGTAAACGTTGAAAATCTAGATATATTTCATAGAGAAAACGAACCTCCACCTTGGAGTGATAGATCTTTACCCATGATCAATGATTTGACCCATCTGACTAAATCAACTACTGCTGATTCAATGTATTTACAATAATTTTATTTACATAGACAAAGCTTTTCACGTTTTAATACCGTTTACACTGACGGATCTACAAATGGGACACACATTGTTGCTGCGGCTGCATTTGAAAGTATTACTATTTCAAGAAAATTGCATAGTTGCTGTGGCGTTTTTACTTCGGAAATTCACGGGATTATTTTAACTTTGACAAAGATTTCGACATCTACAAATAAAAAATGGATTATTTATTCCGACTCAAAGAGCTGCTTAGACTCTGACAAATTTTACAATTAAAAGCCACCCTCTTATTTTAAAAGCCATTCAATTAATTTTTATGTTAAAAGATAGTCAATTCGAGATACTTTTATGTTGGATTCCCGGACAAAAAAGAGTTAAAGGAAATGAAAATGCAGAAATCGCAGCCAAAAGTGCAACTATAACTCTAAATGCTACAAGAGATTGCCAATGATATCCCAATACAAGATATTGACCATGTTTTAAAAAAAGCAAATATTGTATCCTGGTAGACAACCTGGGATCAAGAATACCGAAACAAACTTCATTCCATTCAACCATTTATCAACTAATTTACAAAATCAAATGTTAATATAAATCTTGACGTTAAACTGACCAGGCTTCGTATCGAGCATACCTTTTTTTATTCATAGACATTTGTTACTCAGAGAACCTGCTCTATTATGTTCATATTGCACCACTATTTTATCCATAAAACGTATTTTATAACAGAATGTCCAAACTTTAATTACAATAGACTAAACCTATTTGAAGTTCTTCACCCAACTCTGAAGTATCTGTTGAGGGATCTGCTTCATAAAAATTTATTCATATTCCTCTCTGACATAGGTTTTATAAACTGTATTTAGATCTTAAAATGTGACCTTATTCGAACTATATTATGTCTTTATTTTAGCTCTTTTTAAGTATTTTAAGAAAAACTTATTAATATGTATTGTCTGGCGTAGTATGGCCAAGTGTGGCTCTTGTGCCATAAAACACCAACCAACCAACGAACTTGGAACCATGCCAATTTTTTTCAACTCCGGGGAGAGAACACATTCGAATGACCTTCGTTCGTTTTGAGATTCATTCATTTTGATTTCCTGCGAAACAGATTCCAGCAAAGCAAAAGATTACTAGAGTTATCACTGGCGTTCTTCAGTACTTTTTTCTGTCTCAGCGATCGTTAAAGGTAGAGTAAAAATTTTAACGGATTTCAAATTTCCTGAAAATTTTACAACAGATAGATACTTTATTCGTTTGATTTTTTCTTTTAATCTTTTATTTTTATCTCAAGAGATTGAGACGACACATGAACTTTCGCTTTCCAAAAATAAACAGATTGCATTTTCTGCACTTCGCCTTAAAATAAAAATAAAAACAGATTTTCATTTTAGCGAAGGAGAGCAAAGAAATAAAAACTTTTTGACTGGGATTGTTAAGTTCTTTTTACGTAAAATCGGAATCGTTAAAGACAGATTAAAAATTTCAACAGATTTGTAATCTGCGAAAATTTTTACACCAGCTAAAAACCAACCATCACGGCGTTGCCCATGGTGTTGGTTTGCGAAGCAAACGGGCACCAAGGGCACGGGCAACGCCGGGCTAGCCACGCAGTGGCTAGTATATATATATTATAAATATATATTCTGTTGTTTGTAAAAAACCATAACACTTTTAACTTTATTAGAAACTATCATGCCAATTGGTGCTTTGTGATAGGTACTTGTTATTTATGCAAATTACTTGCATTATCACTGATGCTTGTAGTCTTTCTTTTGTCCTTCCCACTCATCATCTTTGCAAGTGCATTTTTGCAGTCGTTTTTAGAGTTAAAAGTACAAATTAAACAATATTTTTTGTTTATATACAGCTGTTTGTAAAAAAATGTAACACCACGAAGAAGTCATCACAATTAAATGAAATTTAATACACAAACGGCTTGTATTAGTACAAATAAATGAATACATTTTCAAAGCAAAAAGACAATATTAAGTGTCCGAAATTATTATTTGTTGTAGCCACCCCGCGCTGGAATAAGTGCTGCAAAACGACGTGGCATGAAGTGAAACAGATGTTGAATGTCTGCTTGTGGAAGATAATTCCATATTGTTTGTATGCGTACCCAAAGTTCGTCTTTTGAAGCTGTAGGACGCGGATCACGAGCGAGACGCCGACCAACCAAATCCCACACATGATCAATAGGCGACATATCCGGCGAATAAGAAGACCAAGGAAGAAGTTGCGTGTGTTGGCATGAAAAGAAGTCTCGAACATTCCTTGCAACATGTGGGCGTGCATTATCTGGTTGAAAGATAGCTCCAGCGATGCCTTGAAGGAAGGGAACGACTTCGGGCTCTAGCACTTCACGGACGTACCTGTTGCTGTTCAGATTACCCTCAATTCGTAGCAGCTGAGATCGTCCATGATACGAAATCGCACCCCACTCCATAACTCCGTATGTTCGGCCACTATGACGTTCGATAACGCACTCTGGAAGGCAGCGTTCACCGGCATAGCGTCTAACACGAATGCGGTCATCATGGTTCCACAAATTAAAGCGGGCGAGAAAATAAAACTTGTTGCCAATCAGCCCGCCCGGCTCTGTGCTCGTCAGCCCATTGCAGACGCAGATGTCGATGGTTTGGTGTGAGAGGGATCGTGTATAAAGGAATCCTTGCACGCAGTCCACGGTGCGAATTGACGAAGCCGACATTAGTACACCTGTAGCAGTAGATCAAAGTGCTGCCAACTGCCTGGAAGAAGCTGTACGGTCATTCACCACCATGTGGACCAGGTTTCTATCATCGCGCGCTGACGTCACCTTCCGTCGTCCACTCCCATTTGTTCTAGTTGTCCGGTGCTCGTCGGTCCACTGCTTCCAAACTCGCATCACTGTGGAACTGTTCCGCTGCACACGAGCTGCTATTGCGGGATAGGAAAATCATCCTTCACGAAGTCCATTATTCTCCCCCGTTCAAACTCCGTAAAATGTTGAAATTTCACCCTATTTCATCGTGGAGGCATACTTAAGTCTCACTAAACGTTCGCCACTAAAAAATAACCAGCACTATTTTCAACGCCCCGCTACAGCCCTCTATTTATACGCTTTTAGCATCAGTTCAGAGGGCGCTGCTCACACCACGCATGCGTGGTGGCTCTGAAACTTTACTACTTTGCATAACATTCTATAATTTACATTTGCTACAAATTTCATTTCATTCGGATGATTTGTTCATGGTGTTCAATTTATATATATATATATATATATATATATATATATATATATAGAGAGAGAGAGAGAGAGAGAGAGAGAAAAGCATGGAGAAGGCAGCACGCTTTCTGAGAGCTTCGATATATTCCCCGAAATGGGTATTAACTGAAGGGTCTATGGGTAAAACCAACTTGCGACACAAAATTAGATTTTGAAAAAAAAAACGAATTTGAAAGTTTTCTAACACGTAAATGTATGAAAAGTTTACCAAGAAACTTCGAACAAATTTTATTGATGTAGTAAAAGTTTTTATTTAACTAAAAGTGAAAAAAAAAATTGTTTCAAAAATTCAAAGTACCAAAAAATTAAATTCTTCCTCTGACTACGTTGAGAAATTTGGTCCAGCATACTTTATTGCTTTCTTTACGGCTTTCTTTCGGATATTATCGCTATCTTTACGGATATCTTTTTTTTTTTACGGCTTCAAAGTGGTTCTACTCCAAAATGAATGCACCTGGTTCTCGTACTTGAAAGCTACGAGATGAGTAGATGACTATCTCATTTTCGAAGAAATTGCTATATAGTGGTTTCACCTCTGGAACCTTCAAATGTATTGTAGGGCTCGAACATGTCTTTGACGGCAAACATTGACACTTTCAAATGCAATTCCGCGGATCACCTTTCTTTAGCGTCCCCACTTGGGCAGTTTCGGGAAAAAGGATTTATTTTTATGACGGATTGTATGTTAGGGTTTTATGGATCCCAAAGTGGACAAGAAGCGCCAGACCAACTAACGGAAATGTCGTTTGAAGTTAAGGGCATTCAGAAATCGCTACAAATCTGTCATTGCTTATTTTGATGATTTACAACATAGGGTCTTTTAAATTCTCGGTTTTCTTATTTGAAGTATATACGGGCAACTGCCTGCAAGAGTGAACTGTTCTGAATTTTTGCCCGATGGATTGTTTAGTCGAACGGATTTCCTTGACGAGTGAGGTTCCGAGCTTAAGGTTTTGAAAGTGGACATTTGAATTTGCGAAGCAATTAAGTTACGGAAACGTGAGAACAGTGCATTGTTAAAACGTTGTATTCCAGAGAAATTCGGTAAAGTGTTTTTATATAATTCTTATATATTTCTAACTTAAAACAATAGTGATACCTAATTATTGAATATAATTATATAATATTATTATCTAACCTAATTATATAATATTGGCAATTATATAATATAATTGGCCTAATTATGTAATATAATATAATATTGGCCAGTCGCTAAGTGGTTTTGCGGTCGCTAAGCAGTAAAAATATTGACTTACTTTTTATAAATGTAGGGTAATAATAAATCTAATAAATTTGCCTACCTGAACACTTATATTCAAAACTTTCTTCCGACATATGAGTCTTAAAATTTAAGTAATAAAAAATTTCCTATTTCCCCATTCTCGAAAAAACGGGAATTTTCAAGAGAATTTTTCGCAGGTTTATTATTATCCATCACATTTATATTAATATTGCCCTTAGAATTTTATTAACTTTCTTTATATAAGTTGCAAGTGGTGAAAAAAGTTTTTCCAAATAAAAAATTATTTCAGATCCACAATAACTCAACATATACACTGGCTATGATAACTATCTAACATGAGTTATGTGATAAATTGTGTTTTAAAGAAATCATAGAGATTATGCAGAGTAAAAAGTCAGAAAAAAAACTTTTTGACTAAAAATGGAATTTTTTTATTATTGTCAATTGTGTTTTTTAAAACCAAATTATTAAATACATATTATATTTTAATTATTGTTATTAGTTTTTAACTTTTTAAAAGTAATTTCATCTTATTTCACAGGTTCTTAAAAATATTGTCGATTGTGCTTCTTTGAAACCGAATTTTTAAATATAGATACTGTTTTAAAAAATTATGAGCACTAATAGGTGGTAGAGTCATAATCGAGATAATTTTTACCGATGTGCTTCAATCAAATCAAATATAAATCTACGAAGTTCAGAAAAATCTAAACGTTTACGAAAAAACGATGTTTTAATTTCTAATTTAACTGTATCGTAAGTGTTAAAATTCACCATAAAGTCATCTGGTAAATATTGTGTAAAGAAAAAAATGCGATTTTTTAACATCAGGTGTTAATTAATGAATATTTATTCATATAATTAATTAACCATTTATATATAGTGATCATATTAATATAATTTATCATTAATAATTATTATTTATCAATTATATATTAATATTTTTAATTTATTTTTCCCACTGTTTAATGGGTACAGTGCATACTTTTCGGGAGGACCAACCCACCCCATTCAACAACACCAGTTACGCCAATGCTCGCCCCCCCCCCTCAATCCAAAACGTTGGCACGTTCCTGCCTAGTACGTAGATAATGACTATGCAACAAAATACCAATGTACACTGCGCAGTAGAAACTGTTCAGTGTACATAAATAATGAAAACACGAATATAAATTTCTGTATGCACTGTATAGTACTGTAGTATCTCACCCCAAATATATTTTATATCAAAGTAGTTGACGAGTGGCAACGTTAAAAATCAACGATCCATCTTTCTATGTGTTGCGTTGGCAAACGATGAGGAGCGGCGAAATAAATTTATTGATGTTCTAACCTTCTGATTGTGGGTCGTATTATTCTACGCGCTCCCAAAACACCTTAGTGGTGACTATGCGGACTGTTTTCTACTAAAATGAAGTAGATTTGAACTGCTATTTATCAAGATTACGATCCCATCTAAATGCTTCCGTTTTGGGGTTTGATTTCGCTTTTGGATACTGTGACGTCTTGGGGATGGAAGCGTCATCTACTATATAAGAACGTTCGCCGTGGTCTCGATTAACGTACTTTATTTACAATAAAAGAATGACCTTGCAAGAATTTGGTAGGTGGCGTTTACAGATTGGTAGAGTCTAGGTAGTAGATCTTTACCGAATATGGTGAATTGTCCTTTTCCGCAAGACCCCGATTTGGACTATCCGGCTCGTGTGAGCCCTTCTCCAGACTTTACTCGGGCGAGTAAATGTTTCTAGCTCGGGTGAGCTTCTCCGAAAGTTCTCGGGTTTGGATTATCCGGCTCGGGTGAGCCCTTCTCCAGACTTTACTCGGATGAGTAAATGTTTCTAGCTCGGGTGAGCTTCTCCAAAAGTTCTCGGGTTTGGATTATCCGGCTCGGGTGAGCCCTTCTCCAGACTTTACTCGGATGAGTAAATGTTTCTAGCTCGGGTGAGCTTCTCCAAAAGTTCTCGCACGCGTGTACGCAAGTCAGCAAAGCGGAAGCTCAGGTTTGAGCTTTCCTCACGTCTGATAGACGGAATCCCAGTTTAGGCAATCCGTTCTGAGTCCACGAACAGCTGTCGCGACTCGGCACGTCTCCAGAGACGGGGTATCGGAAAACCGAGAACGGTTTCACTTCAGTCGGATCAGTTTGATCCCTCGAGTCTGTTGACCTTCTTTATCGAAAAACGTCCTCTCGTCTCCGAAAGTTCCAGGGGGTTGTTGTCCCCCCCCCTCTCTTTAATTCGACACACTTGTCTTCTCGCTGTTGGCTGGTTCAAAATCGGCTATCCATTGGATGTTAATTTTCCCCTTTCGCTGATAGCTTCATTAGCGGACGGCGGCCCGAACAAAAAGCATCCGTGGGCTCCTGCGATCATGTGGAAGCGGCGGAAATGAACTTCTGCCCCTGCGTCTGGTCGGCATCGCGACAAAGACACTTCGCTTCCTCTCCGTCGAAACTAAATACCTCGACCCACCGCAAGCTCGTTAACCCTTCTTTGCATGATTATTTCTTTATTGGTGAAATAAATCAAGGTGATATAATTCATGTTCAAAATTAAAGGAAAAATGGTTTAAAAAATCTTAGTATATATTTATAGTATAAATTTAGCAAAAAACAATAGGATGGTATCATGTGGTATTTTTTAAATTAAACGCAAACTTTTTCAGAAATTGCTCTAAAAATAACAGAAACACATGTTACAAACCTTTCTTCCACTCATTTTCACTTTTTTAGCAATAGAAACTCAAATATAATAAAACAAAATTAAAAACGAAATCATACGTTTATTGCAACTACAACAAACAGCGGAATGACAACTTCAAGCTCGTTTTACTGATAGTGACACTTGCTTATTTTTGACAGCTATGTTTTTTTTTATGCAATGGATATTAAAAAGGTATCCACGATCAACTTAAAGTGAACTTGTTCTTTTATATAATTTTTGGGCATTCAATGTTATGATGGAAATTTCCACCATTATGCAAAGAAGGGTTAACTCTCGCGGTCTGAGTTCATTCGCGGCGTGACCTCTCAGCGTCTGGCTTGACCTCTCGGCAGTTTCTCCGCCGAATGCTTGCTTTTTCCCTCGCCACAGACTTCGTCACAATACGTACGATTTCGTTTTCCGAATAATTCTTTGAGAATTCATCACTGTCTGTCTTCTCTCCTGGAATATAACGATCCCTTGAATAATGTCTGAGATGAGTGCAGTTCAAATGCCTGTATATAACAGATCAGATCCTGCTCTTTGGTTCATAATGTGTAAAAGCACGTTTAAATTAGCAATTCCAAAACCAATTACAGAATCTATGACTAAATTCAATTATGTTGTTTCCATTTGCCCCCAGAGGTTGCGTCACTTGTGCGTGATGTTTTGATGAATCCTGACGCCACAGATCCTTATAATAATCTGAAAGCAGATCTAATAAATAGATCTGGTGAATCTTCACAACAGGAGATTAGGCAACTTCGAAGAGTTGGGTGTTAGGAAGCCTTCGAAATTGCTTAGAAATATGCGACGTCGTGCAGAAACGCTTAAGGTCCCAGAAACATTTATGTTAGAATTGTTTTTACAGCGTTTGCCAACATCGGTACAAACTATATTGGCAGCTGTGACAGATTTAACAATAGATAAAGCAGCAGAAATTTCGGATAGAATATTACAAGTTACACCTGTTCCCATGGAAATTCCTGCTGTAAATAAAAACAATTCGAATTCCGTGGAGGAAAAATTGCTTCGCGAAATTGAAAAATTAAATGCACGAATTGACAAACTCGAACTTTCTTGCAGTCGTTCCCCATTTCGCAGAAACAGAAGTAATCGAAGATCGAGAGGTAACAGTCAAAACCGAAATTCGTCCGTTTGCTGGTATCATCGTCGTTTCGGAAAAACGTGTAAAATGCGTTTCGCCTTGTAATTTTCAGGGAAACGGAAACGGCGAAGAATAGACGCGACATGTTCTTTGCCGCAGACATCACGTCCGCCTGTTTATTCGTGATCGGACTACGAACTTGTCATTTCTAGTCGATACTGCCAGCAAACAACATCCAAAAGAGAAATCCTACACAGCAAACAATTTTCGCTGTTAATTCGTCCCCAATTAATGATTACGGACAAAGAACCCATTCCTTAGATTTCAAATTAAGAACAGTATATTCTTGGACATTTCTCATTGCTAACGTCAATACGCCTATTTTAGGTTCAGATATTCTTCATTTTTATGAGTTAGTCCCTGATTGGCGCAATAAATGTCTGAGAGACTTGAAAACAAAATTTCAGTCAATGGGTCAGGTTAAAGAAGCATCTGTACATGCTGTTAAAACAACAACTGGGGGTTTTGTGTATCATACACTTTTATCTAAATTTCCCTCTATAACTAAATTACCCGATCCTAATCAACCCATCAAACACAATACTCTGCATTTTATAACAACAGCAGGTTCTCGAAAACGTTGCGAAACCTCGCAGATTGGCTCCCGATCGATTAAAACTAGCTAAAGCGGAGTTTCAAAATATGATCCGATTGGGTCATTTAAGACCCTCTAGAAGTAACTACGCATCCCCACTTCATATGGTGTCCCAAAAGGGAACGTTGGAGTGGAGGCCAGGGGGAGATTATAGCGCTCTGAATGCTCAGATTGTAAAAGAAAAATACCATATTCCGTGTATAGCTGACTTCACATCTGAATTGCATGGTGCAAAAGATTTTAGTCATGTTGACTTAATAAAGGCATATCATCAAATACCGATAAACCCAGATGATATTCCAAAAATGGCAATCGGTACTCTCTTTGGGTTATTTGAGAGTACGCGCATGCAATTTGGATTATGTAATGCATCGGCAACTTTCCAAAGATTTATAGATGAGGTCACTATAGATTTACCGGGTGCTTACGCTTTTGCCGATAACATTTTAATTGCTTCAAAACATCAAAATAAACATTTGGAACATATCAAAATTTTGTTTTCAAAACTACATGAATATGGTCTTTGCATCAATGTCGAAAAATGTACCATCGGAAGAGACTAAATTTTTTAGGTTTTAAACTTTCCGAAAATGGAATAGAACCCCTTCTTAACCGAGTATAGTGCATTCTTGATTTTCCTCACCCCACAACATTAACACAGCTACGAAGATTATTAGGAACGTTAATTTTTTATAGTAGATTTATTGCAAAAGCTGCCGATGTACTCCATCCATTACTGAAATTTTTAGAAGGACATTAAAGCAAAATGAAATCTCGGTCTAATGTTCAAAAATCTGAACAATTAAAATGAAACGAGAACGCCGAAAATTCCTTCTTAGCAGCAAAACAAATAATCGCGCAAACAGCTCTATTAAGACATTCTATTCCTGGTGCACCCCTAAGCGTATGGGTTGATGCGTCCGATTTTGCCGTAGGTGGTTCATTAATGCAACTCTCTGCGGGGATATGAGAAACAATTGTCTTTTACTCAATGAAATAAAACAACAGTCAACAAAAGTGGTTAACTTATGACAGAGAACTATTCGCGATTTATTCGGCAATAAAGAAATTTAAGCATATGTTAGAAGGAAGAAAATTTATAATGATCAAAAACCATTAATTAAAGCGCCTTCAAACAAAATTCAGATAAACGTTCACCTAAGCAGTTACGCCATCTTGATTTTATATCACAGTACTCCACTGCCATCAGACATGTGCTGGGGTCAAAAAATGTAGTGGCAGATTCACTCTCACGCATAGAATTGAATTCGATTACCAAATCTCGATTTCTGAATTTTAGTGAAATGGCCAAATTTCAACAAAATGATCCCGAAACTCGAAAATTTATGCAGGACAAAAGTTCCTCACTTCAACTTACACTCAAACCTTGTCAAAGTACGCTCTGACTTAATATGGGATCTTTCAACTGGCTCGTCACGACCGTTTGTTCCGGGGTCATTTCGAAGACTAATTTTCGAACAGTTGCATAACATTTCACATCCTGGAATAGCGGCTACGACAAAACTAATCTGCGCCAGATACGTTTGGCCAAATATGAAAATAAATATAAAAGAATGGGTGCGGTGCTGTGAATCTTGTCAAAGATCTAAAGTGCAGCACACAAAAGCTCCGTTACGAACATTTAGTTTGCCTGATGCTCGATTTCGTCGGATACCCATAGACATTGTTGGTCCCTTACCTCCATCTGTTGGTTGTATCTATTGATTAACAATGATCGATAGATTCTCAAGATGGCCGGAAGCAATTCCCATAGCAGATATGAAAACTAAATGCATTTGTCGAGCGATTTTTCATACTTGGATATCTGGCTTCGGATACCCTTCGATGATTACTACCGATCAAGGCTCACAGATGCGATCCTCTTTATGTAGCTAGTTTTCGGAAATGTTGGGCACGAACCCAATTCGCACTACAGCGTACCATCCAATCGCAAATGGGATTGTAGAGAGATTCCATCGCCATTTTAAATCATCTATTCGAGCATATGAGCCTGCTCAGTGAACGGAAGTACTTTCGATAGTTCTATTCGGAATCCGCACAGCTGTCAAAGAAGGCATCCAAGCTTGTTCCGAACTGGTGTACGGAATAACTTTTCAACTTACCAGTGATATGATCGAAACATCTATCATCCCACCATCCAATGATATCTTTGTTGATCATCTTCGAAACACAGTGCGAGAAATGAATCCAGTTGTAACATCCACTCATGGACAAACGCAGTTTTATGTTAATCCTTCCTTAAAAACTTGCTCGCACGTGTTTTTAAGAGTTGACAGTGTGAAACCTACCTTATGTCAACCCTATACAGGTCATCACAAGGTTTTACGACGAACAGAGAAAAACTTTAACATCGATTTTAATGGCCGGAAGTCAACTGTGTCCATAGATCGCTTCAAGCCAGCATATTTAATTCCTACTCATGAAGACAAAACTCCTATACTACCCAAGCAGATAAAACTGTCTCTCCTAAATCTTTCCAGCCGGAAAAACGTCAGTCTGCTAATTAAACTGAATCAGACAAAACTGTGATAACTAAGTCGGACAGACGAGTTCATGTCTCAGCAAAACTGTGAACTTATATCACTTTTACGTTATCATATAATTTGATAATATATAGTTATGCATGTTAATATTACTAAAATTACATATCATGTTTAAAGGAATGAATGTGTAAATTATACGATAATTCCAAACGATTTTTTCTTCATTTTCACACATTTTTTGTTTATGTATTTTTATGTCGTTCCATCGTATCCTCTGTCACTAGGGGGATACTCAGTAGTATCTCACCCCACACATATTTTATGTCAAAATAATTGACGAGTGGCAACGTCAAAAATCAACGATCCCTCTTTCTATGTATGTTGCGTTGGCAACGATGAGGAGCTGCGAAATAAATTAGTTGATGTTCTTAACCTTCTGATTGTGGGTAGTATTATTCTACGAGCTCCCAAAACACCTTAGTACGCACACATACGAACTGCATTGTGTGCACTGATTCTTTCTATGCTGAAACAAATACCTATGTGCACTGTACAGTATGTACCCAAAGGTAGTGTACAATGTTAATAGGTGATTCCTATGTCAACAATGCGTGTATTTTTAAAAGTTCTAAAATTCTGTCAATGCCTTTTGTTTTTTATCAAATGCTGCAAATGATGACTCTAATACTCAGAATAATTATAGGTTAATTGCTTTGATGAACTATCAAATATCAATGAAAAATCCAAGACTAATTTTAACGGCTCAAAAATTGATAATAAAATATTATCGCTTGTACGAGGGCTGTTCAATAAAGAATGATCATAAATTTAAAAAAAATAATTTTCTGTACTAATCCTCCAAATTTTTATGGACTTTCTCAAAATATTCCCCATTACATGCAATGCACTTATCCTACCTCTTTTCCAGTCTTCAAACACATGCTGGAAGTCATTTTTTGACAGGAACTTCAAAATCGGCTACGCAACTTATACCACTGCCTGTGATAATGAAAACCGCTTTTCCCGGAGGTGTTTCTTCAAATTCGGGAAAAGAAAAAAAATCGCATGTCTAAATCAGGACTATATGGAGGATGGGAAACACACATGACTCTCCCCATAATCTTCCTGTAGCATCACATAGACTTTCAGCTGACGTTTTTTCAGGGAAAAACAAAGTTTCAATGCAGTATTGCACTTTGCGTGTCACATCCATTTTTGCCGTAGGCGAAAGTAAAACTAGGCGTTCTTGGCCGGCTGCCAAGACTTCAGCAATGACGTCATGACCGCGAAAATTGCGCTATCTATTCTCCACTTATCATGCTTCACATTCAATATGAATTATATTTTTCTTGATATATCAATCACCTCTAAAAAAATTATGATCATTCTTTATTGAACAGCCCTCATTATTTGTTATTTCACCAATATTTATTATTATTATTTCACGTTAAAAAAATTCATAGGAATGAATAGGTTGAATCATTTTCATCTGAATAATATCTTTCTGCAGCCGAGTCCAGAACATTTTAGATAAAAGGTTTGGGAAAATGAGACATTTTAAAAAGTTGAATCATTTATGATTCCATTTTCTGAAAAATTATTTTTGTTTATTTAGTAAGAATTTTAGTTTGGTAAGTTTATTTAGTTATTTTTTAGTTAGACTTTTAATTAGTTAGTTTAGTAAGAAGGAATTATTAATTCTCTCAAATACATGTATTTTGTATATTTTGTCAATAGATGGCGACACGAAGGAACATTTGTTTTCTCTATAACTATTTTTTTTTTATTTCTTATGGCAGGATACATATGGTATTCTGAAACATAAGCAATAAACTGTCACAAGTTAGAAAAAGTATGATTTATTGCTTGGACTTTGATGTTGCATTTTGACAAGTCAAGATTGTTGTGGAAGAAATGTGCTCCTTAAAAAATTTGCTCCGATTCCTGTGATTTCGTTAAAATATTTTCATGGTGTGTTTTTGTCTGATTTTTACGCAAAGGACATTTACTCTGATTTATCTGCCAACAAAAAAATGTTTTGGAAAAAGGAAGGAAGAAAGAATTTTCGTGGTTTTTGTGTGTGAATTATCATTTTGCTTCACGTACATATATATTTTCCAGGAAAAATGTATTTTTAGATGAATTCCACCGAAACCTAATTTTTTACTGTATTCACGAAATCTCTCTTTTGTTCAATTTCAGGACCTAGACAAAGTGATTATGTTTTTTTTTTTCCATTTGTTATTTATATAAATAAAGAAAATTCATTCATTTCGGCACAGAAACTATAACAGGGTACATTGTATTTGAATGTAAATTTAGTCATTCAGGGAATGTTTAGATTCTTCTCTTCACGAAAAGGTTTGCACAAAGATATTTTTTAAGTGTAGTTTTAGGGAGGTCATAAGTTGCATTGCAATTGCCATTTTTTTAAAAGACAGACCAATTAAAAAATTTCAAACCACGCTTTTGATTTTACATTTTTATACCTTATAATTGCTTTTCTATATAGTCCCCTTGCAAATATATAAATACCTTATAAATATTTGTCGTTCCTTGTTACGAGCTTTTCAGTACCAGCGTCATACTCTTCTGCCGCCAGTCCACTGAGATAAGCAGTAACGTCTTTAAGCTCTTGTGGTCATCAATGGAGCATGCGTAGCCCCCACCGTGCACAATTTTTTCAGAATTTGAGGTGATCTGTTACCATTTTGTAAATGATAATGAGACACATGTGAAAATTTATCTTGAATTTCATCGGAAGTCACCAGTCGATATTGTTTGAGGAATTTGTCGAGCACTTGACAAGCTCATCCGTAATGACACGGGCGGCTACATCGCTCCTCATCATGGACGTTCTCTCTCTTCCCTCATTAACTTTCGGCACCAACGACGCACACATGATTCAATCATCACATCACCATACACTGCTTTGATTTCACGAGACATTTCGCTTGGTCGCACATTTTTTGCGTTTAGAAATCGGATCACATATATCACTTCACATTTGAAGGCACTCTCGATTTTCGTGGACAGTTTGTTTGCTCACCGAAACAACAATTGCCGTTATAATGCGATGTAATTCAGTAAACAGTTGGCAGACGAGTACCTAAAATTGATTGACCGTGGCCAGTGTACCTGCCACTGCCATAGTTCTGCGCATGCTCAAACGGTCATCACTTTCCGAAAAACCCTGGTATCATAGCTACTGCAGAATAAATTTTTAAATAGAAGGTATTTCTTAAAATATAATTGCAAAATGAAATTTATCAATTTCTCACCAACCCTCTGAAGGGTTCACTCATGTATTAATTTTGAAACATTCACTCTATCTTATACGACTTATATCAAGTTTTGACCTTTTCGAACAATAGAATTTTCCTACCATTCTTTCTAAGAATACACGTGGTTATTCAGTCGTTATGTATGCTATGGGATAAAAGAAACTCTACACTACTCCGTAAGCTCGTGAGGCTCAGAGAGTTAAGGATTCCAAGATATTGACTATATATCCAGTGACCCAATCCCAAGAGAAACTTTTATAGGTAAAAGTCATTAGGACTTTCTATTTCATCACATATTTTGTTCCTTAAATCCGATGAAAAAGTTTGTGTTTTCCGTTGGTAGATTTGATTTGGATGTGGAATGATTGGATCTTTTAGAGTCGTTGCCATAGATACAAATGTATTTTTCCTCTCCACGTAAGAGATTTATTTTGTTCTAGATATTTCACTAACATGCATGGCATAGAGAGGGACAGAATCTGTATATTGACGAATCACAACAAATATATATAAACAACGTAAAATCAACTACTTCAGGATGCTGGATATGGCAGACGAGTCCCTAAAATTGGTTGACCGTGGCAGTTATACCTGCCACTGTCATAGTGGTGCGCAAGCTCAAACGGGCATTACTCTCCAACGATCCTAGTATCTTGTATGCCTTCGTTCGTCTCTGTCATCTATAACCCGTGGTACACCACATGTGCCACGCCGCTGATTTTGAATAGTTTTTGGATAGCCATTTTGCCATGCACGGTATACTTTTACCACAGCGGCACGCGAACAGTTCACAAAATTAGCCGTTTCCGAAATGCTTCCACCCTTGGCCCGAAAGCCAATAATCATGCCCTTTTGGACGTCGTATAAATCGCTACGTTTCTGCATTGCTCCAACGATTGAAATGCTTTCCGATGCCCTAGGACATACTTTATATACACTCCACTGCAATGTGCTGCCACCTGCCTTTTGTGATTAGTTATTTCACGTTGACGTCGAAAGTAGGTGGTGGTCACATTAATGTGACTGGACTGTGTAGATATTAAATTCTTTCATAGTGTAATAATGTATACAATGTATGCAGTATAACATTTCAATTGCAGAAAGTTAATTCCGCCCCATTACCGAAAGTCGGTTCCGATCTATTGTCAAAAGCTAGTTCCTCTCTATTGCTGGTAGTGGGTTTCATCCCGTGGAATCATCCAAAGTTGGTTCCGATCTATTACCGAAATTTGGTTCCGTCCAATCGCCGAAAGTTGGTTCCGTCCAATCGCCGAAAGTTGGTTCCGTCCAATCGCCGAAAGTTGGTTCCATCCAATCGCCGAAAGTTGTGTTCTTAAGTTTTTTCCTTGTATTTATGTGTTATGATGTTATGTTTCATTCCCAACAAATTCATAGAATTTCAGTTAACAGTTTCTGAGAAATCTGTGATTGTATGCATGTAAAGATAATTTTGGACACTAGTGTAATTAACAAATGTTTTATTCATTATAAAATCTGATGCTTCACAAACAGAAGATAAACAAAGAAACAAACGAAAGTAAACTTTTCTGCAAAGATTTGAAGAGCATGACGACAGGAAAATGCATACTTGAACTTGTAAAATAAAATATTTCAAGCTTTGGTATGTTGTGGGAAAACTGCGTTGATGTTTGCACAGACGGATGTCCATCAATGTTAGGAAACCAAAAAAGGATTTACCACACTTGTGCTCCAAGAAAATCCAAATATTATAAGCGTCCACTGCATGATTCACAGAGAATCTCTCGTTTCAAAATCTTTAACTCCAGGTATGTTGATTGTAATGAACCAAGTCATCCAAGTGGTCAATTTCATCAAGAGTCGACCTCTTAAATCCCGAATTTTCTCTCAACTGTGCGACCGCAATGGATTCCGATTACAAAACTATTTTATACCACACCTAAGTGCGTTGGCTTTCGAAGGGAAAGGTTTTGACTCACACACCTGGAAGCAAACGTGATTTTGTTCCTAGAGGTCGAAAAAACATCTTTTGGATTTTCTCTTCAGACGGGATTTGGTGGCTGAAAGTTCAATTTCTCTCGGACTTGTTTGAAAAGCTGAACTCGCCGAATTTAAATCTTCAAGGTTAATCCGAGAATATCGCCATATCAACATCAAAATGAGGTATTTGCATGTGCGAGGGTTTGCTTACAAATGATCTTTTCTAGTATTTCTAAGTTTAAAAATCCGTAAATATTGTGTTTAAACTTTCAAAATAATTTTGAAATGACTATAAAATCAATTTTAATTTTGTTTAAAATTAAACAAAGTTACATGATCCGAAAACAGGCCGCCATTGGATGTGACGTCATCGTAAATTTATTTCATAAGCAGCAGTAAATAAGATAGTAACTGTTTATAAAAAGTACTTCATGAACCAACAAATCACTAGTACAAATACTGTTTACAAAAGGGCAATCATAAAAAATAAACAAGTGAAAGGTTCAATTAATAATTTAAAATATTATGCAGAACAGAAATATTCGAAGAGTTTGGGAAAAGGTTTTTGAAATGCATAAAGCCCTTTTACACTAAGTATCATTACTGAACTTGTCCAAATTATAAACAGTTATAAACTTTTTCAAGTTATAAACAACCATAGCAACGCCGGCGCAGTGGGTTACTATGCGCTGTGACGTCACAGAGCAACCATTACGAAATTCCTGTTTTTCCCGCCAATACCGGAAACTAAATTTAAAAATTAATATCTCGGGGAATAGTTTTCCAATTTCAATAACATATACGTCATTTTTCATGGATTCTCATCCTCTAACATAATAAAATTGAAACAAAAAAAAGGTGAAATTACCTCACTGAAGTAATTTGAAGAAAAATTAACGCTGTGGAAAGCTGATATTTTTAAAGGAAATTTTGACTGCTTTCTGGGTGTCAATGAATCTCAGTCGGAAAAACAAATGGCAGACGAAGTTATAAGCACCATTGAGGAACTTCAAACCTCACTTAAAAGCTATTTTCCTTTGCTTTCAGTTGACAGTTGACGATCATGAATAGTTCATCAACCCATTTGTAATTTGCAAAACACCGAATTTGACAACAACAGAAAAATAACAGCTCATTGATTTGAGAAACGATAAGATTTACCGTTCAACATTATTCGAGAAAAATGTGGATGTTTTAGCTTTCTGTCAGAAATTGGTACCCTGCAATCAGCTTGAAAGGTATTAAAATTCTACTGTCTTTTGCATCTTTATGAATCTGTGGATTTGGATTTACAGCATTGACAGAAATTAAATCCAAAAAGCGAGAAAGACTTTTAAAAGTTGGTAGACGATGAAATGCCAACTTGTCGGGCGACTTTAGAATCTCGTTTTGATTTAATTTTTTCAAGAAAACAGGCTCAATCCTCTCATTAAATAAATTTTATAATTTTTTTTTTTTTTTTTTTTTTGTGTTACACAATTTTTACATATTTTTTATTTAGGCGTGCCGCAAATAATTCCAGATATTTTTAGTGGGCCGTCAAACAAAAAAGATTGAAAAACACTGTCCTAGATCGTTAAAGATAGAGTAAAAATTTCAACGGATTTGAAATATGCGGAAAATTTCACATTAGATCGATACCTAAAAATATGATTTTCTTAAAATAAATAATTTTTTAACTGTGACTTTCATTTTTTTCCCATACGAATTCGACCTCGATCGTGTTCGCGAAATCTTTATTCCATTTCCTGCAGTCAAACAATTCCAGTCAAGGAATGCAAAACAAATAAAAAAAATTTGACTGGCATTGTTTAATTATATATTTATTATTATTTTTTTTTTTTTTGAAAAATCGGGATTGTTAAAGTTAGATTAAAAATTTCAACGGATTTGAAATCTGCGTAAAATTTTACGCCAGATAGATACCTAATACGTTTAATTTTCTTTCAGTGAATAATTTTTCGATTAAACATTTATATTTTCGCAAGAGATTGTGACGTCACGCCGATTGGATTTCTTCGCAATTCGAATTTGGCCGCATTCGGCAATGACGAGGCCATCAGGGCGTTGACCGTGGTGTTGGTTAACTTCACAAACCAGCACCACGGGCAACGCCGTGATGGCTGTTATCCAATAAGCTACGATTTCCCATTTGGTTTGCTTCTCGAACCAAATTTGAATTCGTAGCAATCACCGGGTTTAGCGAGCAGTACACCTTACCCCACGAAAAGAACTGTCACGGGAAACGCCGTGCTGGTCAATGCAGTGGCTAGAAAACAATATCAAAGAATCGTTACGCTTTATCAATTCCATAGTGTGCAGTTTCTGTACTAAAGCAAAATTACCATATCAGAATCAAAACGCCGATTGCCTGTAAATCTTTAGTCCCTAATATTTTCATTTGAATGAACAAAAGGCCTATACTACTTTCATTGATCTTTCAGATATTACTTTGAAAGCAAACCATTAGATAATTATGTATTTTAATATATACTATATGGACAAAAGAATTTGGACACTGCTTGTTTATCAGAAAAGTGCTTTATTATTCTATTTAGTAACGGGTAGGCCCTCCTTTTCCTTGTTTCCGACGTTTTGCAGCTGTAATCCTTGTATTACAGCTGCAACACGTTGAGGCATACTTTCCACAAGTTCTCTGTAAGTCTGTGCAGGAATAGCTCGCCATGCCTCTTGCAAGGCTGTGAGAAGAGATTGTTGTGAAGATGGGCGTGGCAGTGTCGTAGTCGTCGCTCCAGTTTGTCCCACAAGTGCTCGATCGGATTGAGATCGGGGCTCTGAGCAGGCCAGTCAAGCAAATTCACCTCATTTTCAAGAAACCAGTCCAGCACACGTTTTGCAGTATGACATGGAGCTCGATCCTGTTGGAAGAAACAACCATCGTCGCCGTAGTATTGCCATCGTGTAGGCAAGTCCGAATAATGCAGAACGTCGAGGTACACGTCAGCGTTCATGGTTCCAGGTACATAATGCAATGGGCCGAGTCCTGACCAAGAAAAACAACCCCACACTAAGATGGATCTTTCTCCGAATTTCTGCAGTGTCCAAATACTTTTGTTCATATAGAGCATATCTTTTACAACTCTTCACTTCGAAAGCGGAACGTGATTTGATATGTAGCCAGTGATAGGGTTTTTCAGTAAAGCTAAATAAAGAGGGCTATGTTGTTTTGGTAACCTCTTTCCTGATTTCTGACTAATCTCTTGGATCATGTTGATCGAATGTAATTTCAGTATTGGTGCTTATGAGAGGCTGGTTCTGTCTTGCTAAATTATGAAGTGATGTATTTTTGGGGACGATACTTGCTTCCTATGTTCCGCACGTGTTACTTGGATTCCACGTCCTCACTCCCCCAACACACCAATTGGTTTAGTGCCTTGATTTGTTTTTCGTAGCAACCGATCGCCAGTAGATTCCAAAGATTGATTTCCGAGCGGTCACGCCAATTAGATCAGTCTCCAAATGCCGCCAAAATAAAATCGATAAACTACATTTAAAGGTATTCCTGATATGCTTCATGTGAGAGCATTTGGGTAACAGGAAGTAAAATCTCAATTTTCCATTTGATTTGTTTGTTACGCTGAGAATCCCTCCATTAAAAATTAACGCTCCAACGGAAATAAATCAAAATTCATAACCTATTAGCATTATTTATTCTACAGGGTGTTTCAGTGAACCGTTTCAGAACTTCTAAGAGGGGTAGGGTACATCCTGACAACTCGAAATCATATAGCAATGTAGGGTCGGAAATGCTTTCCTGAAGCGGTGTTGTACACAGAAGCACCGTAAAGAAAAGAGACCGTAAGTGAGAAATCGTTTTAATAATACATGAAAAGAAGCAAAAGGTACATGGATTAAAGTAAGTGTTCGAAGTTTCTTCCACGGGCTACAATGCAAGCCTCATATCTCCGACACATGGACATCCGAACATTCTGGAATACTCCAGGCATATCTCGAATTTCTCCGGCAGCAACTTCAATTCTTGCATCCAGCTCCTCAACATTGTCAACAGGGATGTCATAAACTAGCGATTTCAGATGACCCCAAAAATAAAAATCAAGACATGATAGGTCGGGTGACCGAGCAGGCCAACGCACGGGACCACCACGTCCGATCCACTGCTGACCAAATGTGACATCCAGGTAGTTACGAACATCTCCGCTATAATGGGCAGGGGCTCCATCGTGTTGGAACCACATTGTCTGTTGCGTCGATGCAGAAATCTGTTCATCTCTCAAAAGTTGTGGCAATACTTGCTGCAGAAAGAGCAAGTAGTTTGGACCGGTTAGACGAGACGGTAACAGGTAAGGTCCGATGAGGTGATCTCCCATAATACCGGTCCATACATTGACCGAAAATCGAATCTGTGCTGCACGACGTCGTATTGCATGCGGGTTCTCGACCACCCAGATATGGTCGTTATGCGTGTTAAAAATTCCTTCCCTTGTGAAGGATGCCTCATCGGAAAACAACACTTCAGCAGGAAAAAGGGGATTTGTAGCACATTTTCCAAGGTACCACTGTGCGAAAGCAATACGAGGTGCATAATCCTCCGGTTGCTGTGTCTGGACACGCTGCACGTGAAACGGATGCATGTCTTCTTCTCGGAGAATCCTCCAGACGCTGTAATGGGAAACCCCGACTGCGTTTGCTACACTTCGTGTACTCGTTCTTGGATTCCCCTGTACATGCTGCAGCACATTCTGTTCGACGTCTGCAGTCCGTGCTGTTCTTACCCTGTCCCTGTCAGCTCTTTCTAATGAACCTGTCTCAGCTAACCTCTGGTGCAGTCTTGCAAAGAAATTATGACTGGGGATACGCCTCGTCGGATATCGTTCCGCGTACAAACGCTGTGCGGCTGGCCCACTAAAATTTGCAGCCCCGTACGCCAAATGAATATCGGCTAACTCTGCGATCGTGTAATCATCCATCCTACTAACTTGGCGTTCTTGTGCGAAATGAAGATTCTCTACACGAAAGCTCGGGATTTTCGCACAACGCCATCTACCGCGTCAGGAAAGCATTTCTGACTGCCCATTGGTATATGATTTTGGTTCGTCAGGATGTACCCTACCCCTCTTAGAAGTTCTGAAACGGTTCACTGAAACACCCTGTATACTTTATATATATATATATATATATATGTAAGATTCGTGTTGTTCTGTTTGGTAAGGTCTATATTAAAGACTTCGAATCTTACAGCACATTGACATTTAATGAATTAATATCCACAGTTATTATGTACAGTTGAGTTATATTTTAAAACAGTTCCGTCATTATCTGCAGCAGTCGTCTCTGCTCGGAAAAAATACGTCAGCTCTCAATGGCGTCCAGGGGAAAAAAAGTTTCTCGTAACTGAATACCGGAATGTGAATGGCTCCTGACAGTCTTGCCTTGCATTCCTACTACAATGCAACTGACTCCTACCAGTCTCGTTGCTCTTATAATGAGTTCTTTCCAGACTAGTAGACAACTACCGTTGTCTAGTATTCCTACAACCGGCCATCCTGATGATCTTTCGTCCTCGAAAGGAACACGACAAACCTAAAAAAAAAACACAAAACAGTATCTGGGAATACATTGATTCAGTATTAGTTATTGAACCACGACTTCATATGGTCAGCTGCTGTCGACGTCAAGTTCGGTCCTTCATGGTTTCCAACTTTCTCAACGTCATAGCGATCATGGGGTTTCACTTTCTTCACTCGATATGGTCCTAAGAATTTCGGTCGTAATTTCATTCCGACACCAAATTGAGTCCGCTGAATAGCAATAAGATCGCCCTCTTTGTATTGATGAGGTTTCTTCCTCTTCTTATCATACGTTCTTTTATTCTCTTCCTGAATTTTTAGGATATTCTCTTTGACATCGTCTTTTAATTTCTTCCTCTTCTCTAGAAAAACTTCAGTATATTCTTCTTCTAAAAGCTGGACTATCTTGAGATCTTCTTTGTTTCGCATTTTCATACCTGTCAAAAGTTCGAAGGGTGTCCATCTTGTGCTTCTGGAGGTTGTACTATTGAGTATTCTTTGTACGGCGTCAACGTGTTTGAACCATTTGATCGGTTCTTCAATTGAAAGTTTGGATAACACTGGAATCAGGGTTTTGTGCATTCTTTCTACTTGTCCATTGCCTCTTGGGATTCCTGTTGCGATTTTTAGGTGTTCAATCCCGTTTTCGCAACAAAAATCTGTAAATTCTTTAGATGTAAAAGCGGATCCTCTATCCGAGATTATCCTCGCAGGATTTCCAAAACTATTTTGTTGTTGTTTGAGTTTATTTATTGCGTCACCCGATGTCGTAGACTTGGTAGGATATAACCAAGTGAATTTTGTGAATGCGTCTACTACCGTGAAGATATGCTGATAGTTCTTAGATGTTGAAGGTAACGGACCTATGAAATCAATGTGATAAGTGTATAATGGAACGTCCAATTTAGGAATTGGATTTAGAAATCCTTCAGCCTTTCCTAGCTTCTTATTACTGAGTATGCATGGTACACAATTACTTATAAAATCTTCAACATGTTTCGTCAATTTAGGAATAAAAAATTCACGCTTAACTACCTCTTCAGTTTTATTTACAGCGAAATGTCCTTTCTCGTGTGCATGTCGTATTATTTCGTCTTGCATAGCTCTGGGGACAACTAAAAGTTCACGATCATTATCGTATTTATACACGACACCGTTTTTTGTAAAATAATCTGAATTACTTCCATCTTCTATCAGTTTTTTAATTGCGGTAATGTGGTCGTCATTGGATTGGGAAGCAAATATTTTATGAGTTATTCCGTCATCTGCAATGACTTGCATCACTTGCATTACAGGGTATCTACTGAGTGCATCCACGTGGGCCATTTGTTTACCAGGTTTGTGGACTATTTCATAGTCAAATTCTTCTAAGAAAAGAGACCATCTTGCAATTTTAGGGGTTAAATCCTTTTTTTCCATAGTTTTCTGAAATGCTAAGCAGTCGGTGAATATTTTAAATTTCGAGCCTAAAAGGTAGTTCCTGAAGTGTTTAAGAGCCTCAATTACGGCAAGTACCTCTAGTTCGTAACTACTATACTTCTCTTGTTGAGGTGTTGTTTTTTTGCTCTTATAGTATATTGGGTAAAACTTCCCGTCGTCTGACTGTTGGAGTAGCACCGCCCCAAATCCATGGCTACTTGCATCAGTATGCAGTTCTAGAGTCGTTCCCTGGCGAAAAATGTGTAGTACTGGGCTTTGTGACAACATTTCCTTTAAAATATGAAATGCTTCTTTTTGTTCTGGCCCAAACCTAAATTCTGTATTGTTTCTGAGTAAATCACTCAAAGGTTTGGCCACTTTGGCATATTGAGGAATAAACTTCCTAAAGTATCCTGAAAGACCAAGGAAACTTTGCAATTGTTTAGTTGTTTGTGGTTGTGGAAATTTCTGTACAGCCAACGTCTTAGCTGGGGAGGGTCGAATTGTCCCGTCTTCTATTACATAACCAAGAAACTCTATTTTTCGTTTAAGAAATTGACATTTCTGAAAATTCAATTATAATCCATATTCCGATGATATTTTTAAAACACGTTTAAGTTTCTCGATTCCTTCTTTCTCATCTCGTGAGGGAATTATCATGTCGTCCATGTAGATAACGAGAGTGTTATCCCTTAAAAGATCTCTAAATACCGTGTATATGTACCGCTGGAAAACACTGGGACTAACCGATAAACCAAAAGGGACCTTCAGAAATTCATATTGTCCTTCATGTGTAACGAAAGATGTATACTTGGTACTTTTCTCATTTACATCTACATGAAAAAATCCGTTTTTTAAATCAAGGGAAGTGAAAACTTTAGCTTCTTCCAAATGATCTAAAACGTCTTTTTTAGGGGTAAGGGAAATCTATCTTTAATAATTTTCTTATTCAATTTCCTATAGTCAATACAGTGTCTAGAAGAACCGTCTTTCTTCTTACACAACACGATAGGGGCAGAGAAATCAGAGCAGCTAGGCTTAATGATGCCATCTTTCAACCACTGTTGTGTTTGAGTTTCAACTATTTTTTGCTCAGCGAACGGCATTCTGCGTGAACGCTGGCTTATGGGGACCTCGTCAGTCAAAATAATGTTCATTTCCAAGTTCGTGCTTCTCGTCTTACACGGTTTATATTGGCTGGTAAGTTTTGTCAGTTCCTCCTTCTGCTTAACGCAAGAAACATGATTTAGATCTAATTCGTCAAATGTCACAGCGTTAAACATTGTAGTTAGGAAACTTTCCGCTAAATTAACATTTTCTGATTTGTGGTGACAAGAAAAGTAAAACATGTTATCCTCTGCTATGGTTCGTTTTGTCTCCAACTTAGTGTTTGGTTCCAGACGATTAGTTACTTCGAGATGAGTTTCGGTTTGAATTTTAGTTGAATCTGAAGTGTTCGCTAAATTAACAATTCTTGCGTAATTCATTCGAAAATTATCGCGTCTGCTCAAAACATGAATTCCGCTCTCTGATAAAGTAAGATTTAACTTATTTATGCAATCGAACCCAAGAACAATATGATCAGGTAAATTTTTTAAAACATAAACATCAGTAACAATAATGCATTCATCAATAATAATTTCAGTAGAAAAGAAACCTAGAGGAGAAATGTGTTCTCCTCCTATACCCATTAAAGTCACATTATCAAAACTCAATTTTGGGGATCCAATTTCAACATAAAATTCATATTTTATCATTGACACATCACTTCCTGTGTCGATTAGCGCATTAGATCTTTTTCCGCACATTTCAACATTTTTTCTTAGCTTAGTACGAGAATTAAAAGGGCTATTAATTAAAGTTCTATTTACATCTCTTTTGGGACACACGTCGGCCTTGTGCCCATAATTTTTACATTTAAAGCATCTCACACCCTCAGTTTTCTTTTCACAATTTATCGACTTATGTCCATATTCATTGCAGTTGTAACATTTTATATGATTGGTGTTAGTTTGTTCAGGGCGCACGAAAGATCGAGGCTTTAATTTGTCAAAATCCCTATTGAAACGCTTCTTATATTTATCGTCTGATGTTTTCGAATCTCTATTGGTTTTTAAATGACATCGAGCCGCTTCATATTCGTCTAATTTATTGACGATTTGGTCTATTTTCGTTATTTTCGGTAGCTCGTCTATAAAATGGTCTCGAACGTCATTGGGTATTTTTCGTTTTAGTTGATCGGTAATCATGAGTTCTTTAAGGTCTTGGTAATTTGATACTTCCAACCCACTCGTCCATTCTTCAAAGAAATTTTTCAGATCATGAGCAAAGTCATTCCAAGTAGAAGACGCTTCTTTTCTATGCGAAAGGAAATTTTGCCTAAATTGTTCCGGATTTAATTTAAAACGTTTCAACAATAATCTCTTGACATTTTCATAGTCATTAGCCTTTTCGTCAGGCTCACGCGTGATAAGATTAGCCAAATCCAATGGGAGTAAACCCAACAAATGTGTAACCCATTCCGTTTTTGGTATTTCGATACGACTAATCTGTCTTTCAAATAAAGTTAAATAACAGCTAATATCCTTATTCGTCTCGTAACGGTTAATCAATTTCAATAAATCGTTATTGTATAGGCTGGTAGTTTTACCATAACTGTTGCCTTGTCCGTTAGCAGTTTCGATTTCGAGTTTCCTTAATTCGAATTCGCGGGCTTGTTTTTCGGCTTCAATTTTTTCTTCGCGTTTTTCGGCTTCAATTTTCTCTTCGCGTTCAGTTATAATAACGCTCAACAGATTTTTTGTTATCTCCTCGTCATAATTTTCCGAATCTATTATAAGTTTCGAGCACTGCGCTACTTTGGGATTCGTTGGCACTATCAGGCCTAATTCGTCAATCAATGTCAGCAAATCCGCTTTTCGGGCCTTAGTTAAATATGCCATGTCATCAAGTAAAACAAAATTCTGTACTCACAGTTTCGAAAGTTCCTTCTATCCGTCTTTTCCGTCAACTCGTCTTTTGCGTCTACGCGTTTTTTGTCTACGCGTTTTCTTTTTTGTCGTTTCAGTCTATCATCAGCACCACGTCAGGAGAAGTCATGAAACTGTTCTTGCAGATGATTAAAACACAAGTCCAGGTTTGCATAGGGAGTCAAAACATTCCGCCGGCCGGTTCAATCGTCACTGCTTTCGGGGTCTGCTAATCCGTCGTCGCTACCCTTAGTTGGAGCGGAAGGGGGTTCACGCCCTCGTACGAAGGAGGAGAATCGTCGCGGTCGTCAACGGTTTCACTGCTTTCGGGGTCTGCTAATCCGTCGTCGCTACCCTTAGTTGGAGCGGAAGGGGGTTCACGCCCTCGTACGAAGGAGGAGAATCGTCGCGGTCGTCAACGGTTTTTCACATCTCGGTCGAACCCCCATTTTTTGTAAGATTCGTGTTGTTCTGTTTGGTAAGGTCTATATTAAAGACTTCGAATCTTACAGCACATTGACATTTAATGAATTAATATCCACAGTTATTATGTACAGTTGAGTTATATTTTAAAACAGTTCCGTCATTATCTGCAGCAGTCGTCTCTGCTCGGAAAAAATACGTCAGCTTCAATGGCGTCCAGGGGAAAAAGTGTCTGTTCTATTAATTTTCTCGTAACTGAATACCGGAATGTTAATGGCTCCTGACAGTCTTGCCTTGCATTCCTACTACAATGCAACTGACTCCTACCAGTCTCGTTGCTCTTATAATGAGTTCTTTCCAGACTAGTAGACATATATATATATATATATATATATATATATATATATATATATATATATATATATATATATATATATATATTATACTTATACATATTTTATACTTTTTGTTTTTACGGAATAACCTCTCATAGGTTAGGTTATTTTTAGTTAACGTCGTACTAGAGCAACACAACGGGCTATTGACGACGGTCCGGGATCAGTCACTTAAGGGAAAGAGCCGAGGACAACCTCTCATAGGTAATGGTAAGGATAATGGTAATTTTAGTTTACGTCGTACTAGAGCAAAAACAACGGGCTATTGACGACGGTCCGGGATCAGTCCCTTAAGGGAAAGATCCGAGGACAACACCTCGTAATTTTGAACCACGGTCAGATGACGAAGCAACACTTGAGCTGGCACCCCACTCTCCAAACTTCCACACCAACCCAACGTGAGGACTTTCGGTCAAGACAGATTGAAAGTGCACCAGCCGTCTCTACACCATACGCTTACAAACATCCATGCTCGGACCCGGATTCGAACTAGGAACTTTCCGATCTAGAGGCTAACACCTTAACCACTATGCCGGTTGGTCATCACATCTCATAGGATCTTGAAGATTAACTACAAAATTTGATCCCAACTTTTCAAGTCCCGTTGGGTTGGCGTGGTATTTTGGAGAGTGGGGTGCCAGCTCAGGTGTTGCTTCGTCATCTGACCGTGGTTCAAAATTACGAGGTGTTGTCCTCGGATCTTTTCCCTGGTGTGATTGGTTCTTACCGTCGTCAATAGCCCGTTGTGTTGCTCTAGTACGACGTTCATTACAAAATTTCCAACGACCCAACTGTTCAAGAACGTAGATTTGTGTATGGAACAATCAAACTTATTGGAGCTCTTAAAGGAGAGTAAACCTAGTTATACCAAACTAATTTAATTGTTATTTTGAAAAAAAAATCCATTAAAATTAGCATTCAATTTCTGAACGGTTACTACCCACTTGTTTACCTCGTCATCTGAACGTATTAAGAGACGTTGTTCTCGGATCTTTCCCATCTGGAACGTTCCTAGTCCGTCACCAGTAGTCAGTTGTGTTGTTCCAATAAGACGTTAATTAACTACCTACATGAACGGTAACGGTTTGAGGTGGTCACAGCGTTGCCACTCAAAAAATAAATACTTTGTTTGGCCGTAAATATCTGTGTAGTCAGTTACGACGAAAATCGAATATCAAGAAATAGCGCTCGTGGGACTAAGTGAAACCACCTGCCTAGAACAATGGGAACAAGGTTGAAAGTTGAAGGAAGCTAGTCAGGTAAGTTACCCATCACACAGGGCAGCATTTCGTTACTCAAGGTAAACTGAGTTTAATTCATTTCTTCCACTCTTTTTCCTTTATCGATTTCTTAACATTGTAATTTTTTGTCAGCATTTCCCTCTTTGAAATAATTTTTTTTCTCGTTCATTCAAAATATTTTTCTCTTCTGTTTCCTCTTATTTCATTTTTTCACTAAAGAAATACTTTCAATTAGCAATAAAGGCTATTGTACACAGTTCAGTTAATGTCTCTGTTGGCTTCCTGTGTTTTTATCCTTATGGCCTTTTCTGTTATTCTGCATTCACTCACATGAAATGGGTTCTTTGTTACGTACTGTATGTCACGTTTCACAAAATGTGCCTTCTTATAAGCTTCGTCCAACTTGGGTAATGTCACTAGCGAATGATAAAGTAGATTGAATATTTTACATTCACACATATGATATAGATTCTTTGTTAGGTACTGGATGTCACGTTGTACAAAATGTGTCTTCTTATAAGCTTCATCCCACTCAGGTAATGTCACTAGCTAAAGATAAAGTGGATTGAATTGTTAATTCGATGTAAATAAGGAAAATGAGTCTAACATAATGTAGAAATGTCTATCTTTAGAAAATGCTCTGAGACCTTGAGGGATTTAAATAGATACTACTTAAATACAAACACCCGAATTGGGGAAATTGCTTTAATTATGTGTGTTGTGTTTTAATCATTTAATTATATTTATGCATTCCGTAATCCATATCATCTTTGAATTTGCAATACTTATCAATAACGGTTTTTATTTCTACTACGGGAGACACGGACTTGGTTAATGACATGATCAGGTACTGTTGCCAGGTACCATACTCTACAACATAAATTTAAATCTATTTCAAATGTGTGAGTGGATAGGGTAGGTGTTCCAAATATTGCCTACCCTAACTATCTCTCTGTATCTCAGCCTCTTGTGTTGGGAAACCAAGCTGTGAACTAACTGAATAGCACTAAGAATTATTCTCCTTTGGTTCCAGAGATCAAATAGCTTCTTTACTTATGTCAGTTTAAGTTAACTATTAAAACTTCAAAAAGTTTCTCAAGATAATTTTCTCAAGAGTGGGTTCTTAATATCGCCTACCCCAGTTCCTATTACCACCCACCAGGCGAAATTACGAGCTACTATTAAAAATGAATTGCATTGCTAGTAGAGCATGCATACCTACCTATAGTATTGAATGTACTTTTTCAAGTCATATAAACGAAATTATGATTTAGAAACATTTCCCTAAATATTCCCTGAACGGATTGGAGATTTAAAAAAAATACGTTGATCACAGCCTCAAATACTTCAGATGCAATAGTGTTGTTGGTATAACTGATAGGAAACTTGCAGGTGGCGCTACGTGTGGCAAAACCCTAGACCGCCAAAGTAACTACATAAACTCCTAGATGTCGCGCATAGTACGTAGCTTGCAAACACGAGTAGGCGATATTAAGCACAGGGGCGATATTTGGAACACCTTCCTAGTGTAAAAAATACTGTCAATGCTGAGAGTTAATAGTAGCTCCTTTTCCAAGAAAACGCACAATCATCATTCTGGTTGATTGATTCTTTTGAATAAATTATATTTCTTCTATATCTATTTTTTGAATATGTTATTTTCAAAATAGATTTGCAATTTTAAAAAATTATTTAAACAAATTTTTTAAAACTTGAAAATATTTTTTTCAGCAGAGATATTTCTCCTCGTTTAACCATAGATCTCACGTCAGACGTTTCAGCTCATATTAGATTTCTGGCGGCTTTATGTCCCGTTCTAACGATACTTGTTACTATTGGCGTGTTACTAATCGATCCTTGAAGTATGATTAACCCTTACCCATCGCGTTCAAGATCTGTTTAATGTTTCAAAGGACAGGATATTCGTCCATCTAGATCAGGTAAGTTTAGCTAGAGAATTGAGATTAAAAAAACTGCGCTTTTACGCCAAAGCAATGACGATTCGATAACGTAAAATTAATTGTCCATTACCCAGAACTTGGCAATCTCGAATAGCTTTAGCACACCAGATTCTGATCACTACAGTGAGGTTTCCAACGTGATGATAAACCCCAAGGAGGGATTGAAAACTTAAAGCTGTAATGGTAATTAAGTATCTTCACCAAGAAAACGGGTAAAGATGCTTTGGTAAAGTTGGTTCTCACGGATCTCACAAACCTGTTTTCACCGGTATCTCATTATCGTATTTTTAAACTTAAAGGGGATTTTTCAGCCATAAAGTGTTTAGAAGACGATGGGGTTCGGGCAATTTGAAGTTACACCTTGTTTCCTAACATCAGACGACCTATTAGTCAAACTGTTTCTCTGAGTAGCTGACTTTCCGTATTATTTGAGTATTTATCATATCACCTCGCATGTTTGAGAAAGCCTGACACTGACCATAATTGGGAGCGACGAACTCGAGCTCCTCGTAAGGTCATATCAGGGTATTAAGTCTAAAGATTTAATACCCTGAGTACATATATAGGACAATTTTGGATAGAAATATCTACAGACCAAGTGGAAAAAAATTAAAGAAGATTCAAGAATTGCGAACCTATGAATGTGAACAGTTTGGTTGGTTATTCTGGGGTTTTTATGGCGCAAAGGTCGTACTTAGCCAATCTGCGCCGAGCGCTAGGCAGACATCACTAAGAAAAAGACCAGGCCTCGAAATAGATTTTTTAATACAGGTGCACCTTGTGTACCTAAGTTTTTAAATTAGGTGCACAGGTTATATTTTAGGTGCACTTTTTAAAAAAACGTATAATGCAATGTAAACTACTTTATTAGTTGGGTATGTTTATGTAGGTTAGTAGTAGAAAAAAATAAATATATTTAAACACCTAAATTCTTCCTTCTCTGGCGTACGGCTGTCGCGACAGTCGCTTCAACAGAGCCACCTGGAAAATCAATCCTCGGAAAGTTCTGGAGGTAGTGGCACAAGTAAACCTTCCTCCTGTATAAACCCGTTATGGCCCAGCGATTTTGTTTTCGCATAGAGTGTATTTAGGAATTTTAATCACGTTCCTTTAGTGCGAGAGAGGTGGATTATAATATTTTATTCAAACATCAAAATAACATAAAACACGTTCCCCCCCCCCCCTTTTTTTTTTTTTTAACTAGCGGGGAAAATTTAGGTGCACAGTTTTATTTTCATGTGCACAGTGCACCTGTGCACCCGGGTATTTCGAGCCTTGTAATAGACATACATTAACCTTTAGACTACGAACGGTATTGTACCATGTTTGCGTCAAGAAATATTTTAGATAACGGTTAGTACATCAGTTGTACCTTGAAAGTTATGGGAATCGCACCAAGAAAGAATTTATACTGCGGCCGTTACAACAGTTGTATCTTGAAAGTTACAAGAAGCACGCCAAGAAATAATCGCGCTTGTTATATACAGCCGTAGTCAAAAGGTTAAGGAAAGTTTTACTGACACAAAAGAGAGAAATGATAAGTTACAGCAGTCTGCAGATTGCTGAGATACACTTCGAATGGAAAAATAAAAGTTAAGTGCATTGATCGAACTTTGATTTTTCATCTTCGAAATACTCCTAAATCTAATTCGAAAATGTGATTGAAATAATTGTTTGAGTCAGTGACTGATAAGACAGTGGTTTCACAAGATTCGTTTCTAAGAACATTGTGATTGTTCTTTGATACAACTGGTTACTTATTCGAGATATTAATCTAGAAATGAAGCATCATGACTGTCTTCCAAAAATGTTGAATAGCTATGTAGCTGTCACTAGATCACAAGATTAATCCACAAAGCAAGAGTTTCGAACAGAGAGGCCTCTTGTGCGATAAGTATTTAACTGGTCACTACAAAGTTTCCAAGTAGAGAAGAAAACTCTCAGATGGCAGGACCCGATGTCTAAGGGGAATTTCCAAGGCTACTGGAAAAAGTTTTTCTACTTTTGTGTTAAAAAGTAAACGTCTGTGTTCGTTAAGTTTATAATAATAAAGTTTGTACAGTTGAGGAAAGGAAAACGAACCACCTCCTTCGTTACGAGAACCATTCATACTAGAGCAAATTCAAAAGTATCATTCAATTGGAAGTAACGTCCTTTACAAATTCAAATCCAAGAATGTTGCAAAGGGGGACGTCTTTATATGAATTTTTGCACGAACAACGAAATTTCTAATGGAAACAGCTTGTTTTGATGCCATAATCAAATTCTGCATCGTTAAATTATTCGAAATATGAATTACATGACTTTACCATCATTATGTCTAGAGATATTCAGTGTTAAAGTTGGTGTCAATTTCAGGGATCATCTCCAAATAGAAAACCGGTATTCGTAAATCGAGATTAACTGTAGTTGTAGCTACCCGAATTTAAAATGTAAACATTATTTCAATCGTATTTTTTTAGCGAGCCGAGAATTATTATATTATTATTTATAACTATAAACAGTTTTAAAATTACATTATTATATTTACTATGCAAGTGCAAACAATCCGATAATTATTATCCCAGGTTTTTCACACGTTTTTTAAGCTTCGGTATGCCCTTCTAAAATTGCAATAAGGAAGAAAATTTAATGTAACGCAGTAAATATTGGAATTATTTAGAGTCCTATTTACAGAACAAAAAAATAGTAAGGTTTCAATTCATAATTTTTTCAAACATTAATTTAATAATTATTGCATACTAAAAACTATTTTTTAAATAATATAGGTGGATTTTGTTGGGGTTATTTATCAGTAACATGGTAGAAAATACCAGCGCTATAGAAATATTATTTAAAAAGATATTCATAAAAGTCACAGAAACTGATTTAGCATTAGTAGCTTCAGTGCTCATAACTTCGAAATGGCATGATCTAATGACATGAAATTTGGTATCTGATGTTAAATTTTGACATAGATTCGAAATTGTGTGTCGAAATAGGGGGTTCCAATTGGAAATTATGAAGTAGGTTATGAGTGCACAATTTAGTTCATCAAATATTTCCTTTAATAAGTCACTACAGTTGAGAGAATGTTTGACAATAAATTAGGTACAATAGGAAACTCTCATTCACTGGAAGAGGAAAATCATGGCTGAAAATATCATAATAATATCATTCAAACTATGTTCTGTTATTCAATATTCAAACAGTTCCTTAGATGTCGTTCATACTTCAACTGTCGGTGTTTTCGTGTGTCAGTGTTTGGAGTGTAGGGTTTGAGACCATATTGTTGCTTGAAATTACGATAAAGTGCTGCTCCCGGGAGACACAGTAGTCGTGTCACGTGGTTTAGAACGAGTTCATTATCTAAATTAAAGGACTGGAGGTAAGATAAAAAAAGATTTTCCATAAATGTCGTCTTTTGTACAAATTCTAGTTCTGAGTTTATAGTTCGATGCTGAAACCTTAACAGTGAGTGATCATCAGAGAGGAAAACATTCACGGCGGTCGCCAATCATGCGTACGACAGCCTTCACCTAACCCGTTTCCACATCTATTCAAAATTCGACTGATCGAAGGTCAACTGTCTTCTCATCGGAGCCGCAATATATCTAAACTTAGACCAAAACATCGTTCTTTCAATTGAGTCTAACCATTAAAAAATTTTAAACCGAAACCCATGTCCGTGCTTTTGGTCCAATGCCGAAGGTAGAATTGAACTTCTCATATCTAAAAATCTTTACGAATTTGTTTTTTGAATCTTCTAATTCACAAGGTCTTTTCCGTCCTATCACTTTAAATGGTACTCTGCTTGCTCTGTAAACACATTATACACGCGTTGATTCCAATGTGTTATTGTTTCCATAAACACACGTGTCTTCAAATTTCCTCGCAAGAATATTATGGTAATTGGTAATTTTAAATATATCCTAGCAATTGCTTAGATAATGAAGTAGACATTGAGGAAAAGAAGGAGGAAGACCATATGAGTTGTTTACTAATATTTCAATTCATTCTTAAGTGAAATAACACACACATGACTACTAAAATTATTAAGACTATTTTTTTGTCTGGTTCAGATGCAGGTCTACGAAAATAGGATTGACAGCATGAGTCAACCACACTGGATGACACCAACCACTGCATGGGAAACCAATCAAGCGCCATTAACTCTTCGCGACAGTAAGAAACAAATCGGGTGCCTATATTTACGAGAAGACAATTACGAGAATTTTCCTCAATAAAGATAATATCGATAAATATCGTACTGCGAATGTTAAGACCTTTCCTCACACGGGTGCATTTTACCTTTTGAGGTAAGTAACTCGTGCTTTTGAGTTCAAGAATCCCGTTCAATGACAAGGTAAAATTCACTTAGGAGAATTAAACAGGGCTCATGTTATTTTGTTTCTGGGAAATACCGAGCATCTGGCTTTGAGCTATTTACTGAGTAGACCGCAAACACTTTCGCATGAGTTCGTTACAATCTCGAAATGCTGTACACACGTCCAAATGATCAGACTTGAGAATAACCTGCCTGGTGTTTACACGAGAATTAGAAGGGATTTGTTTTTGTTACTAATCCTCCAGTGTCTGACGAAGTCAGACAAAGATCCATAAGTCCATTGACTCTCAGAAAATCAAGCACAATAAGGGGGTCAGAGTAAATATCCTCTCTAGAGAGGCCCATGAAGTCCAAGATGTGCTCAGTAGTGGCTTTCCAGCCGCTTTTCCGGCTTTTCCAGTAGTGGAAAATTAGAAGGGATTTGTTTTTGTTACTAATCCTCCAGTGTCTGACGAAGTCAGACAAAGATCCATAAGTTCATTGACTCCCAGAAAATCAAGCACAATAAGGGGGTCAGAGTAAATATCCTCTCTAGAGAGGCCCATGAAGTCCAAGATGTGCTCAGTAGTGGCTTTCCAGCCGCTTTTCCGGCTTTTCCAGTAGTGGAAAATTAGAAGGGATTTGTTTTTGTTACTAATCCTCCAGTGTCTGACGAAGTCAGACAAAGATCCATAAGTTCATTGACTCCCAGAAAATCAAGCACAATAAGGGGGTCAGAGTAAATATCCTCTCTAGAGAGGCCCATGAAGTCCAAGATGTGCTCAGTAGTGGCTTTCCAGCCGCTTTTCCGGCTTTTCCAGTAGTGGAAAATTAGAAGGGATTTGTTTTTGTTACTAATCCTCCAGTGTCTGACGAAGTCAGACAAAGATCCATAAGTTCATTGACTCCCAGAAAATCAAGCACAATAAGGGGGTCAGAGTAAATATCCTCTCTAGAGAGGCCCATGAAGTCCAAGATGTGCTCAGTAGTGGCTTTCCAGCCGCTTTTCCGGCTTTTCCAGTAGTGGAAAATTAGAAGGGATTTGTTTTTGTTACTAATCCTCCAGTGTCTGACGAAGTCAGACAAAGATCCATAAGTTCATTGACTCCCAGAAAATCAAGCACAATAAGGGGGTCAGAGTAAATATCCTCTCTAGAGAGGCCCATGAAGTCCAAGATGTGCTCAGTAGTGGCTTTCCAGCCGCTTTTCCGGCTTTTCCAGTAGTGGAAAATTAGAAGGGATTTGTTTTTGTTACTAATCCTCCAGTGTCTGACGAAGTCAGACAAAGATCCATAAGTTCATTGACTCCCAGAAAATCAAGCACAATAAGGGGGTCAGAGTAAATATCCTCTCTAGAGAGGCCCATGAAGTCCAAGATGTGCTCAGTAGTGGCTTTCCAGCCGCTTTTCCGGCTTTTCCAGTAGTGGAAAATTAGAAGGGATTTGTTTTTGTTACTAATCCTCCAGTGTCTGACGAAGTCAGACAAAGATCCATAAGTTCATTGACTCCCAGAAAATCAAGCACAATAAGGGGGTCAGAGTAAATATCCTCTCTAGAGAGGCCCATGAAGTCCAAGATGTGCTCAATAGTGGCTTTCCAGCCGCTTTTCCGGCTTTTCCAGTAGTGGAAAATTAGAAGGGATTTGTTTTTGTTACTAATCCTCCAGTGTCTGACGAAGTCAGACAAAGATCCATAAGTTCATTGACTCCCAGAAAATCAAGCACAATAAGGGGGTCAGAGTAAATATCCTCTCTAGAGAGGCCCATGAAGTCCAAGATGTGCTCAGTAGTGGCTTTCCAGCCGCTTTTCCGGCTTTTCCAGTAGTGGAAAATTAGAAGGGATTTGTTTTTGTTACTAATCCTCCAGTGTCTGACGAAGTCAGACAAAGATCCATAAGTTCATTGACTCCCAGAAAATCAAGCACAATAAGGGGGTCAGAGTAAATATCCTCTCTAGAGAGGCCCATGAAGTCCAAGATGTGCTCAGTAGTGGCTTTCCAGCCGCTTTTCCGGCTTTTCCAGTAGTGGAAAATTAGAAGGGATTTGTTTTTGTTACTAATCCTCCAGTGTCTGACGAATTCAGACAAAGATCCATAAGTTCATTGACTCCCAGAAAATCAAGCACAATAAGGGGGTCAGAGTAAATATCCTCTCTAGAGAGGCCCATGAAGTCCAAGATGTGCTCAGTAGTGGCTTTCCAGCCGCTTTTCCGGCTTTTCCAGTAGTGGAAAATTAGAAGGGATTTGTTTTTGTTACTAATCCTCCAGTGTCTGACGAAGTCAGACAAAGATCCATAAGTTCATTGACTCCCAGAAAATCAAGCACAATAAGGGGGTCAGAGTAAATATCCTCTCTAGAGAGGCCCATGAAGTCCAAGATGTGCTCAATAGTGGCTTTCCAGCCGCTTTTCCGGCTTTTCCAGTAGTGGAAAATTAGAAGGGATTTGTTTTTGTTACTAATCCTCCAGTGTCTGACGAAGTCAGACAAAGATCCATAAGTTCATTGACTCCCAGAAAATCAAGCACAATAAGGGGGTCAGAGTAAATATCCTCTCTAGAGAGGCCCATGAAGTCCAAGATGTGCTCAGTAGTGGCTTTCCAGCCGCTTTTCCGGCTTTTCCAGTAGTGGAAAATTAGAAGGGATTTGTTTTTGTTACTAATCCTCCAGTGTCTGACGAAGTCAGACAAAGATCCATAAGTTCATTGACTCCCAGAAAATCAAGCACAATAAGGGGGTCAGAGTAAATATCCTCTCTAGAGAGGCCCATGAAGTCCAAGATGTGCTCAGTAGTGGCTTTCCAGCCGCTTTTCCGGCTTTTCCAGTAGTGGAAAATTAGAAGGGATTTGTTTTTGTTACTAATCCTCCAGTGTCTGACGAAGTCAGACAAAGATCCATAAGTTCATTGACTCCCAGAAAATCAAGCACAATAAGGGGGTCAGAGTAAATATCCTCTCTAGAAAGGCCCATGAAGTCCAAGATGTGCTCAGTAGTGGCTTTCCAGCCGCTTTTCCGGCTTTTCCAGTAGTGGAAAATTAGAAGGGATTTGTTTTTGTTACTAATCCTCCAGTGTCTGACGAAGTCAGACAAAGATCCATAAGTTCATTGACTCCCAGAAAATCAAGCACAATAAGGGGGTCAGAGTAAATATCCTCTCTAGAGAGGCCCATGAAGTCCAAGATGTGCTCAGTAGTGGCTTTCCAGCCGCTTTTCCGGCTTTTCCAGTAGTGGAAAATTAGAAGGGATTTGTTTTTGTTACTAATCCTCCAGTGTCTGACGAATTCAGACAAAGATCCATAAGTTCATTGACTCCCAGAAAATCAAGCACAATAAGGGGGTCAGAGTAAATATCCTCTCTAGAGAGGCCCATGAAGTCCAAGATGTGCTCAGTAGTGGCTTTCCAGCCGCTTTTCCGGCTTTTCCAGTAGTGGAAAATTAGAAGGGATTTGTTTTTGTTACTAATCCTCCAGTGTCTGACGAAGTCAGACAAAGATCCATAAGTTCATTGACTCCCAGAAAATCAAGCACAATAAGGGGGTCAGAGTAAATATCCTCTCTAGAGAGGCCCATGAAGTCCAAGATGTGCTCAATAGTGGCTTTCCAGCCGCTTTTCCGGCTTTTCCAGTAGTGGAAAATTAGAAGGGATTTGTTTTTGTTACTAATCCTCCAGTGTCTGACGAAGTCAGACAAAGATCCATAAGTTCATTGACTCCCAGAAAATCAAGCACAATAAGGGGGTCAGAGTAAATATCCTCTCTAGAGAGGCCCATGAAGTCCAAGATGTGCTCAGTAGTGGCTTTCCAGCCGCTTTTCCGGCTTTTCCAGTAGTGGAAAATTAGAAGGGATTTGTTTTTGTTACTAATCCTCCAGTGTCTGACGAAGTCAGACAAAGATCCATAAGTTCATTGACTCCCAGAAAATCAAGCACAATAAGGGGGTCAGAGTAAATATCCTCTCTAGAGAGGCCCATGAAGTCCAAGATGTGCTCAGTAGTGGCTTTCCAGCCGCTTTTCCGGCTTTTCCAGTAGTGGAAAATTAGAAGGGATTTGTTTTTGTTACTAATCCTCCAGTGTCTGACGAAGTCAGACAAAGATCCATAAGTTCATTGACTCCCAGAAAATCAAGCACAATAAGGGGGTCAGAGTAAATATCCTCTCTAGAGAGGCCCATGAAGTCCAAGATGTGCTCAGTAGTGGCCTTCAGGACGAGACATTTGGTACATGTGGCGAAAACCTTTTCTCCCTCATTGAACGAAAGGCTCTTGAGCTGACCATTGGTAAGACGAGAGAGCGCAGACTTGGAGCCTCTGTCACAAGCAAGGGGCAGCATCAGTTCAGGCTTTTTACCCAGATACCAATGGGTAGCAGGAGGCTCCAGCCACTTCGTTATTAAACGGGATTTTTCCAGGGAAAATAGTTCCAGGTAGGTGAGTGCAGAAGAAGAGACTGTGGGAAGTCCGCATCGCTTGTCTGTCATTTCATTGCCGTCATTTAAGACTGTCAGAAAGAAATGAGCAGACAAACAGTCGTGTCTCGACAAAGTTTGGAATGCTCTACTAACGTAGATCTTGGGGAGTAGGAGGAAAGATTTCCCTTGTCGAAGAATGGACTCATCTCGTACCATCTCTTCAAGTTAGTTTTGTTGGTTTGAGCCATGCTTGGTCTGGTTTGCGAAACACGACAAAAACGTCCAGTAGTGGTCATAACACACACAAAGTTTTACCTGGTAGGTAGGAAGTTGTATTAACGTCGCACTGGAGCAACACGACGGACTATCGGTGACGGATTGGGATCAATCCCGAAAGGAAAATTCCGAGGACAACGCATCGCGATTTTGAATCACGATCTGATGACCATGACAACAACTGAGCAGGCATTCCACTCTCCAACGTCAAGGCATTTGAATCCATGACAGATTTAACGTACACCAGCCCCACGTATAGGACTGTCTCTGGGTGGATTGAGGTCCGAGGACTTGGTCTAGTTTGCGAAACACGACAAAAACGTCCAGTAGTGGTCATAACACACACAAAGTTTTACCTGGTAGGTAGTTAATTAACTTCGCTCTGAAGCAACACAACGGGCTATTGCCAACGGTAATGATCAACCCCGAAGAGAACGATCCGAGGACAACACCTCGTAACTTTGAACCTCGTTCAAATGACAAGAATACCACCTGAGCTAGTACCCCACCTCTCCTAACTTCCATACCACGCCAATTTGAGGACATTTGAGGCTACAATAGATTTAACGGGTACCAATCCCCAAATACACGACGGTATTTGCTGAACCGAGCTCCGAACTCGAAAACATCTGGTTGCTAGTCGGTTGTTTTTCTTCCAACTGGACTACAGTAACCCATTTCAAAGGGATCCCTAGACGGTCAAAAATATTTTCTATTGTCTATATAGTATTGTCAATTGTCTATAGTATTGTCAATTGTCTATAGTATTGTTAATTGTCTATAGTATTTTAAATAGTATTGTCAATTGTCTATATAGTATTGTCAATTGTCAAAAGTAATGTCAATTGTCACAAATAATGTCAATAAAATTTTGCAATTGTCAATATCGTATTGTCAATTGTCTATAGTATTGTCAGTTTTCTATATAGTATTGTCAGTTTTCTATATAGTATTGTCAATTGTCTATATAGTATTGTCAATTGTCTATATAGTATTGTCAATTGTCAAAAGTAATGTCAATTGTCAAAAATAATGTCAATAAAATTTTGCAATTGTCTATATAGTATTGTCAATTGTCTATAGTATTGTCAGTTTTCTATATAGTATTGTCAGCTTTCTATATAGTATTGTCAATTGTCTATATAGTATTGTCAATTGTCTATATAGTATTGTCAATTGTCTATATAGTATTGTCAACTGTCTATATTATTGTCAATTGTCTATAGTATTGTCAATTCAATTGTCTATAGTATTGTCGATTCAATTGTCTATTTAGTATTGTCAATTGTCTATATAGTATTGTCAATTGTCTACAGTAATTGTCAATTGTCTACAGTAATTGTCAATTGTCTACAGTAATTGTCAATTGTCTACAATAATTGTCAATTGTCTACATTAATTGTCAATTGTCTACAGTAATTGTTTATAGTATTGTCAATTGTTTATAGTTTTGTCAATTGTCGATACTATTGCCAGTGTGGTATTGTCACACACACAATTGTGTATAGTATTTTCAAGTGTCTATAGTATTGCCAAGTGCCAATAGTATTGTCGATAGTATTGTAAATAGTATTGTCGATGATGCTCATTGAAGCAACCAATTGATCGTGTTGGAGGCGATTGTCCATCGATGGACGGACAGATAGAAATTTTGATTGAACGACATTAACCATTGACGGACACCATTAACGGAGTCGATTGATCGGGTAAAATACGCAATTGTCAATCGTTCGGGCTTTTTCGATCAAGACAGCAAACATGACGGATGTGCATCGAGCCCCACGAAAAGCGATTCTGTCAGAGAACGGGAGTTTATGACGCTTTGAAATTACTTTGCATCGTGATTATCCTGATACGTCGAAAGTGAAGTCAAATAAATATTTAAACATAAACAAAAGAAGTACAGTGGAACTCCAGTCATCCGGATCGCTTCGAAAAAAAAAGAAATTTGCAAAATCCGCATTTTAAAAGTTTCTTATCGGTGAATGATAAAAACGAAAAACGTGTCAATTGAAAGGACATAAGAAACATAGCAATGAAAATTCCTGGATGTTCCGAGTACAGTGCAGAGGACGTAGGCGAGTCTCTGGTGTGTGATTCATCAGACCCAGGATTCCAAATTCTCAGTGACGATGAACTCATTCGAAGTGTGAGAGAAGAACTCACTGATGACCCGGAAGATGACGACTATATTGCTACTAAACCAAGCGTTTGAGTGCCTTGACGCAGCGCTTAATTGGATGAAGCGGCATCCTGAGTGCGACCATCAACAGCTACTCATCATCAAACACATGTGAGACTTGGCAGCACGTAAACGAATAAAGACAGCGAAACAACTGACTTCGACCGATATGTTCAAGCAATGATACATTTTAATACAGTATGTACGCACAAAATGTAAACAAAATTGTTTTCATAGCCATTAGATTACAACACATACTAAAGCAAAATTCGTTTTTTTTTTTTTTTTTTTTTTTAACTAAGAAATATTTTTTTTCTACGTTAGGTTAAAAGTGCTTTTCACCATTGGCAGAAAAATAATTGTTTTAAAATTTATTGTTTTTGTATAATAAATTCACGAATCGACAGTACGGGAACTGTTAGGACACCCTGTATTACCATGGGCATTTTATAGATTACAAAATTTCTGCTTTGCATCACATAATTTTTTTTCCTTTTCTCATTTGGCCATCTTTTACGTTATGGGAAATTTTGTTTTCCGTAAACCCTTCGTAGAAACCCCATGATGTAGTTAAGTTAATTTGTCAATTGTAATTTGTGTTTTGTTTTGTCACTCTATAGTCATTGTTTTCCGCGACGCTAATTTGACCCTGTAGTCAAAGGTCTAAAGAATGTCTTGAAAAAAGTCATAGCAATAACTATTCTATTGTCAAAAAAATCTTTACGTTTTGGTTTGTCACTCAATGGTCATTGTGTAATGAAAACACGATCGCCTAATTAAGCAATTGAGTTAAAGGAAGAGATACGTGGTATTGTTCCCTCTCTCCTCAAAGGGTCTTGAAACGTCCGGTGAAATGATTGGAAAATAAACTCTCGAGGTTATATAAAAGGAGAATTCTTAAATTTAATTCTTAAATTGATCTTAATAAATTATAACGAGATGGAGAGAGCGGGAAGACGGAATGAGCTATTATGAGTATAATGTAAGACTGAATAAGCTATTACACTACTAAGGAGTTACATAGGATGTCAGTGGTAAAACAGTACTGTGCCCAACGTCTAAGGCCCGGTGCACACATCCGGTTTTTCAACGTGCGGCGCCGCTGCGGCAACGCAAGTGCGGTATGAGATACATTAGATCCAATGGATGGCACACATGCCTACAGCACCGTTGCGGCGACGCACGTCGAACTTACGTGCAATTTGTACCGCAGTTCCCCATGGCGTCGCAACTCGCAGCACACGTTTCTCCGGTCTCAAGTACCTTGTTTACATAAATAAATAGATTATAAATGATAATTAACAAATGGCTGTATCCAGTAACGTCTATTTTGATTCAAAATATACTTCTTTTGCACCAAGCAAGCAAAATAAACACTTTCTCCGATAGAATATTTGTCGCAAGTGGCGCGAAATAAGTAGTTGCGCCATTTCACGGTAATGTGTGCATAGTTGGACTTCAGTGCCGCAGCGGCGCCGCACGTTGAAAAACCGGATGTGTGCATCGGTCCTTAGAGAGACCAGGGAAAATGTGAAATACTTTAAATGCACTTACATATCGTAATTTCAAAGATGCTTTCACTGTTTTACTAGTCTCAAAATGCATTATGAATATTCTTATTGTGCTTATAATTGCAATAAAAATGTTCAATTGTATGCGCGTGTAGTTTGTGCGAGCTGTTGATTAGCTCTAGTTTTCTATTTTTATTCCATCACAGTACGTCCTCTAAATAGGTGCTGGAGGCTGGTGTGTAGATGGGAGGGGAATAGTTATGATATGAAAAAGATAGACTTCAAGTCATAGACATAGACACACAATGATTGAATTATTGTGCAGCAGAATTCAGGAAGCGATAAAAATACATCCAGATTAAGTAAAGAAACAGAATATATATATATATATATATATATATATATATATATATATATATATATATATATATATATATATATATATATATATAATGAACCGGACAGCAAGATGTGAAGGTATAAGGGAAGAATACATGCTTTAATAGGGGATAGTCATCCACGTGCTGCAATTACACTAGCAACCCTTCTGGGCATACTTTCAACAAAGTTTTGATACACAGCCATGGGTATTTGTGTCCATTCCTCCTGCAAGAATATCGCCAGCTCAGCTGTAGAATTCGGACATGGTTCTCTGGTCTGTAAGCGTCGCTCTAACTCGGTTCTAGGGGTTTAGGTCGGAACTCTGAGAAGGTCAAGGAAGACGTTTTACATCCATATCTTGGTACCATTGCTTGACAGAGACTGTAACATAACATGGACATCGTTCTGTAAGTAACATTAGTCCATTCCATAAAATTGCCAACGCGTAGGAAGAACCTGATTGTCCAAAATGTTCATATAGACATCGGCGTTCAATTGATCAGGAACAATATGCAAAGGTCACAGGCCATACCACAAAAAAAGCATGCAAGCTTTATGCAAATCCGCTAGCGTCCGGTGAGAATCAGGTTGTTATCCTGAGAAATAAAAGTTTTTTTATAATTCCGAACACATCCAAGTTGGAATTTCACTTCAACCTGAATACACGCGCCGCGATTAGCTTAACCTTCAACCGAGAGAAAATCCGACAGATTATTTCTCAACGCCCGGAAAGATTAACAAGGCCAAACTAGATTCTAGTATTCAGCTGAACAATCCTGCCAAGGCTGAACTTGAACCCGTCTTTTGCTATCACTCGCCGTGGCACAGATAATACATGCCTTGCTCATTAGTGGACACACACGGAATCTTGATCACGAGTCGGTTCAACTGGTCACGGTTAATAGGGGAAGGAGGAAGATAGGGAGTCGATAAAAGCATCAAATACTTAGTGACGGAAACAGATGCTGAAGGTGACTTAGGATTTGGCTTTAGCACAGAGCAACGCTTTTAATGTCTCCGAGAAAAAAGACATTGTCTCTGTGGTCGGTAGCAGAAACAAGAGCCCATAGAAACAGGTTGATAGGTTACAAAAACGCATGTTTCCTTCGCCAAAAATAAAAAAAAGTTCGCTTGATTAACATCGGATGAATAAGAAATGTCTTTGACTAGTGAGAAGGCTTAGAGGTTATTAATTTGAAATCATATTCGAAAGAACTAATTTTATATGGTAATGGCAGAACCTGGTGTTCCTAACACGGTTGTCCTGTGCGATATAGTAGGTTCAAATAAATGAACTGAATAATTAAAAAATTACTTTTATTTACAAACTATGTAAATTAACAGAGGCCGTGGGTCAAAAATAATGGTTTCATAAGGAACGCTTTTATGCTTCCGTACAAACTTTGCATTAATGCATAAGAAGTCGGCATTCAGTTAGCTTGAGAATTCTTAATTCGAATAGTTCTTTCGATAAAAAGAACACAAATTCTTAGGTATGTTTCTACACCTGTTGTTGAAAAAATAAAAAATAAACTAAAAAACTGCAAGCGATTTCTTCGCGAACCAAGATATCAAAGATATCTGCGCAAAAAAGTGTAGTTTCCCTCAGACTATCTAACTCAAACAGACTAACAAATGTTGCAGTCTAGGAGGTTCTAAATTTTTTTGTACAGAAATTTCTCTAACTGAATTTAAACTTTTTTAAATTCCCAGCATCTTACATTTTTATTCACAAAACCAGTCACTATTCAAATGTATCCCATTCTAAAAACAGTATTTATTTTCTAAAATTCGAGAGAAAAATACAGTATACAGATTACATGATTTATGAACAAAAAATCAAAGTTGAAAAGAAAATTCGGAAAGTATAGAGGGAGCAAACAACTTTATGATTCATAAAACTGTCACCATACTAGTATTTTTTAACTAACTATATCTATTGATGATATATATATATATATATATATATATATATACTGGAATATAATTAATCAGATGCACAATGTAGCATTACTGGAACTTTTAATTATGTTGATTCGGTTTTTTTTAAAGTGCATGGAAGTATGTGCCCATCTCTCTGTCATGTTGTCACAATTACCTTCTGTACGTCCTCTTCCATTTGCGTCCAATTCACTTGTTCAAAGAGGCTAACGTTTTTCTCTGTCCTGATTTCTATCTTCCATATTTCTCAGTGACTTCTCTCTACAAAGGAAAACTGAAGAATTTCATTAGAGTGACTAGTTGTTCCGTGTAGTTTAGCAAAATCATGCTGCTTTATAGCTCAAACCGAGTACTTACATTTAAACTATGCGACAAACTCAATAAATAAATAAATATCGTAATTGTTGATTTAGTATATCTGTGTCCATATTAATCTCCACTGTACCATTCTCTAATATATACTATCTACCTTATATATCAGTGGAAATTATATGGCGATCGATATCTATATAGATAAGAATGGAACATTTTCTTGTACATTCAATTTTTCAATTTCATTTCAAATTTTCTGTCCGTTTTGGACACTTCTGATGCCGAATCCGCTTCTTGTGCGTTTGGTGTCTGCATGTATGTACGTGCCCTATACACGTCCACACGGTTTAATATATTTTCATAGAAATTTGCATACAGTGAGAACTTATCTTCACTAAGTGAGTGAAATTGGTTGCGAAAATCTGTCTGTCCGTCTTTCTGTCCTATGTTCGATATTTTGTTTGTGTATTTGTGCAGACATCACATGAATTTCATTCCAGATATTTTGATTGCAATGTGTTTTATTTTATTCTTTATCTATTAGTTCAGTGAATGCAATATTAAATATTTCTTTATTGTTATATTTAGATGAGTTTCATGCTAAAGCACCTGAGTAAGTATCTTAAATCAACCATAATTTGGTTGATTTGGAAAAATTTAAATGTATATCGAGTATTACGATTGCTTTACCAGTACTCCTGAAAAAGCAATTATTTTTCCAACAATTATTTTTTTATGGAATTTTAGCCCTGTTACTTCATTTATTTCGAGCCTTTTTGTTTTTTTGCGCAATGCAAACTTTGCTACCAACAATTTGAATATCTGCAAATGGAGACTAAATGTGGTAAACGATGTAAGTTCCAAAAAAGATTCAAACACTGTTTATCACGTTAAAAGTGTCAAATGAGCGATGCTTTATAATGTGGTAAACGTTAAAAGTGCCTGGTTTAATCCTCTACGTACTAGTTCAAAAAAGCGTGTGAAGAGGTCGTTGGTGGAAACGTCCCTGGGGGTGCATTAACAGTTTTTTGCAATTTCTCAATATTTTCGCTTTTGGCACTAACTACGTTTACCACTTTTTGTCTTCAATTGTTGATAAATATATCTTGTTCATAATACTTTATGGGTTTATTCTCTTTTGTATATTGCCAGACAGTAAGTTGATACACAATTTATTGTTTAAACAACGTATTAATATTTTAATATTTATTATTTTTATTTTTTTCCCATTGTGCCCCTTCAAAAAAAAATATTGAGGAGCCCAGTGGACTTGGGTTCCTTGAAGATGGCGCCTGTGACACAAGATCTTCAATTTAACTGTCTTGTTTTATTTATTTTTTTCATTTGGGCTCAGAGAACTCGAATGTTTTGCCTAATGCTATAAAAACGACAGCAATTATTTACGGACGCTTTTGCATTTCCAATTTCATTTTGAAAAGAAAACATATTATTATTCATGCCAAGTTAAGGTACGGTAAAGAGTAAAGTACTATGGTAATTTTCATTAAATTAACGTATATACTAGAGTAACACAACGGACTATCGACGACGGTCCGGGATCTCCTAAGCCAAGTTAAGGAACATTAAAAGACGAAAAGGGAACAGTTTTCGGATTCTTAAGATCGGATGAGATAAGGGCAATAAGAGATTGTGGTGATAAGCGAACACAATACAATGCGTAGATCGAAAGATAAATGTTTGGTATTTCATCAATCTTCTTGAAAACAATCTGTCGTAACACATTTCCTTGATTTTCAATAGCCATTGATTTCTGCAGCGTATCTTAACAAACCTCGCACCTGGAGATATTTCTCAATGAAAATTTATGTATAAACTACGATTTGAACAAAATGAAATTCCTGCATCGGAATACTCAGAGTATCCATTTCTTCAAAAAGAAGTGATTTGCAGCTTTGTTTATGGATAGATAAACCCACAGAATAGCTAAACTATGTGTTTTTCTTAGTTGTCTATAGTCTGGTTGATCTAAATCTGAATTATTAAGTCCTTTTTTTGAAAGCTGAGGCGAAAACTAGAGCATCCTGTGACTCAGTTGTTCTGCAAAAATTGTTGTCTTCATGCATTTGATATATAGCCTATCGCGTATAGTTATACTATCTGGAGCCAACAGTAATGCGTGCGATGCTAAATTATAATGAGCTTCCTTAAGGGGGTCCGGGACACATTGAAAAAAAATTTTATTAATTAATTTAGAATTTTGAACTTTTTGTACTGATTACCCATTTAACTAATAAGCAAAATCACAGCACAAAAATTTTCCAAAAGTTTTTTTAAAATTTTAAATTAAAATTTTTTGAAAAAAAGAGGGGTCATTTTAAATTGCTAAAACTCAAAATATTCTTAATCAATTTTCAAAATTCTTGCAGTAAATTATTCACAAACATATAAACTTTAATTTTAATTCAGCAATTTAAAAAATATTTGAATGAAAATTTTTGAAAATCTTAAGTACTTTTTTTTTAAAAAGTCATATTTTTAAAACTAAATATTTGTTTCAAATTTGATGAATCAAAATTAAAATATAATGTTTGAAAAATATATATTCCAAATTTCAACCCTTAAACTTTATCGGTTTTCGACTTATAGCAATTTGAATACAGGAATTCTTGAAAGAAAGTATCATGGAGAAAAATGCATTTAAAGTTTTAAAGACAGATGTTGTTGCCATGATAACAATTGTCAAGAGTGTTAGATTTTCAAAACAACGCACCACAAAAATTATTATATCTCTAGTTCTAATTAAGATAGATACATGATTTACACGTCATTTTAAGCAGAAAAAACACAGAGAGAGAGAGAATTTCTTAAAATAATAAAAAAAAATCGAAAATTTGACGATTTTTGTGTCCCGGGACCACTTAATAACTGGTTAAAACATGTGCATTGAGACATCCACCTTCTAATAAACGGATGGAGCTTGTGGGTGAAGTCCCTAGGAAGATCTCAGAAGCGTAGTTGGGAATCGATTTGTGTTGGGATCGAAAGGTGATTAGACTAATCACTTTTATTTTATAGAAAACTGAATTTAAGTGTACGGAAAATAATTTTTTTAACATTGGTTTAACTTTTTTATAGCTTCTACAATTTACTTAGGATGCAAATACACTACACTACAAAAATGAACCGGACGCCAGCAGATTTGCATAAAATCCGACTACTTATTCGGGGATGTTTTTCGTGGTATGGCCTGGGACCTTTGTATGTTGTTCCTAGTCAATTGAACGCCTATATGAACATTTTAGACAATCAGGTTCATCTTACGCTGCGGTATCAAGATATGGATGTAAAACGTTTTCCCTGGCCTGTTCAGAGTCCCTACCTAAACCCCATAGTGCATTTGTGTGACGTGTTAGAGCCAAGCTTACGGACCAGGGAATCACGTCCGAAATCTACAGCTGAACTGGCATTCCTGCAGCAGAAATGGACACAAATACCCATAGCTGTGTATCAAACCCTTGTTGAAAGTATGCCTAAAAGGGTTGCTAATGTAATCGCAGCACTTGGGGAACCATCCCTCTATTAAAGCATGTAGTGTTTTCCTTATACCATCACATCTTGCTGTCCGGTTCATTATTGTAGGGTAGTGTATGTATACATAATATATCCCTACATATAATCCATTTCAGATTCGCACTTCTGCCTTAAGACACAAACTACGTAAGTTTTTTCCAAGGTTTTTACTTCGGAAGTGAATTTAAAACTCTGTATGAACTACAACGCATGGCTATCTGGTTTAATTTAACGTAACTTATCTTGTTTTTATATAATTTTATTTTAATTTTACAGGTCATTCTAAAAATTAAGAAATTGCACACCTTAAAAAGGTTTTATTCTGTATATTTTATTTATTTTTATGAAACAGCATTCAACAAACCATTCCGTATTTAATCAGATTAAGAAAAGTTGATTGAAATATACATGCATCGTCAAGATATTACCCATGTCTATTGATATTTTGCAGAAAATAAATATAATTCATTAAAATTTAACTCCTAGAATCATACACACGTTACGGCTCCGTTCGAAAGCACAGAAGGCACAGAAACGCAACTCTAGTTAAACTACTGGATCCTTTACCAACTTGCATCCAACTGTTGATTCTGATACACGATCTTCCATTGTAAGTGGCGCCGATTCAATTCAAGTCTAAATACTCATTAGTTCATTGAATGTTACCCGTGTTGCCTACTAGATGTACAAAATAAATCAGGAGCAGGTTAAATATGTTTCTGCATCACGAAAAATTACAAATGTTTTTCTCATTTTCAAATAAATATAAATCCGAAGCATCTTTCACACACAAAGTAATTTTTCGAACGATAATAATAGCAATACCCTGTAATTTATCCAATTACCACGTAACACTTTCAAAATGTTTACAGAACACTACTGCTCCGTGGAGAGGAGGTTGGAAACCACTGTCCTAAATAACGTAATATGTAAAATACTATAAAACATAAATATACTCTATAACAAAAAAATCGACGCATCAAGGAGGTGTAGAATTACAATGGTGTTGGGCTCAATCAACTTTGTAACAGAAGATGACTGCGGATGTATAGTAGGGTGGGCCTAAAATATTCAAAATTTGTTTTCAAGTCGTAAGACCGTGGAGAAGTTGCGAATTTGGGGGACTAAAAAAAGGTAAAAATAAAAAGAGACATAAAATCTGTTTGTATCTTCCGGTCGCGCATGTGCTATAAAATTTGCCAAAATTTGGAAAAATTCACATTTTTACAATAATTTTTAGCATTTTTAAATTAGACTTTTTCCAAATGTAATAACTCAAATATTTATGTATTAGAGCCACAGAAAATAATATTTAAATATTATTTTAATCCATCAACATCTTCTGGTTGCGCATGTGCTATAAAATTTGCCGAAATTTGGAAAAATTCACATTTTTACAATAATTTTTAGCATTTTTAAATTAGCCTTTTTCCGAATGTAATAGCTCAAATATTTATGTATTAGAACCACAGAAAATAATGTTTAAAAAATTATTTAAATCCATCAACATCTTCTGGTTGCGCATTGCCTTCAAATTTAATGAAATTTTGAAAAAAATTAAGGGAAAAAATATTACAACTCACATGGTTTTTTTTTTCTTTTTTCTTTATTGAATACAAGTGTAAATCTTTAAAAGCGAATTATTTTAGACCATTAATAATATTTATAAACAGATTTTTTTATTGAAAAAACTGAGTTTTTGTGTGAAGAGTCTAAGTCCAAGAAAATCATGTTGAACAATTGAACATCTCCGTTTTCACTCATTCTTACCCTAATGGAAGGTACTTAGAAATCTGTTTTATGGCGAAGTTAGTCATGGTTGACCTTGACGGCATATTCGTTCTGATAAAACCATCCCACTAGACTCAGCTCCGTAAACTTCTCCTGTGACTTCTGTCACGAGTTTCACACATAGTTTAACTGCCTGTGTGTGAACTGGGAATGTCTTGAATGTTATATCCCAATTAGAGGACTAAGCCACTTTAAATATGTGATTTAATCTCATCGTCACTCATATCTTTTAATAATGGGGGAGGAGATAAATCACAGTCCATCCAGTTAATTATTTCCGACTAGTCTTGAGCCTTGAAATTGAGTTTGGGTGGCATGAATATTCTGAAAGTTGTTCTCTTTTGATCTAACTGTCTCGCCTTTAGAATTCGTCTCTCTCTCCGAGATCTCTTATGTGTTTTGTATTACCTTGTGTCATGGCTAACATTAAATGTTCTGGATGAACGAAAAAGCCATTTCGTTCGATCACAGGGTCGACACTATTACGTAAATCTTCAAGCAGGTACCTTAAAGATTGTATTGATTGGTACACAAGATTTGGTCTCTGTAAAGTATTTATTTGTTTTAATACTAAGCCACTCTGGCATGTATGACTTCAAAATAAATACAACTATTTCTTGAAGATCAGGTGAGGGACTTTCTTCACTTAAGTACAATCTGAGAGTTCGATTTTCTTTTGTCAACCACCTCGAGCGTACAAGGGACCAGGATCTCGTACAGCCAAATCCTCTTTACAATTTCCCGACCTTATTGCCATGGAAATATCAAGTAGATGTTGCTGATCCTTACTTAGGATACTTCTGTCTATTGTGGGGATTTGACAGTCAATACTCTTGAAGCCAATCACTGGACGTTTTTCGCAGCCAGTTAGCTTTTCACCAATCTGCCCTCTGAAAGATTTCGGACCCGTTGATTTACCGTTTAGGTATTGCAACATATGCCGGAAAGGCAGTTTATTGAAATGGAGAAGACAAACAGCCAGTGTAACGGCTTCCCCAAATGTATTTCGATTCAGCGAATCAGGCTGTTTTTCCAACCTGTAATAACAGCAGTGCCATCACATCCTATGACAACTAATTTTCAAGAGAAATACCACGACCAGACATGTATGAAATAATAGAAGTGACAACATCTTCAGAACTTCCAGAAGTTATAGTAACACTAGGGGGCCTGCCCCCTGCTCGCTAACGCTCGCCAACCCCCGGAGGATTGTTTACAAAATATGTTACCAAAAAAATGCTTTTCAAATCTAAATTTGCTGTATTACAGAAAAAATATATACAGTATCTCTAAAATCAGAATTCAAATGAAAACTTTGTGCAAATTTTGACTCGAAAAGTGAGCGTTGCTTTGGAAATTGAATACCCAGCATGTTGTTTGTGTGTACATTTTCCCAGCACTCAAACGACCCACACTTTTTCATTGAGTTTGTTGCCGAAAGTTGTAGTGCAAGCGTCTTGTTGAACTATAATTGTTGGCCCTGAAAAGGACCGTTTTTTAAATGGCCCTGAAAAGATCCTCCGCTTTATTTGATTTCTATTATAAACTAACTGCAACAGCTCATTAAAATTTCCTTTTTTTTTTCAATAAAATTTCACCCGATAACGCTATAAATTCAATCGATGCGCGAGACTTCGCGATAAACAAACATCGTACAGTGTTGCAAAAACGCGATTACAAATAACGTCTTTTTTGCGTGCCACGTAAGAGAATTATATATATAGATAGCCAACGTAGACTAAACCAGATTCTTGAATTAGCGAGTAATGCTGTTCCTTTTTTACTCTACGGAACCTTTTCAAATGAGCTAGATCTACCACTAACGTGTCGTCCTTCCTCCATTCCAAATAGAGTCCTTGTAGTAGAAATTCGTCAAATTTACTGCACAATTGACCCATAATATTTTGTTTTTCTCTTAGTTTGTTTTTGCCTATAACATGAGAGACGTCAGAATCGATAATTAATCCAACGTCGTGCAAAACAATTGATGCTATTGCACTAGCGAAAGACTTTAACCGATTTGAACCATTATTTTTTCTAAATCATTATTGGTTCGAGTAAGAGTCGACTAGAGCTATTACATATAAATATTGACAAGTTAAGTAAAATAAAAAATAATCGTAAAAATTTGAATTTTTCCAAATTTTGTCAAATTTTAGAGCACATACGCGACCGGAAGATATAAACCGATTTTATTTCTTTTTACCCCTTTTTAATCTCCCAAATTCGCAACTTTTCTGCGTTATTAAGACTTGAAAAAAATTTAATTTTTTCGGCCCACCCTAATGTATAGGTCTTTAGTGACGAGTCCCGTTTCCAACTGTATCCTGACGACAACCGCAGACACTTCGGGAGACGTCCAGGGCAGCTTGGGGATCCTGCACTTACAATCGCACGCCACGTATGCCTACAACAGGGCGTTATGGTCTGGGGTGCCATCTCTTTTGATACCCCTTTGTGGTCATTTCTGGCACACTTACAGCACAGTGGTACGTAGACGACATTCTACGACCGGTTGTGTTACCTTTCCTTTTGCGACCCCGGACTCACTTTTCGACAAGATAATGCCCGGCCGCACACTGCACGTGTTGCAATGAATTGTCTTCAAGCTTTCCCAACACTTCCTTGTCCATCTAGGTCTCCTGATCTCTATTCCATAGAGCACATTTGGAACGTTATGGGAATTCGATTGCAACCATCCCGGAATGTTGACCATTTAGCCCCCAGACAGTTTGAGACAATTTGGCAGGACAAGAATTCCGTAGGACAACATACGGGAACTTTTTCAGTCTATGCCACGCCGGGTGACAGCTTGCATCCAGGTCAGAGGTGGGCCAACGCCTTATTGACTTTCTCCCTTTGTAACGGCCAAACTATGAAATAAATCATTCAATTGTTCTGAAATTTTAATTGTTTGTTTTCCTATGTATGTTCTTCATATCCACTAATTTTTATCGTAATTAGACAAATCCTTCTTCGTGCATCTATTTTTTTTTTTTTATCTATTGAAGAGCCAAAACATTATGACCACCTACTCAATAATGCGTTGCTCCTCCTTTCGCCTGCAAAACAGCTGCAACTCGCCTGGGCATAGATGCCACAAGTTCTTGGTACATGACTGGAGACAGGTTGTACCAAATGTCTAGGCAGTGGTCACACAAAGTCGAGATATTTGGACATTGTGGTGTTTGAGCTCTGAGCTGCCGCTCCATGACTCCCCAAATGTACTCTTTCGTATTAAGATCTCGCCGAGTTAGGTGGACAGGACATTAAGTGGAAGTAATCAGTATGCTCCTCGGATCATTCGAACACAATCCGAGCTTTGCGACACGGGGCGTTGTCCTGCTGGAAATGTACTCTTTTTCGATTTCCAGTTGGGAAAACAGACGCCATGTAAGGGTGCAACGGATCCGCAATGATATTCAGATAGTTCATGGTCTATTCTACCACAACTACTGGTCCCACATAACATAACACGGGTCCACAACTACATAATACCGCCACCACCAGCCTGTGTATGACCTGCTGTACTAGAGTGGAGCAACTGTTCGCGTGGCAGACGGCGTACCCTGACACGACAATCGACGTGATTAATGAGAAATCGGGACTCATCTGACCAGACAACTCTCTTCCACTCATGAATGGTCCAGTCTCGATGTTCCCGGGCCCACTGTAGGCTTAGTTGTCGATGACGCTTGGTCAACAGAGGCACACGAGGGGAACTACTGCTTCACAGTCCCATATCCAACAATGTCCGCTGAACTGTGTGTTCCGAAACACTTACGCTTGGACCTACATTACATTGAGCTGTCAGCTGAGCCACTGTCTCACGCCGATTTTGTTTTACCAAGCGGGACAGTCTCCGGCCCCATTTTTCTTTGATTAAGTGTGGACGACCAACACTTTGGCGTCTACTGCTGGTGTCATCGTCATTTATCCACTTTGCATGAATACTAACAAAGGCAGATCGTGAACAACCTACCAGTCGTGCAGTTTCGATGATACTCGTTCCGAGTCTTCGGGTCATTACGATCTTCCCTCTATCAAATTCGCTTAGAACAGTAGCCTTTCCCATCACTCGCAAAAGTAAGTGCAAGAATGATTACTTACCTTCTCCAGCAGCAGTTAAATACCATTCTCACTTAATCACGTGCACTCCACGTCATTCAGATGAGTTAATTGAAAAATGTGGGGATGTTCATAAGGTTTTGTCTTGGCAGTGTAGAGTGTATTTATGAAAAAAAAACGAATTTACAAAACATAGAAATGCTCAACATTTTGCAGTCTTAACTTAAGTATACCAACACGTAATTCTAAATAAATTTATAAAAGATGTTGATGGTCCATTTGTTCATTTAGAACCCGATCCCGAAGTACCTCAATCTTCAGTTATGTCAGTATACCACTTGATAAATGGACATGTTTTGGCATTTGGATTCAGCCCAAAGTAAATTTGTTTTACTGAAATCTTGAAAAGGTTAAGATTCGATCTTGATGAGAACTTCGGAGAGATCCTAAGTGCTTATCCAGCAATTTCTTTTATTACAGGATTAGGATTTCTTTCAATTCCAGTGAAACATTTGCGGGAGATTTTGTTTATAAAGTTTTTAACTGAGGGAATTTTAAGGGCTTTTCTGATACATCGCTAAATTTATAAAATAAATCATTAATTCTGGCGTTGCCAGATACAGAATAGCAAAATTACGCTTTTGTGATCAATGAGTAGTTCGTTTGGGCTTTCATTTTTAATTACAAAATGTAAGTTATATAAAATTAAATATTTTAAATATCTTTTTTCATAAATCAAATATTTATAAATTATCTGTATTATAATTTATAAATGAAATTATCAATCGTCAATGAAACTATTTGTATTATGGGAAGAAATAAAAAATCAGTTCATACATAAATGTTAGTTCAATTTTGATTTGGAATCAATTCGTTTTCGAGAAAAACTGGGTGAAGCAATTTTACTGCAAAAGTTGTATTTCTATCAATACTGGTAAAATAAATTTAAATGAACTAGGGGGTTCCGCACCCTGTTTGCTTACGCTCGCCAACCGTTAAATAAGTACCGTTTGCGCATATCTCCCGCGCATCTGACAGCACGAAGGTCGCGCATGTGTCGTTACATCCTTCAACTGGAGAACGAATTAGCCTAGCCATTTTGTTTGTTTACGTTAACATTTGAAGTCATTATCTGTCGGTAATCATGTTTAAAACAATCGATCAGACCGCCAGCTGTGGAATAAGTGCAGTTATCAAGTTTTTGAATGCGAGAAATGTTCGACCTTGTGAAATTTATCGTCAGATAAGTGAAACTTACGGAGAAAACGCGATGAGTGAAGGTATGGTGCGAAAGTGGGTTAGGATGTTTAACGAAGGAAGGGATAATGTCCACGACGAGGAGCGTAGTAGACGCCCGTCGTTGATCACCGAAGAATTGTTGCGCTGCATCAACGACAAAATTCGTTCCAATTGGCAATTCACGATTTCTGATTCGTCAATGAATTTTCAAAACATTTTACGATATTTATTACACAAAATTGTGACTGAACATTTGCACTACAAAAAATTGTGTTCGCGATTGGTACCGAAAACACAAACAGACGTTCAAAAACGGAAACGCATGGGAGCAGCCTTGGAGTTTTCACAGCGTTATGCGACAAAAGGAAATCATTTTTGAAATGGATTGTCACAGGCGATGAAACATGGATTTGTTACCAGACACCTGAAACGAAACGACAGTCATGGTTCCCCGAAACCCAAGAAGACAACGCCACCTCTATCTTCAAGAAAAATCTCGTGCACCGTGTTTCGCGACTGCCAAGGAATTTTGTTAGTTTTTATCACAGCTGGCGGGCCGATCGATTGTTTTAAGCATAATTACCGCCAAACAATGACTTCTAACATTAACGTAACCAAACAAAATGGCCAGGCTAATTCGTTCTCGAGTTGAAGGATGCAACTACGCATGCGCGACCTTCGTGCTGTCAGATGCGCGGGAGATATGCGCAAACGGTACTTACTTTTTGGACCAGCTTTGTATATTCACTTATTCTTTTGGGGATTTCAAATTGTTTTTATTCCCCTCTCCGCATTAAGGACAAACAGAACGGGAGTAAATTTGTCACCTACGTTACCCACAGGATTCTAAAGTTTAAATTCACGAAATTAGGTGTGGATGGATTAAATATATCTGGACAACCTTTCAAAGTCATTTTTGTACCAAAACAAACAAGATATTCCATTCCTGCTCAGTAAAGATTTATCAAACCAAATATATTTTCAAGATGTTGTCATGTCCAGTTCTCTATTCTGCATACACAATTTTCTATTTACAATTTTGGACCCCATACAAAATAAAAATGCCGGCTATGTTACTAATTCCATGAAAGGGTAAGAATTTTTATTAAGTTCTATTTTTTCATTTGAAACGATATTTTAAACATTCCTATTAAATGATACCTTACCATCAACTAAATTTGAGTTCACTGTGTGCGCTTAGATATAATCGAAATTATATCAGCATTTCATTCAGAAATTCTGAAGCTAACCCAATTCAGCATCACTTTCACTCAATTTACATAATTACGAAACGTAACTGCAGGAATTAAAATTCTCTTCAAGACGCAATCATATCATAAGAATGCTGGTCAAAGTCGTTCGGAGACATTGGACTTTATGCCATCTAACCGGTAGGTGAAAGTTTCCACATCGCTACGGTTTCTGCGAGGACACTTAAACTTGAATCTTTGCCCTTGACTGACTAGCGAAATAAAATAAAAATGGCTCGTTCGCTCCAAATAGCAATTTATTACAGACATTAAAAAAATCTGCTGCTGCCTGTTCATGTTGGGACAGTCCTAATTAGATTTTGAATATTTTTTTATTAGGATAAACTATTTATTCATTAGGATTTTCATGTTACTTTGCCCGTAATAATTTATGGAGCAAATAAATTGAATAAATACTTATAATTTATTGTAGTTTCGTTTTACAATTTTTAAAAACAATTATGGATTATGTTTTTGAATTCAGAACTTTCAAATTCTACGTTTATTACTTTGTGACGTACTTTCATGCCAATATACGATTTGCAAAAAAATTCAGAAAAATAAATATTTATAAAACTAGATATTCCTTTATGATAAATTTTGCAATTTCTGATTTATAAATATACCGAATCAAATTAATTCTGGGAGAAAATGGTTTCCATCTTCTTTCCAGTAAATCATGCGTTGAACAGATTCATGCACACTGTCAAGACTTCTTTTTAAACATGTTAGCGTAGGAAATTTGCCGAGTGTGGTGACAGGTCATTCAGGTGTTGACCTCGTCAACTAACCGTGGTTTACATCTTACAGACCTGGCTCAGTTACGAGTAGTCGACCACAAGGATTTGAAATATCCTCATGCTGAACACTGCTTTTGAATGGAGCCTCTTAAACTGTGACCAGCAAGTCACGTGAGTGCTTAGCGAAAAACAAACTTGGCTTCTGGCCAATTCGGCATTTATATTTTTATTTGGAGATACATTATTTTATGCCAAGGTAGATCTAGGAGTGCCAGATATAGCCAGATATTTTTGTAGCAATTCCTATAGAATGACTACAAAAATGGTGACATCGCCAGAGTCTATGTCGTGTTTACCAATCAAATGCTAAGTCAATGAATGGTTGGATTCTTTCGTCCCGTAGACCAATTAGATGATAAATGTTCGCTTGCTCTTAGTAATTGAAAGTAGTCTAAGGGTCTAGTTACTACTAGTTTAGTCATGTCAGTCTAGTTACTACTAGTTATGATCATGGGCACTAAAAACAGTTTACCATTACCCACTCATATATCCTCTATTGTTGTCTCCGGATCTTTTCCCGGAACATCGCCAACAGCCCGTTGTGTTGCTCCAGTGCGACCTCTACCTATCAACTTCATCTTAACCTCTTCGATGCTGAAAAAATTCTCTCATTGAAAATATTTCATAGGTCGTATTATATAACCTACTCCCTAATGATGAAATATATTTTCTTAATAAAATGTAATGGTTAAAAACTATGTTCCCTAATAGATACATTATCCGCTTGGGGATTTATTCCCATGGGCTAGAAACAGGGACGAATTCCAAGAGAATCGAGCCAGCCTCGAAATAATTTTTATATTCATATTGAATTCGATCTGAGTAAATTGGATTCTTTTCGGGCATCACCATTCACGTTGACAAGTCAAAAATTCACAACATCCAAAGCTTATTCCAAATGTCAACCTTTCGAATGAAGTAAGGAAAAACCTTAATTTTGTGTCGATAATACAGTAGGGGTGCGATGTATGTGCACTGTATTTCTTGATTTCTTGTATGGAAGGTAGATAGTAAGTTAACGTCGCAATGGAGAGAGAGCAACACAATGGGCTATTGACGACGGTCTGATGACGAGGTCGACATCTGAGCTGGCATCCTATTCAACAAACCTCTACACCAAAGCCAATCTGAGGGAATTTGAGGTATCGACAGGTGCAACATGCACAAGCCCCAATTACATGACGGTCTTTAGTTGTAGTTTCGAAGTCGTAACCCTCCTTTTGCTAATCCGTGGCACTACCTACTGGGTTACTCCTGAATAGAATAAGGAAATGGGGAAAAGAAGACTGGTTACCGCCGAAATTGCTTTTCAAAAATACACTACCCTACAGTTATGGACCGGACGCCAGCGGATTTGCATAAAATCCGACTACTTGTTTGGGGGTGTTTTTCGTGGTATGGTCTGGGACCTTTGCATGTTGTTCCTGGTCAATTGAACGCTGACGACTACATGAACATTTTGGACAGCCAGGTTCTTCCTACGCTCTGGTAATTTAATGGAATGGGCGAATGTTACTTCAAGGACGACAACGCTCCATGTCAGGCTGCAGCATCTGTCAAGCAGTGGTGTCAAGATATTAATGTAAAATGTCTTCCCTGGCCTGCTCAGAGCAAGTCCTAAACCCTATAGAACATTTGTGGAGCGAGTTAGAGCGACGCTTACGGACCAGGGAACCACGTCCTAAATCTACAGCTGAGCTGGCGACATTCTTGCAGTCTGAATGGACACAAATACCCATAGCTGTGTATCAAAACCTTGCTGAAAGTATGCCCAGAAGGGTTGCTAGTGTACTTGCAGCACGTGAGGGACCATACTCCTATTAAAGCATGTATCGTTTCCCTTATACCATCACATCTTGCTGTCCGGTCCATTATTGTAGGGAGTGTATATTATGCCATAGAACAGCAAGGCTCAAATATATAGTCTTCCACGTTTAAATTGCAAAAAATATATTCTCCTAGCAGGCATTTTTTTTCTAATTGGCTACTCCAGTAATGAGGAGGTTAAATCAGACCCTAATTTTATCCGAATTAATGGACCATTTTACTGCTAAACTTGTAAACTACGAAGCCTTATTCCTACTAAATCGCGCCTTTACCCTGGAGCAGACACCCACTTAAACCTGCAGGCTTCTATTAAACATGAAAAAAATTGACACAAATCAACATTTGAATAATTTAATTGCCAAATTGCAAAATGTGGTGGATCTGCCGCTTTTAGATATAATAGCAATGGACCAATTTGTAGGTTTGGACACAAGATAAAATCACTTTATGTGGTAACATGTTAAGCTAAATTTCCTTCCCTAAAATATGCTGAGAACCTATTCAGCCTAATTGGAAATACGACGCTACTTTTATTTTTTCGGGATATCCATTTATTTATTTTTTGAAAGGTACTTGGATGCGATTGGATGAAAGCACAACTGAATTTGGGAGAACTAATTGCCAATACACACTCAAGTTAACGACCTCTGATAGAAAGTGATTGAACTGTAGCTAAGGGGTGGAGGCAGAAATTGTTTTCTACTGTATTCTTTCCTTGATTAGACATGGTGATTAGATATATTTAATTCTGGCAGTAATATATAGCCGTAACTTAAAGGCGTTATTTCTAGTTTTATGTGTAAATGTATCTGCATGGTGCAAACCTTCCACAACTGTAGATTCTAGTAGAGCACTATTTTAAAGCTCCAGTGGATGATTGTTGTGGCAGATGTGCTGCAGCATGCATTTATTATTTCTACGCATAAAAACGAGAAATTCGTTCGGCCTCGAGGATCGACCAGAGAAATGTTGAGCGTTTTTGTACTTTAATCGGTGGTCTTTTTTTAAGTCCAAAGAGTTGCATGTGCTTATAGTAACAAAAATTTACATTCTTACTGAGGTGAACTAAACCACCACTAAAAAATTTACTACGGTATACAGGGTGGTCCCGAATTCATGGTACAAACTTTAATGGTAGGTACAGGACATTGTAACAATGATTTATTGTAAAGGAATGTATAGTCGCAAGTGACGCGGTGAGGCGAAAACAGGGGAAATAACGGCCGAAAGGAAAAACAAAGATTTTATTGAAAGCGTTGTTGACAAGTGTCATGTTTACAGTAATTGTTCAAAATTGCGTCCACCAGTATCGATACATGCTTGACAGCGTCGGTGGAGCGATTGGCGTACACGTTCAAAGATGCCTGGTATTTCACGCACACCTGCAGCAGCTACAGATAAGCGAGCGACGAGATCCTCATCTGAGTCAACTGGAGTCTCATAAACAAGATGCTTTAGATGTCCCCATAAAAAGTAATCGAGGCTCGATAAATCGGGAGATCGGGGTGGCCAAGGGACTGGTCCACCACGCCGTACATGTAATGCATGTCTGCTTTTTCTGCATACGTAAAGTCACCCATCGTCTACGGCAGCACAATTGTGAATGGCGCTTTTCCCTACTGCGATGCATCATGTTCAACAGCGGCTAGACATCTACTGCCCTCTACCGGCAATGATACCAACCGATCACTCCATTTCTCTTTCCTTTTATTTCCCCTGTTTACGCCTCACCGCGTCACTTGCGACTATACATTCCTATACAATAAATCATTGTTACAATGTCCTGTACCTACCATTAAAGTTTGTACCATGAATTCGGGACCACCCTGTACAGTGAAACCGCGATTTAATATAACCCTTTCAATGTTAAAAAATCCCGTATTAAGACTCGAAGCGATTTTCTTAAAATAGTCAGATACTAGCAGACCAGCATGGCGTTTCCCGTTAAAGTTATTTTCCGTGTCCTTACTGATACTGGAAACATTAAAAAGAAAATACAATAATTTTAAGAATTAATCTCACCTCAACCCGACATGACACGGGCATGTCCCAAATTCGTATAAAATTCGAACTACCTGAGGAGTCGATCTGATGTAAAATTTTCCACAGATTACAAATCCATTAAAAATTTCACTATGTTCAACGATCGCTGAGATAGAAAACCTCAAATAGTCCTTTTTGTGTTCGTTATAAATATCTTCATCAAGTATAAGTTAGATATACTAAAACACTTATTCTTAACAAAATCTCGTATCTGTGGAGAGTGATGTTAATGATTTATCTAGTAAAAGCAACACGCAAACCAAAATCACATTTCTTTAAACAATAAACTATTGTAAAGGAAGAAATAAAAGATATGGTACTTAAATTTGTCTCTATTTCATGCTTTACGATTTGTTTTTCTCCGACCCCGTTTTAACGTTTTCCCTCATATAACGTTATTTTTTTCCGGTCCCTTGAAATACATTAAATCAGGGTTTCATTGTAGTAGAATAACTCTATGGCAATCACCAGCTTTAAGAAGACAGCGGGTAATACTAACTCGACTCCATCCGCGGACATACACATAGACACCTCTCCTCGGAGAAGACCATCCCATTTGCAATTACTGCATTTGCCCACTAACTGTAAAACACATTTTAGTAGAATGTTCTCGTTTTAATAGGCAACGACTTAAACATTTTAATTCATATACCTTGGTTTTAGAAGACATGATTGGAGAGAATCCTCATCCAAATATTTTTAACTTCTTACATGACATTGGGTTCATATATCACACATAATTTTATATAGTATTCATTTTATTAAGCTTTTTACAAGACATTGGTTTTATCCATCACATATAATTTTATATAGTGTTTACTCATTATGTTTTGACTCATCTCATTTCATTATTATATTATGTATCTGGTTTTTTTTTATCTTGAGTTTGGCATAATATGTCCCAAGAGGACTCAATGCCACAAAACCAAATCCAATCCAATCCATCATTGTAGTTGAATATAATATAGTAGTGAAACCAGTCTTAACCCCGAATTACTTTTTAGTAAACTAAAGTTGTACTATCCTTCACACTCTCTGCTACAGTATCAAGAAAGAGAGACGATTATTTTGATCGGATATACATGTTATTACAATAAGTATTTGGGATGGCATATTTTTACTTCATGAAAGGCTCGTCAAGTACTACTTGCCATCTAACTTGATACTGAGGCCTTAGAGTATACATGTGGGGGCTTTATATTATCAAACTACTAGATAAAGGATTTTGGATTTTGCCGATATTAACGAAGGAAACATTTAAAATTCACAGAGAAATCCATCTATTTAAATTTTTGTCCTTTTACTTATAGAATAGGCTTAGCACATATTTTATAACTAGATTTTGCAACGAAATTATGTGTGTGTGTGTGCGTTTGCGTGTGTGTGTGTGTTTCACTGGTATATCAACTTCCATCCAGACACAAAATATATGTGAAATAAATACAGAGAAATTCAAAATAAGTACTTCAAATTTCCGATTATAAACTTCAAAAATGCTTGTGCTGAAAACACAATGAAGAATTGTTTGTCTTTTCGTGAGTGCTTATGTTTAGGCTTCTATACAAATCTGCTCTCTTGAGAAGGAAAAGTTTCCATATATTTCCGTCAAAGGATCTGTCTCAATGAGGAAACCTTTCAAAACAAGATTCCTATAATTCCACATTGACTATTCAACACTATTTTATATCCATCAAGGGCTGACTACTTTGACTATGATTTTTTCTTACTTCTCTACTAGTAATGACAGATTGATCGTCACATTGAACGATTGACACACTGCAATCGAAAGTTCATCTCACATAAACTCTCATTAAAAGTTTTAACAGTCACAACTTCTCAGAAACCTATGATGCTTTCAATTTGACATTTCCTTTATACGGAATAAAGCATAACAAACAAACAAAATTAATTAATTCACCTTGTGAGAAATAAACTCAATACAAAAAAGTCAAACTCGTATCGCGAAGGAGCAAAACTTAGTGTTTTTGAAAATGTGTATGCAGCCGAAATTAATTCAAATTCACTACCAAAGAGCTCCTACTCCTTAAATCTCCTTGTTTAGTCCGTAAATTATCAGGACAAAATATTTCTTAATTCTAGATTTCACATTATTTCTTTAGGAAATACGTCTCATTTATCAAATCTGCCAATCTAAATGATAAATTAAAATTTCTCAAAAATCTTTAATGAACATATCACATCTTCTCCGGAACAGTAACATGAACCCAAAATATGGGTTTGAGTTTATCAATACACAAACATTTCTACTCACTCAAACAAACTATGTGAATGAAATGAGTAAATTTGCAACAAATCATAAATCCTATTCTATAACTTTTAAATTGGGAAATAAAATATATGTTAAAATTTGTATTCTTCGTTTGGCTCTTTTGTTTCTCGAAGGTGCGCGATACATTCCTTTTTCTAATCCTTAAAATGGTGGTTATTTGTTTTAAAGTTTTTCTAACCCCCATTATAATCTGTGAGGATTAGATATCACTGTATACTCACCATTTAGAATAATATAAATCAGACCTGAAGAATTTGTTAAGCTTGTAGAACCCGGAAATTCTAAAACAGGTCACTGTTACAAATACCATAGCAGTGAATCTTGAATTTTACTTTTGATTTTATTGCTTGTCACTCAAGATGCATTGTTATCTCACTTTCGAATTGACATTTGACCCATTCGATGACCAACAGTAACATTTAGGTCATTCAAATGGCAGTTACATCTACTTCAATTGTAGGTACAAATGTTCCCATTTTGACGAGTTCTTAACATTGGATTGTCTTGGTTGTTTTAAGATCAAATTGTACAGATTTGAAATATTTACAGCATCATGTAATATTTCTGAAGCAAATATTAAAAGCCACATTTTGAAAGATTAAATCATGCAGTAGTTTTTAATTCGATTTATCATTCTAAAAGTATTGTAATAATAAAGGTGTACAAATGTATAAAAGAAAGGTGAGTAGTTGCTAAATGATTCAACCTTACACTGAACCTTACCTGAACCTTACATTCAACCTTACCTGAAGCGAGTCCGCGTCACAGAGTCTATGGTCTTTAGAAGTCTATAGTCCGCGTTTACTATTGTCTTTAATGAACCAGGAAGCTTCAATTATCCAATCCGACTTTAGCACATACGAGATATTTTTGCAATACGCGTCTCGATTAAATGCTAATTTTTCAAATCGTATAATCAATATATATAATTCTCTGACGTGACACACAAAAAAGACGTTATTTTTTTATCGCTATTTGGAAACACAACGATTGTTTGTTTACCACGAAGCCTCGCGCCTCAGTTGAATTAGCGTTACCGGATGCAATTTTATTGAAAAAAAAATGAATATTAGTCGAGCTGTTGCAGCTTACAAACTACATGCTGGGTACTCGATTTCAAAAGCATCGCTCACATTTTGAGTCAAAATTTACTCAAAGTTTTCATTTGAATTGCAAATTGTTCGAGTTCTGATTCCAGAAGTACAGTATAACTTTTCTGTAGCACAACAAATTTGTATTTGAAAAATATTGTTTTTGAAACACATCATATTTTGTAAACAATCCCTTCTGCTAGGACACATGTCCTTATCGATGCGAGCGAAGCGATCCTCCGGGGGTTGGCGAGCGTGAACGAGCAATGTGTGTACCCCCTAGTTAATTTAAAATAGGCTAAGAAGAGAGCGACACCTTTAGCCTTTGGTGGAGTGGCTTTGGAAATATATATCCTGAAACTTCTACATTTTTTCAATATTTGTCTTCCTTTAGATTTTTTGAGTACAGTTGTAAGATTCTCCGACCAGGCAGTGAAGATTGCGGGTTCGAAGGAGACATTTGATTCTCTAGTACCCGATGGGCAGGGGTGTCCTTTGACGTAAATCCAGGTGCTATGGAGAGTCAGAAAGTGGAGATGAGTACACGAGAGACAGAAGCGAAGAAAGTAGGTAGGTGGTTGAATTAACGTCGCATTGGAGCGGCACAATGGGCTATTGGGTACGTTCCGGGTACAATCTCGAAAGGAAAGATCCCAGTGCAACACTACGTAATTTTGAATCACGGTCAGATGACGAAGACAACACCTGAACTGCCGCTTCATTCTACTAACTTCCACGCCACTCCGATATGAGGATACTTGAAAATACGAAATATTTAACGTACACACGACGGTCTTTGATTGAATAGAGTTTCGAACTCGCAACCCTCCGGTTGCTAATCCGTTGCTCTTCCAACCTAGCTACCACGACCCCCATGTATAAGAGACGTTGCAAGTGTCATTCCCATGTGAATGGGAACGTTGACACGTAATTTTAATTCTAAATTCATAGAAGAAAGAACTTATTAAGAAATATTAATAAAAGTTTTTTTTAAGGTACGCTGGGGAAGCGTGTCAGCAAAGATGAAAGAAAAGAACCATGTGGTAACAGTCCTGCAAAAATAATTCTCGATCATGATCAAATGCTTCCAGAAGTTTCTGCTTTCCTTTATTTTCCATTAGATGATCAACTCCTTCAATCCGAAGCCACATGATTCAATCAAATCCCTCCATGAATAACTTTATTACCACCCCGGGTGAGAGTGGATGTCTTGCTGGTTGTGAAAAGAAGGCAATGTCTTATTGCGAAATTTCGTGTAGTTATATTTCCTCGTTATTATGAATGTTCCAGATTCGATGGTATCACGTAACGCATCATCGCTTTTTTTGCTCTTACTTTCGCTAGCCTTCCGGCACATAACTTTATATTTAGCACTTGCTGTGCAGGTTCTAAAATAGAGCACCTTAGGCCACTGAGACGGTTCCGTTTTTGTGCATTGCTTTTATACGAATCATATTCCTGAACTGTGCGTCGCGGCTCCCAAGGGAGCTGTCAGGATAGTCTCGAATATTTGCTCTCTCGTAGCCCGTGCTGTCCGAGATAATATTAGACACTCCGTGATGCAAAATCGAGAACAAATAATAAACCTTTTGCTGATTGAAGTCGTTTTCTTTAGTCTAATGCCAACTTGTGAATCATTCAAGCATTGACTGTGAGAATGCCGACTGTGTCTGAGTAACCACGAGGTTACCATGGACAACGCTGGTTCATTCCAGCCAACGTAAACTGTGGTGGGACATACTTTCCTGGAGGTTCTTTGTTGGTTATTGCGCAATGGCCACATTTGGCCAAGTTGCAAGGCAAAACGTTTTAACTAAAATATCGAGAAAAATTATATGGTAGGTAGTTGAATAAACGTCGCCCTCTCTGGAGCAACACAACTTACTATTGACGATGATATTCAATTAATTACCACCGTCCCAGCCTAAGCCATTCGGTGTATCACCACATAATTTTGAACCACGGTCAGATGACGAGGCAACATCTTAGCTGGTCCCCCACTCTCCAAACTTCCACACCAACCCAACGTGAGGACTTTTGGCCACGACAAATTTAATGTGCACCAACTGCCTCTACACCATACACTTACAAACATCCATGCCCTGACCCGGATTCGAACCAGGAACTTTCAGATCTAGAGGCTAACACCTTAACCAACAGACCGGTTGGTCGGCTATTGGCGACGGTATAGGATCAATGCCGAAGGGAAATTCGAGGACGATACGGCTTAATTCAGATGACGAGGTCAACACCTGAGCTAGCATCCCACTCAATAAACTTTCACACACAGCTAACAAGAGGACCTTTGAAGCCAAGACAGGTTTAACATATTCCAAACCCCAAGTACCCGATAGTCCTTGGTTCGAGTTTCGAAATGGTTTTCTGGTTTCTAATACGTTACTCTTCCAACCAAACCTCAACCAACAGAAAATTAATAATATATTTGGCAATATACTTTTCAAATTAAAATTAGTCAAACCATTCCATGAGGAATTGGGAAGAACTGGCTTGCATATACGTGTACATCATTTAATTACTCATACAAGATTACATACATACCTCACAACACTGAGCCACACTTTTATCAAAACATTTCAAATAATTTATGAAAATCTTCAAAATAAGGCATTTTATTTCTAACGATTAACATGTTCTACTGATCGATAGATTTATGGCATTATTTGATTAAGTTAAGCTTGCTAATTAACTTTCAGACCCTCGGATGACATAAGTATACTGTCTGAATTGGACTACTAAAGTAATTATATATGAAAATAGTCAGAAAAATAAGCTTCATTCTTTAGCGAAATATTTTTGATGCTTTTGTTATTTCATTACTACTTCTTGAATGAATATCTGAACTAGTTTTTCATATCTCTATGAATAGTAATGTATTTACTCGTAAATCGCCCATAGTTAGTATGAAATTTAGATTTTCACAAGTACATTAAAGATGCCAATATCATTATACAGACACAAAATCATAATCGTTCTTTGAAGGACGACTGTATATCTTTTGATACAGTAATTACGATTTCAATTGCTCTCATACTCTTTGTATCCTTTCTCAGAAATCTGTCTCGTTCAAACATAAAGTATTTTTATTAACTCTCGAGGTTCTAAAAATAACCTGCGGGCATCGTTTTATCATTAGATCGACTTTCCTAGAAGTATCAATGCATCCACTTTGTCCATATTTAGGTGCAACTAAAGTAGATTTATTCAATGCATTTTATAATAAGAGTGAACATCAGACAAAAAGGGGAGAATCTTGGGAGCAATTGCTGATTCCAACCGAGATCCCAAGAGGAAACGACCGCAAATTTTAGATTGATGAGCTGTCAAAAATGTTTGTAGGTATAGCTAAATAAAAATGAATAAAGGACTCTGCATTCCGTCCGCTCTGTGACTGTTATGCAATTATTAAGGCAGATCAGTAACCCTCCTGTTGATGGTCTTGACGAGGTATCTCAACAAGAAAAAAGAAGTGTTTGTCTGTCCCCATCCAGTGCCCGGATGAATCTATGGCACTTACGATGATAAGATTGGCACACAAGTACTCCGGCTTTTTCTTTGCGATTAAAGGGTCCATCACGAATTTTAAAATTCAATCAAGAACATTTTTAAATTAATTTATTGTAATTTAATTATACTGTTATACTTTGAATGGCAACAGCATAAAGAAAACACAGATTCTAAATTTATTTTCTACGTTTCCGTTTGATTTTGCAGAGGAACGATTTCAGCCGACGAAAAAAAGAACAAAACTTTCAACTGGAGTTATGTAGTTCGTTTTTTTATATCTCCTAGATCGTTAAAGATAGAGTAAAAATTTCAACGTATTTGAAATCTGAGGAAAATTTTCCCTTAATATATACCTAAAAATATGATTTTCTTCAAATAAATAATTTTTAAATTGAATATCTTTTATATCTTCGCAAGAGATTGTGACGTCACGCCAACCTTCGCGTTCGAGAAATCAACAGATTCCATTTCCTGAGCTCAAACAATTCCAACGAAGGAGAGCAAAACAAATATTAAAATTTTGACTGGCATTGTTATTTCTTTTTTTTGCAAAATCGGGATCGTTAAAGATAGATGAAAATTTCAACGGATTTGAAATCTGCCGGAAATTTTACACCACATAGATACCTTAAGCGTTTGATTTTCTTTTAATAAATAATTTTTCAGTTAAATAGTTATATTTTCGCAAGAGATTGTGACCTCACGCGATTGGATCTCTTCCCAGTTCGAATTTGGCTGCATTTAACAGTGACGAGGCCATCACGGCGTTGCCCGTGGTGATTTTGTCATAAACTAATCAGATCTTGATATTCGAGACATTTCGTCTATCAAGATCTCATCGTCTCTCGTCATTAGTAGAACACTAACCAGATCTTTATCTCGTAACAATATAAAACTGAACAAAATCTTGATGACGAGATAGCTCACCATTTGCAAAATTGGTCAGATCTTGATGGACGATATATCTCGTCGAAACCTCTTGTATGGTTAATAATACGCTATTTTCTTTAGGTGATATCACTTTTCCTTCCAAGTGGACTGCAAACTCATTCTTCTACTGTTTAACCAAAAGAGAAATAAATAGTATCGCATCTTCTACCATACGTTAAAAAATATATCTTTGGAAGACATATGAATAGTGTCGCTTGTCCCATGGCTAAAAATGTAACCAATGAGAAAATTCTTAATTTTTTTGGTGAACTCATATGCTGAAAATAAAAAGTATATCAAGGGAATAGAAAATGGTGCTTTGGTAGATTTTGTTACTTTCTAATTATTTTTATAAGACAAAGAAACATTTCTTCACGAAAGGTTTACGGATCATGGCTTTACTTGCAGATTAAGGCTAAACTTTTCTTCAGTGGCGTAATCAAGATTTCAGAGGGGGTCCAAACTTAAAAATTAAATATGTTATTCAAAGTTAAACTTTATAATATTTTTGTCTTTGTGTCTTTCTTATCAGACTATGGACTTTTAAAGGATTATTTCGAAATATTTGCAAAATAAATTACATTGAATGGCGTTAAGCAAATGTTTCAATCTTCTTTCAGGAAATTTGTATTTTGCTTTAGTATCACTGCTGAGTGATTGATACGATAAGTTGATTTGTGAATATACACTATATGAACAAAAGCATTTGGACATTGCAGAAATTCGTAGGAGCATCCATCTTAGTGTAGGGTTGTAGGACTCTGCCCATTGCTTTATGTACCTGGAACCATGAACGCAGACGTGTACCTCGTCAATAGGAATAATTCGGCCTTGAATACACTACGGCGATGATGGTTGTTTCTTCCAACAGGATCGAGCTCCGTGTCACATTGCAATTAACTGTGCTGGACTGGTTTCCTGAAAATGAGGTGAATTTGCTTGACTAGCCTGTTCAGAGCCCCGAACAAAATTCGATCGAGCCCTTGTGGGTCAAACCGCCACGCACGCCCATCTTCACAACTATCTCTTCTCATAACCTTGCAAGAGGCATGGCGAGCTATTTCTGCCCGGACTTACAGACAACTTGTGGAAAGCATGCCTCGACGTGTTGCAGCTGTAATACAACCTACTGGAAGGCCTACCCGTTACTAAATAGAATAATAAATAATTTTTCTGAAAAACATGCATGTGTCCAAATACTAGTATTTTTGTACATGTAGTGTGTGAGAAGATAATTGAAGAGAGAGGTGCGTCATTTCAGAAGAAAATGATGTCCATAATCACATATTTTTTCATATTCCGTAATGAATATTAAATCATTAAGCTTTATATTGTGCAATGAATATTGGTTCGTCAGTTTTATATGATGAATATAAAAAGGTACTTCGAATGATGGACGGATTTTCCAAAGCAGAGTTTCCCCGAAAAAAATCTTGGGGGGTATTGGTCCCAGGGAGGCAATATCTGGTCCCAGGGAAAACAGGGCCGTTGAGTCGCAAGAGTAGGTTATAAGATGCTAAAACTTGTCTCATATAAAAATATTCTAAGTTATTTTAAGATATTTAAACATTTATCCATTCGATCACACTCACTATAGTCGTGCATTTTTTGCAAGAATGTTACGTTGTAAAGTTACAACAGATCAGTCTAAAATCAAATCGAAGTATCGTAAAAAGCTATTGTTAACACTGTGTGTATTTTCTCATAGTTACCAACTCAAATGTTAGACTGCGTTTCCTGCATTCGCATCCTATTAGTTGAACGTGGATTTAGCAAAGTAACGAATCTTTTAACTGAGAAGAGGAACCGACAGCAAATTTTTAATCGAGATGAAACCCTCTTAGCTTCGCATGATTTTCGAGTAATGTAGCTTTGCTTTTTCCAGCAAATTTTAGCATAGTTATTTTTTAAATAGTAGCAAAATGGAGGGTCTCCAACCCTAGTTTATTGGCGATTTTGGATACAAAATGAATCATCTAAAACACGAAATGAGCCCTTTAAGTAGGAAACAGAAATTTGAATTTTAAAATTAAAACGTTTTCACACAAGACAATCTAGCAACTACAGATTTCGATGGGGGTTTTTTTGTAATTCCAACTCTCAAAACTTCAAAATTGGCGTCCCTTGGAAAATTTGCCAAAAAGGAAAATCTTAAAAACATTTTTTTTATACGCAATTAGTTGAAATAAAAAAGGACAAAATTTTACTAGACCTTTGATAAATTTTCAAAAACCTGGCCAAAATTGGGAAAATAGGGACTTTTAAGACGATTTTGCAAAAAGAGATGATTTTAGTCACCAAGGTTGAAAAACAGTAGCAAATGGTCACCTGTGGCAGCCATGCTAATATATCCACACCAATCGTTAAAACGTTTGAAAACGGTAAAAAACAAAATCATCAAACGCAATTCTCCTTCAACATTGTAGCCATTCTATGGTAATGAGGAACAATGAAGATGAAGATAACGTTGCTTGGACAGGAAAACTTCTAGTAGTTGATTTACGAACAGACATAAAGCGCAACGCATTTAAGAATTCCGAAGGTAGCAAACACTGTCGGAATGAACGCACTTTCGCAATTCCATCTCCTTGTAAGAGAGTGTGCGGGTTAGAGTAACTCTATTTATACAATAATTGCCGAGTTGAGAAATACTCTCTTTCAAGATCTCTGCGCGTTTACTTTGCCATGCATGATATAGGAATTACAATTGGATTTCTCGGACTATGTCATCATCTGATGTTTGGTATTCGAATATGTATAATATTGTACTTGTCATTAGTATAATAGAAATGCTCTTCTCGTCTGGTCTGCGTGCCTGACTACTCAGAGAATATAATATCTGGCCCAAAATCTGTTCCAATAAAAAACTACAAATTTCTTTTGTATAAAAATTCGGTTTTATTTGTACTTGAATTGCAAGTCTAGACAAAAGGATTTCCATTCTGAATAAACTAATTCCCTATTGAATTGAAAAAGAGTATTCCCTATTGAATGATACCTTTGAATTTGCTATAGTATGAATAGTACTCGAAATAAAGAAAGTGGCTCGTTGTGTTTTAGTGTTGGAATGTACTTACTGTACATATTCCAGATTCGACATCACTTAATTTTAGCACTTCGCAGGCAGGAATTCCCAAGTGTTAATTCCAAGATGAAAACTGAAGTTGATTGACCAACGCCACTTATATTAACCTTTTGACTACGGCTATAGATATAACTAGCGCGGTTCTTATACCTTTCAAGGTACAACTGCTCTAATGGCCATAGTCTAAATTTTTTCTTGGCGCGATTCTTATAACTGCTGTACCGGCCATAGTCTAAATTCTTTCTTGACGCTATTCTTATAACTTTCAAGGTACAACTGCTCTACCGGCCATAGTCTAAAATTGTTCTTGATGGGATTCTTATAACTGCTGTACCGGCCGTAGTCTAAATTCTTTCTTGACGCGATTCTTATAACTTTCAAGGTACAACTGCTCTACCGGCCGCAGTCTAAATTTTTTCTTGACGGGATTCTTATAACTGCTGTACCGGCCGTAGTCTAAATTCTTTCTTGACGCTATTCTTATAACTTTCAAGGTACAACTGCTCTACCGGCCATAGTCTAAAAATTTTCTTGATGGGATTCGTATAACTGCTGTACCGGCCGTAGTCTAAATTCTTTCTTGACGCGATTCTTATAACTTTCAAGGTACAACTGCTCTACCAGCCATAGTCTGAATTTTTTCTTGATGGGATTCTTATAACTGCTGTACCGGCCGTAGTCTAAATTCTTTCTTGACGCGATTCTTATAACTTTCAAGGTACAACTGCTCTACCGGCCATAGTCTAAATTTTTTCTTGATGGGATTCTTATAACTGCTGTACCGGCCGTAGTCTAAATTCTTTCTTGACGCGATTCTTATAACTTTCAAGGTACAACTGCTCTACCGGCCATAGTCTAAATTTTTTCTTGGTGGGATTCTTATAACTACTGTACCGGCCGTAGTCTAAATTCTTTCTTGACGCGATTCTTATAACTTTCAAGGTACAACTGCTCTACCGGCAATAGTCTACATTTTTTCTTGATGGGATTCTTATAACTGCTGTACCGGCCGTAGTCTAAATTCTTTCTTGACGCGATTCTTATAACTTTCAAGGTACAACTGCTCTACCGGCCATAGTCTAAATTTTTTCTTGATGGGATTCTTATAACTGCTGTACCGGCCGTAGTCTAAATTCTTTCTTGACGCGATTCTTATAACTTTCAAGGTACAACTGCTCTACCGGCCATAGTCTAAATTTTTTCTTGATGGGATTCTTATAACTGCTGTACCGGCCGCAGTCTAAATTCTTTCTTGCGATTCTTATAACTTTCAAGGTACAACTGCTCTACCGGCCATAGTCTAAATTTTTTCTTGATGGGATTCTTATAACTGCTGTACTGGCCGTAGTCTAAATGTTAAGAGCCAAACTGGCGATGAATTGCATTTTAATGTTATCAAAATTGGTATCATGCGAGAGCATTTGTGTAACAGAAAGTAAAATCTCGGTCTTCTGACTGATATGTTTGTTTACTTAAAAAGTCCCTTACATTGGCTAAGGGAATCGCTCCCTGAAATTGACGTCATCGTAACATCCTCCACTGATTTTTTTAATTAAAGCCTATTTTATTTTTAAGTTAATATTTTTATAAAATATTTTATTACTTTGTCGAATGTTGATTTGTGAAAGCATCGATAGGATGCATTCTGGTCTAGCGCAAATGAAAAATAAGCCCAAATCCAGCTCTCAAGAAACAAAAATCGACCACCGATTGCGCGAGGACACAAAGAAGTGCAATGGGTCACGCGGGATATTTTTAGTCGCTGCCCCTGCATTCTAGAAGAACAAAAAAGAAAGAAATCGTCTGCAGGACGGATGGCAGTGAGGGAAAGGGGTAAAAGTTGGTGGCCTTTTCAAAACTCACCGCACATCTCTTTCTCTCACTGGAGGACCCGAAACTCTTTCCCTGCCACAGCCTGCGGAGAAAAGCAAAATATAACTTAGGAAGTCTTGCAGAGCAAGGACGGATGTGACGCAGTATCGGTAGTCAACCAATCATGAGGACGAATCGAGAAACCGCTAGTTTTCACATCTTGCTCGTTCGTACGGTCTCAGTCTGTAATTCCCACTTCCTTATTCCAAGTTAGGTGTCATAAAGGCATGGTGTTTCGGTGTTTTCGTCTGGTTTGACTGAATCTCGGTGTGCTTGTTTTCCGTGCAAATCAGGATTAATTCCAAGGTATGAAATTTTTAGATTTTCGTTTTCGTACGTCCATTTAAATTCCAGCAATCAGTGCATCCAAAAAGAAAAAAAAAAAACATAAATATATCGTCTGTTTCTCCGAGGGAACACGTTGAGTCAAAATTTTCGAATGTGTTTCTTGGTTTTTCTAAAGCAGAATGCGGCTACCTTTAGATTGGGGAAGTCCAGTTTAGTTATTTTTCTTTGCATGGACGTTAGATTTATTCTTGAGAAACACATAAAAAAATGTCCATGGTTTATTACAATTTTAGTAATAAAAGTTGCAACAGCAAAACATGATCGGAATGAATGAAAAGTACTGAATAATTGATAGAGTAAATGTAACACAGCAAATAATTGTTTTAATGGTAAAATTACAATGTTCTCATCGTTTGAGGAATTTGCCCCTTCGTTTTCTCGGAGCTATATTTTGTGAGTTAGGGAGTGTTACACTTGCAAGCCAATGATAAAAGGACAATTCATTGTTAATCTTTAAAGTACGGCTCATGAGGAAAATAACACGATTAAACTATTTGAGATTATTATTTGAGTTGTTATAAACTATTGATTACGATTCAGTAAAAAATTTGCTATGACATAAAACAAAACAAAAAAAATTTGACTCAGTCAAAAACAATAATTACCCTTTTCTGCTTTAAAGTAGCTCTTTAAAAATCCTCGTCGAACAATTTAATCATGATAGTAACATAAAATAATACTCAAAAGTATTATACTTGAAATTATTTTTGAACACACTTGTCAAAAGTTCAAGACTGAGGTTTCATTTGAGTATATATATTTATATTTTTTGCGCAATTTGAACTGATTCACCATCCTTACGGTGCACCAGTTGTAAATCCCGGCCTTTGTGAATGTATTTGGCACATAAAAATTAAATTAAATACGTGTTACGTCACCGTATATCCCACCTTCTATTTAGAGTACTCCTTGTCACGAGAACAACAAATAAAAGAATGTTTATAGTTTTGACCTTGAAAAATTACAAATATACCTTAAACTCCCTTTTACCATTTGCATAGACATCTCACCGGCTTTCAAACCTAACAATTTTTTTCTCACCTACAAAAATTGTAGTAAATTTACTGTAAGGAGAAATTTTAAATATCCTAAGTAGTACTGCACTCAAAAAGACAATGGATATATCATTACGTTTGGGTTTCAAATCGAAGTAAACTACATTGCCTTATGATTTAGGCTGATCAGCTAAAAACCAATGTGTTACTGCAAATTTGGTAAACAAAGTTAAAAAGTCATAAATATTATTTTTGTTTAGGAAACCCTTAAATCATTGTCGCAATGGTGCTCAAAAGAACGAAATTCTAAACGTTACGCTCCGATTCCGAGAAGAAAAAAAGGCGATAAAAAATAGAACATCTGATTGAGACACAGGTAAACAATAGGTTTAAGTACATCATTTGTTCTTTATTATCTCTGACTTTAATAGGTTAAACTTGTCTCTGTAGTGGGATTTCTATGTATCCGTTCATTTTTAAACTGTTAAAGGCAAAATAAATCTCTTCGATCATATCTGTTCATTGACAATTTGCTGTGAAAAATTCACATCCTCCTTCAATCTCTCACAGAATAACTTACCAAATAATTGAAATAGACAAGTCTAGCTAACATACCATGCTATCATACACGTATATAGAACAGTGAAAATTAATTTTAAGAAATCCAGTCTGATTTAAGAAAAAACCTTTAACAAAATCCTTTAAAGTGCAACATAGATGATAAATCAACAAAATATGTGCTAGTAAAAAATTGTGATCAAAATTGTATTGATAATTGTTGCAAATAACATTAGAATATGTTTAACCACTTTCTCCGCTTTTAGGAATGGCCAATTTATTTTACTTTTCTACCTCAACCACTGCTTGCTGCTATCTGAATGTTATAAGTTATCAACGTCTATAACCGTAGTTCAGAATTACGAGGCGTTTTACTCGATCTTTCCCTTTGCGATTTCCTTGTAACCATCGCCAATAGCCCGTTGTATTGCATCAGTGCTAAAAAATTCAGTTACCTTCACCGTCCAACGATGCCAAACAATAGTACTTTGTGTCTCCGCCAACACACTACTTTTAGGTAATAAATGATCGAAAGGGTCCGTAATTTTCCAAAAAATTTCAAAATGGGAAAGAACATAAACTTTTTGTGGTTCCAATTATTAAAAAAAATCAACCCTCATAAAAAAATAGAGTAAAATTCAAAAGTCTTTTAATGAATTTCAAAACGATAACTTTGGGTTTCATTTTTTAAAACAGCCACCCCAAAATTTAGTAATAAGTTCGTGACATATGTGTGCGGTTTATAAACAGTAAACCTCCATCACAATGGCCGTTTTGAACGAAGAAAAAACTCCCAGGAATAGTATTTATACAAACGCTAAACTTTTTGCTTATGCTAAAGTATTGAAACCTACTAATCCTTTCGAACCTATTTCTCAAAAAGACTGGCGTGGTACTTAAAACGAGTGGAATGATAGGCTTGAGTGTTGAATTGATTCATGTCATTTTTGGCTTGGATTACGAGATTAAAGAAAACAAGACTCAGTGTCCAAACTAAACACAGAATTTGATCTCAAAGGGTGTGAAACCTGTTTATGTTGAAGAGCATCAAATTAGACTGCTCGCCATTTGCAGTTGGCCAAAGGATAATAGATTATGCAGTGCTTCATTTAAAACTCGAGATGATCTCAGAGAGGATTTTCATCGAAAGATATTAATATTCAAAAAAAGAATATCCTAAAACAATTCAAGTAAAAGACAAAATCTAGTCAAACTGGTAGTCAAAATGTCAAAACTTAAAAAATTGACGCGAGGTTATAGCTATTATGGAGAATCAAAACGTCCACCGTCCACTAAATGTTATTTGTTTTTGTTTTAATGATGATAGATGTTTTGTTTCGGTTGTTTGAAATATCTACTATCCAATCGAAACATCTTGTCTTTATCTTCTTAAAAAATCTTTTTATTTTCATTAATAAAGAATGGTAAAAACAAGATGATAACATCTCTCAATGTATAGCTATTTTGGATAAGCAATACGTCCACCGTCCAAAAAAAGTTCATTTTGGTTCTGATCATGATATACGTTTCGTTTGTCAGACATTTTGTTTGAAATACCTGTTGACTAAATTTATCATGTTTTTATCTTCTCAATAAATCTCATGTTTTGAAGCTTTTACCACTCGCACCTACAAAATTAACTGTGGTTAAATAAACCCTCAATTTGATCTCTAAAGAGTTGGTTGAATGACATTGATAGAGGAGTAATTTATTCCCGAGTAGTGGTTTGCACTTTCGATAAAGTAAATTACATTAATTTGCATTTCATTCCTTTCATACAAAATAAATTATCGACCAAAAAGTTCACAATGATTGTTACCTTTGTCCCAATGCAAAGAAGAGACCGCAGTTCAGTTTCTATAAGATATAACTAAATAACAAATTTTCATATTCTGCAAATCTTGTTTTCAGTTATCACGTTTGTTATAAAGTGCCACGTCATTTATTTTGTGTCGATACTCCCTTTGTTCTATATATAGCAGCGTTTTAACCTTGTGACTGATGAAACAGTGAATCCTCTCAGAGTCAAGGCCAGGTTTGCCCTGCCCTGTTGTTTACCTGAAACCGGCGGCCCCTTTTCCCTATTCGATCACGCCAAAGTTGTGGAATAATTTTGGTGACAGGGCCTTTTCATCAAGAAAATTACTTATTGTGTTCCGTTATTTATTTGAATAGCGTCATCTTAATGAACTGATATATTATTTTACTGCATTTTAAAGTGGCCAATTACCATGCAAGCCCGGAAAATGATCCCCTGATGAAAAAAAAATGCAAATGGTCCAAAATCTGATGATAAAAACAAAATTCGAATCCTAATTGGAATTCTTACTTTTCCTCAATCGTCATAACTCTATGACCTTGACGCCGAATCACGCAATTGACGCCCGATTGTCCAGGTGTTTAATGATTTCTGCATCTGATTAGTTAATAGTGTTACCCCTGCTTCGATAAGATGATAGCATCTGTCCAATTGGCATACGCAGTGCTTGTCATTGCGCATAACTTCACATTTCAGCTTCAAGACTTGTAAGCTGGGCTTGTGATAAAATCGACTTTGTTCGCTAAATACTTCATTGTCGCGTTCCAGACAATATTCTTTAGTTCCTTGTGTGTGTCTAACATATCGAACGTTTTGTTAGAGTAATTTTATAATGAGTGATACTTTAAAATGTATTAGTTTTATGACGATTTTTTGCGTTAGTTATCCTACAAACAATTGCATTTGCTTGTAACCAGATGACTCATTTCATGATCCTTCAAGGCTGTGGCAAATATCGCGTACTGATATTTCTATCGTCATTAAACAAGAGGTTTTCTTCGCTTTTGGTGTTCAGCTGAGAGCTCTCTCTATCTCTAAAAATTCAAGATTTACTACAGCTCCTTATTTGTAAATGTAATTCCAAAAAATATCTGAGAAGAGTAACGTTTTATAAGCTATCCAACCTTGATGAAATCCGATACAATAACATGTTCTCAAAATGAATAAACTGTGCCTCCTCTTTAAATTGATCACAGTATGCCACAACATTTCGTAATGCCCTTTTTCTGTATTAATAAGTTCTCGAATCATGGAAGAGGTGTTTCTCTTTCAATCTCAGAACTTCCTGCTCATTAACAGTGTTTCATTTAATAAAACTAATTCCACTGTTGAGGATAAACAATTTTGTGTTTTAAAACTCACAAGATAAAAGTTTTAAAGGCACTGGATACCAAACAATATACGGCATATTTCCTTGGAAAGAAATCAAAACCATGATCCAATCGATTTTCCATATTTAGACAGTTACAAAAAATGGAATTCAAAAAGAAAACATCTGTTCAAAAAAAACAGTTAATTTGGAATTACAGTACAAAGTCCGAAATCTGGACGTCCAAAATCCGGACGTTTTTGTTAACCGGTGGATTTTTTTCTCGCACTTTTTTCAATCTTTTCGCCTTTTTTAAGAACAATTTTTAAAGAACAAAGCGTTCAACCTAAATCACGTTGATTAAACAACGCAAAATAACGGACATGTTCAGAATAAATACCACACAGAAAATTTAGAAGATTTGTAAATAAAATTTGTTGCATTGAAACTTTTTTTTTCCTTTTTTTCAAATTATTCCTATTTATATATCTTCTACTTTAGTATTTCAAACGTGTTATTACAAATTCGCGTGGGTGGGGAAAAGGTAAGTAAGGGTTTTTTTTTTATCAAAAAACTGCAAATGATCCAAAATTCGGAAAAGTCCGAAATCCGGAATGGCCGAGGTTCAGAGGATACCGGATTTTTTTGGACTTTGTATTGTATTACAAAATACCGAAACTGCCGAAATATAAAAGTTAACTAATACAAATTCAATATTGCCGAAAACAGTCGTTCTGAATACAATTATTTAGAATAGTCACAAATCGACCAACGTTGACTTGAAGAAGACTTCATACAAATTCAATGTTGCCAAACACACACAAAACGTAACATGCTCCCACTTGAATTTGGCATAAGCAATCTATAACTGCATGTAATATTTAAATTCGACCACGATGTCTTGTTAGCTTTGGACTGGTGTTCTTTTGTATGGAGTTATTTTCATCATCTCCTTGTTGTGGAATGTTTCCATCCAATCTCGTCACTTCATTACGTTTGAATACTTACAAAGACAAAGGAAACACGGAAATTTTGTTCAACCAGAAGGGAGGAAAGGAGGGGATTTTAGAGACCCAGGGTACACTAAATAAACGAAATTGCACCGACTACTGCTCTCAGTTTGCATGCACAGTGAATAAACACACTGAGTGAATAAACATACCGAAACTGCCGAAGTATAAAAGTTAACTAATACAAATTCAATATTGCCGAAAACAGTCGTTCTGAATACAATTATTTAGAATAGTCACAAATCGACCAACGTTGACTTGAAGAAGACTTCATACAAATTCAATGTTGCCAAACACACACAAAACGTAACATGCTCCCACTTGAATTTGGCATAAGCAATCTATAACTGCATGTAATATTTAAATTCGACCACGATGTCTTGTTAGCTTTGGACTGGTGTTCTTTTGTATGGAGTTATTTTCATCATCTCCTTGTTGTGGAATGTTTCCATCCAATCTCGTCACTTCATTACGTTTGAATACTTACAAAGACAAAGGAAACACGGAAATTTTGTTCAACCAGAAGGGAGGAAAGGAGGGGATTTTAGAGACCCAGGGTACACTAAATAAACGAAATTGCACCGACTACTGCTCTCAGTTTGCATGCACAGTGAATAAACACACTGAGTGAATAAACATACCGAAACTGCCGAAGTATAAAAGTTAACTAATACAAATTCAATATTGCCGAAAACAGTCGTTCTGAATACAATTATTTAGAATAGTCACAAATCGACCAACGTTGACTTGAAGAAGACTTCATACAAATTCAATGTTGCCAAACACACACAAAACGTAACATGCTCCCACTTGAATTTGGCATAAGCAATCTATAACTGCATGTAATATTTAAATTCGACCACGATGTCTTGTTAGCTTTGGACTAGTGTTCTTTTGTATGGAGTTATTTTCGTCATCTTCTTGTTGTGGAATGTTTCCATCCAGTCTCGTCACTTCATTACGTTTGAATACTTACAAAGACAAAGGAAACACGGAAATTTTGATCAACCAGAAGGGAGGAAAGGAGGGGATTTTAGAGACCCAGGGTACACGAAATAAACGAACTTGCACCGACTACTACTCTCAGTTTGCATGCACAGTGAATAAACACACTGAGTGACTGGCTGGGATGTTCAAATGAAAGAGTATGTTGCTTGATGCATCATTGACTATCTCCGTATCAGCGCGACTTATTTCTGATTTCTACTTTTATGTACAGGTCTGCGAAAACAACGGCTGATTGTTTCTTGGTGTATCCCTCCTAGAGAACGTGTTAAAAGTGTTTACTTTTTTGTAACATGGATACATACAAGTCATCCCAGAGATCTGTGATATAGTTTCTGACAGCCGAAAAAAATGTCAATTGATGGATGTTCTGTCTTAGCATCCGGTGTATGGTTATTCTTGTGCGTCCAAGTCCTCCCTTGCCGTCGGAAGTCCGTGAAGGACGTTCCGATGTTGACGATCAACCTCGTCATGGCCAACAGCAAAAAAACATCACTAATGATAACATGAGAACGTCACTTAGTGACTATCACATCTTCGGTCCTCTTAAGAGCATCTGTAGGGCTGTTGATGATTTACAACGGACGATGATGTTGTCCGAATTGGTTCAAATGGCGTTCGAGCTTGCTCTACTAAGTTTTCCCCTCACCTGATAGAAGTAGCGACTAGTGACTAAATATCTAAGATGATAATTTGTTTAATAAATGTGTTTTCTGCTCAGTGTTATGCTGGTGCATCTGTAACTTTCATTTGAACAAGCCAAATGACTTTCTAAATCCACAAGAAGAAAATTAGTTTGGAAGAACAAGTCACATATCTATCACACAAGTTATAAAAACTAACACATATTTGTTGGGTTGGAATGACACAGATTTGTTGGGTTTGCAGAGTGAGCGGCCAAAGAAAAGACCGAAAAACATTACTTTATTATCCACAGAAACACGAATAATTGACATTACAAGACATTAATGAACACAGAAAACAGGGAGCGAATACTGATGACTCCCTGAAGCCGCGTTTACATCAGAGCGGAGTTGGAAAATATTTTTCTCCCCCTTTTTGTGGCGAGGACGTTTAACGTTCCTCTATGCTGACCCCTTTTCGACTCTTTTTTTTTTCGACCCACTCCGGAGTAAATGCTTTGTCGACTTCATCGGCAATAACAAGGGGTGATCACTCTTCTCACCCCTTTTTTTAGAGAAGAGTGACCTTCATTCATCACACCTTTTTAATCGAATAGGTCACTCATTGACAGTTAGGCGGGAGATGTGGTCAATGCAAGCGATGAGGGCAAAATGTCACAATAAGCGAACATGAGACGGCGTGAGCGACCACGGTGTGCCAAAGGGGAGCTGTGATTGTGAATCAATACCGAAAGGGGACGAAATAGGGGAGCATTATCATCTCAAATTTCGTCTCGGAGAAATGTCCTCCAGAAGTTGCAATCCTTTGATCTTTACCGACTCCTGGTGGAAAACAAAATTGGAGTTGCAAACTTGCCAAATCGCCACCCCGACAAGAGATATCGACGATAAAATGAGTGCCGTTTCTCAGAATAGCTTCGATGTTTGGAGGGGGAGAAGTTTGCAACACCGATGTAAACGCGGCTTTAGAGAAGGTCTCAGCGGACACTGAGGATGTGTAATTTGTTAGTGAATCCAGACAGTAATGACGTAAAGCAGGAGTGTCCAACCTTTTAACTTCCCTGGGGCACATTTGAAGACGAGTTGTTTCGGACCGCACAAAAAATACATTAACGCCAATGATATTTAGTGAGCAACAAACCTAGAATATATATTGTTAACATATTTAAGTAATATAAACTTCATTAATTCATAATTTTTTTTTTATTATAAAAAGGTAAAAGACAAGACTAAGAACGTGAAATTAGTAAAATGTTTGACATTGTTTTTGAGACACTAATGATTTGATATTTTGTTCAATGGAAGTAGTTGTAGTCCTCAGTGAGTTCTCAAGGTACTCATCAGATATTTTGTTTCTAATTTAATTCTTCATGTGCTTCATTCTTGAAAATAACTCCTCCCTAACGTAGGGGTTTCCAAATAGCGATGGCGTGAAGAAGGCATGATTGTGAAGCGAAGAATACATTTCGCTGGGAAGATATATCTTATAAAAGTCCAGTAAAGAGACGTGATCAAATTTTCTTTAAGTTGAATGTCAGATTTAAGCTCTATGCATTCCATTTGAAAATTGACAGGTAATATGTTTATGTCGACTGAAAGTAGAGTTGCAAATATACCAAAAGATTGATTTTTCCGGAAAACTTGAAGCCTGTTCTCAAATTCCTATATCAAATCGAATAACAGGGCTGCATATTTTTCGTTGTTCACAGGATCGTGTTTAGCCACTGTATCAAAATGCATAAAATTGTTTGCCTTAATTTGAGTTTAGTGTCATAGTTTCAGTGTCATTTCGAGCGCTCTTATACATAGTTTGAAGCATTGTACTCATCAATTTGTTTTCACCTTGAAGACGCATGTTTTTTATTTAAATGAGTCGTCTACAAAAAAGGCAAATTTACCAGCTTTCATGGTCAAGTTCTTGCACAGATTTTGGTTTTGATTCCATAAATGACCAGATTTCATTTCGCAAATCATAAAATCTTTTCAACATTTTACCTCGACTCAACCATCTTCCTAAAATGAAATGATGTCCCCATAGTCATCATCCATAACTTTGAGGAATTCCTATAATTAGGGATGATTCAATCTCTTTCGAAATTTAGAGCCTTGATGACAGTCTATCTCCATGACGTTATCCATCAGCAAAGCTTGATGTACAATGCAGTAATATTTCATCGTACATTAATTCTGGGATCGTAATTGTAATCGTCTTCTATTTATTCGAATGATTTTATGAATCTCGCATTGCTAAAAAACATGTTAAATTAAAATATTCATCGCTTACAAATTAATAGCATGTTAAATTTGTATTTGCAGTATTTGAATTTGGTATTTTGGTATTTTTAATTGGTGTGGTATGGTACTTGGCATTTTTGGTATGGTATTTTGGTATTTTTGGTATTGGTGGAATGGTATTTTTGTCGAATCTCATAACGTTGTAAGTTAAGGATATTTTGTTGGGCAGCGGATTGGACAAGCCTGACGTTAAGCGTGACGGAAGCAAGATTGTCGTCAGACATTAATGCATATAAGTAAGAGAAAATGAGTATTATTCTCCAACGATACTTTATTTTATGAAATAAAAATATTAACGAACTAGCAAAATACCCGACCTTACTCGGTTTGAATTGGTTTACTCTAGATTGAAGATATAATCAAAATATATAATGACTTACGTTTTTTGTAGAATAAAAATTTATTTTAACATCTTTCGCCATCTTTATATTTTCTACAACTTACTTTGGACACAAATCCTACACATGCATATCCATTCATGTAATACATTTCACATACATCGCACAATTGCTGTATGACAAAGCTACAAAATGACGAAAGGAGATACTAAGGTTACTACTATAAAAGACGATTGATAGGAAGATTTTGAATTCCCTTTCTTAAGTTCTTTTCATGTTCAACTCAATTAATTAAAATTGCGATTTACGACGAGTGCTCTCGCACTCATAGTCAACAAAACAATATTTTTTTACTTGTGGCACTCTTGCCTCCGGTATGCGACATTGTGAAATTTTGCAATCTTCTGCTGTCATTATTACAACGAATTTTTTATGTTGGAAAAAGTTCCAGTTTGGATTAATAAACATTATTATTCTTTCAATAAAGGCATTATTCTTTAAATAACGGCATTATTCTTTAAATAACAGCATTATTCTATAAATAACGGCATTATTCTATAAATAACGGCATTATTCTTTAAATAACGGCATTATTCTTTAAATAATGGCATAACTACACTTAAAATTTACTGAAAATTTATACTGACTTACCTAACATTTTTAAGTCTAATACTTTGTAGTGCTGTTGCGTGTGATGAGAAGGAAAACACATTTATTAAAATAATAAATATTTAAAAAAGGAAACAGCAAAGTAAAACAAAATAAAAGATGTCGCAAAAAATTGTTCTAAAGATATTAATTTGTGATTCAATTTTATCTCTTGATCTCGCACAGTTGCCACAACTTACAACTAAAAGTGTACAAAATTTATAAATGTGAAATTAATTCAGAGCGAAAGAACCAGAAAAATATCACTGCTCGCGCGATCTTGTTCATTCTTGTTTCACTGAAAAATATCGTCTGTCCCAAATATTCTTTAAATCGTTTTCATTGCGCAAAGAATAAAAATAAGACTCGAAATAAATGAAGTATCAGAGATGAAATTCCATAATTTTTTTTTTTGAAGAATAATTACTTTTTCAGCACAGTACTGGTAAAGCAATCGAAATAATCGTAATATTCAATAGACATTCCAATTTTTCCAAAACTACCAAATTATGGTTGATTTAAGCATACTTACTCAGGTGTTTTAGCATGAAACTCAACTAAATATAACAAGTAAGAAATGTTTAATATTGCATTCACTAAACTAATAGATAATGTATAAAATAAAATACAATGCAATCAAATATCTGGAATACAATGCATGTGATGTCTACACAAACACACTAACACAAAATCGAGCATAGAACAGAAAGACGGACAGACAGACTTTCGCAACCAATGCCACTCACTAAATGAAGATAAGTACTCACTGTATGCAAATTTTCATGAAAATATCTTAAACCGCGTGGACGTGTATAGGGCACAACATACAGACAGACAGACAGACAGACAGACACCAAACGAGAAAAAGACGGATTCGGCATCAGTAGGGTCCAAAACGGATAGAAAACTTGAAATGGGTCGAAAATATTGAATGTACAAACAAACACTCCATTCTTATTTATATAGATTAAATAAAAAAAAACTTTTAATACATTTTAATAATCTCAATTACTAACTAAAATAAATCAATAATGAAATGAATTTTTTTAAACAATTTAGTAAATTTCCCAGATACGGGTCGGTAAAAAAATTTCCATGACATATTTGATATTTAGTTCACTCCTGCAATTCCCTAGATTTAAATAACGAGTGTACAAACAAAAATTTTAAGGAAAACATCGAAATTGCATCATTATTCATAGCTATTATTGTGAAGTCAAGAAGCAGGTATGAAGGGCTTTGAACGAAATTGTTTCCTTCTCTTCCTTTCCCTTATGCGCTTTTCTTTGATTGTTCTGCACGTTTTAAAAGACTTGCAAATAACACATATATATCCTCTCCCTTCTAATATAGTTACATTTTTACTAATCACATCATAATTATTTTGTGCATTTTATAGAAAACGGCTTCTTGTTTTCGTTCCCCAAGGCCTACATATCTGCAGTCATGCTCCGTGAACCTATTTTTAACGTTTTCCCTATTGAAATGGAACGTGACTGGAAACTGTGATGTCTGACATCCTCTTTCACGATCGACAGTCGTCCAGTTGTTATATGTGTCAGCCGCACGTTTTAAAGTCAGAAAAGCCGATCGACGCATTGAAACGATCGGAGAAGCCATTGACAAGAAACGAAATTTTTTAACGATGATTTCCTCTTTCTCAGAAACCTGATTACGACCTTGAATTGGTGTGGATTAGGTGTTTTTTCTTCGTCTGCGGGAAGTAAGTACGAACATTTAGTATGGTTCGTTAGGGAACAGCTGCAGGTGCCCCGTCGTACAAGGTAAACAAGAACTGATTGAAATATGAGCTGGTCTGAAAGCGTGTCTGTGTTCGGCTTTCTTATTTTAGTTATTGAGCGGACCTGTGCTTTCTCTTACAGAAAATGTAAGTTCTTTCTTTAAGTTTTGAAACTCTTCAAGTCAATTTAGTTTTGACCGAGCAGGTCGTAAAGCCATTCCCTAATTCTTAAATGAAGAATTTTTGCGTATCCCATTCTTCTTTTAAACAAGTAGACTTGGGTTTTCCGAGAATTTTTTTTGCAAAAGCAATATCCAATACATATTTTCAAGAGTGGGTTGTTAAAAACAGTAGAGAAATTTTATTCGATTCTATGTGAAGAAAAAACATTTATTATACGTGAAACTAACTGACAACAACTCAATTTTGTGCTATTGCATTCGTCACCAACCTTAAATACCATCATTTTAAATATTCGGGGAGAGTTTTATTTCGCTAATTTTGTTCCATTGGTCGCCAATGACCCAAACACATTTCTACATTTTTAACGCAAGAATGAATTTTTATAATTAATCAATAAAATACTATTTTTTCGAAGAATGTGAAATTAATTATAATATGTAAAGAAATACTTCCTTGCAAATCTGTTTCTTAGAAGGCTTTTTTGCTAATTGAATGGCCATTTTTATCATCGTAGCCCCACTTAGCGTTCCCTGATACATCAGGGGGATTGAGTTCATGTTGCACCTCACTTGCTTTCAAGGTAAAATTCGTTTATAGATGGAATACTCATTCACACCAGATTTACAAGCGTCCAGGAATTCAGAAAATATATTTTTCATTGTATATTTAAACTGTGTTATAAAAGTTAATACGGTTAAGTAATTCAATACATTTATTAATTTAAATGTAATTTTAAACTGTCATTTTACATTGTGGAGTGCAAAAACCTTTCGTACTTCAGGGTTCCTTTACCTCGCCTATCGACACCATGAGGCCTGCCAAGAGGCCACACAGAAAACTAACCATTCAGTCACCTGGCTAGCCTATGATTGGTTATGCAGTACAAAGTCCCAAATCCGAACGTCCGAAATTATCCAAAATAAGGACTTTTGCTATCTGGCGTTTTTTGTGTGTGTGTTTTCACTTTTTAATATCTTTCTGGCAATTTTTAAAGAACTAGGGGGCTCCTCCTCCCCCCCCCTCGCTCGCTTACGATCGCCAACCCTCGCTGAAGACTGGCCACCACCAAACTCACGGCTCAAGGCTGAAAATTTGTACGTCTTTTGCACACTTGAGTTGGAAATTTCGCTTTTTTTTTTTTTTACTATTAACACTTAATCTAACCTAAACTAATAGCCGCATAGCAAAAAAATCTTCTTTAGCTTGTTCTTTGTGCAATTTTGAACAAACCATGTTATTCGTAATTTTTTGTTCCTACTTTCTCGGGAAACCGTCTAAGAATCGAGCGAAAAAAGCGTGTTTTTAATCCTACGGCAACGGTAGCAGGAATTTTTTTTTTTTTAACTAGGGGGCTCCGCCCACTGCTTGCCTACGCACGTCAACCCCTGGGGATTGCTACATTATACCATTAGGTTTGCTTCGTAAACCAACACTTCTTTTGCAAATCCCTGTTGCATTGTATTAAAAAGGTTTTTTTCTTCATTTTTTTTTAAATTATTCCTGTTTATATATCTGCTATTTTGCTATTGCAAACGCAAAATTCCCACAAAGGGGGTTTGGTTGACATTTTTTTTACAAAAAATGCAACTAATCCGTAATCTGTAATGGCCTGGATCGGGAGGATTCCGGATTTGGGACTTTGTTCTGTTTACCATTTTACTCAATCAAATATGTTCGTTTTTCAACGAAAAGATTGGAAAGCAGCTGGGAAATTTTTCACAAGGGGGGTCCTTCAGATAAATCTATTTCATGCGCTTTTCTTTTTACATGATGTGTAATTAATTGAATATTCATATGTAATTTATTTCTAATTGCATTTTTATTTCTGAAATTTACGACGCTTGACTATTTACCTTTAAAAATTAGAAGTTTGAAAAACGCAAAATCGTGCACAAAATTTTTACAAGAACAGATTTAATTTAATATTAGGAAAATACGATTTATTTTCTCTGAAATCTATCAACAAATTTCGACCTTGTCGCGTATTACTTACAAGCACATTAATTTTTATTTTTTTCTATAGCATGAAAATTGCATAACAATGTAGAAAAAGTTTTTGCACTTGGCCGATACGTTATTGTCACTCGTTATAGTACAATGCGCGCCAGCTTAAAAACTCTCTTTATAAACTTGATACTGTGTAGACCTTTAACTAACCTCGACCTTTAAACTAGTTACGAAACTATCCTATCTTTTGCGATAACTTAAAATGCAATTTTGACTAAGCAATGTTTTGACAATCGTGTATTACCTTTTTTTTAATTTAATGATTAACACTAAACGTCGGTGCAGTCAATTCCCCTTAAGAGTAGACAAAGATAAGTAGAATAGATAAACGAATTAGACATTCAAATTTTCAACTTGATTTATCATGATTGTTTTCGCATCATGTTTAAATGAGAAACCAGTCACAGAAGTTATTTTATTGTGATACTAATTTAGAACAACTTATGTCTTCGTACATCGTCACGTAAAAATACAAAAACGGTCTTTTTTTTTTATTGTCGTACATTTAACTTTTTTATAAATTCCAGTTAGAATTTATGCTGCTCAGATATAAAGTTCATTGCGCATGGTTTCCCAAGTGGTGTGCTAGGCCACTGCCTTCTAGAGGTAAGGCCGTATGACTGATATGTGACGTCAGCACTAGTTGGCGACTCGTTGGATTGCTTCTGCCACTGTTTCTGACCACAAAGGCATTCATTAAATTAAGCGGCAAAGGGAGGTTTTTATTTTAGCCTGTTCGTTCTAGTTTTGATTTTGCGGGCCTTAATATTTGACTTTTATTCGAAAAAAATAACAAGCTTTTTATTTCAAAGTACCATTCTTAAAAATGATATTTTTTTTAAAGATAAATAATCTATTTTTAAAAGATCAGTCGTGTTTTGTATGCAAGGCACAGAAATAAACGCTGAACAAATTTACTTACGTTTTAGGACCCAAAATGGTTTAAAACCATACCCCAACTTTTCCAAATGATCCCTTCTATAAAGCTCCCATTTAACTCTTCAATTTCTTCTTTGACTTTCTGTACTTTAATTTCTTTCTTTGAAGGATAAAATTAGTTGGTAAAATCACTAAACAAAATATGTATTTCTTAAATATTAGTAAAGGAGTAATTTTAAAACTACAACTTGCTAACTTTATATGCAGTAACACCTTTTGGACATTAAATTTTCGTTTTTCGGTCTTTATACGTATTAAAAGAAATTCTTTTGTTTCTGCATGTTTTGTTCTTAATTCACTTCAGAATAGAAAGCTATCAAAAATACATGCCGAATCTTGCTATGCCAGGGATAAAGGAAGCTTCGCATATCATTCCGGCAGGGCAAACCACAGATGACAAAAAAGCGACTCTTTGCTACTATTTGTCAACCTTAGCGACTACGGGTATTTTTTTAAGCAAAATCGTCTCAAAACTTGCTGTTTTAAAAACTTTGGAGATTTTTAACAGTTTTGGCGACTGAAAACTTGCCAAAAGTCAACGAAAATTTAGTCGCTTTTATATAAAAAACAGAAAACCCTTTTTCTGATTTTCCATCAGGGAGAAGATTTTACAAACGACACCAATTTCGAAGTTTTGCACCAAGCCGTGGCAAACTGTGGGAAAAAAATATCGGAACCTGATTTTGTTAGACTGCCCCCCCCCGCATGGAAAAACCCCGACAGAAAATACTAGTTCTTTTTATTTTAAAATTTAAATGGTAGAAAATATTTATCTTTTAAAATTAAAATTTTTTTAATGAGTTCTCCAACATCTGTTTTGTACTTAACTTCACATTCTGTGCTTTGACCTATTAATTTTGTATCTGTGCTACAAAAATAGAGTTATAGAAGATGAAACTTTTTACAACAATTTGTTTTTTAATGTTTGCTACTACATGGCTATTATAAATGAGTTCTTTGTCTGTGGCAGCTCAGTCAACATAAAATCATGCGTCTGAATCGTCAGTAATCTGAGAACAGTCGAAAAATAAAAGATTAAACGCGCAATGCTCACTTTACTCTCTGAGCGTCGCGAGATTCCAGAGAAATGTCGTCATCGATAAGTCATAACTAGAGGAACTTTTTTGTTGCAGTAAAAAAGGGAAAACTTGCATTTATCATTCCCTAAAGTTGCATTTATGGGAATAAAGTTGCAATTATTTTTAATACACTAAAATCTAAAATAAATTATTCGTAAGAAATTAAAAAAATCAGAATTTATTGCCAATTTTAGTCGTATACAACAGTAAAATGATACATAATTATATACAGAAGAACGTTTAAGGGCCGGATCTTGGCCAGAAATTCCTTTAACATTGAAAAACTGCGCTCGACAAAGACTGTTGTTGCCTGACATTGTTGCAGTATCAAATAACGACTTGGAGGAAAATCGTCTCGAGAAAGTGTAGGCAATAACCGTCAGGACTTTATTCTTTTCTAAATCCTTTTTTAAGATACCCTTTAAGGTTGCAAGGATCTTCTTTAAAATCCATTGATCTGATATCTTCATGTGCTGTCTCGATGTTGTACGCTTTTGATTCGGATTATACTACGAGACGAATCAAACATTCGTAGCTGCTTTTGATTTTCAGCACACCTTTTGGCAGTTCTGAGTGAATCGCATCTGCATTGTTTTATGTATATTTAAATTTTAACTATGAAATAGCAATTTTAAACTATTTAATTTTAAGCTAAATTTTAAAAAGTTGCAGGTGGTTGCATTTATGTTGCGTTATAACTCACTTGCAATACACCCCATGTAAAAAGAATTTTGGTTTTAGTACTTTACATACAGTATAGAATGTGTGAAAAAAAGTTGCATTTGTTGCAAAAAGTTGCCCTAGTCATAACTCATCAATTGGTTGAAAGAATCCTATGAATGATTATATGGGTCAAGAAGGAGACTAAATTGGTTTGTTGTCAAGTAGGGAAAACTGAGGTTGCTGAGCGGATATATGCATGTGAATCCCTCACAGGTTAGCATTAAGATATTTATGAATTCTAGCTAAATAAGACCATCAATTATTTTATTATGATAAAGTTCGTATGTGAGCAACTTACACTTTAGGAGGGTCCCTAGGTAGGCGGGGATCAATGGCGAAACATCCGGCGCAACAAGCGGGCTCTTTGAATCTTTAGTGTAGAAGAGCCTCAAAAATGGGAAAAAATTGTTGTCAAATAAGCATATTTCGGAAATTTTCTATTCAACATTTCGTTATGTTCTATTTTTTTATGTATAATTGATTATTATTATAAATTATATAATTATGTTAGAATATTCTATCTACGTTTTTCAACAATATTATCAAAATGCGTTTTGGTCAAAAAAAACCTAAGAAAAATAATGAAGAAAAATGTGGACAGGATAAAATCACAGTGGTGTAAGCCACTTTTTCAAAAAAATGACTTAGACCACATAAACCAGGTATAATATAACCAAATTTACCTAAATATAATTAGTTAGAAACAGAGACCAGATATAGACAAGTAAATCTGTTAACAGAAAGCGTGAAGTAAGTCAGATCTTAATTCAAACTGCCCCCAACTGATGACAGTGAAATTCCAAATCTTTTTTGCCACTGTAACTTTAACCCGTCCATATGTGCCCCATCTTCAGTCCCCCAAATAAAGCTTACGATAATTATCGGATAATGTAACAAATTAAATAATTAGGATAATGTATTCTAATTATTTTCTATACTTAATTTTTTTTATTGTTATTGACAACCCACGGGAGCAGAAAGTGTTTAAAACTGCGACTTACGTCGCACAACAAAGTCTTTGCAGAACAATTTTTCCTTAATATTTTCAGTTTTCTTCAGCCGTTTTTGTTTTTAATCATAAGTTACGGTGTTCTGCAGTGCAACCTTGCCACACCTTTTTTTCTTCTCTAGCTACGGAACAACCTCCCTACACTGACCCAAATTACCACAAACACTTTATAAATAACACATCTTCTATGTCAATGACAAAATGTTTAACTTCTAAAGTTATCGACAGAATTGCAAATTCTGAAAGTAGGCCTTGGTTTAAAATAAAGTAAGTTAATTAATTTTGATGTGTTTTATTATAAATATGTAATACATATTTAGACGATAATTGTGTTTTACGTCTGTTTTTGAATTAACTGCAGTTTTTAAAATTCGGACAAAGTGCCTTCAGAACAATTGCAATGCTTGAAGTTGTTTTACAGAACACTGAATATAATTATGCACCTGGGTTGACAACATAAATTTTTGATAGCATACTTTGTCCATGCATAAGAAAAATTAAAAGGCCATGCAAAAGAACAATAACATGAGAACCACAATTAATAGCATACATGTAGACTCTACTCTACAATGGCTCCCAAAAGTGTTCGTACACTTATGAATTTCAATAAAATACTGCTCTATACATTAATAAAAACTAATATTTTATAATGGGGATTTTTTAATAATATATATAACTTGTTCTTAACAAAATTACATAAAATATTTTTAAAACATGGAAAAACTTTTTTTTTGGAAACTCAATAATCAAAAAGTAACAGAAAAGTTACATCCCAAAAGTCTTCGTACACTTTTAAAGAATCTCTACAAATTAGTAAATTAAAAAAAAATAATAATGATAATATTTCAGTAAATTAGTAGGATATCCTATAGCATATATCCACAATAGCTTTTAAGCGTCTGGGAATAGAGTTCACTAGTTTTTTTGTATTTTCTGCTTCAATATTCTTTCATTCTTCAATCATTACTGTTTTTAGTTCGCTTTTTGTTTTAATGTGTCTTCGCATTCTAACCTCCAGTTCTCTCCAAATGTGTTCTATTGGGTTTAAATCCGACGACTGAGGTGGTGTTTTCAGAACTTATGGACACTTATTGAGACACCAGAGGCAAACGTTGAGAGCTGTGTGCTTAGGATCGTTATCTTGAATTTTTTTTACAGTTTTTCCAATACCCAAATTATGGGCTGATTATTTTAAATTGCATTTTAAAATATTTAAACAAAGAGAGCGTGATGATTCATTATATCATCAACTAGCCACTGCGTAGCTAGCCCGGCGTTGCTCGTGGCAGTTGCTTTTGTGGGGTTATTGGTTTGCTTTGCAAACCAAATAAGAGTTCGTAGCCAATTGGATAACAGCCATAATGGAGTTGCCCGTGACAGTTCTTTTCGTGGAGGTCACATTGCCCGTGTGGTGGTTTGCTTCGCAAACCAAAAAATATAAATATTTAATTGAAAAATTATTTACTAAAAGAAAATCAAATGTATAAGGTCTGTAAAAGGTAGTCAAATGTATCTTGTGTCAAATTTTCCGCAGATTTCAAATCCGTTGAAATTTTTAATCCATCTTAAACGATCCCGATTTTACAACAAAGAACTAAATAATTCCAGCCAAAGTGTTTTTTATTTTCTTTGCTTTCTTTCGCTGAAATCGTAAGAGGGCTGGTAATGTAATTTTTTTATTTTTGGAACACGAATGTTAGCGTGACGTCACATTCTCTGGCAAAAATATAAAAGATATTCAATTTAAAAATTTTATTTATTTAAAGAAAATCATTTAGTTAGGTATCGATCCGATGTGATTTTTTCCTTTGAAATTTTTACTCTATCTTTAACGGTCTGGGAGATACAAAAAAGAACTATATAACAAAAGTTTAAACTTTCTTTTTTATCGTCTGCTGAAAACTCATTCCTCCGCGCAAAATGAACACAATCTTTTCTCTCCCATTCTAGACGGGAGATGAAAATATAGCATGGTTCCAAAGGCTGACGTCAAGGTGACATGAGGGCGAAAAGTTCAAATTTTGATTCTTCTTCATTCCGCGGGAAAAGGAAGAACGGTGAAAAAAACTATTAAATTCATTTTAAATGTTATAGATTAAATTTGGAATGATTTCGAACAAACTTTTTATTGCAGATAAAATATTTCCCACCACAGGTCGAATTTAAGAAAAGAAAATATTGAAGAAGTTCTTAATGCAGTGTAAACTAATTCTTTGTTTTATAAATTCTAAATATTTTAACTCATCGATTTTGTCTGAAAGGGAAAAAAACATGCTTCAAAATTAACAATTTTATTCTTTGTGGATACTAACATAGCTTAAATTAACGGATTAAATAATAAACATACACACATAACCATAATAAATCAATTAAATACATTATTTTTTGTGATAAAGAAACCAAAACACACCGACCGACCATATCTAGTTCTCTCAAACTAAAACTGTTCTCCCAGTTTTGTGTTCCTTAATAAAAAAAAAACCTTTAAAATTCTGTTCAGCAAAGGCAAAATCGGAAACCAAGCGAGTGGTTTCGAAATTGTGTTTAGTTCCGTCTGCGCATAATCAGTCAAAATTGGTAGTCACGTGATCCCGCCAGGGCACCGTGATATGAATTTACACTTTGATCGGCTATTTTTGATAAAGCACAACAGAATAAGAAATACGAGGATTATAAGTATCTATGTTCGCGGAACTCCAATTTCTACTTTTGATTTTTCTTGTTTCATTCAGGTAAAATTGTGGTGAGAGAAATAAACTTTCGTATTTATATTTACGTAGTCATCAATCACTTTGTTTTTGTTTACATTCATACATCGCTAACCAAACTTTGTTTACAACTTGCAAGAGGGCGATTGTACGATTTTGGAATGTTTTCCTTCTTTGGGGGGTTGAAAAGAGCATACACTTTTCTTTTGTTTACAGTGACACTAAAACATTGTATGGTAATTTTTCAAATATCTCGTTGTTTATTCAGCTGAATAAATAGTGTTGCAAACATTTTCTCAATAATTGGCGTGTCTACATTTAAAGTTAAAAATATTTTTTTTAATTTCTAGAATATTGTGTGATAGATTTAGTGCTTGTAGATCTTGTGTTTAAAGTTGCACTTTCTGGTAATTCAGAGATAATGATTACGAAGGACGTATTTTTCTTTTCCATCTCGTACTCACTCATTGACATAAGTGGGACTCTTAAATTTATGTTTCATTTATTGTCGATTGTGAGCAGCTTGTTATGAAAAATGTCTCTTTTTATGCTTTCGAATTTTATTTATCCGTTGGTGAATTTCTAGATTTGATTTTATGCTTATACATTTCAAATTTTTACTTGCAGATAAATTTGTGAAGACATCAATTTATAGAAATGACTACTGCGGAATTTTCTAAGGTAAAGTATTATTCAAAAATGCTTCACATTTCACTAGAAAGTGATTTAATTTAGTCATGAAGTAAAAGATATTTGACAATGTATGATTTTATTTTAAGCTCCTGAAACTTTTCATGAATTTTGATTGAATTGTTAATAGAACACAGCCACTCAAATTTTCTACTATCTATTCCCAAAGTATGCCAAGCAGGTTTTACACTCACTAACTTGGTCGTAAAGTTTATAAAAGTGCTTTCTGAATTTAATTCTGTATGTGTTTCCAAAATTGATGCTCCATCAAAAAGAGGTGCATTTGTGCTGCCTCAATCTTAAAAACGAGAAATACGTAGTAAATAGTTTTTTTTTAGTAAAGTGATGTTTTGTAGAAATTAAGCATTAACTTTTTGTATGTTATTCAATTACCAGCTAGCTATCTGCACAAGTATTTGGGAGCAGTTTTTAATGTAGAAGAGACATTAAATCACAAAGGCTTCTAGCAATCATTGTTCCTTTTAGATTAGCAATCAATTGTCTCAGTCAGGGACACAGATATTGCTACTGAACGATGAGCAGATGGTTTGTGTTGAAAATTTTAATTTTATAAGTACGAATTTGTGTGGCAAAAATTTATTCGTAATTTTTTCCTGGTTGTAATAATTTTAGAATACTATAGAATGCATAGATTATATATATAACTTGAGGTTAGGTTGTCTTATTTATAGAGAAAGTTAATGTGACAAATGCATATAAAATTAAATGTGACCATTGGAGAATATGTGGGAAACTTGTCATTTTTCTAAGTGTTTAGCAAGTATTTATAAAACTTCATTTGTTCAGTTAAACTGTTAGATGGTATTTAGAATAAGAAGCTCATGTATTGCACATTTATGGGTATTTTATAGAAAATTTTGTTTTCCAATATATGCTATTACCCATCATCATTGTAAATAAAATCAAAACTAATCCCCAAAATTTACTATTCAAGCATTTTCCTTTAATAGTTACACTGTTTCACATTCAATGGAAAATTGTCATTTTGGTTTGCCTATCTTAAACAAAACTTGTTATCTAGAGAATTCTGATATTTAAGTCATCAAATTTGCTAGATGCTTTGTCAAAACTAATATTGTCAAACCAAACTACTTATAATTTCTGGTTTTTGTGTTGAATTTATTCAGTTACATGTGCATACAACTGAATATGTAGTGTCTTACTTTAATGTGACAATGTTATTTCTAGAAGAAAATTGTCATATGTAGGGTAATTCCTTGTAGATATATTTTTAAGCCAATCGTGATGGATAGTGTTCTATCCAATTTCTGTTCTTTAGTTAATAATAAAATTAGCTTTAATTTTGTTTTAATGTCATTTAATTTAAACAAATTTTGTATCATTTAAAACCTGTAAATCTTAGTATACTCAAAATAAATTTTTCAAAGATTGTTTAAGGCCACAAATGCATTCAGGTGTCTTAACATTTGCATGATGTAAAGGTCTTTTATTGTTATTTTTTATCTTATCTGACAGATTTAATATCAATTTTAACATTGTTATTGAACTTGTTATAATTATTACTAGAACACATTTTTAACCTTGAAACGAAACATGAGTTAGTTTTAGCTATAAAACTTTTATGAAAGCATTCAAAGATAGTTTTGAATCAGACATTGTTTAAGTTATTTAAAAATTCACTATGCTATTAGTTAACTCATTTGGTCTCCTAAAAATTAATATTGTTATTAAATGTTTACAATTTACCAACAAAATTTTGGGAAATATGAAAACTTTGTTAAAAGGTCTATATTATGTTAGTCTAACTCAGTATTCTTTTTTCCAGATTGTTCTAAGAGCTCGCAATGCCTTCAAAGGAGGAATTACTAGAAATATTAATTTTCGAATTCAACAGCTAAACAACCTTTACCGCATGTTAGTAGAGAATGAAAAGCAACTGTCTTTAGCAGTTCAACAAGATTTACATAAAGTATGTCCAGAAAACATTTCAAACATTGCTTACTTAACTATCTTGCATATAAATAATTTTAAGAGCTGTTTTTATTTCTTTTAAACTGTGTCTGTGTACTAATTAATTGTGCGATATCTTATTTTTTGTACATTTCCTTTAATTAGTGAAAATTGTAAAAATGTAACTTTATTGATGATCACAAACTTCTGGTAATAATTTCGTATGCAATGTTTTTACTTATCTGTTTGTTATTTCCTACATTTATTAATTATTGTAAAATCATCTGCATAATATAATCAATTATTTTATTATTTATCTTTGATAGCCCACTCAGGAAATTTCCCTTTTTGAAATTGAGTTTCTGTTGAATGACATTCGATGCATGAAACAAAATATTAATAGTTGGGTCAAGAATGAACCTGTAAGTACTTTTCATATACTAGTTTGCTAAATTTTTCTGTCTTGAAAGTATCTTTATAAACTGGATTTATATTGACTTAAGTTTCTTGGTGTAGGTATTCTAGGAATACCTAAGAAATTAAACTTCTCTGATCTCCAAGACAGCACAATTTTTTTATTCGATATATTTTTAGATACAAATAAATAAAAAAGGAAAAAATTAGTTGTGGGAAATGTGTAACCCATTTTAAGTAATTGTACACTATTTAGGCCTTTTAATGATAAAAATTTTCTTGAATGTATCTACGATCTTACAGAAATGGATATTCTCATTTGTTTTCAGCTATTCAATTTTATTTTGAGTTTTTCCACAAGAGACGGTTCTACTTTTACTGCTGAATATTCAATACTAGATTCCTAGAACAAAATGCAATTATGTGAGAGATGGTATATTTTAAGTGCGATTTTTCATTCTAATTTTTTGTTCTGCAAGAGTAATAACTAGACCAGAACCTACAGCTTAAAGTAGGTATCAAACCACTAAGGGCATATGTGCCTTAAGTGGAATTTCAAACAAATCGCTAACCATGTGGCTACCCAGCTGGCTCTCAAGTGCTATATAGGAAATAAGCATCTATGTTATAGTTCCTGAAAGATGATTTAAATACATGGAGAGTTAACTGCCAAAGGTTTGTACTAACTAGAATAAAGGAGTGTTGTTCCTTGAACCAATTTTCACAACATACTTTTTTGTGCATGATGCAATTTTCTCAATAACTTACACAAGCTGCCACAGTAGCCCAGCTGTAGAGTCATGTATTAGCAACAAGAGTGTTAAGAGCTCAAAACACAATACAGCCAAAGACCATCATGTAGGTGGGGGCTGGTGCATGTTAAATTTGTTGTGGCCTAAAATGTCTTCATGTTTGTGTAGTGTGGAAGCTTGGAGAGTAGGGGCCAAATCAAGTGTAGACCTCATTACCTTTTAATTTAACTATCTGCCTCGATAGCTTAGAAATGCATTATACTTGTACCTATGAAATAATGTTCATGGATGCATATTGGCATGCACTTTAAAAGGTATTTTTTAAAGTAATGATGATTTGTCTTGGAAGTACAGGGTATTGTCCAAAAGATACATAAAGACATTGAAATGTTTTTGAAGACAAATAAAATCCATCTGGCAAGATTCTTATGTAAAGGAATGCAAATTAAACTCCACTTTATACAGCCATCCATCACAAAATTAAACAATGCAAATTTGAATAGAAAAAATTATATACAACTGACATGACTTGGCATTGGCCATACTTATTTGACACATAGACACTCACTGATGGGAGAACCTGCTCTGTTATGTTCAACTTGCCATTGTATTTTTACTGTCTGACGCATTTTAACTGAATGTAGAGCTTTTAACGACCATAGACAAATCCGATTTGGAGTTTCAAATCCAACCTTAAAAGACCTTTTGGGAAGTCCTTTTAATAAAAATTTGTTTTTATTCATCTGACATTGGTCTTGTGAATTTTATTTCGATTTTATATATTGGGCTAGTCTTAATTCAAAATTAAAAAATGATAAATTTTAAAACAGTCTTTGTTTTGTCTAGAGTTTTTTGTCTTGTGTCTGGCGCAGCTTTGCTCTTGCACCATAAAAACCCAACCAACTAAAATATACGCAGTATAGTCCAAGGTACAACATGTTGTGCCTTGCATAATATATATTACCTGATGTCCCAATTATCTATTATATTTTTTTAATACAAAATTTCTGATTTAAAGGTAGCTAAGGTCTAAGATAAACACTCCCATTTCACTTTGTTTAGACTAGTTGTAGGTTTTAATACCCACATATAGTCTAAGTAAATATTATTAATATATAATTTCAACTTGAACAGACTGCATGACTTATGGTGCAATTCATTCATATAAAACTATGTTGATAGTGGAAATATATTTTTTATATAACAAAACAGTAAATCATGGTCAGTTAGCTCTCATTTCAAAAGTTGATCGTAGAATAATAAATCTAACTTGCCTAACGTTTGGCTCACCCCCCCCCCTGCCCGTCCCTGGTACAGTAGGAAAAGACCAGGAGGCGGATTGGATTTCGGCAAAGACAGACAGGATCAAACGGCTGTCTCGAGACTTATCAGTGGGCACCTAAGATGCATGACATTCGATTCTGGCTGCAGGGTCTTCCCAACGTGTACCAAGTGCCAACTGTTACCGGCTTCCCCCGAACATATCCTCGATTGCTTGGGGCTCACTTTGGCAGATGTCCTTGATTGACCACTCCTGGTGCTTGACTTTGCTAGAGTTCATGGTCTCATGGATTTGATCTAGCTGCTGCTAGATCCTGAAGGATTAGACACAACAACAACAACCTGCCTAACAAAAACGCTTTAAAAGCTTTTGTCTGCTTCTGATTACATAACATTTCGGTGGTGTTTAGACGATCTGATGTTGTATGGGTTCTTTGTTAAAGTTAAAACTCAATGTAGTTTTATTACTAGTAGTTTTATTGTACGTTATGAGAATTCTAATTAAATTCATGTATATAACTGACTGTCTTTGTAATGCAATATTTTAGTCCGAAAAGAACTTCATCACGATTCTGGATGAGACGTTCATTCAAAGTGAGCCTTATGGAGTTGTGTTAGTTCTGGGTGCTTGGAACTATCCCATTCAGCTTGCCTTTTCCCCTATGGTTGGAGCTATTACTGCAGGAAATTGTGTTATTTTAAAGCCCTCAGAGTTGGCTCCCAGAACGGCTGAGCTTTTCAAAACTCTTGTTCCTAAATATATGGATCCTGTAAGTATGTCTCAATTCTACTTATGATTGATTGCACATAAAAATTAATCATTCTCAGAATAGTGTGATTATTTTAAACTAACAGATCTGTGGCATAGCATCTCCACTATACTTTCTGAATTGCTTTTATCCATTGATGGAAAAGTTGTCAAAAATATTACTCATTTCATATCTTATTTCAATCCTCTTATAATGAATATTAAATTCATATTCATGTAAATGGATTTCATACCTCCAAGTGAAATAAAGCTACCCAAATATATATATAACATCATTTTATTCACTTTTATTGGTGTCAATTCTAATTTCCAGTAAAACATGACAGCAGACCAAAGTGATGTTACCACAATTAAATTTTGTACACCTACTTAAATATCATCCCATTATTCTGTTAAAATGCAATTCGGCATATTTCACGCTAAACTTATTTTGCACATATTTTGTTTTTTTGTGTTGCTTTCTGAAATTAGACTGCTGAAGAATTTTATCAGAGTTGCAAGCGTTTCTGTGTAATTTTAGTAATATTACGCAGTTCCATAGCGCTAATCAAGCAGTTTTGAGTGAAGCAGCAAAATTCTCTAAAAAAAAAACCTAATTGCCGAATAAATCCCAATTAGAGTTTATATTGGTTTACATCTGTTGTTGCCATTCAACAATAAAGGAAGTTGATTTCTGTGCCCCCGCATGTTAATCAAATATATTTAGAATCTATTTATTTGGTACGTCATTTATACTTTAATGTAATAATTTGAGTAAAATAAATAATTTGAAAGATAAAGCTTATAACACATAATTTCAATTTAGATTGTATCTACAGATGTAAGCCACAAGATTCTGTACTTTTTGCTGTTATGTTTTAAAACAAAAGTTAGTTTTCCCATTAACCCCTTAAGTACATTTGACGACTGAGACTCGTCATGCACTTGTTTTGCCTAAGTTACGGATGACGAGTCTAATTCGTCATTCAAACTAGGACAATATTAAACATATTCATTCTTGTTCATGGCAAAAGTGATTGGTGTTGCAAGACTCTCCTTGAATTAAATTATTCAATCGTTTTCTCTTCAAAAATACACTTTATTTAATCATACTCCATACATAGAAATATTTGCACGGCTGCATTATCAGTCATTCTTTTTTGAATGAACGCGGAGATCAGAAGCTGTGCGATCTCTCTCATACTGTTGCCATTCTTTTAAAAAAGAATTATACGAAAATATAACAGTAACTAGTGTGCAAATGATAATATGAAAATATAACAGTAACTAATGTGCAAACGATAATTCGAAAATATAGTTAACTAATGTGCAAACAATAATCCGAACTACTTTTTTCAAATAAATCTGTACCCAAAGGGTTAATATTAACTGATTACTACATCCCTTTTTATTAAACGTCTGCATTCTAGTCTTTAACAATTTGTTTCTATTTTCTTCTCTGATCATGAGTTAAAAGACAATTTGCTCTTTTTACTCAGGAATGCTATCATGTTATTACTGGAGGCCCTCAAGAAACAAGTGATTTGTTGAAGGAAGAATTTGATTATATTTTCTATACTGGCTCTACGCGAGTTGGACAACTTGTTAGAGAAGCTGCAAACAAACATCTCACTCCGGTTACACTAGAACTTGGTGGGAAATCGTAAGTAATATAATTTGTCTATTATTTATTTAATGTTTTTTAACTACTCAAGTTTAAACTTTGGCTATTGAAAATAGACCCTGTCCATTTACCCAGTTTAGTTACAGGTAGGGACTACTTTTTTTACAGAATAATAGATGTCTGTATTCAGTTGGCAACAAAATTAAACTAACTTTTAAGTAATTCTATAATTACTATTGTTTGCCTGTGATTATACAGTAGAAAAACTAATATTTATTGATATTTAGTTTCTTTTTATCAATGAAATAGCATTTGTATGTGTGGAAATGCCTTTTCTTTTAGGTTTGACTTGATTTCCATGAAAATTAAATAATGTACACTGACATCAAATCTGTGTTTGCCTTTTTTATTTTATGGAAGTTGAGTTTTCCAATCATTCTTTTTTTGTGGCTAAGAACACTGTTTGAATGAAAGAAGTTGTTCCATGTTTTTATAATTACCTGATACTGTGTATTAAATAAAAGATAGGATTTTTTCTAGTGTTTATTCTATTTTATCCTGAGCCATTCTATCTTATAGTAAGGTATTATTTTCAATTTATTAAATAGGTGTTGGTTAATGCTACCTGAATTGTGTAAGGCTTATCAAATTCCTATTTAAATTTTGTCCCTGAGAAAAATTATGGATCTACTTTTCTTTTTTTGGAAAAAATTGCAAGATATCATATGGCATGCAATTTTACAACACATGAATTATAATCTACTTAGTTTGGAAAAGACATTTTGAAACATTCTCTGCTAAGTGCTTTTGAAATTCTAACTTCAGTTTTGACACAATAAACTGGCCAAGTATATTTGTTCTACATTTTCTTCTGATATTGAATTATATTTATTTGATGTTTCCGTTTTTTACCTTTACTTCATTTGACATGATAGTTTACTTAAAAATGTTTTGAAATTTACTTTGACTTATTTGCATATAATATATGAATAATCTTTTGCAGGCCTGTGTTTATTGATGATTCTGTAAACATGCAAGTAGCTTGCAAACGATTGTTGTGGGGTAAATGTATCAATGCTGGTCAAACTTGTGTTGCCCCTGATTATATCCTCTGCACTAAAGAAGTTCAAGAAAAATTTACTCCCGTTTTAAAGAGCGTCTTAAAACAATATTTTGGTGAAAATCCAAAAGATTCTCCTGATTTTGGGAGAGTTTTGAATAATAGACACTATAAGTAAGTATTGATATAACCATGTTTAGTTAATGGATATTCTTATTTTGTTGATTAATTATGACTTGTTTCAATATATATTTTTCTAAGTAGTTTTATTTGCTCATTCTGTGTTTTATAATTTAGAACTCATTCAGTTGGGGGAAAAAACACTCATCATTTGAGTAATTTTAACTAACTGAAATTCGGCACACTTCAGAGAATAGCATCTTCTGTAAATTCATAGCCATAAACTTTGTGTAAGAGGCTAAAAAAAATATATAAAAGGGTGTGGGTGTATATACTTTATACAAATCCACACTGTTTGACCAATCCACACCAAATTTGGTACATGTATACTTTAGAACAATACGGAAAACATAGGCTATTTCTTTCCTGTCTTCAGGCCAATCTGTAGCCATGAAAATTTGTACACATGTAGTCCTAAAGTACCTCTCGAAGCCCCAATTTTAACATGTAAAGTTTGTTTTTCTGCAATAAATGAACAGGGAAACACATTCTACAGGGTTTGAGTTGAGAGTTAACACCGGGAAATATGATAGGAAAGATGTTCTACAGGGTTTGTGTATACGAGTAGAAAATACATAGAAATGTCGCACTCATATTTTATCAACTGCCATAATTTAAAACTCAGCAGTGCTGGGTTATTCAGTTAGTCATTTATAAAATTCTTTAAACAGGGTGGCGACAGAACCGGGAATTCAGGGATTTCTCAGGGAAGAATCATTTTCTGGAAAACTCAGGGAAGTTTCGTTTAACTCAGGGAAAAAGTTGGAATTTCGTTTTGCAAATGGCACCCATTTGGTACTTTTCCTTTAGCCATGCGGGCGCCACTTTGAACCAAAATCAAAATTTCTCCAATTTTGTTTTCATTCCGAAAATAAGAAGTGTATTTTTTACGTAAACATCCAGAATAAAAAGAGTTATATACTGTAACGGCCGGAAATCCTGTAACCGAAGCCTACATCTGCAATAATAGTGGCTTTGAAAAATACTGACGGACGGAAAAACCTGCAAAAGTTAAACATCCAGTTCCGATTGAATCAACATTTAAAAGATAATAATAATTTTTTTCTAAAATACCTAGATTGGCGATTTTGATTTTGGTCCAAAATAGCGCCCGGCTAACGGAAAAGTACTCGTTTAGATTATGCATATGTTTTTTAATGCATATGTGTTAGACGTTATTATTTGTTTCGAAAATTTTCGAACTCTGAGGTTTTTTTTGTTGAAAAGTTTGCGTTGCCCGTTACAGTTCTTTTCGTGATGGATTCGTCATTGTCAAATGCGGCCAAAATCGTTTACGAAAAGAGATCCTATGAAAATATAAATATTTAATTTAAATTATTTATTAATAGAAAATCAAACGTATAAGGTATCTATCTGGTGTAAAATTTTCCACTGCTTTGAAATCTGTTGATATTTTCATTTTATTTTAAACAATCGCTGATTTAGAAAAAAGCACTGAATAACGATAGTCATAACTTTAATTATTTCCTTTGCTTCACCCGAATCCGTTACTTTTCAAAATGAATGAATCTCGAATCAAACAAGGGTCATTCTAGGTTTTTTTTGTTGAAAAGTTTGCGTTGCCCGTTACAGTTCTTTTCGTGATGGATTCGTCATTGTCAAATGCGGCCAAAATCGTTTACGAAAAGAGATCCTATGAAAATATAAATATTTAATTTAAATTATTTATTAATAGAAAATCAAACGTATAAGGTATCTATCTGGTGTAAAATTTTCCACTGCTTTGAAATCTGTTGATATTTTCATTTTATTTTAAACAATCGCTGATTTAGAAAAAAGCACTGAATAACGATAGTCATAACTTTAATTATTTCCTTTGCTTCACCCGAATCCGTTACTTTTCAAAATGAATGAATCTCGAATCAAACAAGGGTCATTCTTGGCGACGAAATTCGTATTGGAAAAAATTTTAAAGTTACAATTTAAAATTATTTATTTAAAGAAAATCATTTTTAGGTATCGATCTAATGTGAAATTTTCCGCAGATTTCAAATCCGTTGAAATTTTTTTTCTATCTTTAACGATCGCAAAGATAGAAAAAAGTAACGAAGAACGCCAGTTCGAACCAGAACGAACGAACTCAAATTCGTTGCTCAGGAAATCAAAATGAAATAATCTGATCTTTTTAACCACGAAGGTAGAATTCTTCACGGCGCCGGCGGCCAAATTGGAAAAAATATAAAAGTTACAATTTTAAAATTATTTATTTAAAGAAAATCATGTGTTTAAGTATCGATCTGATGTAAAATTTTCCGCAGATTTTAAATCCTTTGAATTTTTTCTTCTATCTTTAACGCGATCTAGGAGATAGAAAAAAGAACTACAAAACTCCAGTTAAAACTTTATTTCTTTTGTTCGTCAGCTAAAATCGTTGCTGAGAAAATCTAAAGAAAACGGAAAAAATAAATTTAGAATGTCATGTCTTTATACCGTATGCCATTCTAAGGAAAATAATAATAATAAAATATAATAATAATAAATTAATTAATTTTTAAATGTTTTAGATTAAATTTTAAAATTCGGGCACGATTGAAAAATTGCAAAAAATTCGAACCACATGTTTGCTAATTTTCACTATTGTAAGTGCCATCAATTCATCAGGACACTGCGTACAGGACAGACAGACAAACACTTCCTTTTATAATAGTAGAGATGTACCGAGCGCTGGCGCCATTGACGGATTCAGGGGCTGATGGCTGCTTTTGCAAACACATCAAAATAGTTAAAAATGTAAAATTAAACATTCTATCTATAACTGTGTATATTATTTGGTCTATTATGGAATACAGTAAAAATTTTTTTTTCTTCTTATTTTAATTCATCTATCAGTCTAGTTTTTTAGTTCATCAAGTGTCAAGTTTATCATAATTACCAAAGAATTGTTCTGCGAACAAAAGGAGAAACTCAGGGAATTTCATGAAAAATACTCTAGAAATCAGGGAAAACTCAGGGAACTTTTTACTTCAATTTTTGTAGAAACCCTGTTAAAGTGTCTTTCAGTGACTTTATGTACTATACTAGATCAGGTGTGAACTCGATGATTACTCTTGTATCTGTATACATAGTGGGTAGCTTTGTCTTAAAGTACATAAAGTCAAATGGCTTAGTGGATGCTTATAAGGAAATTTTTTTATCAATTATTGAAATGATTTCAAAGATACGGTTGAAAAGATTATTTCATGATATACTTTTAGTTCTTAACCCTTCTTTGCATAATGGTGGAAATTTCCATCATAACATTGAATGCCCAAAAATTATATAAAAGAACAAGTTCACTTTAAGTTGATCGTGTCTGGATACCTTTTTAATGTCCATTGCATAAAAAAAACATAGCTGTCAAAAATAAGCAAGTGTCACTATCAGTAAAACGAGCTTGAAGTTGTCATTCCTCTGTTTATTGTAGTTGCAATAAACGTATGATTTCGTTTTTAATTTTGTTTTATTATATTTGAGTTTCTATTGCTAAAAAAGTGAAAATGAGTGGAAGAAAGGTGTGTAACCATGTGTTTCTGTTATTTTTAGAGCAATTTCTGAAAAAGTTTGCGTTTAATTTAAAAAATACCACATAATACCATCATATTGTTTTTTGCTAAATTTATACTATAAATATATACTAAGATTTTTTAACCATTTTCCCTTTAATTTTGAACATGAATTATATCACCTTGATTTATTTCACCAATAAAGAAAAAATCATGCAAAGAAGGGTTAAGAATAACTAATAGGAATGAATTTGGAGGTCAGCAACAATCATGTATAACACTTCCAAATAAAAATGAGAAGCCTGGGTTTTTTTTTTTTTTTTTTTTTCAAAATAAATTATCTATAGTGTTTTAATTGCAGCCAATCAAAAGAAGGTTGGAAAGCTCCTATCATTTAATTCCAACAGCTCCTTATACTTTTATGAAACATAAAATCCCTAGTTCCCTGCCTCGGTCTGTTGGATTTTTTGCTTTCGTACGACAACTGGACATGATTACCTACAAAAACATTTACATTGGATAGGCATCAGGGATTCAGCTTGCCACCCTCTGTGTCACCAGGATGATATGGATGGTGTCCACCTCAAGAACTGCCCCACTGTTTTAGAGTTTATTACATACAACTTTGTGGAGGCTATTTTTTATTCTCGTTTTTTTGCTTCTACGTCATTTTATTGGGCTGCTCGTTGACTGATGAAAGATATGCCGCAGACGGGCGTAAGATAAAAAATATATACAAAAAACTGTTATGAAACTAAAAATTATTGTTTAGCTATGTTAAAGTCAAATACTTCTTGTGCTAGTATGTTCATTTGATTTACAGTTGGTTTGCAAATGTATGAAAATTGTATGTATTTTTTGTTTATCCATCAAAATGAAAATGCATTAAATTTTTATTATATAATGAATATGCTACTTATATCTTCAAAAAAAGGTTGCCCCTCTCTCAATTTAAAAATGTTTTTTAAATGTTAGCCCTTTTGCTGTTCCTTCATACTATTAGCTTATTTTACAATGGCAGTGATAGTAATTCACTATATGTTTCTTTAATTCATATAATTTATTTCTTTAATTAAAATCAAACAATAGTCTTGATTGCTTTAAAGAGCCTATGAGGAAAGTTTTCTAATAAAATGTGTTTATGTTCTTTCCAGTCGTTTGGTGTCCCTACTGAAGCAAGGTAAAATCATCATTGGAGGTGAACATGATGAATCATGTAACTATATTGCACCAACTGTCATAACAGATGTTAAAGTCACTGATCCTATTATGCAAGAAGAGGTAGGAATTTATTCTAATTTACAAATAATGCTTTAAAATCCTACAAATAAGCCCCCTCAGCATTTGGTAAGGGTTTGTAATCAAGATTGCTTTTGAGAAGTTTCTTTTTCAAAATCTTGAATGGTAAGCATATTTCCCCAAATATAATAGGACTAGTTATTGGTGATTATCAAGATTGACTTTAAAATGTAGTGTTTTCCCCACAAAAATATGGTTGGAAACTGGTTCTTTTTTGCAGTCTTAAACTTGTCAAATAGTTGATAATCATTCCAAGGAGTATTTCAGTAGTCCTTTTCTCAACTGCTTTTGTATATTTCGAGGCAGGTTGATGCTGGCAGTACTACTAAGAAACACTAAAGGCAAAGTATCCCCTATGAAAGATTGAATTTGGCCACTGACATAATAGTGCACATGCATACCGGTATAAAGGTAGGCAGGTATGTTCGTAGACATCATTTTCAAAATATAGAATAGACAATGAGGTTTGACTTTGAAAGAGAAGCAATTGGTTGTTACCATTGAAATCTGTTCGGGAAATTTTGGACATGTGGTGAGCATCTGTAAGTGATGTAATATGCCATCCATTGGACCAGAGCCTGTTTTGGGTCTACCTTACAATGTTGTTAGAAAGACTATCAAGTGTTTACTCCTGGCCGAAGTACTACATGGCTTCAATCTAATGATCAAAGACAAGCCAAAGAGCTCAATCAACAATCTCACTGGAACAGATCGAGGCAACTGCTGAAATTGAGTAAAAAAAGAATCAGGGTTGTTATATTGGCCTTCTAACTGGCCACTGTACTTATAAATAGACACCTCAACCTTATGGGTGTTATGGATGATCCATTATGTAGAGGCTGTCAGATGGTAGAGGATAATCCTGTACACATTTTGTGTGATTATTACTCTGCCCAAGAATTTGAATAGCTAGGATGCCATTGTATTGAACCCTGGGAACTGTCAAACATTCCAATCAGGTAAACGTCGAAATTTATTTCAGCAATCGGTCTCTTATAGGTCAGTTGGGGGTTTCAGTACAATAGACTACTAGTTGCTGTGCTAGCACTCTTTGGAGTCACCCCCACAATAAGTCATAAGTCAAAGTGATGTAATTGTAAAGTAAACATGTACTAGGGGGCCTGCCCCCTGCTCGCCAACCCCCGGAGGATTGCTTCGCAATCCTCATTGGTTCGCTGCGCAAACCTATGCTCGCTTCGCTCGCCTCAATGAAGACATGTGTCCTAGCAGAAGGGATTGTTTACAAAATATGTTACCAAAAAAATGTTTTTCAAATCTAAATTTGCTGTATTACAGAAAAAATATATACAGTATCTCTAAAATCAGAATTCAAATGAAAACTTTGTGCAAATTTTGACTCGAAATGTAAGCGTTGCTTTGGAAATTGAATACCCAGCATGCTGTTTGTGTATACTTTTTCCCACCACTCAAACGATCCACACTTTTTCATTGAGTTTGTTGCAGAAAGTTGTAGTGCAAGCGTCTTGTTGAACTATAATTGTTGGCCCTGAAAAGGACCGTTCTTTAAATGGCCCTGAAAAGATCCTCCGCTTTCTTTGATTTCTATTATAAACTAACTGCAACAGCTCATTAAAATTTCCTTCTTTTTTTTTCAATAAAATTTCATCCGATAACTCTATAAATTCAATCGATGCACGAGATTTCGCGATAAACAAACAATCGTACAGTGTTGCCAAAACGCGATTACAAATAACGTCTTTTTTGCTTGCCACGTAAGAGAATTATATATATAGATGGAGTTACTAGTGCCCAACCAGGGTCTGCTCGACCACCTCGCCTCACAGATCGGAGCCATAGAGGTCTGTAAAGGATCGTCAAAGATAACGAGATGGGATTTGTGCAAATTCTTCGTGTTGCATTCCAACAATCCTACAGCCTACAGAACTAACCACTGCTGTTTTGCAGGAATGACATGCCATTCCTGCTAAAACTTAACTAGTAGACATCCATCCAAATCGAATAGCTATTTAAGCAAAAGGCGGACCCATATTATTATGTTGACTTATGTGCACAAGAACTAAACTTTACATTTGTCTGGATATTTTTTGTCCATTGAGTGTATATAAATGACACTATCAAGGACAGTAAACCTGTCAAAGAACCTGTATCAAAGGAGTTTTTCCTTTTCATCCGTTACAGTTTCGATTTGATTTTGATTTCTGAAGGAATGTGCGATTTCTATGATGAGGCTTAGACCCCTGTATCATTGGCTTATAGCCCTTGTTTCTATTTGATGGGTCTCAGACACCTTGTAAATAGCTTTATTCTTGTCAGTATTGATAAAATGCTTCATTTTTAATTCATACTTGTTCGTGACTCTCATTTTGGTGAACTATTTATTATTTTGTACGTTGTAGCAAAATATATTAAATTGAATATTTTTACTCCATCTCTTGAAAGGTAATTTGAGTGAATTTTCAAATGTGATCTATGCAAAACAGTTTAAAGCTAAAGAAAAGTAGCATTTTTCTCTTTATCTGCTCTCTTATACAGAAGACAAGAACACATGAATTTATTGGAGTATTTATAGATTGGTTGGTTGGTGAGTTGGGTTTTTTGTGGTGTAAGGGCCATATTTTGGCAAAAACCGATATAGGTATTAACAGGATGTTTTGAAAACAGGAAAATGTCTACAACATGGGAACTTATTTTCAAGATTTTACTGAAGTTTTTATGTATTCATTTTTAATTCCATGCGTATTTCATAAATATTGTTTTATTTTTACCCAAAGCTAAGTATTTTCTGAAATATACAAATGGAAATCGATGTTTTTAAATAATTCAGGGCAAAAATGTTTGTAAACCATGAATTTTTTTCCCAGTGCTTATGAATTTACTGAAAATTGAGAAACTTAAAATGTACTAGTTAAAACAAGTATGTCAGAATTATTTTTAGTTGCAAATATAGAACATTTAAAAAACAGATAGAAGACAATCTTAATTTTGTGAAAATTTGCCTTTTTGGTCTTCCAAAAACCAATAATTTTTCTTCTTTTTTTTTTCAATTACAGATTAAATTATTACAGAGTTTCTCTCTTAATTTGCATTTTATATGTAAAATTACAATTTTTTTAAATTTCTGCCTGGATATCTCAAGTGGATTTGTTTTGAGTATAGTGGTTATGAACTTTGTTGATGCACAGCTGCATTATGATTTAATTGTTGTAAATTGCATATGTAAGTGATGATAGTTTTAAATTCAGGTTGTGTCATTTCATAACTGTTATGATGCTAAATGTGTATGCTGTGGTATGTAATGCACATTGTTGTGAAAGAATGTATTTGCCTTTACTACTCATGTGTTTAATATACTTTCTCTTATATTGTAACTAGATATTTGGACCATTGCTGCCAATAGTGACAGTTGACAGTGTTGAAGAAGCAATAGATATTATAAACAGCAAGTAAGAACTATATTTGAACTTCTGAACAAAGTTTTTATAATTTTTAAAATGAAGTGTCATTTAGTGCAATTGTTTCATTCTTTTTCTCAAAACCTTTTTAAATTTTACTCAAATTTTCTTATTTTCCAATTCTAATGTCATGAAACATCAATTCAGTGGTTGTGATTAAACTTACCTACACTAGCTGCAGGCTTCTTGTTTAAAGAAAGTAAATAACACATCCCTTTTGTGTGATGACTTCAAATTTTACTCCATGGCTCAGGAATATTCTTATCTTAACTGCAGTTTATTAAAAATAAGTTATTGACTTTGCATATACACAGATTTTAGGATTTCTATATTCTAAAAATCTACATGAATAATTTGCTCATTTCACATGGATGGAATGACCCAGCATCCTTAACCTTTAGACTATGGTTGGTACAGCAGTTGTTCCATGATCGCGCGCGTGCCAAAAGAGAATTTAGACTACGACCGTTACAGCAGTTGTACCTTGAAAGTTATCAAATCACACCAAGAAATAATCATTCTACTTTCTAGAATCTTATTGTCCACTTTTGCTCTTCAATGCTTCCTGTTTTTCTTGAGACCAGCATTGTCCAAAAGATTCCTGTCAGAACTCACTTTGAGAAACTACCATCTAACTTAATACTGAAATTCATAATAAAGCTACCAAGTAAAGTATCTAAAACTAGTCTTTGATATCTCATATGGTGCTTTGGTTAATGTTACTATTAAAAGTAATGTAAATTATTTTTAGAGATAAACCTTTGACATTGAACATTTACTCAAAAAAGTCTAAAGTGGTTCGTAAAATCTTGGAAAACACATCCAGTGGAAGTGTCTGCGTCAATGACTCCATAGTGAATCTGTCGAGTAAGATTATTTCACTCATTCCATGTATATGTGTGTTTCGTTTTAGTTTTTTTTTTTTTTTTTTTTTTTTAAATTGTTTCTGTGTCTATGTTTTATGGAGTTAGCTTCATTTAATTTTACCCAAACATTTTTAGTTGAAGCATTACCATTTGGTGGAGTTGGAAAAAGTGGTATTGGTGCTTATCATGGAAAATATTCATTTGACACCTTTTCTCACAAGAAAGGTGTACTCATTCGTAATTATTCAATGCTTGGAGAAAAACTAGGAGAGTAAGTATTATGTTACTAATCTAAAAACTTTTGATATAGAGAAGATATATCTTTTCTCAGATGCAAAATATTCAGTCGATAAATATGCTGTCCAAGTCCAATTTGCTTTTTTCTGTCCTAATGAATACAAAGTTTGCCATTCTGTCCCTTTTTCTAAATTAAAGTTTTCGCTACATCTAAAATAATCTTGTTCCAATGTAATCATTTTTGATAAAAGAAAATTATGAATTGAAGAAGATACCCAGTATTTAGGCAATACATTGCCAAGGCAGACTTCCAGTTAGTTCTTCCTTGCAAAAGAACAAACTATACTGATGCTGAGTTGAGATCGTTCGCGATAACTACCATCTACTAGAGGTATCCTCTCCCTGACTGGCTCCATGTCTATACTGATGGCTCTGCCGACCCTGAATCTAATAGGGCGGGTGCAGGGGTCTTTTGCCATTACTTCCAGCTGAGTAGGGCGGTTGGAAATTACTGTGACAACTTTGATTGTGTGATTTACGCTGTTCTTATGACTGTTGAGGCCCTTGCCACTAGAAGGGATAAGACAATTCTTTTATTTATCGACTTAACCGCCGCAATTCAGGCTCTTACTGATAGAAACCATGCATATTCAATGGCTGAGGCACATTGCAAAGAAACTATCAGTCACTTCATTGAGGGTGGTGGTGAGATTGTTCTCCAGTGGATTCCTAGTCACTGTGGAATAAAGGGTAATGAGGAAGCTGACAGATTGGCTAAATCAGCCCTCTCCCTGCCCCAACCTTCTCCACCTGTCCCTTTGCGGAACTGCAGGACTTACATAAAATCTCAGTTCAAGAAACAGAAAATTGCAGTTTCGGAGGGATGTCCAGGGAAGAAGTTAGGATTGTTTGCTGAGTAATAAGGGAAGAATACCTATTGATCTACCAAGAAGGATGGTAGTGGCCTGTTCCGCTTGTTAACCAGGCACGACTATCTTCAACAGCATCTACGTAGGATTGGTGTGGCTACCTCCCCAATCAGTCCGCTTTGTTGCGATGGTCCTATGAACAGACATCACCTTGCAGAGTTCTCTAATTCACAGGACATTGACTTCAGGGATACTTCTCCCCAAGGACTTTCTTCGCTCTATTGGACGGCAAGACAGCGTATCGCCTAAAGGCCTTGAGCTGGGCATAGGAAAAAAAAGTATTTAGGCAACCACTCAGTTCCATTAATAAGGAAGAAAACTAACGCATATATACATTTCACACAAAATATAGCAAAAATAAACAATTCACTGTGACTTGCTCTTTCCATTGAGTATTATCGTAGATATCAGTGATACAACATGCATTGTACATCGATACAACAGTTGTGCATCAGGTACTCAGAAAATTTCTCGATCACAGAGTTTTCTGTTTCTCAAAAGTAGGTCAGAATTGGACTTTGAAAGGCTGAAAAAGAAGTTCTTAATTATTTATTATTGCTGTGCATCCTTGTAGACTTTTCTCTTACCAGGGAAACGGAACTTGCCAATTTGCTTTATAAAAGTTCATTATCAGAACACCACATTATTGAGGTGGTGGAAAAAAGTATAGTGTTTTCTAAATACTTAATTTTAACAACAGGTTTCTGAAACTAGTTAATGTGATTTGGTGTTGAAAATTTAATATTTTAAAAATTATTGAAACGGCAAAAGCACTGCCTAAAACAAGAATAAATTATCTAGTAGTAAAAAGTGCACTAAAACCTCAACCAACACCCAAAAACTAAAAGAATACAAATGGTGGGCTGCTACATTTGCTTCTACTTTCACCTGGTTCAAAAACTTAATTTTGGTTAATAAAACTAGTTTTGTAATTTCAATTGCTAAATTTCTGTTCATATGCTTCAAAATTTTGCTTTAATTATGCAACTTTCACAACATTTGTTAATATTTCCTCTTATTGTTATGATAGAGCTCGCTATCCGCCATATTCACCAGGCAATGAAAGGTACTTGAAAAAGTTATTGAAGAAAAGGCCAAACTTAGTGCCACCACACATGGGTTATATTGCAGTATTCCTTGGTGGTTTCATAGCTGCTATTATTCTGAAAGTTATACTACATGTAAGTATAAGTTAATTAAACTAAAGATATTTTTTTATTTGTGGTTTCTCTTACTTTTTCTTTCAACAACAAAAAAAAAATGTTTTGATACCTTTTACTATTATTTAACACTAGCCATTGCAAGTGTCAGATGTGACCTCTGCTCACCAACCCCCGGTGATTGCTATGCATTCCCATTTGGTTTGCTTTACAAACAAACAGCACAGGCAATGCCATGATGGCCTCAAAGTAGCTAGTAATAAAAATTAATTAATTTTAAAATATTTTAGATTAAAATTTAAAAAATGGACTGGACACATTCAATATTCCTATTTGGTTTACTTTGCTAACTCCACAGGCAACGCTGTGATGGACTCAGAGGGGCTAGTCTCTACTATTAAAAAAGGAAGTGTTTGTTTGTCTGTCTGTTTGTTTGTTTCACAGCCGCAAAATCCTGACCATCTATGGCTCTTACAGCAATGAGATTTGGCACACAGGTAGTCGGAATTTTTTGCAATTTTTGGGTCGTGGTGAAATTTTAAAATTTAATCTAGAAGATTTTTAAATAAATTTAATAGTTTATATCTCTACCTGGTTATTCAAACGCGCTTCGTCTGGACGAAAGAAGAAACCCCCTAAAATGAACTTTTTCTACCCGTGTGACCTTCTATATTTTCGCAAGAGATTATGACGTCACATGAACTTTCTCTTTCCAAAAAAAAACAGATTGCATAAAAGCTTTTATGTTAAAAAAAAAAATTAAAAAATTACATTTCCTGTCCCCTTTTCGGCGAATGAGAGCAAGAAATAAAAAACATATTGACTGGGATTGTTAAGTTTTTTTTCATGAAATCGGAATCGCTAAAGATAGATTAAAAATTTCAACGGATTTGAAATCTACAATAATAATAGTAAATTTTTTTTTAATTGAATATATCTTCAACGGATTTGAAATCTGCGGAAAAATTTTACACCAGATTAATACCTTACATCACAGGCAACGCCCGGCTAGCCATGCAGTGACTAGTAATAAATAAATGTCAATGAATTCATTTTAAAATATTTTCGATTAAAATTGGGGTGGACACATTAAATTTACTGATACTGAAAACATTAAATAGAAAAAAACAATCATTTTAAGAATGAGTCCCACCTCCACCCGACAAGACACTGGTTACAGTTGAAAAATTATTTATTTAAAGAAAATCATATTTAAGGTTTCCATCTGGTGTAAAATTTTCCGCAGATTTCAAATCTATTAATATTTTTACTCTATCTTGAACAATCATGAATAGAAAAAAGACTTCAGCTAGTCTTTGACCGTGACAAAGTTGAAATCGCTAGCAACAATGTAAATCAAAACATGCTGGAATCGAAAATCCGTTGAGAAAAAAAATGGAACTAAAAACGCGGAATCTGTCCTCTTCAATGTGACGTCAGCTCTGTCGTAACTCGTCACAATTCCGAGGTCGAAAAACACAAAATCCTCTCCTTTCTTGAATCGAGGAAGCTATGACGTTACATTCACGAAAAGAAAAACGAAGGAAGGAACAACTAATAAATCAATTTTTAAATGCTCTAGATCAAATTCTAAAATTTCAGCCAGGCACAAAAATCTCAAAAATTAGTACTACCTGTGTACCAAATTTCATTATTGTAAGTGCCATAGATTCGTCAGGACACTGCATGCAAACACCCAGAGAAGCACTTCCTTTTATAATACAGTAAGATCCCATTACTATGAATACCAATATGACAAAAAATTTCGTTATTACGATAGTCATGGAAGTCCCCATCCGAAAAGCAATTAAAACAATGTTAAATGAATTTCAATATAACGAAATGATCGATTTTTGAAAATCCCGTTACAATGAACTATTTGGCAACAATATGTTGTTAACAGGCAAAAATATGTTTTCCTTTCATGGTTTACTCAACTCATAACCTTCGATCTCAATTAAGCATCAGCTTTGTAATATCAATGAGGATAGAGTAATTACCAAAACCATAGCCAGGTTAAGAACAGGTCATTACAGAGAAATGAAGATTGACAGCGAGGGTAATAGATCTTACAGAAAGTGTAATAACTGCCCAGATATGGAGTTAACACCAGCTCACATTTTCGAATGTCCAGCAATAATTGCGGATCTATTTAAAGTCGGGGTCCTTTTCTCGGAACCGAACCTGAACGAGGACAATATAGTCGATATTGCTAGAGCTGTGATAACTGCTCATGGCATCATTTGAACAAGACTCGTCGTAGACACGACATCATCATCATCAACTCATAACAAGCAAGCAGTTTCTTTAGATTCAATGAATTTCGTTTTAATCCGGCTGAAAACAGCTGCCAAAATAAAGACTGGTTTTCTAAGAAACAAGCAGAAATTTGTCACTGTCGTAACCGTATTTACCGCCTAATTGCTCGGCAAAACTCCAGCCTCTTGACCAAGGCATCATTATTTTTCTCTGGCTGATTTCAATGAATTTCAATAAACTTTCTAATTGCAGTAGCTAATCATGGTATTATATGTAGTCTTCTTTCGAAACAAAAGCCGAATTTACGTATTTAAAATGTTCTTTTTTATTCAAATTAGCAAAATTTCGTTACAGCGAAATTTCCGTTATAACGAAACAAAATTACGGTTCAGTGAAGTTCGTTGTAACGGGAACTTACTGTATTTTCAGAGCTTGTAACATGTCACTTTTTTGACATTTTGTCACTTTTTCAGGTGTTTAAATTCTTAAATTTTACTTGGAGAAAACAATTTTTAATTCGCAATTTAAAAAATTAATTTTTTCCTAAAAAAAATCAAATGTCAACCTAGTACATATTGTGTAATTTCGTCTTGCATTGGAACTTGTCCAGGCTAGTTTCCTCCACGGCAGGTACGCCATTTGAACATCATTCAGAAGGGGGTGGCAATTCCCCTCTCCCTTCTGATTGACTCCTTGGTTTCTGCCAAAATCAAACCTTTTTTGTATCTATTGTACAGTGCTAGAGCACCAATTTGTATCTCTATTCAATGGATTTGTTGTATTATTCTCAATACAACAATATCGTTACTTATGATGACTTTCAATTCTAAATGAAATGTTGCAGTTCATAGTTTGTACTCTTTCTGATATGATTACCATATCAGGGACTTCACTGAACTGATTAGTAAAAATACTTTTATTAAAATTATTCATGCGGTTTTTATATTTTAATTTTATCCCTTGCAAGGAACAAGCTGAGGCTAGCACCTTAGCTATTGAAAGTCAGAAAACTTTTTTTGGGTGAAATACTTTTTTTACACATTAAAAAATAACATGATCAGAAAAGTTAAATCTCAAATTCTTAGTGTGTGTAAATTTAGTATGTGACAAGAAGAGGAGTTTAAAATAATTGATGTTTTAAATAAAGCAGTCTCAATGTTTGGCAAGTATAATTCTGGTTAGTTTTGTACAAAAATCGATTAATTATATTTTTTACAATCTCCTGCGATGGCAAAACTATCTTAATAGTTCGGTCCATTACATCACTGCGAGGGTTTCGCCCCCGGCTCGCTAACACTCACCAAACCCCGGTGATTGCTGCGCAGTCCCGTTTGGTTTGCTTTGCAAACCAAGACTTCTTTCGCAAATGTTTTCCCTATTTTTACTTTAACACTCAATGCAACCTAAATAAATAACAGCATCAGTAAAAAACCTTCTGTCTTGTTCCCTGTACAATTGTAAATAAACTGTGGTAATCTCGTAATTTTCTGTCCTGTACTTTCTCGGTAAAATGTCTGAGAACAGAGTGAAAAAAGGCAATCCTTTTTTCTTGCCAAATATAAAAAATTTGTTTTTATAACAGTTTTGCTACGATAAATTTGATATCTCGCAAACCCGTTAGTCAGAATATATAACATTCATTTCCATAAATGCTCCGCTATGTAAAAAAATACAAAATTTGTATGACCAACTTTTGACTGCATCAAATTTATTTATGAACCAATTTTTTTTTAAATTTTACCCTAAGAAAGAGTATTCTAATTTATCACGTGGTATTTTCAAATTTTAGAACTAATAGTATTAAGCTCTTGATGACGGTTTTAGTTTTGTATCGAAAATTCCGATCTAAAAGTTCTGAAAATAGTATGACCAACTTTTAATTCCAATAACTTTATTTATTAACCAATTTAAAAAATAATTTTACCTTAAGAAAGAGTACAATCTAGGATATGCATTGATGTTTCCAAATTTAAAAAATAATAGTATTAACTTGTAGATATGACAATTTTAACAAAAGGTAGCGAAAATATCCCAATTTTCCGAAATTTGTCTGACTAACTTTTGATCGCATCGAATTAGTTTATTAACCAATTTCAAAAATAATTCTACCATAAGAAAGAGTACATTCTGAGGTATACTGCGATGTTTTCAAATTTAAAAACTAATAGTAATAAGATATAGATATGAAAGTTTAAAAAAAAAATAACAAATATGTCTCGATATTTCCCGAATTTCAAAACAATTATTATCAGGAACCAAATTGAAATTTCTAAAAAAAACTCGACGAGCTGCAAAAATTTATGTTTAGATACCCTTTTTTAAAAAAACTCACGACTGAACACTGAAAATTTGTTTGTGTTTTGCTCACTTGTGGTAGAAATTTTCTCTTTCCACTTTGACACATAATAAACTTTAAACTCAAAGCTGCAACAAAAAAAAATCTTCTTCATCGTGTTGACTGAACAATTTTGAACAAACTGTGTTAATTTCGTAATTTTCTGGTCCGTACTTTCTTGGGAAACCGTCTAAGAATCAAGCTAAACAATACAGTTTTCAATCCTGCGGTGGTAACTTTTTCTTAATGTAGAGAAATTTCATACAGTTTTTTGGAAATTAGTCTCTAAAACTTTATTCTAAGTCACTAGCAAGTAGCACTTGTGGGAACTATTTCTAAATATAGTTTTATGTACTGTTCAAATCAAAAACCAGCTCTCTAACTACGATTATGGTCCATGATTATTTTGCATTAACTTTAGAATCTATTTTATAAAAGTTTTGTAACAAGATCTAATAAATAAAAACAAAATATTTGGACACAAAGAAATCATAATGTGCACTGACTTTTTTTCTTGTATTTCAGTTTTCAGGAGTCAAGTACTTTTAAATACATTATGGTTTTGTAGTCTGAAAATTTGAAGTCTTTAAACACAAGAAAACCAATGAGACGAGTTTCAAGTGTAGAAACATGTGTGCTAAAAATGTATTTAACTTTTTTATTTTATTATGAGTAAATTTTATGTAGAAAATGTATATATTACCTGAATTTGCACACCTTGTGTTTGATTTTTGTGTTGAAGTCTGTGATATGTATTTGTATGTGTTGTATTGATCGAAATCATTTCATAGACAATTAGGCTGTCCCTATGTAATCCCCTATTATTTTATGTACTTTTTTAGCTTGTACAATTTTCCTTCAGAACTCAAAATATTTCTTGTTTTTGTGTTAATACTAATATTATATTTTCCTCGAAATTTCTTGCTGCAAATTGCATTTTAAAGTACTATATTTTTCAATATATTTTGTAGAATGCTTATTTTAAATGCTACTAATATCTGAACAGTTTTTCTTTATGAATAAACTAAAAAGCGAGACTTGAGGATCTTCAAGTGCACATTCATGCACGAAATTCAGTTTAACATGTAGAATGTTCACTCTGTACATATTTTGGTAATATATGTTACTTTTGTACATCTTTTGTAAAGGTGCTACAATATGTTAGAACTTTTATAACCAATTGATTTTGCTTTTCATTAATAAAGTCAATTTGTTTTGTGATTTAAGTTTTGTGAATTCTTGCAACCAACAATGATATCTTGTTTATTTTAATTCAGTGTAAAAATAAGTTTATATTCTCAACAAATGCATTATTTTTCAAATCTTACTCTCCAATGACTTCCTAATTGTTTACATTTCTATTCAACTATATTTTTGAAATTGTTCTAGAGAATACCAGAAATAATAAAATAAGCAATGCTGAAAGTAGAATAGTTTGAAGAATTGCAATTTTAAAAATAGAAATAAAGGTTACTGCTACAACAGTCCCATTTGTTACTCAGTTTTACTTCAAATTTGATCATGTGAAGCTTGGAATATTCTCCTACATTACATTTAGGCCCTGTATTCATTGGCTATTGGTTTGAATCCTAGTCTTGGCATGAATGTTCATAGTGGTTTGGTATCCACTTTAATCCATTTACCTCATTAAAACCTTTGAAGACTAAGCTTCTAAAGAATGGCAACTAAAATCGGTAAAGGAAGGCGTTCTTTAAAAACTGATAACATTAAAAGTTGTCACCATATATTAACCCAGTTCTACAGTATGACCCCATCTCTATCTTGATGGTTAAAACATTAAAATCAAGTATTAATTGCATTTGTTATAAAATTTGCTCAACAACTTTCACTCCTAGGGAAAAGTGACACACCCACAATTCAGGTTCCTAAAACCATAGAAGTATACTTTCATTTCTGTGCTTGGATGGCAAAATGTTATAAGTCACTTTTCCCAAAAATTTGACTAAGTCCCATCCTGGAGTCTAGTTAATGTTTAGAAGGTGGCAAAATGTCGCAATTCTTTTTCTTTCAGTTTATGAGGAAACAAAGGTGAGAAAATTGTAATAAATCAAAAACCACAGAACCACATGTTGAATCTTAAAATTGCTGTCATGAAAAATTAAAAAAATGTGACTTGTAACATTTTGCCATCTGAGCAGATTTGATTTTGATATATTTGATTCAAAGGATTAAAATATGGTCACTTTTTTTTTCTAAGTAAATAATCATCAGTAGACAACTGAAACTAACTTGTCTGTCTGCGAGTTTCTCTGCCTTAGGGTACCTAAGGCAATAAATTTCGCAGACAGACATGTTTCAAGGTAAAGCAACTTTAATTAACGTACTGGAGCAACACAACAGGTTTTTGACGACGGTCTGGGATCAATCGGTCAGGACGGTCTTGGAAAGATCCGAGGACATGTATTTTTAATTACAGTCAGATAAGGCAACACCTGAACTGGCACCCCATTCTCCAAACTTCTACACCAACTCAACGTGAGGACTTTTGGCCACAGCAAATTTAAGGTGCACAAGCCGCCTCTACACCATACATTTATAAATATCCATGCTTTGACCCGAATTCAAACCAGGAACCTTCCAATCTAGAGGCTAACTCCTTAACCACCAGACCGATTAGTCAGTACATTAGTTTCGATTATTCCCACTAGGTTTGTCATATTCTGCCTGCAACTTAAACGTCTCGGAAGGGCTAGAGCACAAACCTAATATTTTATCTTAAATCCTAAATTAAATCTTGAAGATTCATTTAATTCCTTTAAAATTCTTACTATATTGACCCACATTCAGGTCTATATATGCACTTGGTTTATCTTCCCGTTATAGGTAAACATACTGAATTTCTGTAAGCATTTACTGCAAATTGGCTAATATGAAACTTGGAATCTTACAAAAAAAAATTGGATCTCTTAAAGGAAGAGATGAGTAAGTTTACTATCAAAACAAAAATCAAATTTGTTTTAAAACTTTATTTCAAACCAAGTTTTATAGGGAAGCTCTACAATCAAACATTTAAAATAAAAAATACAGCAATGTTCTTTTGATTCACACACAAACAATGTTTATACAAAATGACATCCAAATTCTAAGTCTAGAGTACAATTTAAAATCCTTTATATTTCAACTCTTCCAAGCCAATAAATTTGAAACATTTAGGTAAGCATGATTTTAAATTATCTGGCTTAAAAACATCTACAAACATGCAATTCAACAATGATAATTCTATTCTAACACACAAAGATAATTTCTTTATATTTATAGGTCGTATAATATATCTTCACATGTAAAAACATTGCACATAAAGCTCAAATATGTAGAATGCTATCCAACAATTGACTTGCATCCCACACAATGTGTAAATATTCTTAAGAAACTCCATTAGTTTGAATCGACATACTGGATGGTTATGTGATGCTACACATTAAAACTTGTCATTTTTTTTCTTTAAAATATGAAGGTGTGACCAGTTGATGACATCATAAAAAATATGCAATGAAATTGTTTTTAATGTAAAACTTTTTCTTAAAATTACAAGATATGTAAAGGATTTCCGTGCTAGGGTTTTTAGTAGAAGCGACGTAATATGATTTTATTAAAATATAATATATTAACTTGAAATTTTAAAAATTGTGTACCTCTATACAATTTCTTTTTGGATTAAACTATGTGTATGCAACTACATGTTGCAGTAATAATGCTAAAACAGCTTCATACTTAAAAGACAAAACTACCTTTAGGTATAAATAATGAATGAAAATGAAAAAATAATCATGAGCTTTCAAAATTAGACGTCAAGACATTAAAAACAATACTCAGTTTTACCAAATGATTTTTTTTCAGAGATTATAAATTACATTTTTATATCTAATTAAGAGTGCAGGCTAACTTGTTAAGGAAAAAAAATATGGTGGTAAAAATATATTGGAAGCCTTTAACACCCTTAAATGTAGATTAATATTTTATTGGAGAGAAGAGAAAATATGGTATTTAATAAATAATCTTGATTCAACTATAATTAGATACACGATTAATTTGGACAAAGAAATAATTTTGGAGTTTTGTGCATGATTAAGTGTTTGAATAACAAATACAGTAGAACTCCAACTATCCAAATCAACTAGGACCAGATCCCATCTGGTTAATTCACGAAAACAAAGGTTATTTCCTGGTAAAAAAACTAATTTTGCTTTGCTATGTAATGTAATTTAATGACTGAAAACAATTTTTACATTTTGTGCTTGCATACTGAATTAAAATGTGTCATTACTTGAACATATCGGTCAAAGTTAGTTTTCTATTTTACTTGTTTCCGTGCAGCCTCGTCTCGCATGAACTTGCGGTAACATTAGATGGTCGCAATCAGGCCACAGCTCCATGCATTTTAGCGCTGTGCCAAGGAATTCAAACGCCTTACTAGCCTACGGTCCCGCCTATGGTTGAGTAGCCATGTTGCCGTTAATCAATGATTTCTCTCAACTTTAGAATGAGTTCATTGTCACTGAGAATTTGGAGAATTCAGAGTTCGACGAATTGCACCAGCCACTCGCCTACGTCTTCTCTGCACTCTGAACATCCAGGAATGTTTCGTATTTGTTCAATTGACACTTCGTCCTCTTCGTTTTTGTCATTCACCGACAAGATACTTTTAAAATGTAAATTTTGCTGATTTCTTTTTGTTTCTCAAAGCCATCTGGATAACAAGAGTTTGGATAATTGGAGTTCTACTGTACCTGTATTGGTCTTATGCAATTTCAAAGTGAATTTTTTTTTTAGCTTTTCGAATCCTCATTCATTTTTTATATTTAAAAGAGCACAATTAAGAGCTATTGAATCAAATTCATCAAGAGTATGAAAGCTTTTACTATCATGGTTGCATCTAACAAGCAAGTGCCAAGTTTGGTTAGGCTTAATATCCATATAAAACCTCTCCTTTAAAATGGCATTGCATTCTTATTTTTTAATGCTATTTATTTTCCATTCCTGAGAATCCATTCTATTGAACAATGCTCAATTCTAGGTTTAGAAAACAGATCAAGGTCCAGTCAAATAGTTATACGTACCATTGACCACAGTAAAATGTTATAAATAACTGTTTTGGTTTGTGTTCTTGTATATATAACTAGCTTTAATTCTTATTTTTTCACTCCATATAAACAAAAGTAGCAATTAACTCCATTACTTAAAATAATTATGTAAAAAATTATGCACTAAGCTGATTAGGATGTAATGTATTTGTTTGGACTCACAATTGTGAATGCAGATGCAGTTCATGTTTTAAATATTTTGAAAAATATGCAGAAATGATTAACAAAAATAAGATGTATATAGCACTAAAGATTTTTAAATACATAGTTATGTACTTTTAGATGTGATTCGCAATCAAAAAAATCAAATTTGATATCTGTTTACAAGACCATAATGGAAAACATACATGTATAAAAGAACATATAATCAGTTCACTTTAAACAATTATTCACTGCTAAATTCACATTAATTATCCCAAGAAAATCCTGGAAGTTTGGCAAATACAATAAAGTTAAACATTTATAACAGAAAACACAATATGCAGTTAACTTTTAGACATTTCTTCTTATTATTAGCTTATAGCTGATTAATTTATGCTTACCTCAAAAGGCAATATTTATTTAAGTAAATTCTGATAATTCGTACAGTCAAAATGATTGTAGAATCTGCAATTTCACAAGACTTTCTTTTAAAGAGCTAAAATGTTGGGAAACAATTTCAACATAATTTGTTGTGATAAAATTCTATTTTCTATGAAATTTCTTGCATAAACTTGTTAATCAACCTAACATGATGCATAAAATATCATGTACAAAAAATGCATCTCATATAAATTTTTAAATAGTTAACTGAATTCTGAACAAGTAAGTGATGCAATAGTGTGAAAACAGTACATATACACACAATAAATAAACATGACATAAAATAGTATAAACTAAACAAATGTATACTGCAAGTTTATAAATATTATAAAATAAATAAATGTTAAAGATTCTTTTGACAGAAGAATAAGTTAATAAAGACATGGAATCAACAACAGAACTATGGCAAACATGTATCTTAACCTTTAACTGCTGTCATGGGTCTCGAGTCATTTTTGACAGGTCATTTCCACCCCTTAAAGTGAATATTGGTCCCTGTCCTATTCAGTACCTTCCTACTACGTCCAACAGAAGACACATTCCAAGACTGGTTTGGCTGCCCCAACTATTTCGTATTTTACACTATTTGCATTTCCCTCGTGGTCTCTTAGACATACACTTCAGCATTTTGTTACCGTTCTTGTTAAATAAATCATCTAAGTTTGAGTAGGGAATTTTGGCAGAGAGCCTAAAATGGCAACAAACTTTACTAAAGAACGATCTGTGTATCTTACACAGTAAGAAATTCAGGATATTGTTGATAATTGGTCGGAAATAGAGTACTGGGATAGTGAAATTTCGGATAATATTATTGAAAGCAAACACGAAACGGATTCAGAAATTTAGGCAGATTAAGATGAAGACAATTCAAGTGCATCTTCACAAGAACAATATTTCTACGGAAAAAATAACTTCAAATGGGATGCCTGGGTGGAACCTAATCGTGCCGTTAGAACACCAAAACACAACATAGTTTTACAGTTTCTAGGGTTCAAAAATCCTACAAAATTAGGTCCGAAAGTTGAGCCAGAAGAGACTTGGAATCTACTTAATTTATATTGTAATATAAAATATATTTCATGTTAAGAATTGAATTATCTAAATTTAAAATGTATAAATAATAATTATTTAAAGAATCTTTCATTAATATATTATATTAATCAACTTTATACACACTTTAGTGAGCGAGGTCTGAGAGACCCCTCAACACTAGTTATGAGACGGTTTGTGACACAGCAGTTAAGGGTTAATATAATTCCATAATAAAGCTAACTATACAATTAAACCTTAATGTGTTAGTAGCCATGAAACAGTAAATCTCAACCTTTAAAAAATCAATAAAAGTCTTATGGCAGATGAGATTGAAATTTATCTCCACTGCTTTCTCTAATTTTTTAAGGATCACAGAAAAAGTTTTCTGAAATACTTTAACAGAAAAAATATATAACCAAAGAATAGAACATTAAAAAAGCTAATGAAAAGGAAAATATCAACATTTCACCGTAGCTAAACAATAAAATATGTAACTAATCAAATGAAACAAAACCAAAAATGTATAAAATGACAAACATATCGAGACTAGATTGAAAAGAAAGACTAGGTAACTAAAAGTTTTAAGTTAATATAATTTGACTACTTTTAGGTATTTCAAAATGCGAAAAACATGGTAGAAGCAAGATACCAACAGCACTGTTATTGAAAAAAAATTCAATACTTAAAACTAAAAATAAATAAGTACATGAATATTCCCATAAACAAAACAATTTGTAAACTTAACAGAAAATCATTTAAAACATGTACAAGTGCATAATATCATAACAGAATCAAGTTATACAAATTTAACATTCAGTGGTGTTCAGTTCTTAAGTTATCCAATATTTAAACCATATCACATTCACAAGGTTTAGACAAAGGTATGTATCAAAACATTTCACACAAATTCTATACAAAATACGAGTTACAGCCAAACTGTGCTTATATTGTGATGACATATTTTGATAATATATAAACACATGCTTAGGTAAAACGAATATGCACATACATGCAACATAAATATTCAGGAACATAAAACTAGACTAACAGGAAAAATTTAGAGTGCAATCTCAAGTTGGCTTTTAATTAGTCTTTTTAAATCAATCAATTGTAGTTAAGTCTTGAGAAATTAAAAATATGCTTTTTGAATTAACTTTATTTAAACATTAAAATAAAGAAAATTCAGATAAAATAAACATAGTATAAAAAGATAATAACACAGTATTTTTACGTAGATAAATGTAGTATATTTTTACCAGAGCTTACAAAAGTATGGCTTGCAAGTTTACAAAATCTGATTATAAGACCAATCATTAGCATTACTTGAAAATCAAGAAATAAAATAAATTTTGTAAGAATGTTCTCTTTCCAAAAAATATTTTTAAGTTATTAATTTATTTTTAAAATTAAGCTCCTTATTTTGTATAAAATCAAGTCATATTGTACAAGTTGTTTCAACTATTTCTACAACTAATTAGACTTAAAGTTTATCACAGATATTAGTAAAATATATTAAAAGTACATATTCCATAGGCAAAAATAACCTACAACTAAAATATTTTTAATTAGTGAGTGCATGATTGGAAAGCATTATCATTTAGTACATACACTATAAAATAAAGGTGTAAGTACAACTGATTGCTTAAAAAGCTAACTCATTATAAGTATTTATTAGTAGAATTTAATTTTGTTACATTTTACACTCAATATGGTTTAAATAAATTTTAATTGCAAGTATAAAAATCTAAAAGCATTATTAACATGCAAATTTAAAAGAAAAAATCGCTACAATAAAAAATAACTAAAGACTTCTTGCCTATTATGCATGCTTCAATGACATTATCAGTTTTATATAGAGAGAATAACTCTTACATTGAGATTACTTTAAACGAAAGTAAATTTAACCTATGAAATGGTTATAAAAACTTGAAATTTAATACCTTCCCACAGCTACAATACATTCATTTATAAAACCTAATATATAATAAAAATTATTTTACATAAATATAGTAATTTGTTAACATAAATATAGTAATTTGTTAACATAAATATAGTAATTAGTTAACATAAATTTAGTAATTTGTTACAATAAAATTAAGTGATATCAATAAATCCTATATATATTATTCTAAACACATATAAAAACAACAAAGAATGAAAACACAAGTTATAACTCCTTTTACATGGCTTATATTATAACATTTCAAAATATTTAATGCTTGTCTATCTTTCTTAGGTTTAGGATTTAAAATTGTCCACAAAAAGTTATTACCTTTTGTTATGAATACGCAATTAAATCACTTTCATTTAAAACGTTCAGTAGGTTCACACATTTGTTATATCTTTTGTACACATGGATGAAGAAACATTGATGGTAATTTAAAACACCATGTAAAAACAACAAACATGTATAACTTAAGACATTCTACACATATAAAACATGCACAAGAGATCTAGACCATGCTTTTCTTAAATTCAATACATTTATCCTTTAAAACTTGTTCATAAGTAGGAGGAGGTGAACCTTGTTCCCCCCGTTCTGTAACAGAAAAGCTGTTCTTAGCTGTAGTAGAGGTGGAAGGAGCATTGGAATCCAAAGTCGAAGCAAGTATTCTACGTAATGTTTCCGTATTTTGAGCCTGGTTTCCACAATTGGATGGATCCATCGCTTTCTCACACAACTTACAAAAAATTAAGAGAAGAAATATCAGCCCAATTGACAGCACACTCACTACAATCCAGTGTAAGTATGAATCTTTGGCACCTTCTGTGACATAAATGTCACCAAATGATAAAAAAAGAGCATAGGTCTTATGAGATGGACTGGTTAGTAAATGTTGGCAGTATGAGCCACAAGTGCAATTGTGGCTTTGATGATAACAAACACACAATTTCTCTATTGCTACAAAGCTTTTACAGGCAGGTTTAAGGCAGTATGGAGCCTTCAACCCTTGTGGTCCAACTTTGATGCAAGTATAAGTGCCTACTTCTAATACATCATTGGTAATATTGAATTCAATTAGATCCTTTAGATACATGCAAGAATTTTTTACACATGAATCGCTAAAGCCACGCAAGGATGCCATTTCATATCCGCCGTTGGATAAACAGCTGTCATCACTGAAGCATATTATATAACTGTTGGTGTTAATCATTTCGGATGGAGGGATCGGCTTGAAATTAGGCTTGCAAAAGAAACTTCCTTGACAGTACTGAAGAGACTTTATAGCCGGTACAAAGTTATCAGTAGACACATTATATTGTTCATCGTTTTCAAAGAGCACAGTTCTGTTATTTGGTTCCAACATGCATTCGCAACTGTATTTGCGATCTGTAGCGTCACATGGTAAACAAAACGAAGTACAAAAAACGGAAAAAACAATAATTAAAGAAAATATACACAGTAGACAACTGCTCATACTGTTTGCTACTTTTAAAAAGCAACAAGTGACACATTCATAAACATCGTTCTACCCTTGAAAAGACGTATTGAATTTTCCTGAATTCGAAAAGGATTGAATAATTCTTGTAAACGCGGTTTCTCTCATGTTGGAAATCACTTGAGGATATTCCGTTTGTCTAAAAATAGCAGACAAGCCAAGAGTTGACAGGAATATAAAAGAAAACGAAAGAGACTTTTATGCTTCCAACTTTTTCTATTAAAATATTATAGTTCAACAGGGAATAGTTACTGGTTTAATAATTTTAAAACAATTTTCATGTGCAAATTCAAGAAACGTTTCCATCAGAAAATATTTTTGAAATTTTGGTCAACTGCAATGATGTATAAAGGTCATTGTATTAACGTTCCACTGAAACAAGATAACAGGCTACTGGTGACATTCCGGGATCAATCCCAAAGAAAAGAAACATAAATGTAACTATGGGATGAAATGTGATAAAAAAAAAGTTTGTAATCAATCAAATTAATCAGGAAGATGAATATCTCTGAATCTGTTTCTATTTCCTTGATGAATCCGAAGACTTTTAGCCACGAAGTCACCATTATTTTTTTATAAAAAATTAACAAGCTGTGCAGCGAAACAAATAAAGTTTCGCATTGTTTATTGCAGAAGCTGTTCGCTGTTCTGTTTGTTGATATTTTAGTATATCGGTTTAAGCGAACATCCTCCTCAATCATAACGTTTCAATATTGGTTAATTCGGATTTTTCTTTTATCGAGGTTCTGCTTTTGCAAGGTCATCAAAGTATTTTTTTAAGAACTCATAACTGAATCAATGTCCAAAATAGACCGTTATGTCTCTTAAGAATGCATGCAAAACATACTGTTGGAATAATTCACTAGCGTTTATTTGCATCTATACTTTTCTTTATATCAATTCATCGTCTGGTGAATCTCTCAAATTTAGCAACAATGTAAGTTTCGACAAATTTACAAATGACAAAGTGATTTCTTCTCGTCCAGATGGAAGTTTTCACCGTCTGTTCAAGAGAAATTCTGGTAAGAGATGCTTTAATTCTACTGACTGCTCGTTGGAAATTCGAGGTAGCTTATGCATACAAAACACTTGTGTTTGCCCCCAAGGTTATTTACCCATCAAAAAAGGTGTAATAGGCTGCTTCCAAGTTGGAAAACATCTTGGAAACAACTGCAATACATCTGCTCAATGTGGCGAAGAGCTTACATGCAAGAACCATGTCTGCCTTTGTCCGGAAGGATTTCAGTTGTTTCAAACACAAGGCACAAACCTTTGTCTCATGTGGCATAAACCCACTCGTTTGGTTGACCGGTGTCGCATCAACGAAGATTGTACACGACACGATCCCAACACGATTTGCAAAAAACGATGGTGCCAGTGTAATAATGGATATCAGTTATTTGAGACAATGCTATTTGGCCGCAAACATAAATGTTTTAAGACGTATAGATTCCAGTGTGTAAACTCTGCCCATTGCTCAAAACTTATTGAGTCTCCTGATCAGCATTGCATGTGCTTATATGGTTTTTGCCATTGTATTACTGATATGAACTTCACCTCTTTTGATATTCCCAGCTGGGCAGACAAACCCAACTGGTATCAAAGATGGAAAAAGGATCTTATCCTAGCTACGCGTCTGTTATTCATCACTGTTATACTGTTCTTTGTTCCTTGTTTCATTTATGTGACCTTAGGAATGCGAGAACGAAGTCGTCAGCTCTTTTCCCAATTTGTGCAACCCACAAGAAGCCCTGTTATCCATTATTCCCAGCGGAGGACTAGTCACTTAAGGCACTTGCAGTCTTACCGTGGTGTGCCAAATAATGGCAATCTCAATGGCAGAAGTACTACTGATTCGCATAATGTGGAGATATCCTTACACATGAATGGAGTCAATTCTAGGCTTGTGGATACCAGGCCAAGAATTGTTTCACAGCCTCGTAGCTGTGATATGCCAAGAGATTTTCCATGCTCTCGAGAAATGGAGAATGAGGGCAAGGAAGAAGATCCTCCTCCCTCGTATGAAGAAATCATGCATAAAGAGAATATTCCGGAAGAACCTCCTCCTCCATATCGTGCATTGTAGCTTCTGAGTTTCCGGTTACAACTGTATGGAAGTGAACAAAGACTGATTTATTTTGCTTTTGACATTTTCAACTGGTTGGTTTCTAACTTTTGCAGTGGTATCTTTATTCTGTCCAATTGTACATAATTACTTGCTCCTACAGTTTACTAGAGCTGTGAGGCATTTCTGCTGATAAGTTATAGTTATTAGGTGTGAAGGAGGTACTGAGAATGTCTTTGTTATATTCCTCCAGACTTCAATATTTTTAACATTATATTAATACATTTCCATACCAAATTAGAAATTGTCTAATTTCAAATTTGTCACCAAGGAAATTAAAATAAAACAATTAGACATCTAATTGGTTTTATTCAATTTTTCTACAAAACGGGTAGCACTTACAAAGGTCTCAATAAATAATTACCTCTGTTCTTTGTTTTGAAGTTTTATGTGCATGACTTTTCAATGCATTTTACTAAACTGTTTTATTAGCCAAGAAGGATCTCAAAAGAAGCTTTGAAGATCTTGAAAAAGATGTTCAGAAACAATATATTAGGAAACAATTCTTTTTTCTGGAGTTAATTTGCTACTTTTGAAGGGAAGGTGTATTACAATGAATAAATATAATTAATTTACAGTTACATTTGGTGTTAACATATTAAAATTCAATGTTAAGTTTCAGTATTTATTAAAAATGACCTGACGAATCTACTTGTCAAATGTATATCAAAGTAATGGAGAGTTGCTTTGTTTCTTGTAGTTTATTCTTAATAATTTGGACATTAAATCCTGGTTATAGTGGCAGATCAAGTCATTTTGAGGCCATAGGCAACAAATATTTCTTCATAATCCTCCTCAGGTTTGTTTACCAAACGTTCAGAAAACTAATGAAAAATCAGTAAATGTTAATAAATTTAACTATAGATTTTTATGGAAATTTTCTGAAATGCTTATTTGACATCCATATTTTTCCTTTTTGAGGCCCTTCTATGCTGAAACATTCTAGTCGCATGCCTAGTGGGTGATTAGGCACTGCCCATTTCATATCCAAAACCTCTCTCTTAGTCTGGAGAAGTATTGCAAAACTTTACCATAGTTTATGCCCTACATTTATTCTAATATAATATATATCCTTCTATTCATTTGTGTTGTATGTTCATGTATAAAAATCCAACTATGGTAAATTATCTGTTTATAATGTTTAACTTAGATTTTTATACTCCTAAGCAGCTAAAGTTTTAACAATGTACACTATTTTGAACATGTAATTTGTACATAGTATGCATATTCTTCATTCTCTGAATTGGGTTCCTGAAAATAATCGAAGTACTTGTGCATTTTTGATGTTACACACTGTGTTATGTAATAATTGTACATAAGTAGAAAACTTGCCTATTTAAAGTCATCTACTTTGTGAATATCTAAATCCCTCTGAATATTTTGTTTAAAATATAATTATTCATTATTGTCACAATTTCAATTAAAAATATTTATTCATTCTTTTTAGTTTTTTCAATCTTTGCTCTATTAATTAATTCAAGTTGACTTAGATTATCAATTATCATGTTTCTGAATCTCATATTTGTAATTTTCTTAGTAAGAATATATATAAATTATATATATACCATGGGTGTCCATTTCATCTCTACATAGTAAAACCTTGCATGCTTTTATTTCATGGAAAAACTGTATGTGCCCTATTACAGTGGCTCACCAAAGGCAGGGGCTGGTCAACTTCAGCCACCCAATTGTTTTTAGATTTCAGAATATTGTCAACTTGTGTTTCAGGCATTTGCTAAACAGTTCTTAAAGGTTTTTTGGTGGATTCATGAGCAAGTTAACTTAAGTTGCACTATGTTATTTTCTGATGGTTACTTTTCACTTTCATTGATGTTTCAACTGAAACATTAAGTTAGTAATCTGTAATATGCATTTGCTATACATGTGAAAGCCCCATACCTAAACATTAAAATGACCAAAGCTTTGAGTAAAATCTGCATAATCATTTCTCTACTTTTTAAATTTTTGGGGTTTCACTTTGGTAATTTTTATTGCACAAAGGCTAATAAGACTTAATTTGTCTGTTAGTTATGGTTTTGCTATTTCTCTTTTAAATGTCTCTGATGAATGAAATGTTTTGCCTTTGCTCAAAACAGTATTTCTATAAAATATATTAGAACATATAGATTATCATCATTGCATGTTTGATAATGGATTATTTTCAATTGGATTGGATTTGAGTACTTGTTGGCCCATATTATGTGATTTTAATCCAAAGGATTACTCATGAAGCATTGTCACTTCAAACTCAAGCAGAGCATTTTTGTGCTAGTCCGGTAAGCAGATGATTGTTGTCTCATCCTCTTGTAGAAGGGTATTGAGCTCACCAAGGGTAGGGGCTGCCTCATGCAAATTCATTTATGGCAATCGCCATAGGTGGTTATTTATTTTGGCCACTGGTTTATCACTTTGGTCATTTATAGCAACACAAGGGCTAGCGAGACTGCTAGGCTACATACAAACGCTTTTGTTTTGTTTGTAAATATATTAATTAATGTTTAATGATTAATTATCATTAATTGGTTGGTTTGAGATTTTTTTGACAAGGGCCATGCTGCAAGAAACAGAATACAAACAACATCGAATAATTGGCACACACTTACAAGGGAAATGACTAACCAGAAAGAGAATTACAACCATCTGGTTCCGATCTCGCAGGTTGCTAGCAAAGTGGACAAACCTACTGAGCCATAATAGCCCTAAATTAAATAAGATTTGAGTTCCTATCTGTTGAATACTATGTCCTTAAAATCCAAAATATTTTTAGGTTTTATTTTGTCTGTTAATTTTGGTTTTGCAATTCCTGATGAATGAAATGTTTTTGCCATTGCTCAATACAGTCTTTCTATAAAGTGTCTTCAAACAGGTGGAAATCATTATTGCATGTTTGATAATAATTTATTTTTAATTGGATTGGATTTGAGTGTATGTTGATCCATATTATGTGCTAGTAAATCCAAAGGATTTGGTCATGAATCATTGTTAAATCAGAAACAAGAGCATATATAGTGACTCTGATGAAAAGGCAGATCACCTTTGTCTCGTCCACTCCAAAAAGGTGTGAAGCTCCCCAATGGCTGCCAGATGCGAAATCATGTATGGCAATCGCCAAAAGTGGTTTGTTTTTTTGGCAACTGGTTTGTCACTTCGGTCATTTTTTCTACACAAAAGCATATTTGATGGTATATCTTGTCTGTTAATTTTGTTTTTGCAATACTTCTTTTAATTCCTGATGATTGAAATGTTTTTGTCATTGTACAAAAGCAGTTTTCTGTAAAAAAAAAATGCTACAACAGGTAGATTATCATTATTTCATGTTTGACAAGATATTTGTCATTGGATTGGATTTCAGTATCTGCAGATTAATTTTTTGTGCTTATAATCCATTGAATTTGCTCATGAATCATTTTGAAATCAAACACAAGCAGAACATTTATAATGTGGATCTGGTGGTGGGATGGCAGATGACCATTGGCTAGTCTACTCCAAGAAAGGTGGAAAACTCGCCAGAGGAAAGGGCTGTCAATTGCAAAATCAAGTACAGCTATTGCCTTAGTGGGTTATTTGTTTAAGCAACTCTTATTAACTTGTTGCTTCTAGTGCTTTACCCTGAATTTGCTCTAAAGATGACAACAGTGGAAACATTGTTTATATTTTTACTTGTAATTTAATTTAAAAAATGGGCTGACTCAAAATTGCCTGTATTGCTAACTCATCAGAGCCAGAATCTATTGGAACAGAAGGATAGAAAACCTTAAAAACATTTGGAATTAAGTTTTCAAATATACAGAGTACACAGAAGCTACCTGTGATTTTTTTTTAATTATCCTGAACTTATTTATTCAAACATTTTATGCTACTCCTGTTTGTTAGTATTTAAATTACTAGTAACTTTTAAGATCAAAGTGATATTATCTAGTAATTAGATTTAGTTTTATTTCAGCAAATTATCTTGTGTATATTTATATTTGTTTTAATTTACTCTTTTAATGTGGTATTTACTGTACCTCTTCCTAAATGGTATAACTACATAGTCTTTGTATTATGTACTTGTAAATGAACTTATATGTATTTATTTGAGTATTATTTATTTTTTGCCTGGAGGGGGGGGGGTATCAAATGGTGTTACATTTCATGCAGTGTTTTTTGAATGTTATTGATCATTGTTGAAGTATCTGTATAACTTCTCATGTCAGATGTGTTACAAAAGAAAACATATCTGTTGTGACCTGTAATTAAAACTTGTGGTGTCCAAAGTACTCCAAGAAAGAAATTATTGAAATGTGTGTTGGATTGATGTTTTAATTGAAATGCTGAATATTTCAGACGATTAGAAGGTAATTAGCAATATATTTGATTAGTGTATAGAAATTTAAGTTTTTCTATAATTGTGTCATGTGCTGGCGTCCTCTGTACGTACAAATGTGTCATTATTATCTTCATGGGGAGAAGATGACAGATTTCCTAAAACTGATTTAACAATTTTTATCCTTTGTTTAATTGTTGACATTGAAAAATTTTACTATTGACCTGTTCTAATCATCCAAATGTAGCTTATAAGCATAGCCATGTGATGATTGTCTGTGTTTATGAAGTCCTCTTCTACTCTCAGTGAAAATCTCAAAAAGATGTCAAAACTAGAGACATTTTCCTTTCTCATTTTCTAACTGAAAATTCATAACATTCAGTGATTGTGTGTTAGCCAATTTGTGCAAGAAAATATTAGGAATAAATTTCAGATGAATATAAATTTATAAATATGTACTATTCTGGTAAGCTTTTCAGTTCCTGAATCAGTGTTTAAATTTTTTTTAATCCTCAAATTAAAAAATATTTTTATGACTGAATTTTTGGACATTTTATATTCTAGGTGTAGCTAAAAGACTGCTGACAATTGTTTAGTTTAAACTTGATTTGGAGCTCATGAATGTTAATTTTCATTGATGTTTCTCTTCATGAAAATTTCAAAAATCACCTTTAACCTGCAATTTGAGAAGAAAAAAAAGTGGTATTGTATTATTTTATTTTAAAACTGTAGTCCACACAATCAGTTTGAAGCAAGCATTGAATTCCATGTTCTCTGAAACATTTGTATCTCAATTTTTTTTAGTATTCTCTTATAATACGTCTGCTTTTATGAACTTAAAGCTGGTTTCTGCATGATTGTATCCTCATCAGAACTTGCAACCTGTCTCATTGATTGAAAACAGCATTTATTAATATGTATTATATACATATATTGTAAATTTCACTGTATTTTCTGTAATTGTATTTCATAATCCTATGCGCTTGTAGATTTGTAGTTCTGATAAACATGTTCTAAGGAAATTACCTGTACCTGTCTTATTATTTGTCAGTTGTTTATTTGTACCCGTCTTAAATTATTTGTTCTTTTATTAACTTCCTTTCAAAGTTCCCAATTTACTATTTTTTTAATTATTTATTTTCAAATTAATCAGTAGTGGAAAACAAAATTTGTCAGCAAAAAAACATGATCTTTTTTCTTATTAAATATAACATTATCTCAATTTTAGTCACGAAAAAATTATGTTTTAAATTTCTTATAATTTTTGGAAGTAGCACGTGCCTAAGTCTTATTGCAAATATTGTTTTTTTATATTAATACTGAAATTTGAACTGTGATGGTTTTTGTCTTTGGTTGTAAAGTGTTGCAAAAAATTAGCAGGAAGTAATATTTGAATTGTACATAAAGATATTAAGCTTGGTACGTGTACACTTGGTACAATATTGTATCTCTTAGTAATTAGTCTGTGTGATTAATTTAAACTGTTTTCTGATACCAAATGCTACTGCTATGGTTTCCCAAATTAAATGACAAATAATAAATATTTTTAGTAATACATTTTTGGAGAATGTATTATTACATCAAAGAACGTTTCTCTTTTGTTGTCTGCGAGTTTGTCCATCTTTCACATTAAATGATAGGCCTGAAAAATCAGTTGCATGTTTTTCAAATTCTTCTCTATAATTATTGATAAAATTTTCTAGTGCTTCGGAAGGATAGATCCTTTCAATAGTTTGCATTCCACTGACTGCAGTGATTTACTAGTAGAATTTATTCTTTGTAAAATAGTATTCTAAATAACTGTCATGGGGCGGTTTCATATTTGTCCATTTCTTCAGAAGTTAAGTCGGACACTATGGCAATTTTTATTCTTCTAAATTACAAATTTCAGTTAAAGCCTCTTTTATATGGGTTAAACAAAGTTCTATAGCTAATATAGCAACAGCTCTTGCTCACCATCTTGTATTAGAAACTCTTCACTGCACTTAAAGACACACATTGTGAAGACAATGTCAACTTTCCTTGAAACGTAATGAAAAAGACATTTTAAGGCCTCGGAGGCCCTACGCGGCCGTTTATCCGCCTCTGCTACTTAGTAAAATTGAAAGGGAAATTTTTTTGTTCTTGTACTCTTTCAATGAGAAAATAATAATGTTCATTTGTGAATAAGGTTTTCTTCGAAAGTCGTTTTTGCAGACTTCTAACGACGATGAACGTTTAAAAACGAACCTATAGTTTCACAAAGTATTGAAATCTTTAAATATAAATAAGAGTGGAGTGTTTGTACACAATAAATATTTTCGTCTAATTTCAATTTTTTTATCCGTTTTGGGTCCTGATGCAATATTCGTCAGTGTATATGTGTGCTCGTGCTACGTCCAAACTAGAGTGTCCAAACGGTTGAATACATGTTCATGGAACTTAGCATACTGCGAGTACTTGCATTGATTTAGTAGGTTTACCAGGTTGCCGCGAGCTAAAGAAATAACAAGCTGGACAGTATAAAGGAAAGATCAGACGTTTTTAAATTCACTATTTTAAATGACAAATTAATTATTGTTCAACTTCCTCTGGAACATGAGCGATAAATTTTTTTGGTTCATTAAAACAAAAAAATTTCTTTTCAACCTCTTGTATATTGTTTTTGTTTCTAAAAAAATGAATTATGGTGTGCAAAAGTTAGTGCCTCTGAAAGACTGCAAATTGAATTGTAGTAAATCAGGAGGCAGATGATTTCGCTAATGAATAGAATATGGACATGGCTGCATGTTGATTTTTTTACATTGATGAATTTATTTTATTTTTAAACAATTTCACTCATTTCAGGTATACCTACATACAGTATAGCTTTGGAATCCAAGGATGAATTATGGGTGTTATGACCCTTGTTGACAGAGGGCGCTGTACGCGACTTAGTGTAATTACTCTACGAGCAACCTATCCCGATATCATCGAACGATCCCGGGAATACACTCCCTCCTGAGTTTCATGAAGTGTCGTCAATTATACAGTTCACACATAGGTTTGAGTAACAAGCTATCGACCAATACTTTGTTGGTCGAACCGAGCTGGAGAAACTTGTCCCGTGAAAGGACAGCTTCTCATGAAGATGGTTGATACCGAATCAACTTCCATTTCACAGCAGACTTCTGTTTCTGGATTTGCCTTACTCAACTAAAAACGAGGCTATATCAAAGGACAAATTACTCGCATAACGAACTTATCAACGGTGACACATCTGTTGGATTTATACTCTACCCTGATTATTATCTTTGTTTTGATATATTTGTTAAGTTGCGATTAACAACAGTCTAGTTTTTAGGATATACGCAGATAATGGCTTTTGACTTTGAGTTACTTTCAGAATTTTGCTAGAGAAAATTGTGTATTATTTACGCCATTAAAGCTGCTGAGTGTTATATCGTGATTTAAAGCAGAGTGTACGTATGAGAACTGTAAATAAAATGTTTGAGTACTTGTGATATAAGGCGTTTTCATGGAACAGTTGAGTACACCAACTACACTCTGGATTACTTCTGATTCCGAAATCCAAAACGGTACAATTTCACCTAAGGATCCAGGTAAAATTATGATCAAACTGGAAACCTTGGAGAAACTGAAAACGAAATTAGATACCTTGCGGGATGACTGCATGATAACCTGCAAGGATCGAGATCTCCCTGCCTACGAAACGAGTATCGTACATATTGAAGATAATATCGATAAATTAGAGGTCAGTCGTTAAAGTTAAAACTCCCCTTCTATACCATAGCCTTCCTTCTCGAGCTAGCATACGGATTGGCTGCCTGTTTTAAGCAGCAGTTTACCTCTTTAATTGATACAAATGATAAACTCTTCTTAAAATCTACTTTGACAGGGAGTGCTAAACACTTGCAATCCGTCAGTGATATGTATGTTTCCTTAAAGCCGTGCAAACGAGGAACGAAAATATTAATGAACTGTTGGATTTAAAATCCATGAATTACGGATCTGCTAAAGAACTGCGTCAAGTAGTTGATAATGTGTAGAGTCATCTCCGTGCTCTTAAAGATTTAAAATTAGAAACCAACGAATTATGTGAAAGCATTAATCAATATCACAATTCAACGCTTAGATTATATCATAATCATCTTCTACAGTGGGGTTACCATCGAATTTTTGGTAAGGTCTAGTCAAGCCTTGGAAAATACCAACCATGTTAGTTCCTTTTCAGTGAAAACGAAACTAGAGTTTTCAACCCCGAAACATAGAACGAATACGCTAATATAGAGTGCCTATATAATAAGAGTGGCGACAAGGGACCAAATTTGGCCCAATGCAATTGCGCGGCAGCCATTTTTCTACCAGAATCGTCTCAAAGAAGATTGCTGGGCGAATTAATATATCATTTCAAGGAGAACAAAAAGCATATGATTGTTATAATATGGATACATTCGGTACAAATGAATCATATAAACGCTCAATTACATGCGTAATTGATGAGATGGATTACACAACGCGCTAACTTTGATTGTGGGAAACATCACGTTGTTCAAAAAAAGCTATTTACTTAAAAAGTCTTCAAATTTATACTGACAAAACACTAAAATAATAATAAATAAACATTCTGGAACATGAATAAGCTATATTTTCTTTTTTATTTAATGTACACACGTTTTTCTCGAACACACAAAAAGTTCCCATGTTAAGTCTACGGGAGCTAGGAAAAGACCGCCTCGGGCGGTAGAGAAGGTCGCTAAGCCAATCAGAAAGTGTTTCCCGTATGTCGCCACTCTTATTATATAGGCACTCTACACTAATCTACAAATCCTTGCCTTCTCCGATGCTACTCAAAATGCATACGAAGTCGCTGTTTATCTGAGGTTGGAGTGAGCAAACAAAGTCGATGTGTAACTCGTTGCTTCTAAGAGTCGCATGGCTTTCTTTGCCAAGACGAACTTCTTGGTGCCTTACTTGCCTGACGAGTGATTTAAAGAAAATCCGGAAGGACTGTCAACAACTTTTTCTAGACACTCAACTTACAATGTATTGTATACTGCCAGTTGTACCACTCTAAACGTGGCTTCTTTGATCAAGCAGACACAAAGCAGATGTATTCCAGAATTCCCTAACTGGAGATCATAAAACTCCTTTCAAGTGATCAACTGTCCATAACTAACCCTAGAAGTACTATTCCAGCACTCCATTTGACATTACGTCGGTCATAAATTTCTGGGCACTTGAAACAAACCCTCTTCATCTGACGTTACACTGACATCTCGATCTCATCAATCTCAACCCCCTTGAGAACACTCGAAATTCCATAGACATCTGGTTTTGTCCGTTCAAAGGCGTCCTGCAAGACGTTAGAATTTTCCTCAGAGACTACTGAGACCTGATAGCGAGAACAAGCTCGCTTACTTGCCGTACCCTTCTTGTCCCAAAAACTTCTGTAAACTTGATTTACATATCTGCTAAGCTGTAATAAATATTGTAGTGGTGAAACCAAAGATCTTATTCCTTTACGCTACCATTTCATTTCTGTCACCACACCATTTCATCCGGTACAATTGGATCAAAGGATTTTGTAATCGGTGGAAGCACTTCGTAGCAAATCGCATTCGAGAAATTCAGTCCTTGACCTATCCCAGTTCGTGGTTCATTGTCCGAGTACGGACAACCCTGCAGATTTATACACGAGAGGTGTTAGTGCGTAAAGTCTCATGATGTGTTCCAAGTGGTGGACAGGCCTTACCTTCTTGCAACTACCGGATCACCCAATAGATGATGTGGTTTCCAAAGAAGTTTATCACGCTGAACTTAAAAAACTATTCTGACGTTGACACGTCTGCTACAAGCGAAATTTCATTTTACAAAGTTCTTAACATCACTAATGATTATGTGAAACTTACTCATTTAATTAGTTTTGTTTTCAGGTTTTTGAATACTGTTCGTCAACCAAATAGCAAAGGATCAATCCAAGGGCATGACTTTCAACAGAAAGTCAAACAGCCGAAAGAGGTAACTGTATTTTCCAGCAGCAAATTAGTTTCTCTAAACTGTTTCATTGATGGAAAAGGTTTATTACGTGTTGGTACTGCAAAATTGAAATTTATCTAGCCAAAATCCCATTATCTTACCTTGTAAATATAAACTAACTAAAATTATTTTAAAATATTTTGATTTCGTGACTCCGACAGGAAAAAGAAAACACTATCGGAATGCCGAATTTTTTTTGATTGGTTGTATTTTGGCACCAGCTGCTGTTCTTCTGTCGCGTGCTTTACGACTTGAGAAGAGCAAGTGAAAAAAGAAGCGTCCACTGCAGGTCGTGTTCATCCAGAATGATCTCTGATTGGTCTTTGACTTTTGCCGATTTTAAAAACTACGGCAGAGGCCGTTGGGGAGACGAGAGAGAAGAGAGCGAGAAGCAACGGGTGTTGTTGCCCCCCCCCCCCGCGATGACCTGTGATATGCATATTTTGATGCATGGGAATATGTTGAACTGATGATGTAAATAATGTATGTATTCTTGTTTCTCGGAATAATAAGGTAATTATCTCAGCTGTTAGTTGTTTTCTCCTTGTGTAAGATTCGTACAGTTTTTATGCTACCGTTTTCGGGTCCATGACACCACACCTAAAGTTGGTGGCAGAAGGGGCGTTAAAAATCGGAACCCATCAGAGAAAGGTGCATTGTGGTCTGATCTATACGAACTGGGGAGTTATTTAGATAGAATTGGTTGGAGGTTGTAGATGAGTGACGGATTATGAATCCCTTAAGGAGTGTATTCTTACGGAACAGGTTAAAAAGAGAGTTTCATTCGAAATTACTAGATGAATGGGACGAAATAAAAACAGAATCCTCCTTAGCAAAAAAAAATATAAGTATGAAAGTGTGTGTGGAAGATTTCGGAGAATAGACAGTAAAGTCGGGAATAAAAGACACTATAACAGGGATACGAACGGGCAGGTTGGTTCCGTACTTAAGAGTGAGCAGACAAGGAAGTCGGAATGGCCTGAGAAAAAGGATCACTCTCGTTCAAATTCTTGGAAAAATGATAAGTATGAGAGGAAGAAGCTGTCAGGCACCGTAGGGAAGGGCACACCAGGCCAGAGTGTCAGGATTTAAAAGGAGAGGGTCTAGCCATTTAATGAATCCTTTAAATGCAGATGTAAATATCGGATAATGTTTTAAGCTGTATTTTAAAAAAAGTGGAAATAAATGGTATAGAGCGTAACTACGAGATACTGAAGCTGGAATAGACTTATGCGATCGTAGTTGGATCAAGAACGATGATTTACTTGGGGAAGTAACTTCGGTCAGACAGCCCCTAGATCAGAGGTGGCCAACCTGTGGCGCATGCGCCAAACGTGGCGCATTGGATGAGTACAAGTGGCGCATTTGCATCCTTTTGCCTACTTAATCTTTTGAAGTAGGCGTCATAACTGAATCCATTTTTATATTTTTAACACCAGAGTCTAATAACAATTCATACAGACTTCTTACTTATCAATTCGTCGCAATTTTTTAAAAGTAAATTCATTATTGAAAATGAAATTTCATTAGCTTTTTTTCTGATCTAAATGCTTTTGACCTGATTAATTTCTTGCGTTCATAACCGTATAAACAGTTCCCAGAACAAAGAACATTTGCAAAAAAATTGTCGTTTGGGAACGATATACAGATATGAACCAACATTTTCATTCATGAAAATTATTAAAAGCAAAAGGATTTCGCGAATATTCAAATTTGTAGAATTCTATGCTGCTTTCGGTAACAAATTCAACACCAAACATTGAAAGTTTAGCAAAATTGAAACAGGCTCAAAAGCACCATCAGCGAGCTCTACGACTGCGATCCCCCTCTCATCCAAGAGATCATCTCTCACTGTTGTTTGTTGGTGCTCCAATAAACGCGTGTCTTTTGAACTGGCGTACATTGATTAATTTAGTTTTCCCTAAATGAAGCAGATCCTACCCATATCTCTATTTTCCAACCTCAATTATGAACGTAAGAAGGTAGAATAGGTGCTTGAGTTTCATGGCGCATCTGAACTCGTACGTAAAAAAATTTGGCGCATGGTATGTAAAAAGTTGGCCACCCATGCCCTAGATAATGAGTGCAAATGTCTTGTATTGGCGTAAGTAACCATTCGGGGAGATTTCGGCACTGTGGTTGCGAAAGCCTCCGTGAAGCCCACGGAGCTAGATCAGGGGTATTACCTATTGGGGAACAAAACGGCACAGCCTCATAGAAGAAATGAGAGGTAAGCCTGCTCCGGTGAACGCGGTTGTTATACGCAGTCAAACACGAGAGATTGATAAAGGCAGTGCTGTAGAGAAGGGAGAGGGGACATTGGGTTTGGAGAATGATGTGAGGATCGGAGGGTGAATGAGAATCAGATTAAGGAAGAGACCATAGATATTCCGGAAAGAGAGACGGGATTGGAGAATGTGTCCGCAGAGCGGTATAAGGTAGAGTGCCTGAATGGGGAGAGTGGCTTCAATTGGGTGACAAAATCTGATTGGTGGAAACCTAGATTTTACCGCCTCGGGCGTTTGATAAAAAGTTCCCATTCCCCCCCGAAGAACATTTTTTCAAAAACAGGAAAAAATATTTTAAATATTTTATTTTTTATAAATATTTTTATATGATGGGGTAAAATGGGTATTGGTTAGGCTTAACAATGTATTAAAACGTTCTAAATTCTTAGATGTAATGACTTAAACCAGGCCTCCAATAACTTCATGCAATAGTATTAAAATTGAGCTTGTAAGCCTAAAAATACACTTATTTACATGGTCTAAAAATACATGTGGTTACTCTTAATTTTTTACTATTTTCTTGGAACACTAATCAAATAATTATGTATAAGGAAACTTACACATTAAATGGTTTATTTATTGTAATACACCTGGAAAAGCCCATTATTTTAATATCCGATGGTCATGGCAGTCACCTGACTTTTATAAGACAGTAAAACAAGTGATGGACAGTAAAATCATCTTTGCCTCCCACCAAACACAAGCCATGCCCTTCAACGTTGTTGAGGTATTTGCCCCTATGAAGCATGCCTGGAGAAAAATCCTGAAGATGTGGTACAAAGAAAGCCGTCTTCAAAAAGTATTCAATGTAACATTCTCTTACCTACTTAAACAGCTATTTGACACACTGAAGGTTTAAATGTAGTAAAAGGTTTTAAAGCAGCTGGATTTTATCCTATTGACAAAAATGCTGTTGAACACAAAATAGTATTAACTGAAAATGATAGAGAAATAGTAGTAAATGATGTTGCACAGCACTTTGAATTTTGCCATTTCTTCTCCATATCAGGATTTAAAAAACTCCATCCTCACAATTTTACAACTGCAGTCCGAAGAAACCAAAATAGCCTTATAGAATGCCAGACGAAAAAGGAATCTGGTACAAACTAAGGCTGGAAAAGTGATGACTGCTTCCGATGTATCACAACGCCTTTTCAAAAAAACTGCTTGTTCAAGAAAAAATTTTTAAAAAATGCCCCAATTGTAGAATCTACCAAAAGAATTAATGCTGCTCCACAAGGCACAAGAAATATCTCTATATCAGAATCAAATGTGGCCCAAAATGTTTCAACCTCAACTTGTAAATTTGATTTACCTAAAATAATGATAGGCAATTGGGTCGTCGTAAATATGTTGGGAAAAATTCAATAAAAAAACTTTACTGGACAGATTACTGGCATGGATGGGGGAGATTTCATAATAGAATATGCAAGGAAATCAGCAATTGGAGATTACTATGATTTCCCAGATAATGATGATACTGTCATTGTTGAGAGGGATCAAATTATTAGCATTTTAAAGGAACCTAACCGTGGCCATGACAGATTTCTACTATAAATTGTATTTATATCACAAGTAAATGTCTTTGTAGCAAATAAATAAAGCTTTAACGAAAGTTTGTGAAATTATTAGCCTTTTTTTAATCAATACCCATTTTACCCCACCTCTGGGGTAAAATGGGTAGACAAAAAGAAGCAAAAGAAAAGGATAAATATATTATTTAAGATAGTATATAAAATTATTTTAACAATGATGGTAATGAACCCATTGCATAAATATACACAAAAAAATCGCATGTTTCCAGTTTTTTTAAGTGAAAAAGAGTGATGAATGAGAAATCAGTACTTTTCCTACCCATTTTACCCCACCATACCCTATGCTCAAGTAGATTTGAAAATTAGCTTATTTAGAAGGATAAAAACTTCAGAATAAATAGAAATGAAGGGGCATTTTATCCCTCAAAGTAATGATGACGGCATATATGACCTAGATTGCCACAGAAGTTCGCAACAAAAAGGGATGCAAACGGATAGATTGTAACATCAAGAAACAAAATAATTTTTGAATTCAACTTAAAATGAGCAAAATCATTTGTTTTTAAATTATACTGAATTTCAATTTCGCTAAAAAAAATAATTTGGAAACAAAAGTCATTTGCAGGACACAAATGGTTTTGAGAAGTTCCTCATTAATTAAAAAAAATGAAAGCAAACCGTTAAATTCCCAAATTTTGCAAAATTATTTTGTTCTTATGTTCTCTTAAGGGAAAGAAATTAACTAATTAAAGACCTAGATAAATTCAGCAAGTAGAGTAGAATTATTCGCTCCCTGGCAGTTTGAAACTTTAATTTTCAATATTTATATGTGTAACCTGTCACCTTATACGCCAAAAAAAAAATAATAATAATAGTAATAGTAATAATCAGCGCAGAAATCGCAAAATTAACTATTGAAAAAGATTCTCATTAGTAGGCCTTTCATCGCGGCATCGAAAAGCTAAGTACCGTGGTGAAAAATCGTACATGCGCATAAATAAACATCGTAATCGTTGTCGGTCAAAACCAAAATCAAAATTTTCCTCCAATGATGCTAAAAAAACACGAAATTTCCGCTAGAAATACTGACTAGGCAACTCAGATATCGCACATGCGCTAAGATAGCAAGCATCGAAATCGTTGGCTCTGAGCAACAACATCGGACACCGGAAACCCGTAAGATCGGGGAAAATCGTGATGTCACGATGACCCTGAGACCTGCGCAACCTAAGGAATGGCTGTGTGAGATCGGGAAAAATCGGGATGTCGCGATGCATCGCCATCGTGAAAATCGCGAAACCGATGTGGCGATGTCGACCTCACACCGGTTTTCACGATGTATCTTTACATCGCCCATGCCTACTCCCTAGTATAAAAAACGTCACTAGGACATCCGGTTCGTCAAAGCTTGAAATATACTCTAACTAGCCACTAACCCGGTGTTGCCCGTGGTATATAATTTTCCGCAGATTTCAAATCCGTTGAAATTTTTACTCTTATCTTTAACGGTCTAGGAGGTAGATAAAAGAACTAAGTGAGTCCAGTTAAAAGATTTATCGTCTGGCTGGAAAATCATTCCTCCGCTCCAAATCAAAGCGGAAACGAAAAAATAATTTTCTCCGAGTTCCCAGCGATGAAAAAAACTTGGCATGGTTCCAAAGGCTGACGGCAAGGTGACGTGGGTGGAAAAGTCCAGATTCGTGTGTTTCTTTGTCTGGAGAAGCGCGTTTAAAAAACCAAGAGTTGAGAATAAAACGATTAAATTCTTTTAAAAATCTTCTAGATTGAATTTTAAAATTCACGTCGACCCAAGAATTGCAAAAAATTCGGACTACCTGTGTGCCAAATCTCATTGCTGTAAGTGCCATAGAATCGTCAAGATTTTGCGACAAGAAACAGACAGACAGACAAACAAACACTTCCTAGAGATAGGCAAGAAACACTAATGACGTCATATTCTTAAAAACGGCCAAAATCACGTTAGGGAAACGCGGAAAATTACTGAAAAGCGGAATACATGAAAAAAAAAACCACAAAAAGCGGAAATCCGCGGAAACGTGGAAGATTCTCATGCCTGATCAAGGAACTCTCTCAGGATGTACAGCCGTCAAAATAAAAAACGATTCACCCGATCGCAATTGCACAATTTACATCGCAGAGTAAAACGGAAGGTGGCAATCGATAGGAATGAATGTTTTTTACTAATATCAATACTTAAAATGTGCCTAAGGGGCCGTCTTCATATTAAATTGGGTGTTTGCTTCGATAATTTCAATATTTATCACAATCAATCACCTCTTTTATCACAAATTTGGATTTTATACACAATTTCAGGCGAAAATAATAAAAATCATTAATTTTATTTGATTTTTCACCGATTTGCAAGCGTTTGAAAATTAGATCTCCTAATGTTAAATTGGTGTTTCACGTTTTTTGTTGTACTTGCTACAAACATTAATTTTTCTTGGAAATTGTTTTTTCACCACATCCTTTGCTCCAAAAACCCAAACACAATCTATAAACATCTTAATTATCAAACTAAATTTACTATTTTTTATCTATTATAAAATTAGTATTCATAAAAATTATGAAAAAAAAACCATGGGCAAATTTTGGCACCATGTGAAACATCGGAATTCTAAATTTCAGCTCATTACGTGCATAATTAGGAGCGCAGAGAGACTGTTTGCAAAATTCGATGATTATTATCGTTATTGGGGATTGTTCATAAAGTGAAAAGAAAAATTTCTGCCAACAGATCTTGGGATTCAATCAGAATGGATACTGTGTCACCATCTTAATGGACTCCATACCTAGGCTTCTGCAACAGGTCCTTGACTGCGACGGCCACTACACGTCTTTATTAATATTTCTAATGTGATTGAACTCCGAACATTTATACGCTCCTTCAATGGATTTTATATATTTTCTCGGTCAATTTTACGCCGTTTTACATTATTTTTTCATCAAATCCGCCTAAAATTATGTGGAGAATCAAAATCTGTGATAAAAGATGGGAGTTCGTATTGAAATTATCGAAGCAAACACCCAATTTAATATCAAGACGGCCCCTTAGGCAAATTTTAAGTATTGATATTAGTAAAAAACATTCATCCCTATAGATTGCCACTTCCCGTTTTACTCTGCGATGTAAATTGTGCAATTGCTATCGGGTGAGTCGTTTTTTCTTTTGACGGCTGTACCTCAGCAACTGGGAAAACCTTGTCCATTCTTTTTTCTAGCTTTGATTGAATCAATGGAAATATGTGATGTAGCCCAGTTAAGCATTTTTATAATAGGAATTGATTGTATGTTGATTTCTTTAATGTCTGAAGAACTTGCCAATCATTGCATGGAAAAACAAGAGGATCAAACAAATTTGAAAAATATACACCAAGAAGCACTACGTAGAAAAACTTTTAAAATACACCAGGGTATGTTACTGGTTGTGAAATGCGGGAATAAAATTAGAGCCAGAGTATTAAATTGACGAGTATTCAGAGAAAATTGTTAATTATTATATTTGGATTATGGTTAAATTGTCCTTAATTGCGAGGTGCTCTGGGTTTCAAGTGGACAGGTTCTGAGTATATTTTGGAAATTTTAAATGCTGTTTACAATTTTTTTTAAGAACATGAAAATGAACTACCTGAGATGAAAGAACCCTATTTTTTGATAACAACTGTCTATTTGATTTGGCATTTTTAGTCGATGTAACTAGCCATCTCAATGATCTAAATTCGAAACTACAAGTCAAGAATAAATTATTTCCTCGCGAAGAAAAATAGCATCAATCCATTTAAAATTAAATTTAAATTATTCATCTCTCAGAAAATCAGGATTTGAGTCAACTTCCACACTTGAAAGAGCAGAGTGAATGTACTGCGGATAATAGCAATTTGTTCAAATATATTTAAAAATCACACATATTATTGTAAGGGTAGTTTGAAAGTCGTTTTCATTATTTGCCTAAAGAAGAAAACAGCATGTACCCATTTATAAATCCCTTTTCACTTAGTGAACAAAACGTAATGAAGATGCCTAGTAACATACAAATGGAACTTGGAACTGATTTAAAAACTAATTTATCATTTAAAATAAAGTTTGATGAGCTTTTTTCAGATCAAAATGCTTCTGACATGATTAATTTCTGCCGTTCATTGCCCTCTGAACATTTCCCTGAAATACGAAAATTTTCAAAAAATTACATAAGTCGTTTAGAAACGACACGCAGATGTGAGAAAGCAAGACGTAAAATTTATTCAAAGCAAAACGAGGTTGCGAATGACTGATACAAATTTGAAGAATTCTCTGCTGCTCTCAATAACAAATTTAATACCAAACATTAAAAGACTAGCGAAATCCAAACGGGCTCAAAAGTCTCTTTAATAGTAAGTAATGTTAATGTGTTGTAATAGATATTGTTCACATACAATAATTAAATCATTTAAAAATGTTAATTATGTCAATAAACATACTTTTATTAAAGAGGTTATTAAGGATACACCAGGAGATCATGAACCTAAAAAGGTAAAAAAGGTGCTTGAATTGTATGGAGCATCTGAATTCGTAAATGAAAAAAATTGACGCATGGTATGTAAAAGGTTAGCCACATCTGCCCTACAGGAATGATCCGAGGACAACACCACGTAATTTTGAAACACGAGTTACGAAAGAGTTAACTAAAATACTAGCATATGAATATACCTGGTAGGTAGTATTTAATTAATGTCATACTTGAGTATCGCAACGTGCAATTAAAGATGGTCCGGGTAATTTGGTAATTTTTAATTAACGTCATGCTAGAGCAACACAACGGACTATTGTTGACGGTCCGGGATCAATCCCCTAAGGGAAAGATCTGAGGACAACACAACGGAATTTTGAACCACGGTCAGAAGACGAGGCAACGTCTGAGCTCTCCCCACTCCAAATTCACACCAATCGAACGTGAGGACTTTCTTCCTAGACCTGGTCGATGCTCAAATTTTTACATTGCGATAAATCGGCATACTAACATCACGATATCGCGATAAATCGTGATGTTAACTATGCATTTTGTACATATTAAAAGCAAAACCTTGTTCCTACATCACTATATACATAAATGAATAAAAATATTTTCAAAGTTCTTTCTTTTCTTTGCTATATATAAAATCGTGGTAGGGAAAAAATAACAAATAAAGATATGCGTTGCACGTTTAAGAAACACGCATGATTTAAAATAATATATATATATATATAGATATATATATATATATATATGTAAGATTCGTGTTGTTCTGTTTGGTAAGGTCTATATTAAAGACTTCGAATCTTACAGCACATTGACATTTAATGAATAAATATATACAATTATTATGTACAGTTGAGTTATATTTCAAAAAAGTTCCGTCATTATCGGCAGCAGTCGTCTCTGCTCGGAAAAAATACGTCAGCTCTCAATGGCGTCCAGGGGAAAAAGTGTCTGTTCTATTAATTTTCTCGTAACTGAATACCAGAATGTGAATGGCTCGTGACAGTCTTGCCTTGCATTCCTACTACAATGCAACTGACTCCTACCAGTCTCGTTGCTCTTATAATGAGTTCTTTCCAGACTAGTAGACAACTACCGTTGTTTAGTATTCCTACAATCGGCCATCCTGATGATCTTTCGTCCTCGAAAGGAACACGACAAACCTAAAAAAAAACCACAAAACAGTATCTGGGAATACATTGATTCAGTATTAGTTATTGAACCACGACTTCATATGGTCAGCTGCTGTCGACGTCAAGTTCGGTCCTTCATGGTTTCCAACTTTCTCAACGTCATAGCGATCATGGGGTTTCACTTTCTTCACTCGATATGGTCCTAAGAATTTCGGTCGTAATTTCATTCCGACACCAAATTGAGTCCGCTGAATAGCAATAAGATCGCCCTCTTTGTATTGATGAGGTTTCTTCCTCTTCTTATCATACGTTCTTTTATTCTCTTCCTGAATTTTTAGGATATTCTCTTTGGCATCGTCTCTTAATTTCTTCCTCTTCTCTAGAAAAACTTCAGTATATTCTTCTTCTAAAAGCTGGACTATCTTGAGATCTTCTTTGTTTCGCATTTTCACACCTGTCAAAAGTTCGAAGGGTGTCCATCTTGTGCTTCTGGAGGTTGTACTATTGAGTATTCTTTGTACGGCGTCAACGTGTTTGAACCATTTGATCGGTTCTTCAATTGAAAGTTTGGATAACACTGGAATCAGGGTTTTGTGCATTCTTTCTACTTGTCCATTGCCTCTTGGGATTCCTGTTGTGATTTTTAGGTGTTCAATCCCGTTTTCGCAACAAAAATCTGTAAATTCTTTAGATGTAAAAGCGGATCCTCTATCCGAGATTATCCTCGCAGGATTTCCAAAACTATTTTGTTGTTGTTTGAGTTTATTTATTGCGTCACCTGATGTCGTAGATTTGGTAGGATATAACCAAGTGAATTTTGTGAATGCGTCTACTACCGTGAAGATATACTGATAGTTCTTAGATGTTGAAGGTAACGGACCTATGAAATCAATGTGATAAGTGTATAATGGAACGTCCTCTTTAGGAATTGGATTTAGAAATTTGTTATCCTCTGCTATGGTTCGTTTTGTCTCCAACTTAGTGTTTGGTTCCAGACGATTAGTTACTTCGAGATGAGTTTCGGTTTGAATTTTAGTTGAATCTGAAGTGTTCGCTAAATTAACAATTCTTGCGTAATTCACTCGAAAATTATCGCGTCTGCTCAAAACATGAATTCCGCTCTCTGATAAAGTAAGATTTAACTTATTTATGCAATCGAACCCAAGAACAATATGATCAGGTAAATTTTTTAAAACATAAACATCAGTAACAATAATGCATTCATCAATAATAATTTCTGTAGAAAAGAAACCTAGAGGAGAAATGTGTTCTCCTCCTATACCCATTAAAGTCACATTATCAAAACTCAATTTTGGGGATCCAATTTCAACATAAAATTCATATTTTATCATTGACACATCACTTCCTGTGTCGATTAGCGCATTAGATCTTTTTCCGCACATTTCAACATATTTTCTAAGCTTAGTACGAGAATTAAAAGGGCTATTAATTAAAGTTCTATTTACATCTCTTTTGGGACACACGTCGGCCTTGTGCCCATAATTTTTACATTTAAAGCATCTCACACCCTCAGTTTTCTTTTCACAATTTATCGACCTATGTCCATATTCATTGCAGTTGTAACATTTTATATGATTGGTGTTAGTTTGTTCAGGGCGCACGAAAGATCGAGGCTTTAATTTGTCAAAATCCCTATTGAAACGCTTCTTATATTTATCGTCTGATGTTTTCGAATCTCTATTGGTTTTTAAATGACATCGAGCCGCTTCATATTCGTCTAATTTATTGACGAGTTGGTCTATTTTCGTTATTTTCGGTAGCTCGTCTATAAAATGGTCTCGAACGTCATTGGGTATTTTTCGTTTTAGTTGATCGGTAATCATGAGTTCTTTAAGGTCTTGGTAATTTGATACTTCCAACCCACTCGTCCATTCTTCAAAGAAATTTTTCAGATCATGAGCAAAGTCATTCCAAGTAGAAGACGCTTCTTTTCTATGCGAAAGGAAATTTTGCCTAAATTGTTCCGGATTTAATTTAAAACGTTTCAACAATAATCTCTTGACATTTTCATAGTCATTAGCCTTTTCGTCAGGCTCACGCGTGATAAGATTAGCCAAATCCAATGGGAGTAAACCCAACAAATGTGTAACCCATTCCGTTTTTGGTATTTCGATACGACTAATCTGTCTTTCAAATAAAGTTAAATAACAGCTAATATCCTTATTCGTCTCGTAACGGTTAATCAATTTCAATAAATCGTTATTGTATAGGCTGGTAGTTTTACCATAACTGTTGCCTTGTCTGTTAGCAGTTTCGATTTCGAGTTTCCTTAATTCGAATTCGCGGGCTTGTTTTTCGGCTTCAATTTTCTCTGCGCGGGCTTGTTTTTCGGCTTCAATTTTCTCTGCGCGTTTTTCGGCTTCAATTTTCTCTTCGCGGGCTTGTTTTTCAGCTTCAATTTTCTCTTCGCGTTCAGTTATAATCACGCTCAACAGATTTTTTGTTATCTCCTCGTCATAATTTTCAGAATCTATTATAAGTTTCGAGCACTGCGCTACTTTGGGATTCGCTGGCACTATCAGGCCTAATTCGTCAATCAATGTTAGCAAATCTGCTTTTCGGGCCTTGTTAAATATGCCATGTCATCAAGTAAAACAAAATTATGTACTCACAGTTTCGAAAGTTCCTTCTATCCGTCTTTTCCGTCAACTCGTCTTTTTCGTCTACGCGTTTTTTCGTCTACGCGTTTTCTTTTTTGTCGTTTCAGTCTATCATCAGCACCACGTCAGGAGAAGTCATGAAACTGTTCTTGCAGATGATTAAAACACAAGTCCAGGTTTGCATAGGTAGTCAAAACATTCCGTCGGCCGGTTCAATCGTCACTGCTTTCGGGGTCTGCTAATCCGTCGTTCAAGTCCTCGTACGCAGGAGGAGAATCGTCGCGGTCGTCAACGGTTTTTCACATCCCGGCCGAACCCCCATTTTTTGTAAGATTCGTGTTGTTCTGTTTGGTAAGGTCTATATTAAAGACTTCGAATCTTACAGCACATTGACATTTAATGAATAAATATATACAATTATTATGTACAGTTGAGTTATATTTCAAAAAAGTTCCGTCATTATCGGCAGCAGTCGTCTCTGCTCGGAAAAAATACGTCAGCTCTCAATGGCGTCCAGGGGAAAAAGTGTCTGTTCTATTAATTTTCTCGTAACTGAATACCAGAATGTGAATGGCTCGTGACAGTCTTGCCTTGCATTCCTACTACAATGCAACTGACTCCTACCAGTCTCGTTGCTCTTATAATGAGTTCTTTCCAGACTAGTAGACAACTACCGTTGTTTAGTATTCCTACATATATATATATATATATATTTAACACATATATATGTGTGTGTGTTCCACGCACCATATATGATCAAGTAGATTCAAAACTTTGTGTGATTATTGAGAAAGAGAAAAACTTCTATATAAATAAAAATAAAGACGCATTTGGGCTCCTCTTAGTAATGGTGACGGCATATATAACCTAGATTTCCACAGAAGTTCACAACAAAAAGGGATGCTAACGCAATGATTGTAACATGAAGAAACAAGAGAGGTTTTTCTTAATTCAACTTAAAATGTGCGAAATTATTTTGTTTTAAAATTATACTGAATTTTAATTTCACACACACAAAAAAAATTCTGGAAACGAAAGTCATAATCAGGACACAAATGGTTTTGAGAAATTCCTCATTAATTAAAAAAAAAAGAACACAGACCTTTAAAATTCGCAGATCTTGCAAAATTATTTTGTTCTTAAGTATATTTAAGCAAAAAAAAACCCATCAACAACTAATTAAAAAACGTAATATAAAGCTTACCTAGATAAATTCAGCGAGTAGAACTATTCGCTCTTTATTATTATTCGCAGTTTGAAACTTTAAATTTCAATTTTTACGTGTCACCTTATCCCCCCCCCCCAAAAAAAAAAAAAAAAAAAAAGGTAGACAGCGCAGAAATCACAAAATTAATTGTTAAAAAATTTCTCATTAGTAGGCTTTTCATCAATCATCACGGCATCGAAAATCCAAGTACCTAGGTGGAAAATCGCACATGCGCATAAATAAACATCGGAATTGTTGTGTCGATCTAAACCAAAACTCAAATTTCCCCCAATGATACTAAAAGAACAAGAAATTTCCACTGGAAATACTGATTAGGCAATTCAGATATCGCGCATGCGCTGTGAAAACATCGAACATCGTGACACCGGAAAACCATGTGATAGTAAGTAGGCAACTTAACGTAAAAATCGCGAAACCGATATGGCGATGTCGACATCGGTTTTTGACGATGTATCCCGCATGCGCTATGAAAGCATCGAACATCGTGACACCGGAAAACCCCGAGATACTGGTTTGGCAACTCAACGTGAAAATTGCGAAACCGATGCGTCCGAATTCCGAAACCGAAAATTGCGACATCGGTTTTTCACGACGCATGCGCTATGAAACATTGAACATCGTGACACCGGAAAACCCCCGAGATTTGTGGATGGGGATTGGCTGAGTGAGGTCAGAGAAAATCGCGATTCCACAATCACCACGAGTTAAGGGATGGCTGTGTGAGATCGGAAAAAATCAAACTGTCACGATACATCGCCATCGTGAAAAACGCGAAATCGATGTGGCGATGTCGTCCTCACACCGGGTTTTCACGATGTATCGATACATCGCCCAGACCTATTTCTGCCACGACAGATTTAAGGTGCACCAGTTGCCTCCACACCATATACTTACATACATCCATGCACTGACCCAGATTCAAACCAGCAACTTTCCAATCTAGAGGTTAACACCTTAACCACCAGACCGTTTCGTCGTCTTGAGGCCATGGCAGACTGCATTTTGAGGTCAGACACCAACCCCCTTTAAACTCGACGGTCTTTGGTTGGTAGTTCATTGCTATTCAAATTGGGCTTTGGGGAATTGATCCCTAACCGTAGTCAATATCCCGTGGTCTTGCTCCAGTAAGACGTTAATTAGAATACCTATCTACCTTACAATTGGGCTACCGTGGTCATAGAGAAGTAAAAGACAGAGGGTTCACTGCCATAGGAAGCAATAAACTTCTAAATAACATGGGAAATCCCATACACTCTAGCGCCCTCTGTGCGGGTCACTTGTTATTTCGATGGCGTCGGATCTAGGCCCCGTTTCATATTAATGCAACAACTATCTCATGTTGTTTTATTCTAATTGAAACGCCATTTGCATTTCTGATTAAATGCTAAATATTTTTTAAGTATTTTTAGCATAAATACTTTAAAATAGCAATTTTTAATGTCTTCTGAACTTAAAAATTTTTTTATGGATGAATTATGAAATCTTACTAATGTATGAACTTTTTTTTCTTTAATTTTAGTTTATTCTTTTATGTGATTCTATGAAAAAATATTCCAAGACATTTTTTATTTTGAACATAGTTGATTTGTGTTTATTAGAGTGCCTATATAATAAGAGTGGCGACAAGGGACCAAATTTGGCCCACTGCACATGCGCGGCAGCCATTTTTCTACCAGAATCGGTTGCTGGGCGAATATGTTTCTTCCATCGGTTTCCCACATTTCCTCCTCTCTCTTTCTTTTGGCGATAGTGTTTATGTCCCGTAATTTTTATGCTCACGATTTATTGAACTTGTTTTCGTGAATATTAACAAGAAAATGAATAAAGTTAAGCTTATAACTTCAGTGTTAAATAAAATAAGATCTGATGTGTTGTCTCTCTCAGGCACAAGTTTTTTCTTTAAATTCTTTCCATGCTGTGTGATAGAAGGTTACGCATTAATTTTATAACATTAAATAAAAAATAGATTTGAAATGTCCTTCTATTAACGGATAGTTCCTTAAAATAAAACTTTCTTTCAACCAACTGTTCGACTCATGTAGTTTTTTTTTTTAGTGTGATTAATCCTTTCCTTACATTAACCGAACCAGAAAAGATACTGAACATTTTTATTTGACCTTTTTAATGCATAACACAAAATTTTAACCCAATTAAATTTGATTTTTGTTTCAAGTTTCATCCATTTATACAAGTCAAAAGACATGTAATTTCAAAAATAATCAACACCATCAGTACACATTTGTTAAAAAATCTACCACATTTTCATATGAAAAATAGAATTAACAGATTGAAACTAAATTATGAGCAAATATTGGCCCAAACATACAAGAATAATCTCAAGATAAAAAATAGTTAACAGCATTTGTACGCATTTATATACAAATTCACAGATAAATGTTGATGTGGTGGTTTTGTTTCGAGATCTAGCAGCAAAATAAAGATGAAAGTTTGCATCAAAATTAACACTTTTATATAAACATTTATTTTATTCTTTTTATATAAAGCATTGCTACAATTTACTCTCTGCTTTTCTGATGATTCAATTAGGATTAGGTTATTGAAAACCTATAGTAAGGAAACAGCTAAAAAAAAAACGCATTATCAAAAGTTTAAAACTTGCTAACTGCCTTTGGCGCGATGTTTACATCGCCAAAGTAGCGGGATACAGCATGTTGTTCAAAAAAAGCTATTTACTTAAAAAGTCTTCAAATTTACACTGACAAAACACTAAAATAATTATAAATAAACATTCTAGAACACGAAATGGAACACGAATAAGCTATATTTTCTTTTTAATTTAATATACACACGTTTTTCTCGAACACACAAAAAGTTCCCATGTTAAGTCTACGGGAGCTGGGAAAAGACCGCTTCGGGCGGTAGAAAAGGTCTCTAAGCCAATCAGAAAGTGTTTCCCGTATGTCGCCACTCTTATTATATAGGCACTCTAGTGTTTATGGGTCATTCTGAAATTAAGTGGAAATTTGACAGTCAAAACTTTTGAAAAATAAAATTAAAGTTTTATTATTTATTTTATGTATTTAGTGTTCTGTTAGGGCAAATGACCATCAAACAGAGGTCAAGAAAGCATTTTAAGCAAATTAAAGCCAATTTTTTACTTCCTTAAAACATGGAGGTGACATATAGTCCCATGGAGGTGACATTCATGGGAATGGAGCTACAAGTGTTTGCATGCAGGTGACAAAATGTTTCAGTTTCATTTAACACAGTGTAATGTCTTCAGGTATTTCATAAAAAATGAACTGTTCATGAATGTTCATTGTCAGTTGTTTTAAAATGGCCACAACCTCAACTTGCACAGTTGCTTCACATTCTTTTGGTGTCATGTTGCTTCACAATTTGTTTTTGGTGTCATGTCATCTTGACATAAAGCGGATCTGGTAAGAAGCTTCAAAACATTCCGAGACATTTGCCACATAATAGCAAACACTCTTTCTACCAAATGCTTTGACAATTATATATTCATTAAATGCACTTGAGTCAGGTCGTAAAGATTCAAACAATGAGCAGAACATTAAGTTTTTCACTGTTTTCAATTTCCCTACCTATGTAATGTGATTTGGTCGTCTGAATCTCTGAAATGCACACTTTGTATCTCCTTGGTGTACTTACATTAATAATTTTTGTTGAAATCAACATGTATCAGTATCTTATCTGTTCCGGGGTTATTTTTTAGGTTGAAAATTGACCTGTATTGTACTATTTGCAAACATGCTTCATGAAATGAGGAAGCATATGATTGAATTTATTAACTAGTTCTTTGACTTCTATTTCTACTTTTTATTTAACCACTTTCTTAGCTGACTTTTTTATTCCTTTAACTAAACTTTACTTCTTTCCTCTTCCATTGCTCAACGCATGTAATTAAATTTTCAAAATCATTTGTCTCAACGTGTTTGTTAATTCACTTCTTACATCTCCTTTCCAGACATTCGTCTTTACTTTTTACTACATCCTGACAGCAGAGATTTAACCTTCTGGTCTAAATCATTGTAATTAAAAACTTTGAGGCTTTTTAATTTTTCAAAAATTAAAAACATTTTCATGCTTTTCACATGCACATGATTTTTACATCAGGTTGCAATACCTAAAATGGTAAAAAAACAGAACGTTGAGTATGGAATATTATAGCCAGATTCTACTTCAACTTTTTATGGAGATTTTAAGATTTCCCATTAAGGTTCTCTTTTTTTTTTTTTTAGTATTAGTCCTTAATGCCTAGTTCCATACGGCTGACATCTTACTCAAAAAAACTTCACGATGTCAGATCTTATTATCATTTTATTTTTTATTTGGTATGTGCTTGTCTCTTTAATTACTTCAACAATGTTTTTCTCACTATATTTTATTCAATTTTTCCCATTATGGACTAAAGTGGGAACTTGTGCAAACTTTGATACTTTATAATTATTTTCCCAGACCGTACCAAACTAAATGCTTTTTGACCTTTTCTTTATTTTGTATTGTAATTTTTCTCTATCTGGGTAGTTAACGCAGCTCCAAATTCAAGATTTTTTCTCTAGGAGAAACTTTTACTCAACGTAAAAGATTTTTGACCTTCTGCTGTGGACTGTTCATATTTTTAAACTTCTCTTTCAAACAATAGTTCCTCTTATATTTCTCCTTATATGTATTAAGCTTCATTTTTTCTTTTTCAAGTTGCTTAATCTTAATCGTTCAGTAGGACTTTGATTTGTTTCTTTTAGCTAGCCTTTTTCTGCCTCTTTCCCTGTTGCTTACTACTCTCCCAATAACAGCTACACTTTGAAGGCCTACACCAACAGCTTCTACTAGGTCAACTAGTTCACTGTTTGGTGGAATATTAATTTCCTTTTTTTCATCAAATCGAGATTTTCTTGTTTTTTGAACCCATTTTGTTTTACTGAGCTCTCTTTTCTGTTGGAAAGTACTGAAATATCTTTTTATTTTTCCTTCTTCTTTTCTTCTATAATATCTCTCCAACTCCTTCCTTTTAAATTCTACATACAGTTCTGGATCATTTTAAATTCTATTTATTTATTGCTCAGACTCTTTCCTGATTTTACTAAATTTGATTACATCAGATTTCTTATACATGGTACCAAATAGGCAGATTGACCTCGTACCATGTCAGAAACTTCAAAGAGAATTTCAGTCATGAAAATACTTAAATTATCTCCCGACTCTCAATGCCATATTTTTAAAGAAAAATTAAAGATTCTATTAACATACATAATCAGACTCAAAGTTACAAGTGTTCAAACATTGTAAATCAAATAAAACTGGTAGCTAACACTACAGGTTCAAATCAGAATCAATTGGCAGGTTAAATAATCAGTACAGGTTAGAGAAAAAACAATTGGACTCCTTATTTGTTTACCCAACATTGTTCTTACTTTAAGAAATAACCATTTAGAATCAATTTTTAACCATATGTCACTGTAAAATTTCTCATAAGAAATATTTGTTCACCTCCATGTATGCCTGTCACCTCCATGTTGGAACTTAGCCATGGAGGTGACATTTCAATGGTTAAACCACATTTTAGCCTAACATAAAAGAATCCCAGCCACGTGCTTTGATTTCCAGATTATTTTATACAGTTCCTAACTATCTGTTGAAAAAAAGTTCAGCTATAAATGAAATAACATAAAATTAAAAAATGCCATGGAGGTGACATTGTAAAAAGAACTCATGAGTTTTCAAATATAAAGATAAGAAACAGACAAAATAATACTTACTATTGAGTCTAAGATATCTTACAGTAAAGATAGCTGATTAGAGCTTCTTTTAATTACACTTTCAGACATGTGCTGCTTTCTAGTAGACTTTTTTAAAGGTTATTTACATTTTACGCAGAGCTGACAAAAATAGCAGGGACAAAGGAATTTACTGATTATTCAATATTAAATTTAATTAAAAATATAATAATTTCAAGTGCATTGTGTAACAATAAGACTCTTAACACTAAATAGAGCTACTAAATAAAGGAATTTCTTACACTGTTTAAATTTCAACTATATCTAAACCTAGAAACAGGGCTAGGGACGGCCATGGAGGTGACATTTTCCATGGTTAATTTACTTTTTCAATTATAAATATGAAAATATTTATTCTTTTAACACTATTTGATGAAAATATACCTTAATTAAGATATATTACTACTGTATAAAAATAAATTAATGCATAAAATTCATTAAAAAATGCAGATGACTCAAATTTCCACTTAATTTTAGAATGACCTTATATAGACTGAACAATTATTTGAACGAAAAAGCACATTATAAAATTTTTTTTATTCATATAATCAGGTATTTAGTCTAAGAGCAGGTGCATCATTCATCTTTGAACAAATTATACAATTTGAAAAAGAATCAGTGTCACACAAAAGCATTCCAATTTTGCACAAGGATCTTTATAAATGTTGACATAAAACCGGTAATAATTAAGAGTACGGTCAATTTTAATTTTACAAAAACAGAAGGGTAAATAATAAAATCACCATATACACAAAATGCAAAATAATAAACAGAGCACAATTGTACAGAATTCTGAATACCACAGTTTTCGTAAATTTAGGAACGATTGATTTTGATTAAATAAAAAATACACAAACACTGAAAGAATGTTAAAAATTAATTATCTTGGGCGAATAGTCTTAACACTAAATAGAATTATTTCATTTTTTCTTTCTTCAATTAGGATTTAAAATAAAATTGTAATTAATTTAACTTGATTGTAAAACGATTTAAAAAATGGCACATAATTCACATTAGTAGTTTCTAAGTTATGAATATATTTTATGAAGAACAAAGCAATTTACCTTTCAACATAAGCGATAAATTTGAACAACGGTTGACGGTCGTGGATCAAGTTGTTCTGTTAAAGGATAGAACAGTTTTAAAATATTATTAAATTGTGCTGCAAAGAACCTTCAGCTGGATGACGCTTCAAAAAGTCTGCCTATTAGAAAATGGCTACCACTCTGAATGAAGCATGTCAAACTCCGCCCGCAATTAGGGACAACTGAACCCCCCCACTGAGGAAGCTATAAGTCATGCCTTCATTCACTTATAGCGCCCTCGGTGGGGGGTCATGCCTTCACGAACTTATATCTTTTATTACTTTGTGACTGTTGCTTGGCCCCATCTGGAACTATAACTATTTCCCACATATTCGTGAATATGGCAATACTGAATGCCGTTATTTTGTAGCAGACAGCTTTTTTTGAACCCGAGGATACGTGATCAGGTTCCTAATAGTATCCAATTGCTAAATCATACAATTCGTTTACTTTTTTGCTTTGTTCTCATGCTTTGTCAAACTTCCTTCTGTTTCAACTCACATTATATTTTTTTCTAAACCAATAAAATATTGGTATTTATTAAGGTAAAATACCCGAAAACAGATACTGCGCAACCAATTTTTTGTTGTTTTATCTTATCTTTGTTGATGTTAAAGAGCTATTGTATAAAATCTAATAATTAAATTTCGATCCAATTATTTTTGAATGTCATAAGTTTGTTCTTTCTGTTCCAGGAAAAACATGTCCTTTTGTGCTTGGGTTACAGATGAAAAGTTTAGGGACACTTTTAAACCAGGTATTTAAGAATTTTGTATTAGAACGATTTTGTGGTGTTTGTTATATCCGTAGTAAAAAACTTTTGAAAAAAAGACAAGATCTGGTTAAACAGGTTTCACACCAACCTTGAGTTTTCACACTTTGCTTCTATGAACCAAGCGTTTTAATTCATGAATAAAAGTTTTAAAATTATTGTTTTCTCTCTTTCAAAAAAACTATATCGAACAAGTTTCAAGAATATAAAAGCAGAAATTATTGTGGCATTTTAACATGCCTTGAATAATTTATTAAATACATTTCTTTATACATTATTATTTACCTTAAAATCATGTATTGTTTGCATTTTAATATATATGTTAAGTTTAAATACATATTTTCAATGTTGATTTTAATTTAAAATTTATTGTTCTGATGCTTAGTATTGTTTCAATGCTGTTTCAATTTTGTTTATTTCATGTGAATTATTTATTTATTGTTCCCAATTAAAAAAGCATGAGTTATGTGTGCTGGGCCTGCTAAAAATGCATGTGTTTGACTTTTGAATTGTTAATATAGTACCTACAACCATCATAATTAATTTTCCGAGTACCTCATAAACATACATGCTTTAAATTTAAGAATAGCTTAGTATTAATTTCTAGTTTGAGATTTTTATATAATTATATTATGATCTATGTTGGCAATTTATCAAAATAATGTGCTTGAAGAATGGTAATATGTTGCAAGTACCAAGAAAAATGACTTGTTACCAACATGTTATGAAGCACTGAAATAATAAAGAATTATTTCAAATTCTAATTATTACTTTAAAACTTAAAAATGTATGCTAAAATTGTAAATTTCCCAACACTAATGAACAAACCTCAAAAGTTAGCTGAATCAAATATAATTTTGCTCGAACAGGGTAATTTGGTGTTATTTAATGCCACGATGTAACTATCTTATTTTATAAAATCATGTTAAACAAAAGTGTATAGTTTTAGCTATTCTATATAGAGATGTAAAATTATTTGTAATAATCATTTGGAGAATATTCTCCCTTGTGAGAATAATCAAGAATTTTCATTTCTAATGCTTAAAAAATAAAAATATGGCACATTTTTTTTTTAAATCTTAGAAAAATCGCCACTTTAAAATGTAGTATTTCTTTACATCTAACATTGAAAATACAGAAAGATAGATGAATATTTCACTTGTGGAGGACTAATGGTGCAAAACAAGGCATTGGGGCAATATTGGCAACTCAGAAGACAGAAAAATCTTCAAATTACCCAAAATAAACACATTTTTCGAGCCAAAACTACTAGATTTCTGATTTTTGTAAAGAAAATGCTGAAACAAATTATAATTTGTGATTATCTTCACAAAACTTTTAACATTTTATTTAATGTTTATTGACTAGAAAAACCACATTTTTGAGTAAAAAATTGCTGTATTTATACTTTTGCAATAACTTTATAAATTGCTGCATATCTCATACTAAATATTCTTTTCTTGAGGATGACAAATTTCCATAAATTTTAAACTATTCATCAAAAATCAAAATTAATGCTATTAGTTTTATATAATACGTATAGGTAACTTAGTTCATAAGGAAGAGTTATATATAACATAAGTGAAATAACATATAAATTAAAAGTTAGGCATGATAAATTCGTGTTATAATTGCATAGCATGTTAACATATTTCCTTTATTTCCATGTGATGTAAACCGTATATTTTCATTTTATGATGTTAAAAATAGACAAATCTTACATATTTTTCCATAGAAAAAGAACAGTTAAAACTAATTTCTATAACTTAGCACTTATATGCCATATATCGTGAAGGATACATTAAAAAAACTTCATGTTCATTTCTGCAGTTAATAAAATGAAACAGATTACAATTTTCTGAAAAATTAGGTTTTAAATTGAAAGTTCTCGAATATTCCCCAAATTTCAATCTTTGGAGAATATTCTCATTTCCCGAGAATATTCTCTTGCATCTCTAGTTCTATGAATGTTAGGATGATTTACTTGGGACTCAACCCCATAAAAACCCAATCAATTTGAATAACGAAAAATTTCGAGCAGAAATTTACAAAATGCTGCATGTTTCATTTCAAGACATTCAAGTTCACATCTCCACTAATTTGCTTGTATGCCCCAATGCATCTAGTTGGAATCGATTCTTGTGAGGGTCGATTACTCCTTGAGTGTATTTCGCTCTTCTGTGTTAGTATAACTTTCATTGTGTATGTATGACCATTACTTGATGTTACCTATCTTGTGTCTGGGCAACATGGCCATCCAGTAAAACACAGTATAAACACATGTCGCTATAATTCTTCTTAGGTTCTTAACTTGATCCGGATTGTGTTAGCCCAGTCGGAAGAGTAACAGATTATCAATTTGCGGGTTGCGAGATCTAATCAAATCAAAGACAGTTGTGTACAAAGAGGCAGGTGCACATTAAATCTGCTTTGGCTTCAAACATCCTAATGTTGGCGTAGTGTGGAAGTTTTGAGAGTGGTGGGACAGTTGAGATGTGGCCTCGTCATCTGACCCTGGTTCAAAATTATGAGCCATTGTCTTTGGATTCTTTCATTAAGAATTGGAATATGTTCGTATTAACTGCATGCCTTAGGCAAATATCAGTTTTGTGCCAAATGCCACCAATTTTTTCACTTTCTGCTTCCGCCATTTTAAGGACACAGTGCATAGTTGCATAAGATAGTTGCATAAGCATTTTTGCATAACTCAATTGTTATGAATCTGGAACTTACCACATAAAGAAACTGTCTGTCTGCTATTTCCAGAAACTAGGGGGCCCGCCCCCTGCTCGCTAACGCTCGCCGACCCCCTGAGGATTACTTTGCAATCCTCATTGGTTCGCTGCACGAACCTTGCTCGCTTCGCTCGCATCAATGAAGGCAATGTTTACAAAAAATGATACTCCAAAAAATATTTTTCAAACATAAATTTGTTGCACTACAGAAAAATTATAGAGTACCTCCAGAATCAGAACTCAAACAATTTGGAATTCAGATGAAAGCTGAGCAAATTTTGACTCGAAATGTGGGCGCTGCTTTGGAAATCGAATACCCAGCATGTCATTTATAAGCTGCAACAGTTTGACTTATATTCATATTGTTTTTCAATAAAATTTTATCAGGTAACGCTGTAAATTCAATTTAGGCGCGAGGTTTCGTGGTAAGCAAGCAATAGTTCAGTGTTGCCAAAACGCGATAACAAATAACGTCTTTTTTGTGAGCCACGTAAGAAAATTATATATATAGATATAGCACATTACTGGTAAATCCACATTGCAATCTTTAGCATCCAATGAAAATCTATTTCAATGAAGAACCCATTTATTGGTAGTGCAACATTTGCACATGTTTGAAAACTGTTAGAATGCATGTGAAAAATTGGTTTGAAAGAAGCAGCATAACATGTACAACAGCTTTATAATTCATTTATTGCTGGTGTGAAGAACTAACACATTCTGCCAAAAGCAACTGGCAGACCAGGTTTGTAGGTTGTTGATTGGAATAATTATCTATGGGATATATATGTCCTTGAAATAATGAAAGCAGAAAGTGAAAAATTGGCTGTGTTCGGCACAAAACTTCGTTGATGATAGCCAATGGCATGCGGTTAATATGAAAGTACCGGTATTTGTTCAGGACCGTCACAGGTGTTCCAGTGTGACATTAATTAAATACCTACCTACCTCTTAACTTGTTCTGTAAATTTGTAGTTGTTTATAACACATTGTAACTAGTATTTATAGTTAACTCATTTATAATTTTGCAATTTTCAGGTGTTTATGTCTGTTCAAAATGCAACTTTGAGCTGTTTTCTAGTAGAACAAAGTTTGAGCATTTTTCCCCTTGGCCTTCATTTACTGAAACTGTCCATGATAACAGTGTTGTCAAGAGAGAAGAAAGGTTTCGACCCTCATTAACATACAAGGTAAGGTTATAATTAATTTTACTAAGCCTTTTTTGTTAACTTTATTTCAACAAATTATGTAAAAAATACACTTTAGTCTGGGTTTGCCATGAAAAGGAAACTGTTTATCTCTGCCATATCAGTTTTCAGAAACAACTGAATGGAAATTCCAAATTTATAGATGTTCTATTGATTTTTTTCGTCATGTTAACCTGTGGGGTGGTATAATTAAATTTTATTAGTTTTGCATTGTGTTATTTATTACATATGTTACCACAACTAACTTCATACAGAACCATGGACCGTTTTTGAATGATTGGATATATTTACCACATAGCTTCCTTATATGTGTTTTCTACGTCATTGCATTTCAAACAAACAGGAAGTAATACCATTCTGGATATTAGGTTCATGTGCAGAAATGGTATCAATCTTAGTGCTAATTATGGCTGAAGTGTAAACACTGCTATGAAGAGTGTTCTATCTGGTAAAATAAAAATTGTTCATCTTGTTGGGTCTGCTGATGGCACCTAGAACCACCCTTCGGAAAGTTGACAGAATAATTGGTTGGTTAATATGGAAAGTTGACAAATACAAATACAAATATTGACGACCAGCTACAGGCTCAAGCCCAACAAGGCTGGTCCTTTGTTTATGAACTCCAAAATTCCCACTGACTATCCAATTGTATCTTAAATTCGTACACTCCCTTTGAATTAACTATATTCTCTGGCAACGCGTTCCAACTGTCTATTACCCTATTAAAGTAGTAGTTTTTCCTTAAATCCGGATTAAAATGTGTCTTATTCAATTTATACCCATGGCCCCTTGTTCTGTTATCCCTATTGAAATTTAAGCCCTCTGTGTCCCCTTGTTTTACTAACTTGAAAAGCTGAATCAAATCCCCCCTCCTCCTTCTTCTTTCAATTAATTCTATATCCTTTCTCATATATGGAGCCCAGAATTGTACAGCATATTACACTATTATTTGACAGAATAACTGGATGGTTAATATGGAAAATTTCCAGAATAACTGGTGGAATAATATATCATATTGACTGCTTTAATTATTTATCTAATACTAGCCCGGCGTTGGCTGTGGTGGTTTGCAAAGCATCGCCGTGATATAAGTTATTAATTAATCTGGTGTAAAATTTTCAATCTATCTTTAGCCATTCCGATTTTACGAAAAGGAATTAACAATCCCAGTCAAAATGTTTTTTATTTTTTGCTCTCATTCCCTGATATGGAAAGGACAGGAAATGTAATCTGTTTCTTTTTTTTTTAAAGCAAAAGGCAGAAGATGCAATCTGTTTCATGTGACGTCATAATCTCTTGCGAAAATATAAAAGACATATTCAATTTAAAAATTATGTATTTAAAGAAAATCGTATATTTAGGTATCGATCTAAAGTGAAATTGTCCACAGATTTCAAATCCATTGAAATTTTTACTCTATCCTTAACGATCTAGGAGAAAGAAAAAATAATTAAGTGAGTTCAGTTAAAAGATTTATTGTCTGGCCGGAAAATCATTCCAACGCGCAAAATCAAAGCGGAAACGAAAATAAATTTTTCTGAGCGTTCTCCGCAATGAAAAAAGTGGTATGGTTCCAAGGCTTGCAACAAGGTCACGTGGGTAGAAAAAGTAAAGATTGGGGTGGTTCTTCTTTGGAAGAAATCCATTGAAGAACCATTGGAGAATAAAACTATTAAATACATGTATAAATCTTCTAGATTGAATTTTAAAATTCACCGCAACCCAAAAATTGTAAAAAATTCGGATTACCTGTGTGCCAAATCTCATTGCTGAACTGTCATAGATCGTCAAGATTTTGCAGCCGCGAAACAGACAAACAAACACTTCCTTTTATAATAGTAGAACTAGGTCTAGAAGGCGTAGTTAATTTTCTGGGCTACTTCTGAACACATCCATAGACTGGTGTTATCCAAGTCAATATGTCCTCATGTATTGTGTTTGCTATTCAGCCATGTTGACCAAGTATGTATCCTTTATCAAAGTCTGATTTGCTGTAATGTTTGCTTAAATCATTCTATGATTCTGAAAAGGCAATTTAACATTATAAATCTAGTTTCTTCACTCTTAAAAATACAGTCCATAATCCGTAATCCTCCTGACTTTTGCCATTCCAGATTTCAGACTTTTCTGGATTTTGGATTATTTGCAGTTTTTTTGTCAAAAAAACCCTGATCTGACCCTCCCCTGTGCGAATTTGTCCACTCATTATTTATGTCCGGAACACATTTGCAATACTAAAACAGCAGATATATAAATAGTAATTTTTAAAAAAAGAAAAAAAGATTTTTAATACAATGCTACCTTTTTTTTTCGTAAATCTTAATTTTTCTGTGGGGTATTTACTCTGAATATGTCCATTATTTTACTCTGTCTCATTAATTTAGCCCAGGTTGAACACCTTTTTCTTTAAAAATTGTTGTAAGGATCCAGACAGAAAGGTTGAAAAAAATGAGAGAAAAAGAAAAAAAATCTGGTTAGCAAAACGTACGGATTTTGGACAATTCCGGATTTGGGACTTTGTACTATAGTACTATTTCCATACTTGTATTGTGGGGACATCGTGGCTCAGTGGGTGTGCCCACTGGACTTGTAACCTTCGAGTTGTAAGGTGGGGAAAGCTGGATTCCTGTCAGGTGAATTTCTCCCTGGGTGCATTTCTCTCTTCTGTGTCATTGAAAGTTTCTTTGTGTGTCTGTCTATTACTTGATATTGTATATCTTGTGTCTGGTGCAACATGGCCAAATATGGCTCTTAAAACAAACAAACCAACTAGTTCTATTACATAATAAAAATAGTGCTACTATGCATCTAATGTCTTAGTTAGTTGTATGGAAATGTGTATGAGGTCAAGATTTTTTTTTTTTAATTACGGCGGGCACTCAATTGCTAATTATAGGCCACTGCAAGGCTGGGAAGCGATGGTCATTTGTGAAGGGGCACCCAATGGGCGATCATCACAACCCCTAACTAAGGACAGCACAATTACATCCATGCCCTGACCCCGGATTCGAACCAGGCACCTTCTGATCCAGAGGCCAACACCTTGACCACTAGACCAGTTGGTCGGTATGAGATCAAGATACAAATTACTATATATATATATATATTTTACTTTTGGAGGATTGCTGCTACCTTTTCATTTTTCATGCACATTTAAACATTGCTTCTGATGTTTTGTTTCTGAAATTGCAATTTTTGATATTTCTGCTTATATTGCATTTACATTTTTATATATTGCATAAGATTTATTATGTATTTCACTAGCCTTTTAAAGATTCATTAATTAGAAGATTAGTGGAGTTGTTTTGATTTTTTACTAATTATAGTTGGCATACTTATAATAGCCATTTGCAATAAATGATACTAAAACCTGAATTTTAGTTATTTTGTTGTCTTTTATGTATCTTATTTTTGAATAAAATGATTTTGTCACATCTTGGAGTGCAGATTGTGAACTACACTTTTTTTAACTAGAGCATTTTTAAAAGCCTAGACACATGAATTGTTAATAATAAGTGTGGTTTATACTATTCATATCCAAACATTCATGTTTTGAACAGTAAAGTCTATATAAGATGCATTATTTTTGATGTCACATTTGATATTTAGAATGTTTTCTTGGGGTTAGAGTAAGTTGCTTAATCTGTATTTTTCTAACTCTACTTCTATGTGATCAAATAAACGGGTTAAACAGCAGAAACAATTTAACGCAGTTAATGCATGTAAGATTATTTTTTTCATAGGTCTATCCTGACAAATAAATAGCTAAATATGACTTGTGCCATAAAACCTACCCAACCTAGAGAAATAAGTAAAAATTGCAGGAAAAGGAAATAAATTATGACTATTACCTTACATTAGTGTTTTTTATAATAATATTATTTTTAATATACTGTTTATCATTCACTCATTTAATTTTTGTTTTGAGAGGTCTTTCTATAAAGTTAACTATAGAGGGGTGCTAGTGTTTCTGTGATAGTTTGATATGTTACTTGAATGGACTTTCTGCGTGTCACTTATAGAATTAATCATAAATTCAATTTTTTTTAATAATTTTTTTTATTTAACTGTAAACATACCTAATACTAATGCTATAAATGACTATTCCTTGTTGAAGTTTTGCTCTTATTTTTCTTTACGAATAATTTAGAGCAATTGATGGAAGAAATTCATGTTAAACTTTGTCAGGTAGACACTAAATAAAATTAATTCTTTACCATAACTCTTTTTCATCTTCAGGTGATTTGTTTGTTCTTGCACTGAATAACTTTTGCATATTTCATTTCAATTTCGTTTAGTTTGATATACACTTCTTATCACACAAATTGGCAGTTGTGTTACGGGTTTGAATGAGTCTTGGTTAAAATAAAATTAGGGATTAACCCTAGTAATCCACTTCTGCAATTGGCATCTTTAACACATATCTTGGTTCTGAGTTTATCATTTGGTGCTGAAAGCAAAATCAGTGTTAATGCTTGCTAGGTGAAACGATCCACAGCAATCACTATTCATGGTTTTGCACATGACAGCCTTCTAATGAGCTTTCATGTCGTTTCAAAAATCGGGTGACCAAATAGACCCAAGGTTGATTGCCTTCTCGTCAGTTGCACTACAGTATTGTTTCCAATTCTGAAATAAATTTACAAAAATATAAAATTGAGGCAATGAATTGTTTGTGTATGATGCTATACAAATTGTAAATATTTATTTTTGTAGGTATCTTGTGGAAAATGTGGATATGGATTAGGTCATGAATTTGTAGGAGATGGCCCTGGTGGCAAATCCAGATTTTGAATATTCTCGGAGTCCTTGACATTTGTTCCATCTAAAGGTAAACTGAGTTTGATTTGTTTAATATGAAAGGATCAGATCAGCATAGATTTACCACATTTAAAATGCCTTGTTATTTTCAAACGTGAAATTATAAAAGCATGTTTAAATGAAAATCTAACTTCATTGCATTAAAATATTCTAATGAAAAATTTACAGTTTAAATAGCGGTAAATTGTAATTATATTTTGAAACAACAATTCTGACTAGGAGCTTTCAAATTAATACATTTTTTGTAATTTTTGATGTTTTCAAGTATTTATTTCATTCTGTATACATATTGGGTCAATTAAATTTAGCCAACATAGTTAGTTTTTAAAATGTGAATGAAGACAGCATAAGTCAAAGCAATGTTTTGTAAAATTAGATATAATAAAATGGTAACATAACAAATATCAGAATATTTAACCGTTTATTTGCTTTGATATTCTAATGTTTTTAATTTTTTTCCATAACCTGGTTATTTTATGTTTATGTTATGGAATTATATTGTGCAATCACAGAGAACAATGGTTTGGTATTCATAAGTAGAGAAACGTTTAGGTTTAATGTGATTCTATATTTTTCTTGCAATATAGAAACATCTGATAGGTTCAAAAATAAATGTTTTAGATGTTTTCCATATTTTGGCTTGGGTACTTCAGACAAACTTTCCAAGCATATTATATTGATATGAAAATAGGATTTGTCATATATTTTTGAATTACCATTGAATGAACATAATGAAAGCAGGTATGACTTGTTGAAAGGGTGACTCCAAAGAGTGCCAGCTCCACGACTGATACGGCCGTATTCACAAGTCCGAGTTAACTCTAGGATCAACGATAATCCGCGAGTTATCGAAAAAACCGTATTCACAAGTCCTGATCCGTGGTTTAAACTGCCGTTTCGGTGTTACATTTTGATCCTCCGAAATCGGCGAGTTAACTCGCGGGTTACATTTAACGCATGCGCAGTACCATCTTTTTGGAAAAGCAAAATGGAGGACACATTTCATTCTATGCTCAATTACAGTATTCTTTCGACGACTGGACTGGATCTGTCATTACGGAGCACCTACTACATAGCAGCTTGTCTCCTCATCATAATATTGCTTAAATGGAAAAATTTATACATATTTTTATTGAAATTCAAAAGAAAAATGAAAATAAAGGTAGCTGCGTAAATCTTAAACAAGCAGCTTAGCGAAAAGATAGATGGCGCCACCTCTGTCCTATAAGTCGGAGAGAGCGAACTGTAGAAAACGACCATGGCAGATAAAAAAATTCGTCGTTGAATAAAAATTATTCTGTTGATTTATTACGAATGAAAGAAAATTGACAATGCAAGTTACTTTTCACGACACCAACACACACCTATACTGACAAGTATAAAGATAATCAGATTACATACATCTGTCAAGACATTGTGTACAATTCTTTCTTGCCAAATTTAGGTTTCCATAAAAATCCAATTTGAAATTAAATACCTTTGCATTTCTTTTCCCAAACCCATATTAAAATGCTGTGCGAGTCCTATTTATTCACAATTTGGAATCAATTCTACGGTGAAGTACGTGCTTGATCAGTATGAATGCATATTGGGGCGTCGTAACCAATGTAAACAATACCACGTGATCGTGAGGTAGCCAATCACAGTGAGCGTCTCATTTTAATCCCCGGATCACTTAACACGCCGTTTGAGAATACCGTTTTTGATAATCCTCGAGTTAACTCTTACTCGCGGATCAACTGATTCTCGAGTTAACTCGAGACTTGTGAATATGGCCGATAGTCTATTGTACTGAGACCCCTGCTGATCCACTAAAGACCGATAGCTGAAATAAATTTCAGCAAATACTTGATTGGAATGCTTGACAGTTCTTAAGGTTTGATACAGTGATATCCCGGATATTTAAATCGTTGTACAGAGTAATAGTCACACTCGCACAGAACATGTAGAGCTCTCCTCTACCATCCGACAACCTCTACATAATGGGTCATCTATAACACCTATAATGTTGAGGTGTCTATTCAGGGTACAGTGGCCTGTTAGAAGGCCTATAGCTACCCTGATTTCTTTCCTGCTCAATTTCAGCAGTTCCCTCGATCTATCCCAGGGAGATTGTTGATTGAACTCTTTGGCTTGTCTTTGATCATTAGATTGAAGCCATGTATGGCAGGACTCGGCAAGGAGCAAACCCTTTGTAGTCCCTCTTACCATATTGTGAGGCAGACCCACAACAGGCTCTGGTCCAATAAATGGCGTTTCAGATCCATGTTTTGCTAATTGGTCTGTCATTTCATTACTCTCAATGCCACAATGACCAGGGACCCAGACAAGAGAAACTCTGTTTCTCTCAGCTAGATTCTCAATCGCATTGTGATGTTCCCACACTGATTTTGAATGAAAGCAGGTATCTTTTTGATGTATAACTTTGTTTTTAGTAATTTATTCAATGCAAATTTTTAAATAATTAGGCTGCAACAGCTAGACTTACAGTTCTTGAAATTTGGAAATAAATTGTATTAATTCTCTAAGCATTATGCTACACTGCAACCTTCAGTTTTCTCTGCATGGCTCCTAATTCATTATCTTTCTTGATCAATCTAACTCTTTCTTAGTTTCTCACCATTGACACCAACTAGAAAAATTATTATTTAGAGGTGAAGTAAAATCCAGTTGCCTATCCAGTTGCCAGAAAATATAGTTAATTCAAAGGGAGTGTACGAATTTAAGATACAATTGGATAGTCGGTGGGAATTGGGGAATTCATAAACAAAGGACCAGCCTTGTTGGGCTCGAGCCTGTAGCTGGTCGTCGATATTTGTATTTGTATTTGTATCTCTTTTACATCTGTAAATTAAATATTTATCCCCTATGCGTAGCTTCAACGAAAATGATATTGAGGCCTAAGGTGTTTGGGCTTCTGTGGCTCTATCTTCTGATGTAGCTGGCAAACAATCTAATTACTGAGGGTGTGCCACCCTGCGTATTAATATCTGTACATTTGTATTATGTTGTAAGAGACCATCGACCAAAACATATTCAGGCGTGTCCAACAATATGCTTCCATCTCTTGATGTAGTGACTAAATGACCAATGTTGAGACATCCTGTTTTATTGGGTAATATGTATTGGTAATTTTTATCCCTTGGAGGGGATTGTTTAAATTTTCAAATTCATGCTTCAAGGTTCATTCAGTCACCTGTAGGACTACCTTTATGCCAAATGGCATGACTGTAAGTGCTATAGATTTGTCTGGACACCTCAGACACACAAACACTTCCTTTTATTGTAGATTGGTAATATTTATATATTTACTCTCATTTGGGGGTTCAACCCTTCTTTAAAATTACTGTGTGTTCAGACACCAAGAACTCGGTTCCCCTGAATCAGTCAGTTTAGTTTTTCATTGTGCTTAGTTTACATAGTCATAATTATTTTTGAACATTTAGATTCGTCTGGTCCAAATGGCAATGGACTCCAGGAAGAAGTAGAAAATGCAAACGAGGAAGCTAATGAAAATCTTTCACGGGAAGGTAAAAAATTAAATGAATCGAAGTTGCAAGAGGTTGAAAATTCTAGAAATTACTGCCAGCTCTCTTAAACAGAACAGAATCAGTATTGCAGCCTAAATAATTTTTATTATGTTTAAAAGTATTTGGAAAATAAGTATGATGCAGTGTGTGCACATATTATATATAGTGATGTCTTATATTTAGGAGTTCATTAAGAGATAAATTGTGATTGATAATTATTTTTTATTTTGCTAGATAAATTTGTAATTTAATTTTATAATTTTCCCTTGAATTTTACATACCTTAATTCCTTTTTTTTTTAGACCTCTTTAAAATTGCACTACAGAGTAATTAAAAATTTGCAATTTAGAAGAATGTGTTTTTGCATTTGCAATGTACTATACTTTTCTCTTGTTTTCTTTATTCTTGTTACTTGTATTTAATTTATAATACTAATTTTAGATATACTAATGGACTTGGATTACTGAAAATAGTCTTCCAAAGTTGTTGCCTGTTACTTTGATTAATATTTTAGAATTTTATTTCATAACATTGACTTTTTTTTAAAACTTACTGTTTTTAAGTATGAATTTACTGTTGAATCTTAATTTGAGATCTTATATGTATTGAGATGTTATTGTTAGAACTTGTACGTTTGATAAAATTGTTATTGGCATGTTTAGAATGGTTGACCAATATATTGCCTTATTTGCAAACACGTTTGAGTCATTGTAGAAAATAAATGCATTTGTCACTTTCTAATGATACTCTTCAAGATAAAGCATATACAACCTTGAATGATTGATGCTGCAAGTGACTAAATTCATTATTCCATATAATGTACTTCAATTGTTTTACAAATAGTGATCACTATTTACTCAATAAATTCTACTTTTTATCAAACTTGTTGCTGCTGTTTTTTGTTTTGTTTCTTGCATCTTAGAATTAATGAATTTTATATCTGCTTTGTTTTATATACATCGTCCTTTACTTATAGGTAATCTATCAAAGTTTCCTGTAAAAGTATTTCATGTTTTATCTGAAATGAAAAAGGAAAGAAATAAGTTCTGTTTGGTACATGGGAATTACTCTTGCCACAAAATATGCATAATAAGCCATTGTGTTGCTTCAGTGTGACGTTATTTAAATACCTATCTACTGATAATTTGTGCATGGCTTACTTGTAGAAGTTAGCCATTTCCCACATGAAATGCATTCAAGTTTGCCACAATAGCATGCATAATAAGAAATTGAAAATATTTTATGCTTTTTTTGTATTATCCAGAAGAGATTTTTTTAAAACTATTTCTTTCCATGGTCGCCATTAGGTAAAAGAAATTAAATTTAGACATCCTCAAAACTCATTGTTATTAAAAATGTATGGACCCTGTTGCTATAGTGACTGCTACCACTCAGGTGGGAGGATTTCTTGTGATAGACTAGACAGATAGATGCTCTATAATGAGTTATGCAAAGCAGAGGTCTTATTCTTTTTCAAATTGTTAAAAGGACTGAATTTCAAAAGTTTTTTTTTATTCATTGTTTTTTTTTTCAACATTCGAGATGAATCTGATTTATGGTAAGAAAAAACCTTACATTTTCTTCTATTCTGAATTTTACTAAGCTAACATTTTTGATAATTCGTACTTTACGGCTTTTGAACCGCCCAAAATAAAAGTAATTCACTTCAGTTCTTTCCTGATATTGGTGAAAGAACTCGAATTAACGTTCTTTGTAATAATTTATCTTTAATGATGTTATATGCTAATTTAAAATTATTTAAGATTTTACTTTTATGGAGCAAAATATAATAGTTCAATACAATATTTCTTTTGACATTTAATCATTACTATGTAAATTTTATGCAAAACTTGTTACGGCTATGCAAATTTTATGCAAAACTTGTTGTGTGATCCTTTATACGATTAGAGAAGTGGTTGCATTATGCTGTGTCGAAATTCCCGCTCTCGTTTGCTCGATCTCCCTTACTATCAAGCTATTATAGTTACTTCAAATGCTATTAGCAACTGTCCGTGGACTAAATTCTTTTAAATTTAACTTAAAATTTATTTATCTTTTGAATAAATTCTAGTTTTTTTTAGATTTTTAAAACTTTGTCTTGTGTACTTCTATTAACTTAAGTTTGTACCAGCATAATAGAAGGTAATAGTTTATTTTAATATACTGCATGGACATTTGGCAAATTGACCTTCAAAGTCAGTTAATTTAAACGACAAAAAAAAAAAAGCTTATGTGTATAAAAATAAGTCTTTTCCCTTTTATTTTGTCGATTTATGTCTTGATATTTTTCTCATCTAATGCATTCTAGACATAATTATAATTTCTAATACATACCTTCAAAATGTATTAACTGTTTCAGTTGGCATTTTCACTAAATTGACATTTTTACCCAGGCTATTCACTAATACAAAATATATATGACAATACTTAATTTAAGTGCTCAATTTATGTCACAAAATTCATGAAGATTAACAAAAGAATCGAAGAAAAGTAATTATATAAATGGATCTCTGTAATTGTACTCTACATATTTTAGAAATTGAAAATTTAATTGTTACCTGGAGCGGGGTTAATTGCTCAAAAGCATAAGAATCACATGAAAACTATTTTTTTATGCGGAAACTGAATTTCATAATGAACATTCTTATTTTGAACCGTTTACAGATATAATTTGACTTAGAATACCTTTTGTTAGTAAATTGTAGGCAAAAGTTTGCAATTTAGACTTTAGTCTACAAATTTTATAGAAATTACTATAGATTTATAAAAATTATTATAGAAATTATTTTTGTTTATTCAGATAATATTAAATTTATAAAAACCAAGTATGAATAACTTTTACTTTTAGGCTCAAAGCTGTGAATCAGTGCTTATATGTTTGATCAAATGACAATATTTCAGTTGGCTATTCTGAGTATAAATGCCTATTTTCTCAGAAAACAATTTTTGTCACTGCTAGTTTTACTTTCATTTTTAGCAGTATATAGAGAACAGTATATTGTGCATCCATATTTTCTTCCTGATGAATCAGTGCAGATTTTGTAAATTTATGATGTGCCAGTAATATTTTGTGTGATTGTATCTGAAAAGTGAATACACAAGTTAAATAATTTTCATACATTTGGAAAACCCTTTATTCATATTTCATGATTCTGACAACAGCAAACACTGTATAGAGATTGCAAAGGTAAAATTATATACGGTCCTTAGAGATTCATGATATTGAACAAGATAAAAATATCCATTTCAAACACAACTGATAATTTTTGTTTGTAATTTTGATGCACTGCAATTAAATATCAAGTCTTAAATATATAACATTTAAACATTTCATAAAATGTACATTTGTATTGGTAAAGTTCAATAATTTGAAATATAAACATCGATTTCTTTCTAAATATATATGTATATATATGACATATAAAATATGGATGTTTACTAATTGCTAGAGGAACAAACTTCACATGTATTCATGAGAAAAAGCACCTCAAGAACATCACACAATAGCTTTACTCGAAGAAAAGTGTTTTCTTGCGAATTCTTTACATTTATTAAATTAGTACAGAGCGACAAAGGGAATCTGCATGTTGCAAAGATCATCGTGGGAATAACATGACAAGTAATAATGCAATGAGAAATCGGAGTAACTTGTGCAGTTTGAACACTACTGCACATGTTCCCGAGGGAAAGAAACTCAACTTAAAAGTCGTACTAATTAAGGAATTTTGCACAATCCGGCATTGGTCATCACAACCTCATCGGGATCCATCCTTTTTGGTTGCACAGCAGTCAACTCTTCAGTGGCTGGAACTTTGACGTCTATGGGTGCGCTTGGACCTTTATCTGGACCTGTGTCGGAACTAGTCAAAGGCATGTCTTCGGATGAGAACGGATCTTCTATTCTAGTTTTCATCATCCAGTTCAACGCCAAAAGGACAGCTGTCAGAATCAATCCACCGGTGCAGAAAAGCACGGTGCCAGCGATCTTGCAGATATCCAGATCCTTGTTGAAAGCCTGGTCTTCCCTGTCGATTATTTGAATGTCCTCTTGGGTGTCGATTATCTCTTTCCTCTTTGGCACTAGAAATCCCACCAGAAGAACGACAACTCCCATCAAGAGGATGAACAAGCCAGTGACCAGCATCATTCTCCAACAGATGATTTCCTTCCCTCTCTTCTTGAGGGGAATTTTGTATCCAAAATTGGCTTCGATGTCTTCGTAGCCGTGAGGATTGTCCATGGCCATAGCTTCGTAGAATGTGTGGACGTATGACCGGACACCGAAGAACTCTTGCCTCTTTGGCTCGGGGCTGGCTTCTTTGGCCACTTTGGGGTCGCTTTGCTTGGGAAGTAAGGCTTGGCCCTCTTCGCTCTCTGACACGCTCTCCAAAAGTTGGGGCTTCGAGATTGTTTTGGCTTGTTTCATCACAAATCGGCGACGTTTGGCTTCCTTTGGATTGCGAATTTTTGGTCTGGCACCTTTTGACTGATCTATCTGTAACAAGAAATGTGAAAATTAGAAAATGATTAATGAGTCGGATGCCGAAACCAGGGTTGCCATTGGCAACTATTTTTCAGCCTTGGCGATTAGAGGAATCTTTTAAAGCAAAATTTGTCTTAAAAGCTCCTATTCAAAATTTCGTAGACTGGGAATTCACTAAAGGTCAACGTAAACTTATTCCCTTCTATTTTTAACTAATAGAGGGGAGAAAAAAAAAGTATGGATTTGGATTTTTCTCAGAAATTTTTTATAAAGGACTCCCATTTCGAAATTTTTGTGCCAAGTCATGAAAGGAAAGCATCGGAATCTGGTTGCTAGACTGAAAACTTTATTAAAATTTTTTAGTTTTTAATAACTAATCTAGTAACTTTTTTCGTAAATAATCGGAACATTTTATGTTTCAGCTGATTCGTTTTGTTTGTATCCAACTAAAATAGAGTTTAAGAGAAGACAGCTGCTATTTACATATATAAAGAATTTATGTTATAATGCTTCTTTTTTACAAGTGCTTTGGTTGTGGCAGCCCTGCGAATCCCTTAAATGCAAGTAGGCTTATCTTTAATTGGAATAACTAGAATCAAATTTGCACCAGGGGGAATTTGTGAAAAATCTTGTTCTTAGTTTGCCTTATTACATAGATTTGTTTATCTTTCTTGTGTAATTTGCAGAAGCGTTAGGTTTAGACAAGAGAAATGGGACTACGAACTCTCATTTCAGCATTCTTTTACCAATGAATACAGCTATAAGAATTTAGAAAAGAGGAAACAATTTAAAATTTTACATATCAGCTATTGTAAAAAGAAGTGTTTGTCGCTCGCTACGTAGTGTCCTGACAAATCTATGGCACTTACAATAATGAAATTTGGCACACAAGTAGTCCGATTTTTTTTGTGTCCACCCCGAATTTTAAAATTTAATCTAGAATATTTAAAAATTAATTTATTAGCTTCTTTCACCGTTCTTTCTTTCCTCCGGAATGTGACGTCACCCGAACCTCGAATGAAGAAGGAACGAATTTTGCGTTTTTCGACCGCTGACGTCTGCCTTTGGAACCATTTCAAGTTCTAAAAGGAAAACATCGAAATCTGGTTGCTAGACTGAAAACTTTATTAAAAATGTTTAGCTTTTAATTTTAAAATATAAATTTCTCTGCGAGACCTTTAACGTCTGTTTCATAACTGATCAGAACATTTCATATTTCAGCTGATTCGATGGAGTTCGATTGCGAAGCATACCAAATGGGAATACGTAGCAATCACCGTAGGTTGGCGAGCAGTGGTTACACCTGACCCCATGAAAATAATTGTTACGGGCAACGCCGTGCTGGTCTAGAAGTGGCTAGTTTACCATAAAATTCATCTTTGAATGTTGCGTTTCTGACACAATTTTAATTCAATTTAATGGATAGTAATTACATTTGTGGAACATACTTTTCTTTCTCTACATCGATGTGATAAACCCTTTGAGATTTTTCTGAATAGTATTGCTTTCCCCCAATAACATATAATGACTAAATAACCATAACTATTGATTGAAAGAATCTAAGGAAAGATTCTATCGGTCGAAAAGATCAAAACTAGTTAGAAGTCAAGCAGGGAAGACTGCCGGTCGCAGAACGAATATGTGATCCTCCATAGGATTAAACTCGGTGTTGCGATTCGTTATGTAAGTAAAATTTAAACAAATGTTATGGGTTTATGTCACGGTGCTTAGTCATTGTTCTCCAAAGAAATTATCCTCGTCATCTGACCGTACTTCAACATTACGTGGTGCTGTCCTTGGATTGTTCCTGGACCGTCGCCAATAGGACCGTTGTTTGCTCCAGTTAATTAAATATCTTCCTACCTTAGAAAATTATATAGAAATCTCAAGTACGAAATTCGTTACTTTCATACTATCATTTCTTTGCCGATCAACCGGCATAGTGGTTAAGGTGTTAGCCTCTAGATCGGAAGGTTCCTGGTTCGAATCCGGGTCCGTGCATGGATGTTTGTAAGCGTATGGTGTAGAGGCGACTGGTGCACCTTAAATCTGTCGTAACGAAAGTCCAAATTGGGTTGGGGTGGAAGTTTGGAAAGTGGGGTGCCAGCTCAGGTGTTGCTTCGTCATCTGACCGTGGTTCGAAATTACGAGGTGTTGTCCTCGGCTCTTTCCCTTAAGAGACTGATCCCGGAACGTCGTCAATAGCCAGTTGCGTTGCTCTAGTACGACGTTAACTAAAATTACCATTACCATTACCATATTATCATTTCTTCTATTCTAATAGATTATGTGTGGATAAAATTTTATTTCGCACGTAGTTCAATATCTTAATTGCTTTATCCCAATACAAAACTTTAGCTTGTTATCGCTTGATCACTCTAGGGTCATTTTTTGCACGAAAATATCATTTAGACTGGGACCTATGGCTTAAAGAAGATATCGAGCTACAGCGAATATCCATGTCCCTACAGGGATTAAAATCCAGTCTTTTGAATCGAGCGTTGGTCGCGGTAGCTCGGTTTGTTTGGTAGCGGATTGGTAACTGGAGAGTTGCGAGGTGAGGAGGTTTGAGAAGTAGGGTTACAAACATGAAATTTAGATTACTGTTGAGAGGAGCTTCAAAAAGAGTGACCATCATGTCAACAAGTAGTCACGTAATTGTTCTGTGAAAAATTGACTTATTTGGTCAATTTGACTTTTTATCATGTAGTTGGAGATCTTATGGCAGGCGTGAATGCGAATTTTTGTACACAAAAATGATGAAATCATCAAAGTCTACTACTGTTGTGGGGACCAATCAGACGATTAATCAATGGATGGGCGTCTTCTCCCGTCCCATGCACCAATCAGATTTTGAATGTTCCTTCCCACCAAGCAGACTAGAGTTAGTCTAGGGCCCGGTGAACACATCCGGTTTTTTAACATGCGGCAACGCACGTCCAACTTGCGTGCAATTTGTACCTCAGTTCCTCACGGCGCCGTAGCTCGCTGCACACGCTTCTCCGGTCTCAAGTACCTTGTTTTCACAAATAAATGGAATATAAATAATAATTAATAAATAGTTGTATCCAATAACGTCTATTTTGTTTCAAAATATATTTTTTTACACAAAGTAAGCGATATAAACACGTTTTCTTCGACAGAATATTTATCGCAAATGTCGGGAAATTAGTTCTTGCGTCATTTCACGGTTATGTGTGCATAGTTGGGCTTCGGTGCCGCAGCGGCGCCGCACGTTGAAAAACCGGATGTGTTCACCGGGCCTAAGTATCATTTTATTAAATGGATTTAATCCTGATCCTGGGCACATATAAAGGTTTCCAATGAATACTATAGTTTTATATTTCTTCTTTGAGTGGGGTACCATTGAGTTGGGTTGGTATTGTCATCTGACGTGGTTCAAAATTCCGAGATTTTGTCCTCGGATCTTCTTTTTCAAAAATTATTCATGGACTGTCATCAATGTGTTGCTCCAGGACGGGTAGGTTGTTGAATTTGCGTCGCACTGAAGTAGCATAAAGCGTTCTTGGTGACGCTCCGGGATCAATCCGAAGGTCCAGCGCGTAGAATTTGTGTGTTTCAAAGCAAAACGTAAGCTTCCAAACCCACGAAAGACTTATTGAATAACTAAAATTGGAAAAAGAAATTAAATTATACAGTGCAGAAGAGATGGTTTGACGGTTGGTGTGTGTGTATGTGTAACTAAAAATAAATGTGCACACCAATCTTCAGTTAGAATATTTTTTATTCAAAAGATTATTGTGTCCTCTCGTGAATTATAATTAAGTTTAGATTTTACCGAAAAGTAACGCTTTATTTAATCCAATCGATCGCAAAAACAAATTTAAGAGCCTTGTGCAAACCAAGGATGCAATTCCATAAATTGCTCTTATTGATTCTTTTTTCACTGCAGAAAAGCCTTTTGCGAGTTTTGAAAATAAATTGACTTAGTCTCACAAAATCGATGAAATATTCTGTGTTAACGGTTTGGATGATGCATCCTTTGTATAATACCCGTTCAGATATAGGATGAGACATTAAAGTAAAATGTTGCCATAATATTATAATTGTTAATGGGTGCCGAAGACGTTGATGTGTTTTAAGTATTTCAATGCATTTAAAGTCTTTCCACATTTGGACAGCTTTAGAGGGATTTTCAGTGTGAATAAACCCGACGGTCTGCGAAGATTTTTCTTTTGTTGTTCAAATGCTCTCGATTGATACCTATCAGGCAACCTTAAAATGTAGTATATCTTCCTTAATGTAGTTGACCTCTGGGTGTTTTTACCTCATCTGATTAAAATAAAGCTTTCCTTGTGAACCTTGTGTGAGTCTTATGTGTGCTTTCTGTGTGTCCACTAACTCGACGTTGTTTGGCCAAATATGATCCTTGCGTCATCAAATCCAACAAACCACGATTGGAACTTACACAATGCACAAAAATGCATAACAAAATGTATTGAAATCAAGATTGAAAACAGCATGGAATGAAAATATTGTCCAAGATGAGGTTTTTCTCCATTCATATTCGATTCATGTCAACAGCAACAGAATTAAAATATTTTTGGACTTGGTAAAATAAAGCAAATACCTCATTTATATATAAATCTTCGATTGATTGGTCACTCATCCGTCTTTTTTTTTTTTACTTCAGGAAGACTAATTAATCCCCTACGATTTAAAGTGGATTTCGAACCATTACGCATGTTGAAGGAAGGATCAGAACTAACCACTCGGCTACTATGCGATTTCAATATGAATATTTCAGCCCAGAATTGCAAGATCCAATTTCATGGCGTCTGGCTTTTCGAGATTTTGTCCCCGAGTGATCAGAATTCAATGATTTTATTATAAAATACCAAGACTTATATTTCCATCCATTTTTATAAAAAACGTCGATTTCCTTTATAAAATTGAAGTATTGACTTAAAAAAGGAGTAGAGTAGACTCAGTAATGGCCAATAGTAGCTTAGAACCCGAGGAAAAACGATTTAACGGACTTACTGTCAGAAGTGGAATTGCGTTTTATACTGAGAACTGCTTACTTCAAAATATATTTCCACTTTATTTACAGAAGAGTCAAAAATATATATTCCCGCATCCTCATTTTATGTTTTTAGTTTCAACCGTCCATCATTCAAATTCATCAATTCTTGTGAGCTCAGGAGGAGTAATCTTGTACCTAATCTATGATAAATAAATCGTGTAGGAAACACTTCTGTTGTTAACCTGTCACACACATTATTTAACATATAAACTGCAATGTTTAGAAATTATTAACATATAAACTGCAATGTTTAGAAACTATTTAATATATAAATTGCAATGTTTAGAAACTGTTTAACATATAATTTGCAATGTTTAGAAATGTTTGATTTTAAATATTGTACTTGTTCCTTTCGCAATATTTTTGGTCTTGACCGTCGCCAATAGTCTGTTGTGTTGCTCCAGTGCGACGTTAATTATAATTACTACCTACCTACCATTCACATTGTAATGTTTTCCAACATTTGATGCATTTAAAGTTCACTTAAAATTAGTTTTAAACCTATGTATGGTATTTATTTATTCAAAAAATAAAAATCTCTTAAAATTTTTCCGAACAAAAATTTTATAAGAAAAATGTTGCATACTAGATGTAATGCCTTTGAGATAAGAATGCAACAGGCTCAAGGAATCACTTATTACTCAAATGTTTATTGTCATCCTTTGTGGAGTCTGTCTATATTAAAAAAAAGTTGCCGCCGCCGCAGGACTGAAAACTGTGTTATTTAGCTCGATTCTTAGACGGTTTCCCGAGAAAGTACTGATCAGAAAAAAACGAAATTAACATGGTTCTTCATCGTATTCCCTGGACAATAATTAAGATTTTTTTCCGATGCGGCTATTAGTTTAGGGTTTATTAAGTGTCAAAATTCAAAAAGTGAAATTTCTTCCGCGAGTGAGCAAAACACATACAGATTTTCAGTCTTCAGCCGTGAGTTTTTTTAAAGTGTACCTCTCAACGTAAATTTTTGCAGCTCGTCGAGTTTTTTTTTTGAAATTTCAATTTGGTTCTTGATAATATTTTTTTTGAAATTCGGGAAAAATCAGGACATTTTTGTTACCTTTTTATAAAACTGCCGTCTATATATATTATTACTATTAGTTTTTAATTTAAAAATATCACAGGATACCTCAGAATGTACTCTTTCTTACAGTACTATTATTTTTGAAATCGGGGTTGGCGAGCGTAAGCGAGCAGGGTGCGGAGCCCCCTAGTTACCTTAAATAATGCATGTATTGAAACATAATTCCCTTGACATGTTTTGTTGTGTTTATTGTGACGAATAGAATTTTCGTTGGTCAACCGGACGAAGGTCCTCAATATCCTGTAAACGTAAGTGAACTGAGCGGCATTGAGTTTCGAATGCCTCTTTCAGTTTATGCATGGAAATACATAATTTTCATACAAAATATGAAGACGTTTGTCAAATGGCAATCCTCCCAGGGTAAGGGGATTCTCTTTGTGTTGTTCTTTTTGTATTCGTCAATTTTGTCAATGATGTTGGAAATTTTTTTGTGCACTATATGTTTCGTTCTTCTTATCTTAAACTGGATGTACTTATTCCTTGTTTTGGTCAATGAACAACTTTTAACTGTGACATCAAACTGGTGAACATTGGCTATCCATGGATAAGCACTGGTTCAGGAAGATTGTTACCTACTTTTTCCAGTGTGTGACCTTGAAAAATTAATGGTCATAGCAAAGGGGATTTTCAGAGGAAATTGCTGTCGTCTTGATGTGAATGGGAGGTCAGCATCAGTAATTGTGAGATCAATTCGAGGAATAAAAACAATTTTACCTCATACTGATCCTTCCTTGAGTTCTTCAATGATTAAATTGGGTTTTAGTTCTTTAACTATCAATCCTGTTCCGATGCCTAAACCGTGTTGTGTATTGGGGTTTCCCAAGGGGCACGATAATAGTTCCAACCGTCAATTTCAATCTGAATTATTATTTAAATATTCATTTAATATTGTTCAGCATTTCCATCGCCATCGGCTTGGATTCGGGATTGATCGTGAACCGTCGGCAATAGCCCGTTGTGATACGTTAATAAGGTGTTAATTAACTACATACCACTTCTCCATCGGCATTAATTGAATCAGAGCTAAAGTATGTGCTTGTTGTCTTTTTAAGGAAATAAAAAATTTACAATATCACGATGTCATTTAATTTGACATCGGAGTTTTTGGGTCACAAAATGGTTTACTTAGACAATGTTTTCAAATCAGAAATAATAAAGTTCTCACGAGATACTTTTTTTGGCTACATTACCGTCATCAAATATGTGTAGGCATCATTATCACTTTCTCTAGTAGGCCATCAGCTGCGTATTTCATGACCACCAACAAGAAGCCATTCACTGAATGATGAATCAACAGATCGTTACATTACTTTAAGTCTTAAAATTTCAAACTTCTCTGGTAATTGATCTAATTTTGGCAACAGGGGCAGCTTGTCATAAATCTCCTCCAAGTAAAGGACTTAGCCATCAAAAAGTTTCTGATTTCTCATAATTCTTTCGTTATTGCTAATTAGCAGAACCGAGAGCAAAAAAAAAATGATGGTTTTGAAGGGTAAAAATACTTTTTTCTTGCTCCATCAAGAAAGAAATATCTACAAATTCCTGTTTTGAAATAAAAAAAAAGCAAAACGTCAAAAAAGTAATAATTTTTGTTTAAACATTGTTATCCCATTAACAAATTGCAAGAAGCTTTCCGTTCCGACATTTTTTGGAGCACTAGCAGAATTGTTTGGTGTTGCTCGGGTCGAATTGGTTAAATGTTGATTAAAAAAAATCAGACTAATAACTTATATCATAAAAAAAGCAGGCATCATTAAAGAGTTCGGAAAATAAATTTTTTAACACCTTTTTAACGTTCTCATAGCTTCTACAATTTACTTCTGATGCATATACCTATATATTATGTAATATATCCATCCATACAATCCACGCCTTATTGAAAGAAGACAAAACTACAAAAAGTTATAACAAGATGACTACACTATAGACGTCAATTTTGAGTTTTGGAGTGATTATGAATGCTACTTAAGGTTCATTTATTTCCCAGCAAAAATATGTGACAAAATTTCGCCTTAGTATTTTCTTATCAATGTTTTTTTACTTGTGGCACTCTTGCTCCAAAGATGCGATGTTTTGGAATTTCACTAACATAAGAAAATGACAAATTAAATTAATAGGATATTTGTGATTAATTTATTCTGAGGCAAATACATTTTTTCTTGAACATTCCGATCAGTGGCAAGTGGAACAATGTAGCTTGTTTCAAAATTAAATGACATCTAGTACGGACAAAGCAAAGTCAATCGATTCCAATTTTTCGTAAAAGTATTTTTTCGTCGATTTCAATGTTTAAAAAAAAAAGAAAATCGATGTTTTCAACTAATGATTCACATGTATCTAAGTTGCAAAAGAATTGCTTCTTGTAAAGTAAGCAATATCGACTTTCTGTCACTTAAGACAAAACATTTTAATTTCAAAGTCTTTGTTTGAATATTTTAAAACCGTGATATAATTCGAAGTTCAATAGTTTTATTAAAAACTAGCAGTACCTACAAGTTATGCTTTTAAAAAGTCAATCTCACTGATTCCGACAAAACTAAACTAAACAGTAATAAACAAAAAATTACATAAATGATAAAAATTAATTATCCCTATACTTTCAAAAAGTCTTAAAGCTAAAGAAAAGAGAGTTGTGCTATCCTTTTATAATGGTAGAGATGAACTCCTAAACATTGCCTTCATTTCACTGTAAGAGTAGATCAAACATTGTGCTCATTTCACTGTAAATGCAGGGAGAAAAGCTAAAATGTTCTAGATTAAATTATAAAATTCGGGTTTCGAGGTACATTTAGTTACCTTTAGGACTAAATGTAGTGCCTAATTTCAAGACTGTATTAATATATAGATTTGTATGGATAACCTATACACATAGACAAACACTTGCTTTTATAATAGACTCGTTTTATATTCAATTGGCATAAAATTTTAAACCTATTCTTTGTGGCACTTTTTCTTGCCAATTCAGAGATCAGGTACCTAAATGGAAACTACATACCTATTTCGAATGATAGATGTTAATTATTGACTATTGAGTAGAGTTTTTAATACAATACAATATTATAATTTTAAACTTAAAAAACAAAAGTGGGTTTTACTGATTTCAATTGCCTTGTTTTGGAAACCTACATCTAAATTAAAAAAATAAATTTGAATTTAAACGTATCACATCTTATTTTAACGTTACTTATATTACGTCTTATTTTCAAGTAAGATTTTATTTTAAAATAAAATGTCTCATTTTAAAATGACATAATTTCAGGGTTACCCTCTTTTTAAAGTGAGATCTTATCGGAATTCTAAGAAGCATTATGTACTGATAGAAAGTTGGTCGAAATACACACATACCACCAAGAAATGAGGAGGGGTATAATTAATGTCGCGCTGGAGCAATGCAACGGGAGAAAGTCCGGTATTAATACCGAAGGTAAAGTGACGAGGACAACAATCAGTAATTTTGAACAGCGGCCAGATGACAACGTCAACGCTTGGGATGGCACCCCACTCGTCAAATTATACTTCACGCCAACGTGATGACATTTGTTACAACGACAGATTTAACGAGCAATAGCCCTTCCCCCACGCACGACGGTCTTTGTTTGGATCGAGCTTCGAACCCATAACCGCCAAAAAATGATCACATGTCTTTAGCGATATTTTACGGAACTAGTGGGCTGTGCCCCCTGCTCGCCAAACACCGGTGATTGCTACGAAATCCCACTTGGTTTACTTCGTAAATCAACACTCTTTTTGCAGAGTTTTCAATACTTTGTGACGGTGAAACTATCGTAATAATTCGTATATTCCTGATTGGACTTTCCAGGCCATGACGTCACAGCGAGTTTTACCAAGGCCGTTTCACTTTTCATCTTCGCGATGAACAATTTGTACACTATCACGAAATTATACTTTACATCGCATCGAATTTATTTATAAACCAATTTTACAAATAATTATACCTTAAGAAGAGCGCATTTTGCTTTCGCGTGGTATTTTAAAATTTTAAAACTAATAATATTAAGCTATAGCTATGACAGTTTTAGTTTTTTATCGGAAATTACGATCTAAAAAATACGAAATTTGAATGATCAACTTTTAATCGCATCGAAATTATTTATAAACGAATTTCAAAAATATTATATCATAGGAAAGAATACATTCTTAGGTTTCCCGTGATAATTTCAAATTTAAAAACTAATAGTAATAAGCTATAGATATGACAGTTTTAAGAAAAAAGTGACGAAAATGTCACGATCCTTCCCGAATTAAAAAAAATATTATCAGGAACCACGTGGAAATTCTAAAACAACTCGGCGAGGTGCAAATATTTACGTATAGCGGTCGTATATATCGGAGATAAATTAAGTAATAAAAAAAACTCGTAATGGAAGACTGAAAATTTGTACGCGTTTTGTTCACTCGTTTAGAAATTTCGATTTTTTAAACATTGACTCTAATGCACCTAAACAAATAGCCGCTCAAGAAAAAAAAATTCCCCATCTTGTTTCCTGTACAATTTTGAACAAACCATGTTAATTTCGACAATTTCAGATCTGTACTTTCTCGGGATTGAATCGAGCAAAAAAAGCGATATATATATATATATATATATATATATTTATTTCATCTATGTATATATATACACATAGATGAAACGATACTTAAAAATAATCCTTAATACAATTCTCACCAGAGACCAGTCCCTTAATCACCCCACTTCCCTTTCAGTCTTTCGTTTTTTTTTGTCCAATAGGTCATATATCTTGCCATCCCCTTTCACCTTTGACCTCCGGACCTCCCAGTATGACTGACCTCCAACGATATATATACCTCTAAAATCGCCTGTAAGATAAAGTTACCTCTTCGTTTAACTCCCGATCTCTACCAATGAAATTTCGTGCTCGATTCCCTGTCCAATAATCTTTCTTTTAGTCTTTGTCCCTCTGGCGAATTCATTTTGAACTAAGATCTTTTTTCTTGAGCCCCTTAGAATAGGAAGCCCCAGAACCGATCAGGGCTCCGTCCCCTCAATAGCCTTTACGCCAGTTATGATTTTACCAGTTCGTTATTGAATAAAGATTTTATTAGAGAATTTATGTCTCTTTTTATGGAACCAGCACTCCACTCCACGCCAATGGATCATCCTCATCCGGTTGCCTAACCACTCTTGCCACTCCGTGTCACGACTGCAGGCTTATAACTTCTGTTATTATGATATATATATATATATATATATATATATATATATATATATATATATATACTAGTAGACAACGGTAGTTGTCTACTAGTCTGGAAAGAACTCATTATAAGAGCAACGAGACTGGTAGGAGTCAGTTGCATTGTAGTAGGAATGCAAGGCAAGACTGTCACGAGCCATTCACATTCTGGTATTCAGTTACGAGAAAATTAATAGAACAGACACTTTTTCCCCTGGACGCCATTGAGAGCTGACGTATTTTTTCCGAGCAGAGACGACTGCTGCCGATAATGACGGAACTTTTTTGAAATATAACTCAACTGTACATAATAATTGTATATATTTATTCATTAAATGTCAATGTGCTGTAAGATTCGAAGTCTTTAATATAGACCTTACCAAACAGAACAACACGAATCTTACAAAAAATGAGGGTTCGACCGCGATGTGAAAAACCGTTGACGACCGCGACGATTCTCCTCCTTCGTACGAGGGCTTGAACGACGGATTAGCAGACCCCGAAAGCAGTGACGATTGAACCGGCCGGCGGAATGTTTTGACTCCCTATGCAAACCTGGACTTGTGTTTTAATCATCTGCAAGAACAGTTTCATGACTTCTCCTGACGTGGTGCTGATGATAGACTGAAACGACAAAAAAGAAAACGCGTAGACGAAAAAACGCGTAGACGAAAAAGACGAGTTGACGGAAAAGACGGATAGAAGGAACTTTCGAAACTGTGAGTACAGAATTTTGTTTTAATTGATGACATGGCATATTTAACTAAGGCCCGAAAAGCAGATTTGCTAACATTGATTGACGAATTAGGCCTAATAGTGCCAGCGAATCCCAAAGTAGCGCAGTGCTCGAAACTTATAATAGATTCTGAAAATTATGACGAGGAGATAACAAAAATCTGTTGAGTGTTATTAGAACTGAACGCGAAGAGAAAATTGAAGCCGAAAAACGCGCAGAGAAAATTGAAGCCGAAAAACGCGCAGAGAAAATTGAAGCCGAAAAACAAGCCCGCGCAGAGCCATTCACATTCTGGTATTCAGTTACGAGAAAATTAATAGAACAGACACTTTTTCCCCTGGACGCCATTGAGAGCTGACGTATTTTTTCCGAGCAGAGACGACTGCTGCCGATAATGACGGAACTTTTTTGAAATATAACTCAACTGTACATAATAATTGTATATATTTATTCATTAAATGTCAATGTGCTGTAAGATTCGAAGTCTTTAATATAGACCTTACGAAACAGAACAACACGAATCTTACATATATATATATATATATATATATATATATATATATATATATATATATATATATATATATATATATATATATATATATATATATATATATATATATATATATATATATATATATATATATATATATATATATATATATATATATATATATATATATATATATATATATATATATATATATATATATATATATATATATATATATATATATATATATATATATATATTCAAGCGTAAGGATAATAATTTAAATTCTTTAAATATAATATTTTTGAAAAAGTTATTTTTTCAACAATACTGGTAGAACAATCTGAGGTTGCACACACCGCTTTCATAGTAATACTCAGTGTTATTCCTTTTGGCATTTCAAATTGTTTTTAGCCCCATCAGTCTAGTATCTAGAACCTAGTACAAAAAAAAATACTAAGTTTAATAAAAAAAAGCCTCTGTTACACGAAATGTTCTAAAGAATATATTTTAAAATTTGATGTGGTGTTTCAAACGGTGGTAGATGTTTCGTGTACCTATCAGAAACCAACTCGAAATAAATATTGATATGCAAGTAACAAATTTTATTTTTATTTTGACTTTTTTAATTCAAATTAAGAACTCAAAGGTTTGCTATGGAACTCAATAGAATTGCATCGAAATTATTTTGGAAGAATTATGATACAATTTTTACAAACACACATTGGTGTACTAAAATTTGAAAAATCACCTCACCTCAAAAGCATAAAGTCAACTGTGCCTCAAGACTATTTGACTCGGAACAGAGAATCTCGACACTCTACTTGGAACGGTTTGTGTACTGAGTACTACTCAAAGATTGATATTGGGTGAGTTAATAAAAATATCGTAAAGCTGTCAGTTCCAGCTCTACATATCCTGCCGAGAGTTCTCGGCTTACACCTCGAGGCAGAACTTGGAATGGAATCCTAAATTAAAAAAGCGTACCCACATCTGGAACTAAATAACCATCACCTTAAGTAAGAATACCTGTTATTTGTTCACATCTGTCAATATAGCTAAAATATTTATGCTCTGCAATTTTTCTGTGTTTTTCTATTAATTATTGTTCAGATAATTTTTCCTGATAATTTACAAGTTATTAATTTACAGTTATTTGATGAAACACAATGATGTTATTTATCTTATGTGAAACTGTGCTAAGTGAGGAACTGATTGGAATACTTAGTCATTTTTGTCACAATTCCTGTTTTTCCCCACGTTGGTAACGAAGCAGATACACCCGACAGAGAATTACAAACACAGATAGGTTACAAGAACAGTTGTTCTTGTGTTCTAGTTGCTACTTGTTCTAGTGGATAAACATCGATGGATGACAATTGGTTCGATTACGAATATGAAATATGGGGCGCTAATACTGAAAAAGAACATGAATAAGAATATAATTGTTTTAAAATTCTGAGGAATCTTAGACATGTTTTGCACGGCGAAAAATCCTGACGATTGTATGGTACTTACAGCAATGAGATTTTGCACACAGGTAGTTCGAATTTTTTGCAATTTTTGGGTCGCGGCGAATTAATAATTGTATTAATTCGCTAATTTTATTAATAATTTAATAGTTTTATTCTCTACCTGGTTCTTCGTCTGGACGAAAGAAGAATAGCCCCGTTCTTGACTTTTCTACCCACGTGATCTTGAAACCATGACAAGTTTTTTTCATCGCTTCGGAGAACGCTCAGAAAATTATTTTTTACTTTTCTGCTTTCATTTTGCCGGAGAAATGTTTATCCAGCCCCACGATAAATCTTTTAACCTTTGTCACACTTTTTTTCCTATCTCCTAGACCGTTAAATATAGAGTAAAAATTTCAACGGATTTGAAATCTGTGGAAAATTTCAGTTTAGACTGATACCTAAAAATATGATTTTGTTTAAATAAATAATTTTTAAATTGAATATATCTTCAACGGATTTGAAATCTGCTGAAAATTTCACACCAGATTAATACCTTACACCACGGCGTTGCCCGTGGTGTTGGTTTTCGAATGGGCACGGGCAACGCCGGGCTAGTTGTAAATAAATGATTATGTCCAATTTAGGTGTTCAGTGTCCCTCTGTTCTTGGCCACTACTACACACACTGCCAATCAAATTAGACATCGCTCAGTCACTCTGAAAGTTTAGGATATTAAACGAGGTGTTTATAAACTCTCTAATCTAATTTCAATCTTCAGGAAAATTTTATTTTTAGCGCTAAGTCACTATAATTTTAACCTACAGTGGCATTTTCTGTCAAGTTAAGAGCTTCGGGCTACCCCGAAATTTTAGATCATGCTATGTGCATGGAAAATCCGGCGTTTTCCTAAGTGATTTTGTGGCCACGCTAGTCCAGTTAGACAGTCGTTTACGCTTGGGCTGGTGCACGTTAAATCTGTCGTTGCCTCAAATGTCTTCACGTTGGTGTGGTGTAGCAGTTTGGAGAGTGCGGTGCCATCTCATGTGTTATTCTCGTCATCTGACAGTGGTTTAACACAACGAGGTGTCGTCCTTGATCTTTTCCTTCCAGATTGAACTCAGACCGTCGTCAATAGTCAGTTGTATTACTCTAGTGCGACGTCAATTTAGTACCGACCAAAGTGCTTTTGTGTAAGAGAAAATCAGTCTTCTTAGAACCAGGACTGATTTTTTCATGAAATCAGGATCAACATTGTACTGTTCCATCATGTCTTGTGTAGCATTTGTTTTAACGGGAAACAGAAATGCGACGAACATAAGAGTACTCACTAAATATAACTATAATGTGTAAGTATGAGGCATTTTCTGTCCAACTGTTTTCTGTAGATGGCAGTAGAGTTTCTGAGGTGACACGAGTTTCCAGATGATTTCTGAACGTGAAGTAAGTTGGCTTGTTTTACGAATACAGTTTCAGCACTTCACCAATAACAATTGCAAAGAGTAAATTCCGAATTAAAAATCGTAGTTGATTGTTCAACAATTAGATTAAAGGTCAAATATTATCAAAATGGTGATAAAACTCATTTTAACGTAGTCCCGATATCTCTACTATTATAAAAGGAAGTGTTTGTTTGTCTGTTTCTTGCCGCAAAATCCTGACGATTCTATGGCACTTACAGCAATGAGATTTGGCACACAGGTAATCCGAATATTTTGCAATTTTGGGGTAGCGGCGAATTTTAAAATTCAATCTAGAAGATTTAAAAATGAATTTAATAGTTTTATTCTCTACCTGGTTCTTCAAACGCGTTTCTACCAGAGAGCGAAGAAACACCGGAAACTAGACTCTTCTAACCACGTGACCCTGCCTCGTCAGCCGTTGTATACATGCAATTTTTTTTCTTCTACCACAAAACGCGGAGAAAATTATTTTTTTTCCTTTCCGTTTTGATTTTGCGCGGAACAAAGATTTTCCAGCCAGACCATAAATCTTTTAACTGGAGTCACAGTTCTTTTTTCTATCTCCTAGACCGTTAAAGATAGAGTAAAAATTTCAACGGATTTGGAATCTGCGGAAAATTTCAGTTCAGATTGTTACCTAAAAATATGATTTTCTTTAAATAAATAATTTTTAAATTGAATATATCTTCAACGGATTTGCAATCTGCGGAAAATTTTACACCAGGTTAATACCTTACACCACGGGCATGGGCAACGCCGGGTTAGCCACGCAGTGGCTAGTACACTATATGGACAAAAGTATTTGAACGCTGCAGAAATTCGAGGTAGGATCCATCTTAATGTGAGGTTGTTTCTCCTGGTTATGACTCGGTCCATTGCTTTATGTACCTGGTACCACGAACGCTGACGTGTACATCGTCGTTCTGGATAATTCGGCCTTTCCTACACTATTGCAATACTACGGCGATGATGGTTGTTTCTGCCAACAGTATCGAGCTCCATATCATTCCGCAAAACGTGTGCTAGACGGGTTTCAAGAAAATGAGGTGAATTTGCTTGACTGGCCTGTTCAGTGTCCCGATCTAAATCCGATCGAGCAATTGTGGGACGAACTAGAGCGACGAGTACGACACCGCCACGCACGCCCATTTTTACAATAATCTCTTTTCACAGTCTTGCAAGAGTTATGTCGAGCTATTCCTTCCCAGACTTAGAGAACTTGTGGAAAGTATGCTTCGACGTGTTGCAGCTGTAATACAAGCAAAATGATGGCCTACCCGTTACTAAATAAAATATTAAAGCACTTTTTCTGAAAAACGTACATTGTCCAAATACTTTACTCCATATAGTGTATATCATGCGAGAGTATTTAAATAGCAAAAATAAAATCTAACAAACCGTCTAGTTTTTTTTATTTCCACTAAAAATTTCCCTCCTTTCAGTATTCAAAGAATTGAATCCTATCTATAAGTATTTTTCACATTTTGACAGCTTTAAGAATAATTTCCTAATAAAGATGGATTTGTAGCAACGTTTGGCAACGTCTTGCCCTACTACTGAAAGGAAATAACACTCACATATAAACTAAAATAAAATAACACTCATATAAACTCAAATAAAAAAAATACACTACTTCAATAATCAAAATCTAAGTTAACTCATTTAAAAATAAAGTGAACTCCCACTTCTCGTGAGAAAATTTAACTTTTCTACATCGTATGTATTTCAGTTTTAAACTTTGAAAGAATCCGTTCCAATATGATATTAGACATATTCTAGTATAAAGATGCAAGTATTCGTCGGATTCACTTTTTTGTCTTTTATCTCTAAGATTTTACGATAATGGCTTTTAAATTTCACATTTCATTCGTATGGATTCGTAACTGAAACGCTTAGGGAAATTTGAAGGAAGATAAAAAATACCCCCTCGCGTTTCCACAATAACATTTGAAATCATGCTGCAGTATTCTGTTCGTACAGTTCTTCTCACCAGCCACGCTGGCGACAAGTGGGAATGATCAATTTATTATTTTTCGCAAACTGGCAACGTACCAAGCAGCGGGATTTCTTTGTGCTTCGCCTTAAATGCTCTTTCTATTTATTGAACTGTGAAGAATTGGGAAAGAACAAAAGAAATTGATAATTCCTTCTATTTATCTGACAAGCATTTAGACGGTTCTATGGAAAGATGAGAAAGATAAGAATTATTCCACCAGGCTTTCATCATCGATGAACCCAAGGAATCGATAAATCCGTTTTGTCAGTAAAAACTTCGCGTCTTTACAAATCGCGGTAGGATGGATTATTCTCACAAGTATATAAACTTTGCTACGCATCAAAGGCGAATAAAATATATAACGTTTCAAGCTCTGAAGATGTATTGCTGTTGGAGCGAGAAATATGAATGCTTGCATTTATTGGAGTTGAAGTGGTATGTAAACTTTGAAACCAAAATTGTGAGTTTTAGGAATGTCTGCTTCCCGAAAGTGTTTAAAAACATTCTATAAACTTTTAAAGAAATATGAAATTTGTGAGAAAAATCGTGTTTGAAAGCTTTTTCAATTTTATTCTTAGTGGTATAGTTAGTGAGAATTGTTAGTTTCAGATTTTTACTAGGTTTGTAAACCTGGAATTTTTTTTTTATATAACAGTGTTTTGTTGAGTACTAAATGTTTTATATTTATTCTAGACATCATTTTCTTTAACTAGATAAGTTCTACTACTGTTAGGTGACTTAGTTGGTAACCAGGAAGTAATTTAAACTGCGACGTTTGGATCTGGAGTAAAAATATCATATAAATACCATCATCCTAAAGACACCAATTTAGTCATTTTTAAACTAGACTCGTTCTACATTTTGTTCTTTCTGTGTGTGTAGATTTCATTAACTTCTGCAACCCCAAACCGGACCTGTTCCACTCTTTAATTAGGTACTTAGTACATTTTTATGGAAACATTTTTCAATAAACATAATGTGTGAAAAATGTTATCAGTTTGAAGTAGAAATTCGCTAGTACATAAAATATCGTCCAGATCTTAAGGGCTTACATCCATATTTTTTGTCGTAAAATATTCCTTGAAATCATGCTAGTACCGATTAAATGTATGCACGAATTCGTATAATTGAATTAGTGTATGATTAAAACTCATAATGTAAACCTTTTTAATCTGTATATTTCTCAAATTCTCTTAATGAACACAAATTAGGAGCAATATTATTGGTGAACATAACTATGAAAAGATTTCCGTTTTAGGCATGGCTTCATTTTAGGTAAATCTTTGAAATTCCTCCGTATTCTAATTATAGAAGCTCATTCATATTCTAATTATAGAAGCTAATCTCCCAAAGAGAGTAATGTTCGAGAAACGTTATACACAATTAAAACTTTTCCACGTCAGATTATTTTACCTGTAATGTAGGTTCTTGATAAATGTATCTGAAATAAATACGGCTTATTCCCGTCAAATCTGCACAACTGCTGTTTTGCATTTCTGTGTGCCGTCGTAATTAGAAAGTTGAGCCGCATTCTGTTTCGCGACATTTAATTGCAGCTTCACTCTGCTCTCGCATAAATTTCAGCATCCGAATGGAGCTGTACAAATGCATTGTTTCATGTTCGTGACTGGTTCGCGTTGCTTATTACAAACTCTTCGTACCTTGTTAACGCGTCAGTAAAAAATACTTGGTAAGCATAATTAAGGTTGTATGAATCAAAACAAATCAAGTCTTACTTTAATCAGGTGTTATAATCTAAACCATTTCATTATTTATGCTTAATGTCTAATATTACCAATATAATGAAGATATACGAGTATATTGGGTCATCCGGAAAGTTCTGCGCGTTTTCGAAGATAAATACCAACGAAGCAGTACAAAAACATAAGAAATTTTACTAAATCACATAAGTTCCATTTTGTTCTATCACTTTTTGCCATCTTTATGGCAGCTGAAAAATTCCTTTTTTATAAAAATCATAAGGTTTATTTGTAAAGTTATCGTGGTGCTGTTTGACAGTCTCCAAAGAATTGAAAGAATCTATAGAATTTTGAAGTGACCTGAAGAGGTGAAAATCTGAGGGGCAAGGTCTGGTGAATATGGGGGGGTGACATAAAACATCCCAGCCATGCTTTGTCTGATATTCAGCGAAATGTGGGGCTGAGCATTGTCATTCTGGAAGACAACACCTCGACGATTGGTCAATTATGGCCTCTTTGCTTCGATTTCTGCTTTTAATACTACCATTTGAGAACAGTATTTTTCCAAATTTCTTGTCTGATTTTGTGACAATAATTCATAATAAACAATTAATTTTGTAGTCCCACCATACAGAAAGCATTACTTTTTTGGGATGCAGTCCCCCTCTTGATGTTAAGCGGGCATCAACCTAGAGGCTGAAATTTCCACGCTTAAATTTAACAAATTATGTCCAAATACAGTACACATTTTACGAGCAGTCTGTCTAGCATTTTTAGTTTCGTGAACTAAAAGAGCATAATGTGACGAAAATGAACTTTCTGGTTCTCCATTCTTAGCACTGCAATGACACAAAAATTATGCCACAACACATGCTACAATTATGTAGCGTAAGCAGAAAAGGCCGAGTTTAAACATCTGCTTCAATCAAGGTCACTCCTTATCAGCTGTAGCAAAATAATAATAAAAAAGCTAGCTTCGATTTGAAAACTAGGGATGCGACATCGATGTCGATGTTTTTAACATCGATGTATTGGGGTCGATGTTTTTATAACATCGATGTTTATACTTGTCGATGTTTTTACGTTATCGATGTTTTATTTTTAAATGAAAAAATACCGTTATAAAAATTTAAATTATAACCAAGTAGCATAATTTTCATAATCAGCAAATTGAACATACTTTTAGACCAAAGTGACCAAGGGTGAAGGTTCTGAAAAGTAGTGATGCGACATCGATGTCGATGTTTTATAAAAACATCGATGTATTGGAGCCGATGTCTCATCGCTAATTGCTAAACCAGTTTTAAGAAATGGGGAAAAAAGTTTAAATGCTCTGAATTTTAAAAACATCGATGGTTTGGGGGCGATGAATTATCAGCATCGATGTTTTAATTTTGAACATCGATGTTTTGCTGTCGATGTCGCATCAATAGTTGCTAAACCAGTTTTAAGAAAAAAGTTTAAATACACTGAATTTTAAAAACATCGATAGTTTGGGGACGATGCATTATCAGCATTGATGTTTTAAATTTGAACATCGATGTTTTGCTGTCGATGTAGCATCACTAGTTGCTAAACCAGTTTTAAGAAATGGGGGAAAAAGTTTAAATACACTGAATTTTAAAAACATCGATGTTTTTGGGGCGATGTATTATCAACATCGATGTTTTAATTTTGAACATCGATGTTTCAAAACATCGATGTTTTGCTATCGATGTCGCATCCCTATTGAAAACGCGCAGAACTTTCCGGATGACCAAATATAAATCTTTATCGTCTTTATTCAAAATCAAGGGTATCGTATTAAATCAGTATGAATCGCATCTCTTTGAAATAGCATTATTCTAGCAAGCCGGAATGACACAGTGTAACTTTATCTACCAAAAAGTACTTCATGGTAGAGTTGGGTTATACTATTATATATACTACTGCATCATTAGTTACTTTTTGTAGTGGTGGCTAAGCTCGCTACAATACTCCCTCTCCAGAATTTAGCGGTTGCCGAAATGCGATAGATCACGCCACTAGTAGAATGATTACCATGTGCGTGAGACTGTGAGCTGTGTTAAGATCACAATTGTAATTGTTCTGTGTTGTCTTGAATAGCCGAGTGTGAGTAACATTGTGAAGATAGAAGGCTGAGCAGCAATGAATGGAGTGATGCCGTGGTAGTAAATGAGCAGTGTCTGTTATCACAGAGCCTCAGGTGGTTGTTGAAAGTGATTAGCATCGCATTGGCGATTAAACTATCCATCGTGGACCATCCATCGAAGTTGTATGTTTCTGCGTGTTCAAACCACGTCCGTCAGTCACCAATTTAGCAAGCCGGAATGAAACTGTGCTACTTTTTCTATCAAGAAGTGCTTCATTGTAGAGTTGGGTTACACTATTATATATACTACTGCGTCGTAAGTTAATTTTTGTAGTGGTGGCTAAGCTCGCTACAATATCTTTTTACCAAAATCAAGTTTTGCTAGTGTTGCTTACTATCAAATATTACTACTTCGCTTAAATATATAAAATGCATTCCCTGATTAATTATTTAAAAAGTTCAAGTATTAGGTATGCTTTAATATTTTAAGTTTGTGTTTCGAATGTCCGCCTACTTCGGTTTTCGGCACTATAGAGGGAGAACTGATGGATATGTGTGAAAGAACACCCAGTGGGTAACCGCCTCCACTCCTTGAAGAGTCATAGCGCTGTTTTACCACTGCGCTAGCAACCTATGAGTTGTAGGCAGCGCAGGTTTAATTCCTCCCTGGATGTATTTATCTCTTCTTTGTCAGAAAAAAATTCCTTGCGTGTATGACCATTTACTTGCCATTGTTCGGAGCAGGTTAAAGAATATGGCCATTGCACCATAAAACAAAACCCAGCCAGCCTAACAGAAACAATCACCAACATCCAAGAGCTTACAAATGGAGATTAGAGTCAGGATCTAAAGGGTGGCAGACAAACTCTATGACCCCTATCCAAGTTGGTAACACTTGAATCAAATGTTAACAGTTATTTATTATTTACTTTTACTTTTTATTCCACAAGAAGCTACATCAAACACGAAAACCACATGTTTTAGAATTATTTACCACGAATATTACCATTTTTATTACTTTCCAAGTACAACAGAGATATAAATCACAAATAAAATAGTATATTAAATTATCAGTTTTCACTTGGGTGATAGGTTTCTTTACTTGGTACTCAGTTGTCTAAATTCGGGTGTATTTTCTGAATAGGGAATTGGTAGTTTTATCTCGTCAAATCGTAGAAAATCGCGTAAAAGTCATTTCCAGATGGGCCTCTTAGTAGCCTCTCCACGTCTCACAGAGTCTCTTTTCTGATTTAAAGTGGTGCTCGATCCAAATGTTTAGGGGATTGGAAAACAAAGGAAAGCTTTTGCGATAGGTCGAGACAAATGAGATAAGGGTCACTTCTTTTTGGTGTTATTGTGTGCCTACCATTCAACATCCTGAGGAACGCGATTGCCACTTACTGCTCCCATGATCCTTTAAACAGACGAGGCATCGAGAAGTGGTGTTTTCGTCGTATCAGTTGAAATTTTACTTGAAGCCATTTTCTTTTGTTTACAAAAAGAGACCATCTGAGTTTATTTGAAAGTATTCTACTTAATATTTTTTGATTAAAGTAGCGAAAATTCACAAGTTAACAAGCGTTGAGTTATTATCCCCGAAGGAATATGACACAAAAATGAGCGTAAACTCAGAAAAGACCTTTGTATTTTTTATTTTAAAATTAATAAAAAGCTTTAAATTAAAATGTATTCTACTCTGCAACATGTACCACACATCTGGACATGGAAACCTTACAATCCTGACTATAATGAATTGGATTTGTGTTGTGAAATAACGTCTCTGAACTTGGTCTCATGTAACTGGCAATATGTCAACTACTGGTAGCATCCTATCCAACTTTGTCAATGAGAAATCCTAAAGGGTTGGTATTGTGGTGAACTTAGCCACCATTACAAAAATGTACTTAATACAGTAGCCCAGGAGCAGAATTATATTTAGTATTCTGCAACACAACTCCAAGCAATTGCAATTGTTATGTAGGCATTTTGTCCGAATTTTGAAAGCTGCAGTAAAATCAAAAACAGACGTAAAACACAATTATTGGCTAAATATGTATTACATATTTATAATAAAACAACAAAATTAATTAACTTACTTTATTTAAAACCAAGGCCTACTTTCATAATTTGCAATTCTATCGATAACTCTTGAAGCTAAATATTTTGTTTATTGGCATAGAAGATGTGTCATTTATAAAGTGTTTGTGGTAATTTGGGCGTTGTAGGATGGTTCTTCCGTAGTTAAAAAAGGAAAAAAGGTGTGTCAAGGAGCGCGCTTTGCACTGCAAAACTTCGTAACTTATAATTAAAAATAATCGGCAAAAATTTTGTTAAAATTAAGAAAAAATTGCTCTACAAAGACTTAGTTTGTTCTGATACGTTTTAAGCACTTTCTGCTCCCGGGCACAGTAGTATATATAGCAGAATAACCAATCTTTGCCAAAAAGTACTTTTTGGTAGACAAAATTTCATTATCTTTCACATGTTTTTCTAAATACGAAACTATTTCTATATATTATAAATCATATAAATTGTGTCATCGAATTTCGTGATCCAAGGTATTCTTACAAAAGGGCACTTTTCACCTGAATGAAAAAGAGCTATACCCGAGTCCTCTTTCATGGTTCAGAAATTTGCAAATAACTGCCTCTGGAAGGGAAACGTTAACACATCAGAATAAAGATTTATAATCGCAATACGTTTGCAGTACTGATTATTTGTTCGAGACCACTGAATGTCGGTGGGAAAGAGGCGTGTGGTGTAATTATCTCCCACCACCAACCCTAAGGTTCCTTTCCAGATCCACGTAAACATGCGGGCACCCCTGTAGTGAAAGAGCAAATTACAGAAACTGTCACGAATCTCGTACTAATGAGAGGCTATTATTAGTCAACCGAGAAACGCGTTCAATATTCCGTTTAATATCCAATTCGTATCCCACTCACGCAGTCCACTAAATCGACACAAACTATGATAACAGAGAGAGGGCGAGAGACCGCCCAGCGCTCTTGGAGTTCCATTACCATTCTATTAACTTCATTCTTCACGAAAACATACTTTCGAGTTGATATTAAAATACAATCTGGGGAAATGCTGTCGTTTTATTCCAAAAGGGGCGATGAGGTGTTAGTTTCAATCAGGAATGAAGTTTTATCCGTAAGTTTGAAATTGAAGATACTGCATGTATTTGGCACGGACAGAGTGTATTTTAAAACTTTCGTGAACATACTGATTGTAAGTTCCTTTTAACGTATCCTACAACCATTTATCGACTCATTTAGAAAATCCAAATTTTAATAAAACTCTTAACGTAAAAATGACCAGGCATCGTATCGGGTATACCTTTTTCACTCATAGGCATTTGCTACTCAGAGAACCTGCTCCATTATGTTAATTTTGCACCACCATTTTATCCATACAACATATTTTAACAGAATGTCCAAACTTTAATTATAATAGACTAAACCGATTTGGAGTTCTTTACCCAACCCTGAAGGACCTGTTGATGGATCCACCTCATAAAATGTATTCCTATTCCTCTCTGACATTGGTTTTATAAACTGTATTTAGATTTTAAAATTTGACCTTATACGAACCATATATATACTATGTCTTTATTTTAGTTCTTATTAAGTCTTTTAAGAAATACACTAATATACGCATTGTCTGTTGATGGATTTATTCCTATTCCTCTCTGACATTGGTTTCATAAACTGTATTTAGATTTTAAAATTTGACCTTATTCGAACTATATATATATATACTATGTCTTTATTTTAGTTCTTATTAAGTCATTTAAGAAATACACTAATATACGTATTGTTTTGCACAGCATGGTCAAGTATGGCCCTTGTGCCATAAAACACCAACCAACCTTTTACCGCAATCCATATATATTTT